>BSBK01001578.1:307500-929484 GCA_027943335.1 Chamaecyparis obtusa
CTTATGTCCATAAGTTTCCATGCGTGGTAGTAAAAGGAAGTTGTAGCTAAGTAGTTTGTATGTCTTCCTTGTTATTTATAAGTGAGAAATAACATTCTTCAACTTTGACCGACTACATCATAGGCGGACTTAAATGCAAGTGAAACAAGAAACAATAAAGTAAAATGAAATCTTGGACAACGTTCAATGGTGATTAAGGTTGGTTCACATGTAGGTTGAAAATTATTATTATTTTATAGCATAATGTAATGGTATTGACAGTTGATCTAGATTCATTTATTATACCAATTGAAGTGTTTTATTCTTGAATGATACTTGATTTGGATTCATTTTACTATATCAATTGAATTTTTTATTCTTGAAAATTAATGATACTTAGAAAACAATCATGCACACAAATGAATGTATTTCAAGTTTTTAAATAGAAATATATAACAATAAATTATACATACTAATCATTATTTAAAAAGTTTGCCAAATATTTGAATTTATGGAGGTCGATAATATTATATGGTCAAATTTTCAATTATACAAGTTAATCTCAGTCCTCTTTATCAAATCTATGTTACAAATGCTCTACAAAACTATGATATCTCTTGGTGTCCTTTACATATATTTTTAAAAGTACAAGTATGCAAGTGACCTTATGTCTAACAAGTGACCTTATGTACAACACAAATGTATACAAAATATAAGTATGATAGTGACCTAATGTCTAACAAATTTATCTTATGTACAACACAAATGTATACAAAATATTGACCAATATTTTCCATAATGAATTTATGAGAACTCTTTAGTTTACCAATTTCACCCCACGATGCAATTACTACTAGTAAATATAACCAAAATTTTAGATGACCATATAAACTGTCAAAATCCAGATATGTATATATATATATACTGGTAGATTGGCGTCGTTGATTATTTGCTCTTCAAGCAGTGTCGACCGTCAAATTTTAGGCGAAAGATTTTTTGTTTTCTTTACATGGCATTTCGATTAGGGTTCTTCATTTTAGGGCTTGAACTTGAAGGTTATATATACAATTGCGCCACCATGGTTTAGATGTGCGATGGGCTCTGATATTTACCAGATCGTTTTAGCGAGCCGTAAACATTCACCGATGCTGTGCAATACAGATCTGTAGCGTATTTGTTAAGTTTTCTGTGAAACTTGATCTGTCTCTTTCAAGCTTTGTTTTAAATTTGTGAATATGTCTGCTCACGATGATGATAAAGCTTGTTTGCCTTAGAAGCTTTTGTTTCGATGAAGGCAACATTACCTCTAAGAAGTTCTGAGTGAGCATTTGTTGATAAAGTTAGATCTCTGTTTTATTTGTTGCAAGCAGCCGGTCAATGTGATGAACAGAGAAATCTGTCAATCCACTGAAAATTCGTTGATGTTGTTATATATCCCAACAGGTTCTGATTGATACGGCTTAGACAACGGGCTTAGATTAACTTTCTACTTAGGGTTTGGGTTTGGAGTTTCTTATCTTTTCGTGCTTAGGGTTTGAAATTATGTTTTCATTTGCGATTTTTTGTTTCTATTTTTGTGAAAAATTGTCTTCATGTTCGGATTATGAAGAATTGAAGATAGTATATTTTTTAGCTTAATAGAAGTGCAGAAACAATTGGGTGTAAGATGAGTGCGTGTGAATGATTTTTTATTTTCAATTTTAATGGGTATCCATAGATCTGAAAAATGTAGTGAATAGCAATGAGTTTTTACTTTTGGTTTGTTTTGCAGAACAATTTGTAAGTGAATTTACAAGCGTGACATGTCTTCGAAGTTGCAGTTCTGTGAAAAAAATGGAAAAACGGACTGCGACATAAAATGAGGGTTTGAATCAAAACTAGGTCATGTTAAGTTACCAGCGATAACGTATTTAACAAAAATCCAAGTATGAAAGAAATAAAATTAATTCGATCTAAAATGAGGGTTTGAATCAAAACTAGGTCATGTTAAGTTACCAGCGATAACGTATCTAACAAAAATCGAAGTATGAAAGAAATAAAATTAATTCGTTTAGAACACAGTTTAAAAGAATAAAAATTAGAATGAAATAAATAAAATTAAGGCGTTTTGAACGCTTATTAAGTGAAAAAAAGAAGACTCGGAAATAGGTTAGGCCCTGTTTGTTTGTCGGAAGATGATAGGAATATGAGGATGATAACTCGATTATGACTCATATCTACTGTTTGGAATCCATAAAGTCATAATTGGGTTATCATCTCAAAACTCGAATATAAGCCGAAAATGAGAATATCGATCTTCCAGCTGAAGAGGTGGAATATGTTTTCATAACTCGATTTTGGTGGATTATAAGCCCAATTTAATTATTGGTCGGGTCGGCCACTTCCCAACGTACGGATTGTGGATACGGATGCGTGGATACGAAAATGAAATGTGGATACGATAAAATGAAACACGGATACGATAGTTGTCGGGTGTTGAAGGGTTTCAAGGCCGCGGATTGTGATTGTTGAAAACAAAAGGCTGTGGATTCAAGGTTTGACGAGCTGAAGGGTTTCCAGGTTTGTTTGAAACTCTATTTTTGTGGGTTTTCCTTATTGCGGGTTTTTATGCAGTATCATATTCAATATGTTTTTGTGGGTTTTTATGCAATATGCTGAATGGTTTTTGTGGGTTTTAGGATTGGTCGCCATTGTTTCATCATCGTTGAGGAAATCAAAAAAATGATTGAAATAGGAAGTACATTGTCCGTGTTACAAATAAAATGTTTTTGGGTTTAGCTATAAAAACACCCTTTTAGCTATTATAGGGTAACTCTATTAATATAGTACAAATTCCAAGGTTTTCAGTGTCGACCCATTTAAAACCTCTTCTTGCACCTATAGGGTAGAATATTGGCCGCAGTTTGGGCTTTTTCACCAGCATCTTCACTCAGTTTTTTGGTGAGTCTTTCATTCATTGGGCTGTTATTTAAATTAACAGAGTTGCATAAGAGCTTGGAATTTGTACTATTAAAGTGTTTATCTTATACAGGTTATCTTTATTAGTACGTTCTATTATAATTGCAAACACCACATAAAAATTGTTGAAGCTAAAATTACTAAAGAGCAATGGCCTGTAAATTTGTAATATTGTTAGAACATGGGATCTCCAAACACAAGTAATTTGGAGGGAACATACGCAGCGAGTTTCTTACCATTCTGTGGAAGTACTAGATACTTGAAGGGCTTCAGATGAGCTTTTGTAGGAACCCAAGTTCTTTTCGAAGCAGCCAATTATCGAACATAGCATGTATGAAGATAGCTCCTCTACCCCATTCCACAAGCCACATTAACACAAAGACCAGTTAATGTGAGTGCCCTTCCATGTTTGCGCCTAGGTCATCATTGCAATAATTACCTCGTTTATTCAGCAATGGGCTTGAACTGGGACCTTTTATTACAATTCCATTGCTACAAAAAAAAAATGTTTCCAGTACAGGATATTTGGTTTCTAAATTGTTGGAATAAAATGGTTGCAAACTATATCATGGAGTTATTCGAGATAGAAAATGAAATAAAATGGTTGCAAACTGTATCATGGATATTTTCTATCTCGAATAACTATCATGGAATAAAATGGTTGCAAACTGTTTCACCCATGAACTTTTGTTGCAATCGGTGGGAGACATGAATGACGAAGCATGGAGGATTATGATCATATGCCAAACACTGTCATGTCGAATAACTCCATGCTTCGTCATTCATGTCTCCCACCGATTGCAACAAAAGTTCATGGGTGACTACTCTCACCTTCAAATCAAAGAGGGACTTCATAGGGGATATCCAAGTTTTTATTGTTATTTTGATCAATAAAAGGCCTAAGTTGATAAGAGATATATTAATAATAATAAAGATAATTACATTCAGAGTTTCTATCAAGTCCATCAAAAGTAAGAACAGATCTACTGTCATTATAGAGTCCAATGCCTATTTCATCCATAGCTACAAGAGCATCATATAGTCTCAAAAAGATGCTCAAAGAATTTCATTACAATCTCAAATATCCACCATTATATCTTAACTAAATTGTTCACAAGCTAAACTATTAGCCATTAAGCAAAAAAACAATAACAACTATTGATCAGTTTATGACTGGTAAACACAAAAGGGTTTCTTATCACAAAAACTGCTCCAACTATCCAATAGAAATGTCAATAATGTTATAAACCAACTATTAAAATGGTAGAAAGGCTTCACTGAGCCCAAAAGAACCTAATCCAAAACTAGCACGGAAAATATCATTATGGCCTTGTGGAAGGCATAGCTTCTAAGCTTCCTTGGGTTGAAGATTGTCCTCTAATATGTCAAGCAGCAGGGATGTCTCGACCACTTGCTCTCGTCATCTCTGCAACCCAATGGAGAGTCATTTCTCTTGCCACCCAATTCAGATCCCATTCTTCAATGCCTAGTGGTTGCGGTCCCTGCTTGCCAATGATTTTAACCAGATCATTTTCCACCTTAATCATTCTAGCCTCCCCTTGTTCCTCAATCACCAAATTCTCTACTCTTAGAAAGTTTCTAATCCAAAAGGGTCCCTCATTCTTCCACAATTTATATAATTTCATGAGAAAATCAATTTCTTTGGCATCAAATGAGAAAACATTTCGCTATATCAAATACATGATCATGATGATATTTTCAAATTACAATTTTATGATAATTACGATGTACGGCAGCAGTTAACAGAATCCTAATGAGTTCACAACTCTATGTAATTGGTTACTATTCCACATCTGCCTATGTTACTACCTTGTCCATAGTCCATTGTGAATGCTCTGCAATTTTCCTTTTACCAGACAACTTTCCACTAGAACTGTGGGAAAGAGGAAGAAGGCAAGTTCTTGATCTTCTGACTGCTCTGAACTACGCCATTTCTGCCCATCCTCTATTTTCTTATTCATGTCTGAATTGGGCTTTCTTTGCTTATACTATGTTTTCTCATTCAAGTTTGAATTGGGCTTTCTGAGCTTATACTCTGTCTTCTCATTAATGTCCAAATTGAGTTTTTTAAGCTTATAATCTGCTTTCTGATTCATGTCTGAATTGGGTTTTTCACATACAAATTTCAGGGCTTTTGGCTTCATCACATTGCTGAAACCCTTATGCCCAGAAAGTGTGGTCTGATTTATTGTTTTAGCAATTTCTATTCCAATGGGTTTCCACTGAGAATAGAAATTTTGAAGCAGGTTCTTTGCCATCTCATGATAAACACTAGTTGCAGGATTGTACCTCATTGCATTGTCAAAAGTCAGATCTATAGCATGAGCAAATTCCATGGGATGTGAGTAAAGATTATTTTGTAGCCGTGATCTTATGGTAGAGAGATCCATTGGGTCTTTGATGATATGTTTATATCTTGGAGCATCCCATTTATTAAGATCCAAAGCTTCTCTGAAAGGCCAAGCATGAGGATCAATGATTAAACTTTGGATTAAATTCATGCACTTGTATTTTAGTGCAGGCCCAAATCTGTCAAAGTTATGGTGTCCTTTAAAAACTCTTCTTTCATTCTGTACACCGTCCTTGGAATGTCTCTGCATCCTCGAATTCGAAAACAGTGATTCCAGTGAACCCACTCTCTCTAAGTTTGAACACCCACTCAACTATGTAGTCTTTTGAGTCAAACTCATTGACCCATGATTCATGAGTAGTGGTGATGCTCACAGAGGTGAAGCATCGGGACTTCCCAATAGGTCCCGGTGCTTCACCTCTGTGAGCATCACCTAGATTCATTCATTCTCATGGGAGATGGGTTCATGTTGAACCAGTACTCATGAATCATGGGTCAATGAGTTTGACTCAAAAAACTACACAGTTGTCGAATTTTTTGCACCCTGCAGAAAACCCGACAACTATCGTATCCGCATTTCATTTTATCGTATCCACATTTCATTTTCGTATCCACGTGTCCACCGAAAATCGTATCCACAATCCGTGCATTGGGAAGATTGCGGACCCAACCAAGAATCAAATTGGGCTTATAATCGGCCAAAATCGGTTTATGAAAACATATTCCACCTCTTCGGCTGGAAGATCGATATTCTCATTTTCGGCCCATATTCGGGTTTTTAGATGATAATATTCAACAATCATATTCATGAACAACAATATCATATCCAGTATCATACAATAGTATCATATTCAGTATCATACAACTGTATCATATTCAGTATCATATTCACGAACTACAGTATCATATTCATTATCATATTAGTTGGTTGTTAGGTTCTATAATGTCTAGTTAGGTTCTATGAACAGCAGTATCATACAACAGTATCATATTCAATATCATATTCAGTATCATAAGCATGTTCATATTCAGTATCATATTCATGAACAATAGTATCATATTCAGTATCATAAGCATGTTCATATTCAGTATCATATTCATGAACAGCAGTATCATATTCAATATCATATTCATGAATAGCAGTATCATATTCATGAACAATAGTATCATATTCAGTATCGTAAGCATGTTCATATTCAGTATCATATTCATGAACAGCAGTATCATATTCAATATCATATTCATGAACAACAGTATCATATTCAGTATTATATTCATGAACAATAGTATCATATTCAATATCATAAGCATGTTCATATTTAGTATCATATTCATGAACAGCAGTATCATATTCAATATCATATTCATGAACAGCAGTATCATATTCATGAACAGCAATATCATATTCATTATCATATTAGTTGGTTGTTAGGGTCGATAATGTCGTTTTGATTCAAGTTTTGGTATATCTCTTGATCTTGCTATGATATCTTAAGAAAAGAATGAGGCTTTTCTATGTATGTGGGTATGTTTCTATGTATCTATGTATGTATTTATCTATCTAATTATTTATATGTATGAACTATCTAACCCTATATATCTATGTATGTAGGTATGTATCTATGTAACTATTTATCTATCTAATTGTATATATATGTACCTATGTTTTCAAGCCCTTGATGGATCCTATTAAGAATATTGACGTTCTAGAATGGGTAGTTGTGGGGACCACATATTCTCAGCTTCTCACAGCTCTGATTGCTTGTGTTGCCGCAACCACAGCAGTGGTGGCCCTAGAATCTAATGCAAAAAGGGGTAAACGATATAGAAAAGGAAATAATTTCTATAGAATGGTTATTCATTCCAATGATGTGGATTGTCATGATCAAATTCGCATCAGTAGGGGAGTCTTCTTTCGTCTAGCTACTATCCTAAGGCTGAATGGATCCTTGAAAGATACGATACACTTGACATTAGAAGAACAACTTGTGATGTTCCTCCACACCGTTGGCCACAATTTGAGGAACCGCAAGATTGCCCACAACTTTGGCCACTCAGGAGATACAATTAGCCGATACTTCCACAAGGTGTTGAGGACTATCTTAGGACTCCACAAGGATTGCTTTCTACCACCTAGTCCAAACACTCCTCCTAAAATTAGTGGGAACGAACGCTTTGATCCATTCTTTAAGGTAATTGTTGTGTTGTTACATTTTTCTTGTACACATTTTTATCATTGAGGACTGGTTGACCTTACAATTGATGATTGTATCATATCATATAGGATTGTGTTGGAGCTATCGATGGAACCCATATACCAGTCACCGTCGATGTCAACATGCATGGTAAATATCGTGATAGAAAAGGCAACCTGTCGCAAAATGTTATGGGTGTGTGTTCCTTCGATCATAAGTTTTAGTACTGCCTTGCTGGTTGGGAAGGGTCTATCGCAGATAGTCGTGTTCTAGCTTCAGCTCTGTCAAGAGCAGATCCTCTTGTTATTCCCCCGGGTAAGCCAAATCATAGTTTAATAATATGTTTTATTTATGTAGGAAAATATTTTCACGTTTCGCATATTAATAATATACTTTATTTATATAGGAAAATATTTTCTAGTGGATGCTGGATATCCCAATGCACCTGGATTTCTTGCTCCTTATCGGTGTACACGCTACCACCTGAAAGAGTTTTCAAGAGAAAATCCAATAAACTCAAAAGAAGAGTTGTTCAACCATCGACACTCCTCTCTTAGAAACTCAATAGAGCGTACATTTGGTATTCTCAAGCAGCGTTTTCCAATCCTGAGGCATGCCACGTCTTATCCTATCATGACACAAGCCCATATTGTATTAGCATGTTGCATACTACACAACTACATTACGGTAGAGGACGGCATTCCACCAGAAATTGACATTGAAGAGGAAGATGATCGTGATGGGGTAGATGTACCAGTGCTAGAGACATATGGGTTGTCCCAGAATGATAGAGACCAGTGGGCACAATTCCGAAATGATATAGCAAGTAGAATGTGGGAAGAGTATAGATCCCGAGAATAGTTGTCCCTGTATGGCTCAACACTACTTGATGGTTTCCTTTTTCTTGTCTTTTTATTTGCAAGTATTGGACTTGTAATGGTCAATGTGTTTTATTTGAGTAAATTGATGTATGAAGATACTTTGATATACATGATGGTTTCCTTTTTCTTGTCTTTTTATTTGCAAGTATTGGACTTGTAATGGTCAATGTGTTTTATTAGAGTAAATTGATGTATGAAGATACTTTGATATACATGATGGTTTCCTTTTTCTTGTCTTTTTATCTACAAGTATTGGACTTGTAATGGTCAATGTGTTTTATTTGAGTAAACTGATGTATGAAGCTACTTTGATATACATGATGGTTTCTTTTTTCTTGTCTTTTTATCTGCAAGTATTGGACTTGTAATGGTTAATGTGTTTTATTTCATTAAACTGATGTATGAAGCTACTTTGATTAACAATAATTTGTATACATATCATGGCTCACACAGAATCATTGATGAACATGAATAAGATTACTAACACGAGCCAGATATCTTCTTCATCGAAGAAGATTATGTGGTCAAAGGACATGGAACGAAAGCTTATAGACTTGCTCCTTGAGCAAGTACAAGTAGGAAGAAAATGTGATAGAGGCTTCAAAAAAGAAGCCTGGACCGCAATTGAGAGGCGGTTCAATGCTGATTTGAACCTTAGTCTATCCAAGGACAACTTCAAAAACAAGTTGAAAACTTGGAAGCTTGCATATAGAGTCATGAAGGAGCTTCGGAATACAAGCGGTTTAGCTTGGAACGAGGCTACTCAGTCCATGGATGCTGAGGACAGCGTGTGGGATGAGCTTCTCAAGGTAGGGTAATCTCTCTATTATTTTGATGGAAATAATATTGCCTTCTTTTTAAGTCAATAATGAAAGAAAAAGAACCTAATCCATTTATTTATGCCAACATGTAGCGAAAAGAGTTCAAAAATGCAAGAATGTATAAGAGGCAACCCTTTCAGTACTTCACTGAATTGGGTGTAATTGTCGGTAATGACATGGCTGAAGGAAATGCAGCTACCACGGCCCTTGAGTTTGAAGAAGGGAACCCTTTGGAAGAGCCATTTGATGTGAATGATGAAGAGGACGTTGTACATCTTGATAGTGGTGTTGATTGGGATGACGAGCCTTATAATTCCACTCAGTCCACTGCAACAGCAAGTACTAGAGGGACTCCTAGTTCATCAGGCAGAAAGGTGGGAAAGAGGAAGAAGGCAAGTCTGGCTGCTTCGTTGGATTCCATGTCCGAAACAATGAAAAAAATAAAAGAGGGCATGAACAATATTCACCTTGTTAAAATTGATGAATCTAGTCATGAGAATGTTTTGACGGATGCCTATAACGCTCTCAAATCCATGTCCGGATTGAGTAGAGGTGTATTCCTCAAGGTATACGAAACCTTCTTGGGTCAACGTGAAAGAGCCAAATGGTTCTTATTGATGATGGAGGAGGAGAGAAGCGACTGGATTGTAGCCACATATGGTGGTTTATAGTTATTTTAAAGGACATCGTTTTGTGATTTTAAATGAGTTGGAAGCTTATAAAAGGCTAAAAAACTGACATGATACTGTTGTTCATTTTGAATATGACATGAAATCTAAATATATGTGTATGCCAATTTTAATTCAATTTTTGTTGAACATGATAGTGAATATGATAGTGTTGTCCATGATCATGATTGTTGAATATGATACTGAATATGATAGTGTTGTTCATGAATATGATTGCTGAATATGATACTGCTGTTCATGAATATGATTGTTGAATATGATACTGAATATTCAGTATCATATTCAGTATCATAAGCTGAATATGATACTGTTGTTCATGAATATGATTGCTTAATATGATACTGAATATGATACTATTGTTCATGAATATGATTGCTGGATATGATACTGAATATTCAGTATCATAAGCAATATCATATTCAGTATCATATTTAGTATCATGACATACCATCATATTTCATGCTTATCCATTTGCATTTCATAATTACATTTTCAATCATTCCATAACTACATTTACAATGCTTGTGATTACCATTTTGATCATACTTGTGATTACCATTTTGATCATATATACATGATGATCTTGTTGTGATGTGGCATGATACTTTATGATGATATCTAGTGTATTTTGTGTTCAAGAACATTGATTTTTTTATCATGTTGTTACTGATTTTCAGTGGTATTGTACTTTATCATATGGATAGATATATATTTAGATTTTTTACTATTATATGCTCATATTGTCACAAAATGATTATTTGAATATTTTAATTTAAATGCAATTGCTGAATATGATACTGTTGTTCATGAATATGATTGTTGAATATGATACTATTGTTCATGAATATGATTGTTGAATATGATACTGAATATGATACTGTTGTTCATGAATATGATTGCCGAATATGATACTGAATATTTAGTATCATATTCAGTATCATAAGCAGTATCATATTCAGTATCATATTCAGCAATCATGATCATGGACAACACTATCATATTCACTATCATGTTCAGCAAAAATTGAATTAAAGTTGGCATACACATATATTCAGATTTCATGTCATATTGAAAATTAAAAATTGAGCGTAATTATGAAATGCAAATGGATAAGCATGGAATATGATGGTATGTCCTGATACTGAATATGATACTGCTTATGATACTGAATATGATACTGTTGTTCATGAATATGATTGCTGAATATGATACTGAATATTCAGTATCATATTCGGTATCATAAGCAGTATCATATTCAGTATCATAAGCTGATTATGATACTAAATATGATACTGATGTTCATGAATATGATTGTTGAATATGATACTGAGCTGAATATGATACTGAATATTCAGTATCATATTCAGTATCATAAGCAGTATCATATTCAGTATCATAAGCTGAATATGATACTAAATATGATATTGTTGTTCATCTCCATTACAAAATATAGTTTTATGAGAAATGGAGGCATTGGATATTTATGTTGGAGCCACTGGTAAGTACCCGCCGGTATTTTTATTGTGTTAATTTCTTGGATCCATGCCAAGATTATTTTGTGTTGCTAGTGATTATGTTGGCTTTCACAAAGTGTGCTTGTCATTTTATACTTCATTTTATATAGTGCTCGTCTTTCTCTCCATTATTTTGTGTTGCTAGTGATTATGTTGGCTTTCACAAAGTGTGCTTGTCATTTTATACTTCATTTTATATAGTGTTTGTCTTTATCTCCATTTTTTTGTTTTTCTCTCCAATTTTAGGAAGCCTTGTTTCTCTCGTCTTTTGAATTTAAAGTGCTTTCAAACATATTAGCTTGCATTTGTTAGTGTTGTTGCTTTTTTTAAGTGGAATACACGAAGGAGTACCACATGATGAATGCTTCATTTAATGTATTGTTAAGGTGTAGTCTCTTAACTATCCATTTCTAGTTCTTCAGACATGATTTTATAAATGTGTTTTGGTAAACGACTGTATTGTTCATGATTTTGTATGTATTAACCATCTTGTTATTATTGTTGCGTTATGAAATTAAGTTTAATAATTCTACTTTGTTTAATGCTCTATTTCATCTTCAATTTCTTTTCATTTTTCATTCATTTAAAAAAAAACACGTGATAGGTACAGAAATAGAAATGGATAGTTTTGAGACTACACATATGATAAAGTGAGACTACACATATGCTGACATTAAATATGTTTGAAATAGCTTCTGGATTTGATTTTGTAGATATTTTACGGTCACACTCTATGATCCTTCATCGGGATGGAAGAGATAAAAATGACTGAAAAAAAAATTTCATCATTTTGGTCTATTGCAATCATTTTGGTCTCAAACTATCTATTGCAATCCCGATGATGAATCACAGAGTGTGATCCAAAACTATCTACACAATCGAATCAAGAAGGTATTTCAAACATCGATGCAAAAAATATCCACATATGCTGATAAAAAAATGAGCTATCTGATGATTGTTTACTGTTCATGTTTGTAAACGGTCAAAATTTCTGATGGTACTCCTTGGTGTATTCCATTTAAAAATGAACAAGTTTTAGTTTTTGTATCATGTTTACTTTGTAGATGCAGGATTGATCATCGAATGTGGGGCATAAGGGCGTAGACCATGGATCTACTTGCGTTTTCTTATTTAATAGTGTGTTTTCACACCACCAACCAGTTCATGGATATTGTTATATCTGATGCTATAGTTGTGTCATTATATTTTTTGTATAACTTTTTCAATTTGTACTCATAAAATATAGTCATGTTGTTATAGCGAACAAAATTAGTATGAATGAACAAATTTTTGCTTGATATAGCGCTGATGGCTACGAGGAATGCTCCTATGTGTGACTGCGGTGATGGATTGCGTTGTGTGTTGAAGAAGTCATAGACAAAGGACAATCTAGGCCGTAAATTTTGGGGTTGTAAAAACTTCTATAAGGTTGTTAATTGCACAATATTTAAATATTTACAAATAATAAATATTAGTCATTATAGCGAGACTAACTTAGATTTGTATTGTAGGATGGAGGTGGATGCAGTTACTTCCGATGGGTCAATGACACCCTGTCGTTGTCTACATCATTAGTATGTTCTACACACAGACCTGTTGTAGATGACGAGTGCAAGAATTGCAAAAGACTCGAGAAAACTATGGCAAAAGCGGAGGCTACATCTAAAGCCGAAATCTTGTTTTTACGAAATCTTCTTTGTGCAACAATCGTACTATTTAGTTTGATCATCGTACTACTTAGTTTGATCATTTTTTGGAGATAGATATATATGTGGACTAGATGACTTATTTATATTTTGATGTGATATGAGCAATGTTATAATTTTTTTTTTTGTTATAATATTGTTTATGATAATGTATAAAATTATTTAAAAAAGTTAAGTTTACTGTTCAATATTATTTTTGTTAATGTATAATATTGTTTATTTTTTTTGTTAATGTATTGAAAAAAATATATTAAATTTTGTTAAAGTTAAGTTTATTGTTTTTGTTAATGTATAATATTGTTTATTTTTTTTGTTATGATATTGAAAAAAATATATTAAATTTTGTTTATGATTTACTACATAAAAATATAAATTAATATAAAAAAAACTATACATAAAGAATGGACCAAAATAATAAATGTATAAAATTATTTAAGTTTTCTATTCACAGAATTGGAAAAAATATATTAAATTTTATTTATGATTTAGTACATAAAAATATAAATTAATATAAAAAAACTATACATAAAAAATGGACTAAAATAATAAAATATCAAATTAAAAATTAAATTCTAATTCCAATTCAAAATGTAGAACCAAAGAAAAGATGAATTTCTATCTTCCAATTCCAATTTGAAATTGTAAACCAAACACATAAAGAGGAATTTCTATCTTCCAATTCCAATTTTGAAAATGGCAACCAAACGCAAAAGATGGATTGTCTCATCCATGTTCCGGGTCAACCAAACGGTCCAAAACATATTCCGAATATATAAAATCAGAATATCAAAACCTTATTATGAGATAATCAGGTTTTGGGCCAAATTCCAATTCCACAAACAAACGGGGCCTCAGGATATGTTTAGTTGCGGAAATTAGGAAATGGTGTCATTGCAACCTTCCTTTGCAGACTGTTTTTAGGCAGTCAAAGTTGGAGGCACCAAGTACAATCATTAAATAAATTTGAATAAATAATGAAGTTACAAACCATTTAAATAAATAATAAATTAAATGCTAAGTTACAATCATTAAATAAATAACAAAGTTAAAAACCATCCACATAACCATTCAAATAAATTAAAAATTTGTTTTATCCTAATTTCAATTCCAATTTCAAATTTCAAATCTACCAATTCTATTTTCATTGGTAGAAAAGTGAAAAGTTTAAACTTGATTTTTTTTTGCAAAAAATTTGAATAAATTACAAAGTTACATACTGTAATACCCCAAAAATGGGTTGTAAGTTCATTAATCTCCTACATCTTCAATTCGAACAAAATCGACATCGAAGTCCTAACCTAAGGCACATCTAAACATCATCAAATCATAATTGATTATCTTAAATTTTGCATCGGGAATATTCCTAGCAATATTCCTAATTATCTTAATTATCTTTAATTTAATGATTATTTGGCAATAAATCACATTTATCCTAAGTTTGATTAATTGAATATTTTCATATTTAATTAATTAGATTTAATATCTTGCCACTTAATTGTTTAATTATATCTATTATTAATTGTATTATTTAATGTTGACAATAAATCAAAATTCTTATCTTTAATTGATTAAATTCTTATTTAATTAATTAAAGCATGTTGTCATTATTTAATAATATATTTTTTAATAAAAGTTTGGTAAAATAGTTAATTAACCCATAAATTAATTATTTTATTTCAAAAATCAGTTGAGTTGAGGATAAATCACTTTATTTATTTATTTAATTCTTAATTATTATGCATATTCAAAAGAAACAGTTAAACTCCAAATCAGAAAATCAATGCAAGTTATTAACTTTTTGGAACTCAACATCCTTTTGGAGTTCAAAAAGCTGATCTAAACTCTAATTTGAGTTAAAAAGCTGTTTTTGCATATTTTTGCATGATTTTGAGAATTAACTATCTTTCATGATCAGATAACTCAAAAATCAAAATGAGTTAATTTGAGTGATTTATGGCTTTTATCCATGCACCTCCAAAGCCCTGGATTTCTATAAATTAAAGGCTCAGCTCTTCACAAATGATCTCATATTTTGCACAATCACGCTGGAGAATTGGAATTGAAGAATCAAAGCTCTTGCGAATCGACATCTTTGTGAGATCAATCTTATTTTTGCATTCATAGCATATCAATTTTCAATCGCATTCATAGCATATCAATTTCATATTAGCATAGATTCATATCAGTTTTCAATAGCATTCATAGCATATCAGTTTATCATTCTTATTGCATAGAAAATATCAAAAAAATAGATTAATTGCATTCAATTTCATATCCATCTTTTGCATTCAAATCTTTCATTTAGGTGTCGTCTAGGTCACTGATCTCGATTACAATCTGAGAACATTAATCTCGCACCTACTAGAAGGCAGTAAATCGCTTGGTTAGATAGCTTTCAATTTTGCACGATTTTGATTATCACTAACCTCTAATGTTTTACTGAGTGTTGTGTCTACAGATCAGGTACAATTTTCACACACACACATACTACTGAAATAAATAAAAAATAAATTAAATCTTTCGCACACATAAAAAATTAAGTGGTAGACATGAAAAATTTAAAAATTTGCTTTACCCTTAATTCCAATTCCAATTCCAATTTCAAATTTTAATTCCACATTTTCAAGTGGAAGATGTAAATGTTCATTTTGGGCCAAAATGACATTTACATCTTCCTATTCTATTTCCATATTTTTTTTACAATTTTTACAAAATCGGAAAAATTCCCGCAACCAAACGGACCCTAACCTTCATTTTTACCATTCTTGCACTCTCTATTCCTAATGATGGATCACGGAGTGTGATCCAACGTTGATGCTAAAAAATATACACAATCCAATCCAGAAACTCAATTGTAATTAAAAATGGATTGTGGAAATCTCATATCATTAATTAGACCCTAACCTATTTCCCAATCTTCTTTTTGTTAACTTAATAAGCATTCAAAATGCCTTAATTTTATTTATTTCATTCTATTTTTTATTTTCTTAAACTGTGTTCAAAATTAATTAATTTTATTTCTTTCATACTTCGAATCGCTGGTAACTTAACATGACCTAGTTTTGATTCAAACCCTCATTTTAGGTTGAATTAATTTTATTTCTTTCATACTTCTAGATGTTGATAAAAATGGACCAATATTTGAACACGTGAGAATCTATAAATGTTATATTAAAATAATATAAATAAATACATGGACCAATATTTGAACACATGAGAATTTATAAATGTTATAATTAAAATAATATAAATAAATACATTCACAAGTGAAATTAAAAATAGATAATTTTTTGTCTCAAATAAAATATTATGCTCACTTAATAAAATAAGTGATTTTATGCTCACTTATTGTTCTTTTGTGTTAGATATAAAAGTTATATATAACAAATATTTATGATTACTAATAGATATATGGTCTAGTTGTATATATGTTATATTTTGTATAGAAATATAATCACTCATTAATAACAAATTATATTTTTAAATTCAACTACTATAGATTTTTAGATTAAGTTTTGGTAGAATCTTTAAAATGAATCAAAAAATAATGAATTGAGAAATGTTGATAATTAAAATAATAATAAAATCATTATTTGAAAAATAATAAATTAATAAAAATAAAATAGGTCACATTAAGAAGTTACAAGAGTTAAAATTATTTAAATAAATTTAATAGCTCAAATAAATAGTGTAGTAGTGAGTGAAAAAGTTAGAAAAAGATATTAACATTATAAAAAAACAAATATATTATTTTGTTAATAAAATTATTTGAATATAAATGATTAGAAAAAAAATTAACATTATAAAAAAACAAATATATTATTTTGTTAATAAAATTATTTGAATATAAATAATTAGTAAGATTTTATAAAGTTGGGGGACTTCTAATGGTCTGTTAAGAAGAAACATTTACCGGAAAATTAATGAACGAATATAAAACAAAATCAATGAATTCAGAAAAATAAAATCATAAGAGAATTATTAAATATATTATTAAAAAAGTTCTTAAAATTATTTGTTTTGTTTATTAAAAATTTAAATAAGTTAAACAATTAGTATTCATTTGATAGATAATATACAACGATGACACAAAAGAAAATTATTAAAATAATATAATATAAAAAGATAAATACGTTATTGTTTTAAAGACAACAAGGATATAGTTACTTAATAGTTGTACACTCAACCAAAGAATCATCCTGAAGTCCTTTATGCTACATGGAAATCTCTCTATCAATTTTTGGTGCATTAACCTCATTAATGAAGTAAGGTTTCAGCTTCGTACATTGTTTGAAGACACTGCTAGCCAATTCATATGCAGGATATTTGCAGGACAGTAGTCTTTACTCAAAATTCTTACATAGGCACAATAAAAGTCTAGATAGGCGAGACCTCCTGACTAAATCTGTGATGATTTGGGATAGGTCAGATTTTCAAACAAACTAGTTGTATTTGTTTTTTGTAATAAAAATAGGAATCGTTGTTCAGAACCAGAATTAGGGCGGATTATTATAGTGGTATCATTGAATTTTGTATAATGTCTGAAATATGAACTCAAAAACAAAGGCAAAAATCTCTGATTGGAAGTGTTACCAATGATCAATGCAAAGTGTTTGTGATCTGAAATAAGGTGGATTGATGCAAAACAATTTAACTACAAGTGCAGTGGACCTAACAGTTATATGTCTGTTTTTTTCAATCAACAAAGGAATAAGAAAATTGGCTATTAGATTGGCACTCTGTTTCTTATGATGTCGTGTTATCACTAAATTGCAAATATGTGAGAACAACAGAAAATTAAATTCAATCAGAAAAAAACAATATATTAATCACCTGATTACATTCACAAAAGACATTTAATTGATTAAATCGCCATCTGTGTGTTGACATTTAGTGATTGAAAATGGCTAATAGGGATCCCTTAACAGTTCAGTGCAATAATTTATTAGAGAGGTCAAATTTGTACCTTCAAATGAAGTTCTTAAGGTGAGTAGCATGCTCTATGGTTTGGGAAAATAACTTATGAATCTTTATCCATCCAAGAATGTTATTAAAAAGTTAGAAGAAATGGAAACACTCTTATCACAATTGGACCAATCTGATTTTGATAGTTCTGAAGTGTGTAACAGACATTCATTTGATTGCTTTAGTTTAGCCCCAAATGATGAGGTTTTCAGTTGAAGATGTGAGTTTTGTAGTTAGCACTTGTCTTAGTGACATTATGAGGATCTCAGCTCCTGTTGTTCCTTATAAAGATGACATAATGAGGGAGATTCTATAACTGATCATGATAGTTTTCATGGGCTACGAGATACAAGAGGCTCTTGTTATGATAGGAGGGTGAAGATTCTATAATTAATGGCTAGTATTAGGATTTGTGAACTCTTATGATTGATTTGCACTGTGATGATCTCATTCTCAAAATATTTCAAATTTTCATAGCCACAATCAATAAGGATCATGAAGAAAAAATATTCTCTTGCATGCAAACCATTATGATCCTAAACAATCATGAATGTGACATTATCTCTCAGCCTCTTATATCTATATTGTTGGTTGTTATGAGACAAGAGCAAGATGTTTCTATAGCTGCATATGAATTGGTCAGTAGTGTCTTCAGCCTCTTATATCTATATTGTTGGTTGTTATGAGACAAGAACAAGATGTTTCTACAGCTGCATATGAATTGGTCAGTAGTGTCTTCAAACAATGTGTGAAGTTGAAACCTTACTTCATTAATGAGGAGGCTAATGCACCACAAATTGATAGAGAGATTTCCATGGAGCATGAAGGACTTCAGGATGATTCTTTGGTCGAGTGTACAATTATTAAGTATAAGGATGTGAATAATGAAATTGACAAAACAACAACTTTTGTCACACATTCAGATCAATCCAATGAAGTTGATGACATTAGTGTAAATTTCAAAATAGATGAGCATCTTCTTAACAGAGCGGTACAGGTAACTAGAGACAACTATGGAGCTATTGTTGACAAGTGTGACACAAGGTCTGATTTTGATATGTATCTTAGCATTAATACTTGTGATTTGCATGAACATTGATGGAAGACTCAATTTGAGGTGATCATTGATAACCCGTAATTTGAGATGGGTGCTGAGAATACATATGATAACCCCTTTCCCTTTTTTGAGTTGGGTGATGGGGCTACTCTTGATTGCAGCATTGTACTTGGTGGAAATAATAAGGTTTGGGACTTCGGTGTTGACAGGATCGGTGCTTTGTTCCTTATGGATCATGATGAGTTTCTTCACAGCTTGAGGCAAAGTCTTGTTAATTTAAGAGTGGCACAACGGATTGGTGAAGGAGTATTTTTCATATTGTCTTAAGATCTACAGATCTTATTGATGAATGAGTTGCATCTGAATATTTTGCTTCACAATGTGGCAGATTTTGATTTCAGTTATTCTAGAATGTGTCATAGAACAACTTGTAGATTTATATGGGATCCTAGTAGTGGTATGCAGATTCATGATTGCTTGAGGACAAGCAGTTTCTATGGAGGGAGGACTATAATGTCCGTTTTTTGGGGACATTAGAAATTAAATGATAACTTTATAAAGTATTCAAATGACTTATCTGGAGTTTAATGAAAATTAATAAAAGTCATTTAAGTTTTGTGAAAAAAATATTTAAAAGGGGACAAAAGAAAGAAGACGAGGAGACAACCAGAGGGAAAAAGAGGAGTCATTGCATTGGATTTTAAAAAAAGAATATTAGATTCACTTTAGCATGCTTGGTTTATTCATTTCTTTTGGCAGAGCTCTGAGAGCTTCTTGTTTCAATTCTAGTTTCCTGAGGACGAAAACCCTTGGGATTCTTTTAGCGGATTAGATGGAAACCCAATTCATTTTTGAAAGGTAGATCCGTGACAGAGTTCACAGTTGGGTGAATTTGTTGGAGGCATTTCTTGACTTTCTCGAAATAACATGGTTGTAATGGTTTATCTATTTTGAGGGAAAATTACATCTTTGTTTTTAGATATTATGCATTTTCAGAATTAATTGTTGATGGATAGAAATCAGTTTGTATGAAATATGTATGTTTTAAAAAATTGTGTTAAAATCTAGACAAAATATCATAGTGGTATTTCATATTATTTAAATTTTTTATTCAAGTGGTGCAAGGGATTTTTACAAAGGCTTTTAATTTAGCAATTTTCAAGCAAGAAGTGAGAAATATTCCAACTTGGGCATCGGATCCTTGGTGCCTATTCTAGCCTTAATTTTTGTTGTGGTTAAAGGAGTATTTTGACAATATTTTGGAATTATTCTATCTTATCAATTTTAACCAAATGTTATTTCTTCAAGGGCTAATAAACTAATGAAGCGGGATCTCTACGATAGATAAATCAAAGAGATTGAAGTTCAAAGGCAGTGATCCAGAGGGTCTCCAAGAGCAATCTCATCCAAGAGCAGAGGGTTTCCGGTAAAATTGTTTTTGTAGTTGTTTGCATGTGTTTTGTAGGGATTTTGAGCACACACTTTAGATGTTTAGTTTCATATTTCTATTGCTATTAATAAAATGTATTTTAATTTTCTTTGTTGTTGTTGGAGTGTTATTTCATGTGTTTTGTTGTTGTGAATAATAGGGAGAAGTTGGAGACTTTTTGGAGAAATTGCATCTATTTCTTTGTACGCTCAAGGATTTTGAAGATTGGGAGTTTGTTGGGTAAAATTGTGATAAGATAAGATAAGAAAAATTTATTAATGTCCAACAGAAGACCAACAAGGGTCTATGTGAAAGGAATCATACAGCCAAAATAGCAAGAAACCAGTGGACCACCAAACAGTGGTCGGGGGAACATGCTAAAAGAACAAGGAACCAAACAAGAAGAAGCAGAGAACAAAGAACCAAGAACCACTAGGGCAAGGACTAGGGGTCCTTCCCGAGCGGAAAGAAATCCAACACAGAAGGATAGTGACCCAAAAGAATATGGGTATGGACCCGTCGTCGTGATCTACTGGTGGTCTGCCGCTGATGGGTAGAAGCACTATGAGGTCTCACGGATCTAGACTGACCGATGGTGAAGCCACATGAGGGTCGCTTCACACCTCAAACTGGGGGTGAGGGCGAGAATAAATTCGTAATGAGCTTCTCGGTGACCTACTTCTAGGGAAATAGAAGCTGCAGGGTTTGGTCACAGAGTCGTACCATCTCCTGTAAATAGAGTGCCAGACATCTCTAGTCAGAGTAACAAAAGAAGGAAGTCAAGGAGTTGCAATCTCTGAATAAGCAATAGAATCTCCCTCTAATCTCATAGTATATAGGGCAACAGAAAATGAAATGTGCCTCAGTCTCAATCTCAAACAATGTGCATAAACAGAAAATGCGATCCTCTCTGTCAATGTGATGATCAATCTGTGCTCGCAGGAGGTGAGAGTTGACTCTGAAAGATCCCAGCGTGATCCGAAGAGCATGGCACCAACGCTGTGATAAATATCTAGGTCGAACGATGATCCCATCTTGAATGTGTAACAAGTGCTCAGCATAAAAAGCCATCCTCGGACGTAAGCCCCCACTAGGGTTGGTCCAGGTCGAGATGATGTACTGCCTATAGATGTCAAGTCTGACATCCTCATTCAACTCCTGTCTGGAGGGGAGAAGATGAGTCAGAGCGTCCAAAGAAAACTGAAAGGGGGGTAGGTGATCAATATCAATCCCAAAGGAGCCCAAAAGGGAAGTGGCCTGAGCATACCAACAACAATTTCTAGGGGAGGTGTCAGATGTAACCAACTCAATAGAAGAGCAATAGGCGAGGTAAGAGTATCTACTCCAGTCATCTGAAGAGTCTGCGAATCAACGTAGGCAGTGAAGAAACCAAACCAGGTTGAAGATGGCTCCCAATCTAAAGGGATGAGCCCCGAACTCAGCCAGGATGATGTTGTGGGAGGTGGTATGATGACATCTGATGATATGCCGAAGGAGGAGAGTCTGTATACGCTCAATAGAGGCCCAATCGAAATCAAGAAGAGATGGTCCCCAAACAACAGAGCCATAGAGTACAGTAGGTCTAGCTAGAGAATCCAGTAGGGATAACTTGGATGAGGTGTCCTGAAAGTGGTGTCTAAAGCACTATCTCTGGATCAAGGCGAGGGAAACCATCCCTTTGCTGATTATGGACTGAATAGCAGGTCTCAAACTGAAGCGAGGACCGGAAAACTTAACCCCGATGTATGTGTATGCAAAGGCAATCTCGATCTCCTGTCCCTAGAAGTAGAAGTGTAAATGAGAGGTCTTCAAGCAGTTGAAGACCATGACCTATGTCTTCCCCAGATTAACCACAAGCTGTCTCAAATCACAAAAGGAGGCCAAGATATCAAGAATTCTCTGGAGACCCTCAGATGAGGAGGCTAAGAGAATCACGTCATCAGCAAAAAGAAGAATGGAAACTAAGACCTGGTGTAAATAGCAGCCATCACCTGGGAGAGACAAGTCTCTGATGAAGCCCTCGAGCTCGTCAATGTAGATGCCAAATAAGGTGGGGGAAAGAGGGCATCCCTATTTCACCCCAATAGTGCTCTGAATAGGGTCTGAGAAGCCCTCCGGAGTTCTGAATTTTCCCTCAACATGCTCATAAAGTCTCACAATGGCAGTCAAAAGAATCTCAGATATCCCAATGTCTCTAAGTCTCTAAAAAAGGGCCACCTGAGGGACAAAATCAAATGCCTTACGAAAGTCAATAAAGTGGCAATAGACTTTCGCATAAAATATGTAATAAGACATTCTACATCAGTTGCATTAAATTGAGCTTTAGTTTGTCATATTTTTGTGAACATTTCACTATACCCAATTTCTCTATTTTCCTATTTATGCAAATTTAATTATAAGTAAAAACAAAGCCTTCAAATGTATTTGGCAAGTTATTACAATGGTATCATAGGTTGATTTGCAAGATGTCATAAAACTAAACCATGAGGTTGAGGGTGTGCACAAAGGAAAGGACCAAACATCAACTTCAGTACCAATTTCGGGATTTTGAGGTGATTTTTCTAAGACTAATAAATTCCCTGGTGTTACTTGTGTATTTTTAGATAAAAGGAGTAATTATTATGATTTTTTTTTTTAATTTTGATGGTTTTGATAAAGATCTTGAAATAAAATACGATTTGTCATTAATGTGGGTTGATTTTGAGCAAGAGTTTCTTGCAAGTGATGTTCCACATCCTATTGTTGAGCATCTTCTTCAAGAAGCACAAATGATGGTCGAGTATAGTCCTCGAGGGGATAAGTGATTTGGGACAATCATGGAGTTATTTTTGATAGGCATGAAAATTATTCTAATTTTGGTGTTCATCCTTGTAGCAATTCCCTCTCTCTATTACATTGAAAAAGAAATTTGTGATGGAGAACATGTAATAAGGATAGATCATTTTCCAAAGGTTCAAAGGTACATCAAAATGTCAGATCTAGGTGAAGATAAGGTAAATAAAAACTAAAATTTTTGATGGGTTGAATACCACTTATATAGAGTTTGGAAAAGTAACCACTAATGGACTCAATAAAAAGAAAAAGAAAATACTTAAAACCATAATTATGTCATTCTTAAACTCGTCATTGAAAACATATCATACACTAGGTAAAACTCCATCAAGTTGCTTCAAACCTCCATAAAGGTGTAGCTCTCAAGCTGAATTTCCAAGTTCTCAAATTACCACCTTCTCAGACTCTCAAATTAAAGATGTCCCAAACCATTGGACAACAATCCATGTTGAGCAAGGACAAAATAGTGTGCAATTTGCTAATTTTTCTTTGGTTTCCAAATTTCATTCATGTTTCACATTGCAAGGACATTTAAAAGCATACAACACATAGTTTATTAATATACCAAGTGTATAGAATCACTAAAACTCACCAAAAATGAATAGCACCCCAAAGACTAACAAGCCATTCCAAAACCTTGAAGGCAACTCAAAAAACCTCATGAATCTTTATCTTTACCAAAACCCACTTCGCCAAAACTTAAGAAATCAAAGTATCCTTTGACTAAATCCAACAACCATCGAGGGTGGATCTTTCACCACCAAAACTAGACCAATTTGTAAGGGTTTTCGTCCTCAACAATCCTAAGAAGAATTCTCTAGTTTCATTTCAACATCTCATTATATGAGTCAAATCAAAATTAGAGAATAAGAACCCAAATCCTAATATATAGACAAGGAGGAAGAAATTAGGACAAATTCAAATATTCAAATAACATTCTTTGGAAAAAGTCCCTACATGACTTTTAAAAAACAACTTATGTCTCCTAAGTCCTAGCAATCCCATTTAGAGACATATTTCATAAAGTATTAATCACTTATATAAATATATGATTTTCCATCACCTTATATAACTTCACCGCGACTTCAAAAAAGAGAACATTGCACATAGAATCGAATTTGGAACTAAAATTGATTTTGAGTGTCCAAAGTGGCACTTATTAAAAATAACATATGTCAAAAATAGAACTAATGTTGAAACCCATTGAAACTAAAGCTCAAGTTCTCCATAATACTCTAAGCTCCCTAACTAACTCTGAATAGCCTATAGGAACACACAAATAGGTTAACAAGAGGGGACATTACAATGACTCCCAAAAGCATAGGCTCCCAAGCTAACTAGACTAGCACTTATTTTGAGTTTTATATGTTGGCCTTCACTCTATCTTCAAAGAACTAGACTTCTTTGAAAAGTATATGAACCAAATTCTCGTTTACTATTGTCAACATCCAAAGGAGATCTTCACGATGAATTTGACCTTCATTGTTTGTCATTACAGGAGTGTTGCCAAAGCCTTCGTTTGGTTCTCACAAGGGTGACGGGTGTTGGTGGTGTTGTTGATTCAAGTGAGGGTGTGTTGGGTGCCACTCAATCTAATCTTGGCACTATTGATATGGAGGTTCCAGTTGGAGCAGTGCTCACTAGGAACTCTTCTAAGGCACCTGGTACTGGGTCTACTAATGTTGCAAATGAGGGTGTCCCCATCCATTCTCTACTCTTGGTGGACAGAGCTTTGCTCGTGTTGTCAGATCTATTGCTACTCTTCCTTCAAAGGCGAGATCTCAACCTCTTGTTTGTGCCCAAACCTCCCCTGTGGTGGTGTGTAGCCTTGATGTGGTGGACAATGTGGACCTCTACCAACGTTGAGGGTTGGTTTGTAGATTTACTAATTTATAACCTTCTCTTCTAGATCTTCATCATTGGGTGACAGATTCTTGGAAACCCATATTTTCTAGTAACATTAAGTTTTTCCCTTGTGCTAAGGGTTTTTTTTGTTTCTTCTAAAGACCAAGATCTAGTGATGAGTAAGTTGTGGACTTGGGGGCTTGGTGTAGCCCCCTCTAGTTGTGGACCCTTCTCCAATTGCTCCTATTTTGGTCCAACCTTTGGATAAGAATGTGCTAACTTGCAAACACTTGATTTTTTGTACTATTAGTCTTACAATGAGATATCCACTACTTTCTCCCCCTTGTGGCAGGAATCCTAGTGATAATATTGCCTAGATAGTTGTTTTCAGACATAAGAAAAATTGTTCTTCAATTTTTCATTATTCTTGCACGTGGGTGAGCTGTCTACCCACTCTTGATATGGGTTACTAGTTGTTATGCTAATGTGTTTTTAATGGTTTGTTTTAACCTTGTTGTAAATTACCTTTTTGGTTTGTCTTTGTAAGAACCATCATCACCCTTGCTTTGTCGGCATTTAATATCAAGAACAATGGCTATATAAGCTCCTTTGAATTTTCTATAGAGAATTTCATTTGCTCAAACTCTTTATATCCAAACTATGTGGCTCGTTTTCTTGCAATAGTAGCATTTTGTCCCTCTTTTGTCCTTATCACATCTTCTACTATCTAAATATAGCACAATCTTAGGTTTGGAATCATCTATTGTATCTCCTTCAATAGTTTTTTTTTCTTCAGCTACGAGAGTTGAAATTATGTCTTCCAAACTTTTAAAAGAAATTTGACTAAGAGTAAAGATTACATTATAGAATTTTGAAGGCAAATTATTTAGTAAAATAGCCTTAGCATCTTCATCATCCAATACAACATTGACCATTGTTGATTGTCAAAGAAGAGACCTTAAATTGTTGTTAGCCATCTTGAACTTGAACAATTGAAGCTTTAAAGATAATTTTGGATAATTGTTGCTGCTCCAAATAGTATATTTGAATTCTCTCAAATTTTCTTAGATAATTTTGTCAAAACTACATTATATAACTTATGTATCAAAGAGGGAAAGAACAATAATTGATTTGTCTTGATATACATTTGTAGGATGTATATCATTTCCATTAATTATTCCCCATGGATTTTTATGCATCTAGTTTTTTACTTTCCAAGTGTGAAAGTTCAAACTGCAATATTTACATAACAAAACTTGTAGGGGAAACCATTTTAGGAGAAATTTAAAACCACAATAATTATACCACAATTTTCATAGGGCAAATGAAACATGTACCATTAGCAACAAGAAAAACCAAAGCATTCAACAAAATCAAAGGAGTGAGGTTCAACTATAGCCAAGTTGTCAAAAACAATAATCAAAACATGGAATTACCCCGTTGAGAGCCCATTAAAGTGAAAAGAGTAAGTAATGGATTTCATCCATCAAGGAAGCAAAGACATTAATATGATCTTAATTATCATTCTTCCGAAGTACTTGTTCCCTTGCCTCGAGAGGGAGGACAATTTGTAACCAGGTGAGTGATGGCAAAAGAATCCTCTACATCTAATTTGGAGAGCCTTGTAGTTAAGTAAACCCTCCTCTACATCTAATGTGGAGAGCCTCATAGTTAAGTAATTGAATCCAAGGTTTACCCCCTACCATCAAGGCCACATCTCTTTCAAAAGCCTAAGAGATAATGTCCATCAAAATGCGAGTGCCCCATGTAAAAAGTGCAGTATAATGAAGTTGTCTTCCTTAAATAGTAGTTTGAAAGTATAGCATTAGGCTTGTAGATGCTAGTAGGCATTTGAGAGTTTCCCTCCTAATGTTGTGTTCAAATGAGGCCATTGATGATATTCTTGGTTGTGCAACATGATAGATGAAATTCCCAATTTGAACAAAAAAATGCTCATCAAAAGGCATATCAAATGGTAGGGGCCCATAAAGAAATATTTTCCTCAAGGTGGGAGTCTATAGAGTTGTGTGTTGAAAGAACAAGTAAAGGATACTCCCAAAGAATGACTTTGGGGTTAGGGAAATGGAATGTAAAGGTGCTAGAATGTGAGGTAATGTAGTTGTCCACAAGCTTGACAAGGTAGAACAAGACGAGTTGGTTTGCAAAGATAAACAATGCTAGAGGGAGAATAGATCAAACATACAAATAAACCTAATGTTGGAGGGAGCAAGGATTGAGCTTCAAGAATACCCAATAGAAGGAAAAAGAATTGGGATAAGAGAATACTCAAAGTTGAAGGGACAAGGGATCAAGATACATAGAAACATATTTTAATGGAAAGAAAGTAGTCAAGTAATATCATATATGATATTGATAATGTTTAAGAGTTGGGAATATAACAAATTTTCTATGACAATAATGAAAGCAAGGGAAACCTAAAAGCCCGCACGCCTAGGGATGATAAAGAAGGAAGGGTTAGAAGTTATGGAGATTCAATGCCATGTAGCATTTTAGAGAAAGGGATGGAAAGATTTGGGGGTCCTTAAATGGTAAGGAAGTGGTAGGCTTGAGTATCAATTTACGTATCCAATACCAAAAGAGACCAAGGATCAAGGACACAATCTATGTGATACCATAATGATGAAGTAAAGATAAACCCTAGAGAGTAATAAAGGAGTGGGAACAAGGTTTTGATACCTATAATTTAAGTCATGTTGACCAACAAATAACTTCAATTTGTTATAGTTAGTTTCCACCACAAATCTACTACAACCCAAATATAGTTGACACTTGGGTCAACACATGCATGAACTTCTCTATCGTAGAGAAACTTTTCTTTGAGATTCAATTTCCTAATTTAAAATGCTATGGTGTACCCCCTTATTAACTGAGACTAGTCCAATTCTACCTCCACAATAATCACATTCTATTAACAAATAGTGTAACACTCTAAAATAGCAAGGGCAATGCATGAAGTGAAAGTCATTACCTCCTAAGCTCAACAAAAGCTTCTTGACAATTTTTTTTTATCAATTAAAATACTCATTCTTGTTCATGTTATGATCAATGCCAACTAATAAAACTTCTAAACAAACCGCCTATGATAACTAAGAAAGCCAAATAAATATGTTGATTGTCTCAAAATGGCAGGCGACTAATCAAGGATGGCTTAGCTCCTCATTCTCTAAAACGAACTGCCCACTAGTGACTCAACCGTAATAGAAGATACATGTCACCCCAAATGCGCATTTCAATTCCTTTGCAAAGAGTGTCTAATACTCTAATATTTAAATGACCATATAGATATTTCAAATATTATTCCTAGATTTGTTGCAAATCGGGATGTCAATACAAAACAAACAAGCAACCTTTTTTACCTAGTTAAAAAACCAAAGCAATCTTTCTTAATTAAATAATAATCCAAAGGCCATTTAATAATGTGCTCAATCAAGCAATATAGTAGGTAAATTCTATTTTTAAACAACACAAGTTCATGGAAGCGAAGGTTACAAATAATTACTTGTTGAAAGGCAAGCATTTGAAGAATTGCATGTTGCAAATGAAAATGACTTATTAGAAAAGTCCATTAAAAAAATGTGAAAATCAACCTCTAGAAATTCCTAATGAAGGTCAACCTTTAGAAATTCCTAATGCTAAAAGGAGCAAGGATTAGATGTCCATGAAGCCCGTTATAAAAAAGTATGTGGGTCTAAATTAAGAAATACCCAATTGCTAGAGGGTGCAAAACTCCCAATTTGAAGATACCCATGGCAAGGGGTTTCAAGAATCAAAGTTCAGCATACATACACAAGGTTAATCATCAGATCAAGTGTAAAGAAAATTGGATGCTAAGCAACTTTTGAAAGGAATAGAAAGGTATACAAGCCCACATACAACCCAATACTTGGATAGGGTCTACCTAATATTGAACATTTCTCACTCCCTCTGATCGACCACTTCAATGGTAAAGAACTGAGGTCGAGAACAAGATTAAATGCGTACAGCATGTTCCTAAGGTGATTGATAAAATATTATTATCTACTTAAAAACAAATTCTAGCATCCACCTTAATTAAGCTAGATCGCAGATGTAGCCCACCCAAGTGAACATTCGTCAACTTCCAGTGGACCTAGTTGCTGTAGAACAGCACATTAAAGGAAAAGGACATTAATATGCAATTCACCCATTTACACAATGAAAGCATGCAATTTAAGCAAATTTTCATCATCTTCTGGTATCACATAACACAAGGCTCTGCTGTATAACAATTTTCCATCTTATTCCATGATAAAATATGGCGGTTTAATACATTTTATGATTCTGATGTTTCTGTACTTCCGAGCCGAAGGAGACATAATGGGACTACATCAAGTTTCTTCCAAAGATATTCAGATCAATTAAATTAAAATTTTAAATATGTACTCCTTGAATAACCTGTTTGAAATAAAGATCACAAAATTACTTATCAAGTTCTTCATCACACCATTTAGAGGTCTGCTAGTTTTGGACTTTGTCAGTGTGCTTGATCATCCGAAGGTCACACAAGCTGTTTGGCCTCATGATCATCATAAAGCCTTCACTCATTCATTTCCCTCTCATGATAACACATGATTAGTGTCTTCCCATCATAACACATGGTTTACATATAAGAAAATAGTACGAACGAAAACAAAGAAGAAACCAAGTAAGACAGCATTATATATTAGTCTTGTAAATTGCTAGTCTTAATTGATACACAGTACAATTGTTATGGATGTTCTATCTGAAACAATTGCATTTAGTTATGTGCGCGAATAGTAAATACAACTGCACGTTTTAAATTTTACAATAACTTGCAGAAAAGGTAGGCCTTTACTTTTGTAAAAGTTATATTACTATGTAGAATTGGACTATGCATAACAAGGCTGGACATTGTGCCTAGAGAAAAAACCTTTTAGAATGTATTCGAGTTGCGGTTAACGCTGAACCAAAAGCATGTAATTCCAAGTTACCTTCAAGTTACAATTTCAAAGCGACAAAAATAAGATAACTCCATTAGCAGGTAACATACTACTGAAAAAACTAAATTCACTCTAAAACATTTGATAGCTCATGCTCGATGAAAACGCATTATAAGTTTGGGATTGGCATCAGTTTGTCAGAGGTGATCGTTTGTCTACACCAGAAATTCAGTGTGTAGAATAAGATATTTCAACATCACATGCCATCAAAACTCATAAAAAGGGATAAAACATAAATAAAACATAAATAAAATAAAAATCGATCAGTGAGGTCTTTCAAGAACCCTAAATGGGCCACCAGACAATCAACACGGCATCAGTTCTGTCCGCCCGTCTGCTTTCTTCATCACAAAGACCATTTATATCTTCCCTTAAAATATAAACAAGAGCAAATCTACAAATAAAAATTGCAAGAAACCCTAATCACCTTATCATAAAGTTCACTGGATGAAGCGAGTGTAACAGGATAAGTGTGGGTAGAACCATTTGGCACCATAGCAATACAAAATGCTATGTGCTGGTAAGCCTATCCTTGTCACTATGGGCATCACATTTAACCCTAATGCAATGCACATCAGTTCCACCTATTAGGCTTAACTGAAAACGATGCAAAAGAGTTGGTAAATGATGCCATTTAAAACTTTGGACCTGTCACGCTATAACTATAAAAACTAAGAATAATACCCTAAATAAAAAAAACAAAACCCTAGACTGGAGTTATAATGCTCAGAAGATATAGATCCATTCATTGATTTATCTCAGAAGTCCAGACATAAATATTAAGGTCTTCATCACCGCAAATAGACCGTTTCCCACCCATCAATAAACAAATTTCAAGATCCTTGCAAAAAAAAGGCTAGAGAGAGGTTCTGATAAAAGATTATAGAGAAGTTTCTACTTACAAACGGAAACCATCCAGCGACGGGATAATCTAATAGAAAGCACATTTCACCTGTTACGAACCGCCCTAAATGAACAGAATGAAGGCTACTGGCGGCTTGCACATTTCAGAACCGATATGGTTGCTTTTATGTTTAGAAGAAACAGGGGACCTTATAACAACGCGTCCTGTAAAGATGGTTTATTTAGGGTTTCCAGCAATAAATTTAAATATAATTTTTCAGGGTTTACATTATTTTTATGTTTTAATTTATTCTTATTGTTTTTTTTATTAGCAATCAATTGTATGCTGTGGCGGGGGAGAAAATTTGTATCTACTAAATTAAATTATAATTATAATGTATATATATGTACTGAAAAATCGAATAAAATAGTTCAGAGTAAAATAAAATAATTTTTAAACTAATAAAATAGTTTGAAATCAGTATAAATTATTTAGAACTATATTTATTTTTAAGATCTTAAAAATTATTTAGAACTCATATTTATTGTTAAGATCTTAAAAATTATTTAGAACTAGTATTTATTCTTAACGATCTTAAATTTAGGAGAAAAAATATAATAAATTAAATAACTTTGTAGTAATTTTGGAGATAACAAAAATGCAAACAATTGCAAGAAATATTAATGAAGACGGAAGGGGAAAAAAGGCTTCTTCTACAAAGAAGTAAGAAAAAAAAAGAATTCAAGTAAAGAGAAGATAATATAAGAGGAAGATTTTTTAGAAGATAGAGTGAAAAAAATGGATGGCTTATGGGCCCCTAATAAGTATATGTCAACTTTTAGAAAAGTTTTGAGAATGATCACCCATGGCAGGAGAAACTCAAGGGTGTCAAAGAATTCCCTCCTTATTTTTGGTGGGAATTTTTTCCTCAAAATCTAACCAAAGAGGTGGGACTAGGAGTTATCTGACTATCATTCCCCAAACTTTGATGCAAATGTTGCTTCATCAAGAATTCATGAAAGCAAAAGATAATAAATCAATCAATATAAATGAAGAACTCTTTGAATTTTTTGTATGACAAATGCAAAAATATGCTTTATTCACATAAGTGGCCAACTTTTGGTGTGCAGCATAGCTAATTCAACATTAGATCCATTATAATTGAGGGATAGATAAACTACAAACTATATACACCTAAAAATGGTCACCTAGACTATTAGCCTCTTTTGCTAAATCATCAATTGCTTATTCTTGATCAAATCCTAGCTCTATCATTTATTCGATTATTTTCTATGGGCTAATCATTTATCCTAAGTCTTTATTTGATTAAAAGGAATATTTCCTCCCTTTTGGATTAAATAAAAAGCCCCACCTTTCCTCTTGTCCTAAGTTGCACAAATAAAGCATTATTCCTATTTTACAAAAAGGAAAAAAGCACTTTTGTCTCACATGGACACAAAGTCAATTCTTATTGGAGAATACTTGTGCACACGGATCGCTCCTCTTTTAAGCTCCACCACCGATTAAGACTTTTGCCTCTTAATCTCAATGGTCCACTCCTTTGCATTTTTTATAAAAGGAAAGCTCTCTCCTTCATTTGCATATCACGTTTTTATGCTAACCTTATGCTGCAGGAATCCTTGAAGACTTTGAAGCTTTTTAGAGATCATTGTTGCATCCTACTTTAGATTTCTTCATTTGCTTCATAGTTTAGTTTACATTCTTACATAGTAGTTTCATTTTCATAACTTTCATAGCTTAGATTTCCTTTCATGCAATAGCATAACTTCACATAGCTTAATAGGAGGGATTTGTAACACTTGTTCTTTCCATTTCATAGCTTAGTTGCATTGCATTTTCATTTCTCTAGACTAGTTTGCATTGCATTTTCATAGTGATTCTTGAGGATATTGGCACTCTTGCCCTTGTCCTCATTTGAATCTCTCGTTGTGTGGTTGACTAGCAAGGTCACAAGCTTGTAGCTCTAGCTGAGAGCAAATACATCATAGTCCCTTGCAACTCCATGCATAGAGAGCTATGAACCTGATGCAGGAGCATCCTGGGTGTAAGAGCAATCTTGCATCACCCAAAAAAAATATTTCTATTTTTTTGTATTCAATAAGGGCTATTTTGTGCAGAGCTGCTATTTATGGAAAGTTACTATTTTTGGTAATTTTTGCATGTGCTCAGAATGATCTGATTTCTTTCTTGGAGGTTCATTTTGGTCATGTAAGTCTGCCAGTAAAGTTTCATTGCCAGATCAAGTGTATATTGGAAGATATTGAAGATTTTCGATATTGGCAGCAGGGTAGAGAAACTTTGAACTCAGTTTTGAAGGCTTTAGAGGCCCCAGATGAGGTCGAAAATTTGGGTGATGGGCGCTTGCGCGAGTCACGCCTGTAGAGCGCTTCGTGGCGTTTCCGAAATGGGGTTATAATAGCCGATCGGGTCAACTGGTGATGACTTATGGTCTTCGGAAGTTGGACCATCTGAAATGGCAGAAAATAATTTTCTTCAAAATTTCTGTTCGGGTTTCAAAAGTTATCTTGAGCCGACTATGATGTAATAAAATGTAAAATAAAATAATTCTAAGTTGGTCGGCCTTATTGGCTAAAATTCTGGAACCTTCCCAGGCGGTTGAAAATTGCCTATATAAGGAAGGCTGTATTATTGTCTTAGGCAGTTTTAGAATAGTTCTGGGTAATAGTTCGAGGCTTTGTCCTACAGAATATTGTAAGGGAATGCCCATGTGGCTTTGCATATTGTAATTCTGAAAGTTTGTAATTCCACATTTGTGGAGATAATAAGAAGCCAATTTTCTGTTCTTGCATATTACTGTTGTTGTTTCTCCATTTCTGTTATGTGTTTGTGGTATTAAGGGGAGCATCCTTCATCAGAACCGCTTTGTGAGGCCTCATTCTTGAGCAACCTTGCATGTAATGGTTCATAGAAGTACACCATTTTAGTGTGTACATTTTTGGCGCCCACTGTGGGGCAGAGTAGATAGGCTTTGTCCTTTAGTTTCTTGCATTTTCGTCATTTTTCGGATTATTTTTCAAAAAATTTGCAGTCTCTAGTTTTTTGTCTCAGAATATCACGCGATACTTCTCAGGTATATCGTGCGATATACCTTACTATACCAGTGCGACACTTCACCCCAGAGAAGAATCGCCTGTCAGTATTAAGGTATATCGCCTGGTGTCATGCGAAGTATCACTCGCGTATAGAGAAGTATATCGCCCAAACTGAGGTATATCGCGTGAATATAAGAAACTGTATCGCACGATACTGGTGATGTTTGAGGTATATCACCTAATCTGACAGAGACCTGCGGTTCAAGTTTTATCATCTGAATCTGATCATATTTAGTTTGCTGGTTTACTTTACTGTATTTAGATAGGTCTAACCTGCATCTCTTAGCTTAGGTAAATCAGTTTCTTGCAAATATTTTCATTTAGATTTTGGATTTTGCTAACCTTGTGGGTCTAACTAGTTGTGGTTGTAGGTGCCTTTACTTAAGAAGTTTGCCAAAAATCGCATGTCAAAGAGGGCTACTAACGGTTTTTGCAGGGCTGCCCAAAAAGCATTAAAAAAAAAAATTTAAAAAAAAAATTGCTTGTGATTTATTTCCTTTCAAGTGTGGCATTCACTAATTGTATTAGGAACTTTAATACCTTGTGAAGGAGATTTTGAGGTGGTAAGAGAAGTATGCTCTTCACCTATAGGTGAACCAAAAAATCCTGACGCATCTTAAGGTTTTTGGAAGCAAGGGGGTAATCAAATTTTGCTTGGGGTGTTTGGGAGAAGTTTTTGAGATAGTGGAGTATGCTCTTCACCCTCGTGGTGAACCAAAAACCTTGAACCTCAAAAATCATCAATTCTTTGTTTAGTTTAGGATCTTTTAGCGGGCCTACTCTTGAGCAATCAAGAGGAACAACCCAAGTGGGGACAACCTTGTCATCATTTTCTTTGGTGGCGAGTGATTCCAACTCACTATAATCTCAAGGCTATTGAGGATACAAAACCTTGGTAGACATAACACTTGTCTTCGCTTGATGTGAGTAGCTCGTGGGATTGCGACCATGGGGAAAACATTGAGCAAGAATGCTTAAGGTACTCTTGTAGCCGCGAGGTCCTAGTCCTTTATGAGGAGCAAGAGAGGTGTTGTGAACGGAAGCCCTTATTAAGAACCATTAGATAGAAGCCACCTTGTTTAGCCACTTATCTTCTTAGTGCAAGGATTGATCCAAGTGGTTTACCCGGATCACCTTAAGATACTCACCATATATGTCCCTTTGGTTGTGTCGTTTGACACTTCCACAACAAAGTCAATATCTCTCGTGGGTAACCACTTGGTGTGAGGCAAGGGGGCATCAAGTTGTGGGCTAAGTTGGTAAGTATTGAGCCTTGACCTTTTTAGGATAGATTTGCTTGAATTGTCTTCGGTTGTGTGATGCCAGTGTAAACATTCTTACATACAAACAATCGATAGCATTCATAGGGTGCTTTTTCAATTCTGATATCACAAGTGTTTATCTTGGCAAGGTTGCTTTTGCCCTTGTTTCAAGTGTTTGAGACATGTTTGATCCCTCACTGTTTGCAAACCTGCCAAAATTCTGCTGATATTGTGATTGAAATCAAAAACATCAACCCTCAGACCAAAAATTTTGACCAAACAGACCCAAAAACGTAAATTTTACACAGTTCTGGTCAAGAGTTAAGCAATTTTGCAACAGTATCGCATCCTTTAGAGCGAAATATCACGCGATACTTCGCGGGTCCAAAAAGTATCGCCTGCTTTGAGAGGAAATATCGCGTGATAGTTCACCCCGGATAGACTATCGCCCGACCTGCCTGGTGTTTATCGCTTGGCTATTGTAAGGTCTATCACCTGGTATAAGGCGAAGTATCACCCGGTTGTAGGTGTATCGCCCCAGTAGCCCGGAGTATATCGCCTGGTTAATTTTTGTCGTGCTTACAATTTGATCAGTTTCAATTGCTGTTAGTAAGGTTAGGTCTTGGAGTAGGCTTCTTGCTCTATCGTTTGAGACTTGTCTTGACTCTAAATTTCTAGTTTTAGTCCTCCGGGATAGCATCATCTGATTTACGAAATCACTTTGGGAATAATTGTCAAATTAGAAGGCCATTCTTGGTGCCAAGGTTCATCTCTAGGATTGTTAGCTACATTCTTGGAAAATTTTAGTGCTCTTATTGTCCAAATCGCTTTCATTTAAATCTTGATTTCAATTATATTTTGGCCTAGTCCAACCTCTTGGTTCAAAAGTGCAAGGGTAGTCACCCTTTGATTTGAAACACCTCTTTAACAGTGTTGGTAAAGCCCCTTTTCTATCTTTTCATTTCTCTTTGGACAATAGAGGACTTTGATTATCCTAGTTTGGTGCTGACACTTTGAGAGGTCATCTTATCATTGAGAGTATCTTTCTTTCATGTCAGTTACAACAAGGTACCAAGTCAATCAAGGGAAGCGACCCCCTGTTGCCTTTAGCCAGTTACCACCAGTTAAGACTCACCGACAACATAAGGGAAAAGGACCCCTTTTTGATCAATCGCCTAAGAGTGAATCTGAGGTTTTTTTTAATCCAAAAGCTAATCCTAGTGAAGTGAGCACCTCTTTTGTACCACTTTCATCAAGCATGAACATGAGTTACACTTTCACTCGGCAACAAAGAGAAGCCATGAATCAAACTCTTGAGGATATCTTCCAACGGCATAGGAGAGAGTACGGTGGTTCTTCTCATGCTAGTCCACCCGGGTCACCTCCCAACAACATGAGGTATTTTGATGCTCACCAATGAGCCGAGAGACATCATAAGCAAACTCACTCAGATTCAAGGTCACAACACGAGGACCAGAACAACGAATCTAATGATCACCACATAAACGCAGCCAATGCAATAAGGCATTCGAGACCATCCTCTCCACTTAAAGATACCTCTCGATATGCAAATACGAGATTAAAAAGCATTAAGAGGGAGAAGCAAGCCTATTTGGATGAATAAGCTGCTAAAAAGGAGAAATTCAGACAACTAGAAGAAGAGGAATGTGCATTATTGGACATAAGGAAGAGAGTCACCCAAGAAGAAGAAGATAGACTCTATGCACAACAACTCCAAAGCTGATTCAATGGGAGAGGAACCAATAGTGGGACCAACTCACCCCCATCTACCCCTTCGCCAAGTCCTAGAAGAAGATCAAGGACACCCTCACGATCCCTGAGCCCTAGAGGAAGAAGGGCTTCAAGATATGATCATCATAGGAGACGATCACCTCATAGACATTCAAAGCAACCCTCCCAATGAGCACATCATGGCTCACAACATGGAGGAAGTTATGCCAAATTTTATCATATGGATTTTATGACTATGCAACAAGAACCATCCTTTCAAGCATATGTAGAATGATATGTGGAACAAAACAAGGATCAATTCCTAGAAAGCCTTATCAACAAAGGTGCTAAAGTTTCATATGATTTTGACATCCACCAAAAGATTAAGAAACAGAATCCTTCAACCAATGAGGTGATCATGCAAATGTAGAAGGATATAGAAAGGATGAGGGCTCCTAAGAGCACATTTAATTTGGACTCCATATGTCCCAACCCAATTGACAAGAGTGTGGTGTTGGTTGAGTTCCCTAAGAAAGTTGAGTTTCCAACCTATGATAAATATGATGGCGTTGGTGACCCTCATGACCATGTTCGACAGTTCTACATAATGAGCTTTTCTTTTCATCATGAAGACTCCTACTTGATGAGATTATTTCCAAGGAGTCTCAAAGGTCAAGCCATGGAGTGGTTCACCAACCTTACTCCTCCAGTAAAGTCATTTAAAGAACTCGTCCAAAGATTTGTTCAGCATTTTGCTTATAATCTATCAAGGTCGGTCACAATACTTGATTTGTGCAAGCTTAAACAAAATCAAGGAGAACCTTTTGTCACTTTCCTACAAAGATGGAGATGTTTGTGCTCAAAATATCCAAGGACAATTCCTGAGGAGGAAAGAATAGACATCATTGTGAGTAACTTAGTGCTAGAATTAAGATATGAGGTAAGAAAGATACCATTTAATTCTTTTGATACCATGGTAGAAGTGGCATGTCGCATAGAGGATGTCCTAAAAGAACAAGGAATTTTGGCTAAATCAACTAATAACAACAATGGCCAAAACAACAACAATAATGGTTATAAGGACAAAAAGAACTCCTATTAGAACAAGAATAAATAGGTGGTCAATGACAGAGTTGTTGACTCACCACAACCTAAGAATGAAGGAGTTCTTAATCTCTCCAATGCGGTACAAGCCATGAAGCTGCAAGCGTCCTCAGGACAACAAGAGAACAAACCCAAGTATCAAGGGAAACCTAAGAAGGAAAAGAGACAATTCACCAAACTTGGGGACTCCTATGTAGACATTTTCAAGACACTAATTGCTCATAATTTGGTGCAACCTCAGGATCCTGCCAAGCACCGCATACCCGATCCTAAACCTCATTGGTGGGATGAGAAAGCCTTTTGTGTCTTCCACAATGGAATTGGACATGATATAGAAAAAAAATTTAGGCTTAAACATCTTGTCCAAGACCTCATTGAAAGTGGGCGATTACAAGTTGATGGTTTAACTACTAATGCGGATCATAAGGCTTTTAAAGAACCCTTGCCCAAATATGAGAAAGGGGAGAATTCTAACAGAAAGCATGGCAAGGCTGCTATCAACTATACCTACACAAATGCTGAAAATGTTATTAACATGCTTGAAGTGGCTGATGACAATATCAACATGATGAGAGGGAAAGATCCTTATGGATATGATGTGGATTCAAGTCCAATGTCTGATGAAGGACCCGTTGTGGTGCTAAGAGGTTCTCACTCACGAAGGATGCCCCAATCCCTCAATGTTGTCACTAGGGGTTAGGCTCAAGCTCCCATTATTATCAGAGGTCCTAGCTCTAGCAAGTCTAAGCAGCCCATGTCCAAGGGTGTTCTTCCTAAATCTGTTGTTGGTCCTAATTCCAATTATAACCTTATTGACCAATTACAACGTACACCAGCATAGATATCTATTTTTTAACTTTTAGAATTGTCCCCTAAGCATAAGCGTGTCCTTGAGGACGCTTTGCGAGCAGCCAGTGTCCCTAACAACTTAGATATTGATCAATTCCAGAATATGGTCAACCATTTTGCTAGCCCTCATTACCTCACTTTCTCGGAAGAAGACGATAAATCCATCAGTCACCCACATAACTTGGCCTTACACATCGAAGTCATGATTCATAAAACCCGTGTCAGGCGTGTATTGATAGATGGGGGTGCAGGGCTCAATAATTGTACCATGAGTTTGTTGAAGGCTCTAGGATATTCTGAAGAAGTCATTGACACAAGGAAAAAGATCACAATCAAAGCATATGATGAAGCAGAAAGAAGTTCTAAGGGATTGGCTATTTTGCCTATCCGCATTGGTCCAGTAGAAAAGGACATCTTATTTCAAATTGTTGATGTTGGTCCTTTAGCCTACAACATTTTGCTAGGTAGGCCATGGATTCACGAAATGCAAGCAGTCCCATCAACATATCGCCAATGTGTTAAGTTTCCCCATAATGGTGTAGAAATTTGCATACCTGGAGATAGTGCTTTGTTAGTTAATAACATTTCTACTGGATCACATGTACCTTTGAATAGGGAAGCTGGCAGTCCTAGTATTTCACTTGAACAATGCAAGCAGAAGTTTAAGACCATAGATCTTGGGATGGGAGATTATAAAATTGATTCTTTTACAAAAATGTCGATCTCTCCTAGGTCTTATGGGAAACCATCACCAAATATGAAACCTTCATCATCAGCAATGACATTATTTGGAAAATTTGTTGAGTCTTCGGTTCCTATTCAGGAAGAGAAAGAGGAAGTTGTCGTAAGGGACTGGATCTATCATGAGGAAAAATACCAACACAACGAGAGCTTTGCTCCTTCACCTAAAGCTTATGGGAGAGGGTATACGTTGGTTAAAAATATGGGTTATCCAGGATATGGTCCCCTTAGCCATAGGTTGGATGCTAAAGCGGAGCCTCTTAACCATGCCCTTTTTGGATGAAAGAATAGGTCAACAGTTGGCTTAGGTTTTGAAGATAAGAAGAAGAAAGGTGTCCCTGTCCCAGATGCGACGGACAGTGACAGTGATTCAGACTACACCTGATCTTTCTAATCAACAAGACATGTCTGATGATTGGGTGCCTTCAATAAATCTTCTTTGGGGGGATTCAAAAGATTTGATACTTGACGGTCCTACTATCCCAGTTGCGACGGATAGTGACTATATGAATGCTAGATTGACAATGGAAAGTGTTGCTATCCTAGCTGCGACAGATAGTAACAATGCTAGCATTAGAGAAGGGGAAACCTTTCCCAACCTTGAGGCTTCTACATCATGAGGCCCAAATGATGATTCAGACACAGACTCACATGAGTATGAATGGGACTCACTTTCAGATGCAACAGTTGATTTGGACATGGATGTTGTCCATACTTATAGTACCCAACCTGATGTGACCAACGAGCTTAGTGTAGGACTAGAGGATTGTACTCCTCGAATTGCCTTAGTGGCTAACGCTTCGTTTGGTAGGACAAATCCCGACTCGGGTATCCTCGGAGGGGACTTGATGAATCCCGATTGTATGGTCATCAGAGATAACACCTTTCACATAAATAACATTGAACCAGTCATTGACCTACCCCTTGTTCACTATGACCTAATTGACTGGTCTTAGCGCCATCAAGAGCCTAGATTCCTCACTTTTCAGAATGACTATGAACTTGCCTGCTATCTGAATGCTCTTGAACCTGTGGCTTCTTCCACCAGTGAACCAACAACAAGTATGATGGAGCCCGATATTAAGTACCTCAATCTAAAAATAAAAGAAAAAGAAAGAAAGAAAAATAGGTCTAATGGCAAAAACCACTTTGTGGCAGTATCAGAACCAAAAAAAGTAAAAAGATATGACGTATATGAGGGTGAAAACCTCTTTGAGGCGCTTAAGGATGGGGTACTTAATAACTTGTCGAGTTATTTTTAGGACAGATCATCAGTATTGATTGAGCCAACAAAACCAGTTAATTTGAACACAAAAGAAGCTCCTCAAATAATTCATCTTGCTCAGTCTTTATCAGAAGAAGAAACCAAGGCATATATACAATTCTTACAAAAGAAAAAAATTAATTTTGCATGGACCTATTCAGACATGCCAGGGCTTGACACAAATCTTATAATGCATCACTTATCCATAGCTCCAGGAGTCAAACCAGTGAAACAGAGACTCAGAAAAATGCATCCACATGTAGCTCTCCTTGTCAAAGCGGAATTAGAAAAACTTTTGAGAGCTGGATTCATCAGAGCCATCGATTATGCAGAATGGATCTCAAACATAGTACCAGTTTCCAAACATGATGGGTCCATTCGTGTATGCACAGATTTTAGAGATTTAAACAAAGCATGCCCAAAGGATGATTTTCCACTTCCAAACATTGACATGATAGTGGACATGACAGCGGGCTATGAAATATACTCTCTAATGGATGGTTTCTCAGGATATAATCAAATTAAAATAGCTCCCGAAGACCAAGAGAAAATAGCGTTCACGTGTGCATGGGGAACCTATTGCTAGAACATCATGCCATTTGGGTTAAAGAATGCAGGAGCAACATACCAACGAGCTATGACCACAATTTTTCATGATATGATGCATAAGAACATGGAAGATTATGTGGATGATACCTTGGCTAAATCAAGAAAAAGGGATGCACACCTTCCTGATTTGGAAGTAATTCTCAATCGCATGGAACAGTTTCAACTCAGATTGAATCCAAAGAAGTGCGCATTTGGTGTCACCTCAAGCAAACTTTTAGGATTTATAATATTAGCAAAAGGTATAGAGGTTGATCCCGAAAAGGTCCAAGAAATTTTAGATATGCCACCTCCAAGAAACATTAGTCAGATGAGAAGTCTTCAGGGACAACTCCAGTCAATTAGGAGGTTTATCTCACAACTTGGCAGATAGAGCACAACCCTTTAATAAGACGCTACATAAGGGTGCTTCTTGTGTATGGAATGAGGATTTCCAAAAGAGCCTTGATCAAATAAAATAGTATTTAGCTAATCCTCCAATTTTGATGCTGCCTATTCCTGGGAGACCATTGATTTTATACATTTCAGCAACAAAGTCTTCCTTGGGGGCATTGTTGGCTCAATTAGATGATACTGGGAAAGAAAGGGCCATATACTATGTCAGTTGTACTCTAGTCTCCTATGAGATCAATTATAATAACATTGAGAAGTCTTGTCTTGCAGTGGTGTTTGCTTCTCAAAAGTTGCGACACTATATGCTTGCTCATACTATACATTTGGTTGCAAAAATTGATCCTCTTAAGTACTTGCTTAGTAAGGCTGCCCTCACGGGTAGACTTGCTAAATGGATGATGGTCTTAATTGAATTTGACATAGAGTACGTTGAAAGGAAGGCCATTAAAGGGCAAGCTATTGCTGACCAATTAGCTGATTTCCCAATTAAGGATAGTATGCCTGTTCAAGTGGAATTCCCAGATGAACACATCCTGTATATGACTACTCGCACTTGGAAAATGTTCTTTGATGGTTCCCACATGCAAAATGGATCAGGTGTTGGAGTATTATTTGTCTCTCCACATGGGTACAATATTCCAAAGTCTTACAAACTGTTATTCCCATGTACGAATAATATTGCAGAATATGAAGCTTTAACCAATGGATTGAGAATGGCTATAGAATGGAACAAAACAGAGTTACATGTCTTTGGGGATTCCCAATTAATCATCAACCAAATCAATGAGGAGTATCACACCAAGGATGATAAATTGATACCCTACAAAAAGATGGTTGACTCATTGAGACGTTACTTTACATTTGTGACATTTCAACAGATCCCTAGGACAGAGAATAAAGCTGTAGATGCTATGGCCACATTAGCTTCACTCCTTCGGTTGGAAACACATGAATCAAGATTCAAATTCTTGGTGGAAGAGCTACACCATCCCATCTTTGACTCATCTGAAAGCCATGTCATTTGTACCCTCGTCACACATGAGTCTTCCCAATATGGTGCTATCTATTCATATCTTCGTGATGGCATCATCCCCGACACATTCAACCGTTTTGAATGCCAAAACCTCATCCATAACGCCTCTCACCACACCCTTATCTCTGGTGATTTATATAGGAGGGGTTTAGATGGGATGCTCCTTAGGTGCTTGGAAAAGGAGGAATCCGACCAAGCATTAGTCGACATCCATGAGGGCATTTGTGGTGGACATTCTAATGGTCTTGCCATGGCCCGAAGGTTGCTTAGGGTGGGGTATTATTGGCCCACAATGCAGATAGATGCAGTAGCCTTTGCTAAGTCTTGTGAAAAATGTCAGAAACATGGAAACCTGATTCATGCTCCAGGTAGGGAGCTGATTCCTTCTATTTCTCATTGGCCATTTCAGCGGTGGGCCTTTGATCTAGTTGGGTAGATTCATCCCAACTCATCAGGTGGACATAAGCTCATTATTACTGCCACTGACTACTTCACAAAATGGGTGGAAGCTGTGCCACTTTCTGTTGCTTCAGGGAAGACTATCTCTTTGTTCATCTTGAATCATATTATTTGCCGATTTGGAGTGCCTTCTGAGATTATCAATGATAACGGAGGTCAATTCAAGAATAAGGACCTAAAGCATTTATGCAAAAAGTTTAAAATCAAGCAACATTGGTCCTCCATCTACTTTCCACAGGGAAACGGACAGGCAAAAGTCTCCAACAAAACCATTCTTAAGATCCTTCATCGGACAGTGAACAAGAATGGTAGGGATTGGCACTTGCAAATCAATCCCGCACTATGGGCTTACAGAACTAGCATTCGTACACCTACATGAGCTACTCCTTTTTCTCTTACCTATGGCACTAAAGCGGTATTGCCTTTAGAAGTCGAGATACCATCACTCAGAGTCTCACTCAAAGGATTGATAATAGATGAGGATTACCGCGCCATGAGGTTATAGGAACTAGAACTTTTAGATGAGAAGTGTAAGGCTTCCTTTGACCATATGAGAGTGTATTAGAAGCGTATGTCCAAGGCATTCAACAAGAAGGTTCGCCCTAGAGAGTTTCAAATAGGTGATCTTGTTTTGCGAGAGAACCCTAAGAACCAACAAAACATAGAACAAAAGGGTAAGTTTGAACCTAACTGGCTTGGACCATATGTCATCACAGCTTCTTTTGGTACAGGTGCATATTTACTATCAGATCCAGATGGAGAACAACTCCCTGATCCCATCAACATTTTGCACCTCAAGAAGTTCTATTCTTGATGCCCATTTTTGTTTGGGGGCATCTTTTGTACATATTTTATGATCCTGAAAAAATACCAAAAAAATTGATATATGATGCTGAAAAAATCCTAAAAAGCATAAAAAGTCCTGAAAATTTTTTTTTAAATTTTTTTTTTTAAAAAAAGAGAAAAATTGCAATAAAAATCCAAGTGGTGAAAACCTGGAAACAGGTGCTACTTGAGGTCTTTGCACCCCTATTTGTTAGCACGTGTCCTCGACACTGAACCTTTCTCCATCATATTTGGCTTAGTCTAGAATTGGTCTTTATTTTTGTCTAGGGGGCATAACTATTAGCAAAGGTCCTTTGGGTGGGTTTGTCTCTTGAGGCATTTCACAACAAGTGTTTTTCAACACCACCCCAGACAGTGTTTTTCAACACTACCCTTGCATCGAGTGTTTCTTAACATTTATCAAATGTCTTTCCCAATAGTCTAAGTTTGATGCGATATTTCTCATTTGCAGATGCGATAACCCGAGTTTGACTCTATGACCAACACACACGCACTTAAACAATCAACTTGTTGAGATATGTTGACTTTATTTTTTCTTTGTGTGCTATCTATGAGGATTTCTTTAATGAGTGGTCTCTCCCTGAGAAGTTTTCGATGATGCATAGCTAGAAGACTGAGGGTATGAGAACATGTTTATTTCTTTATCTGCTTGTGGGTATATTTCGTTGATCCTAACTGTCATGAGCATTTATGCTAGTCTCACTTGACACTATGGATTGACAAGGTATTATCCTTGACTATTTTGCGAGTGCATGCTTCTAGTTATCCTAACTTTCATGTGTATGATACAAGCATAATCTCACCATATCAAACTTAGGTGATCTCACTGCATTAGTCATCTGGACCTCCATGTCTTTGATGCCTAGGTGAGATTCCCACATTTCTATCTGATAAAGATCATATTCATATCCACATAGTTATGCTAGTGTGCATTGTATGATCTTGCGACGCTATCAATAAAGCTCGATGATGATAATTAGATGTCTATAGGCGTTGTGACCTTGCAAGTCAACCACTTTCATAGTAGCTTGCATTCTTAGGTTCATCATAGTTTAGTTTTTGCATCTTGCATATGGAGAGAGCTCTCCTTTTTATCATCTACGGACTAGTTGGTCAACTGTGATCATTTTTTGATTCTTCTTCATCATATCTTTCATTTTTGGTCTTTCATATCACATCATTTTCTATCCATTTTTGGACTTGAAATCAAAATTTGAGTCGCGTTTCCAAATTTTCTCATTCTTCTACGTAGTTGACTGACCTTTTGAGGCATAATTCTTTGATTTTCGATGGAATTTCTTCCTTCCATGTCTCTCAAATTTTCTAGTCTTTCATTCGCTCTATTTCTAGTCTTCTATTTCTATTCTTCTACTTCCTCACTAGGGCATGTTTCATTGCCTACTGGTTATCCTATCATCTTTTATCTTCGATTATGATTTCATTTCGATTTGATCAAATCTTTATCGATTTGCTATCTCTCCTCTACCTGATTTCGATTTCGATTCCGAGGGGGCAGTATCTATGGGATTCTCATCCCTGATTTCCTTGATTTTCCTGATTCAGACATCTTTTGTGAGCTTTTGCTCAAATTTGAGATTCTTATCTCTTACTTTGAATGTGATCCTGAATTAACCTCATGTTCAAAGGCCTTTGTTTATGCTTTGTCCGGATGTGATCCCGAATCGACCTCACATCTGAGTTGTTTTGTGATCCCAGATTGATCTCACATTTCAACTTCATTCTTTGATTGCATGTGTTCCCAGATCGATCACACATTAGTCAAAGAGGGGCAAATGTATACACCTAAAAATGGTCACCTAGACTATTAGCCTCTTTTGCTAAATCATCAATTGCTTATTCTTGATCAAATCCTAGCTCTATCATTTATTCGATTATTTTCTATGGGCTAATCATTTATCCTAAGTCTTTATTTGATTAAAAAGAATATTTCCTCCCCTTTGGATTAAATAAAAAGCCCCACCTTTCCTCTTGTCCTAAGTTGGACAAATAAAACATTATTCCTATTTTACAAAAAGGAAAAAAGCACTTTTGTCTCACATGGACACAAATTCAATTCCTATTGGAGGATACTTGTGCACATGGATCGCTCCTCTTTTAAGCTCCACCGCCGATTAAGACTTTTGCCTCTTAATCTCAATGGTCCACTCCTTTGCATTTCTTATAAAAGGAAAGCTCTCTCCTTCATTTGCATATCACGTTTTTATGTTAACCTTATGCTGCAGGAATCCTTGAAGACTTTGAAGCTTTTTAGAGATCATTGTTGCATCCTACTTTATATTTCTTCATTTGCTTCATAGTTTAGTTTACATTCTTACATAGTAGTTTCATTTTCATGACTTTCATAGCTTAGATTTCCTTTCATGCAATAGCATAACTTCACATAGCTTAATAGGAGGGATTTGTAACACTTGTTCTTTCCATTTCATAGCTTAGTTGCATTGCATTTTCATTTCTCTAGACTAGTTTGCATTGCATTTTCATAGTGATTCTTGAGGATATTGGCACTCTTGCCCTTGTCCTCATTTGAATCTCTCGTTGTGTGGTTGACTAGCAAGGTCACAAGCTTGTAGCTCTAGCTGAGAGCAAATACATCATAGTCCCTTGCAACTCCATGCATAGAGAGCTATGAGCCACTTTGTGAGGCCTCATTCTTGAGCAACCTTTCATGTAATGGTTCATAGAAGTACACCATTTTAGTGTGTACACAAACAGCTAGCAAAAGGTTTTTTTAATTGAATGCCTTGACAAAATAAAATAAAAAATAGTAAATAATATATGACAATGGGTTGTAGAAAGCACTGGTCTATACAACAAAAAATAGGAACCAACCTTTGACTCTACCTACTTTGTAATAACCAAAACCTTGATGTGGATTTGCCTCTATAATCTTTATTCAAAATATTAGAGGTTAAAATCCTTTTTGAAATTAGTAACTCTCTTAGTGAATTCAATATGGTGGATTCAAATGTATTAGAAGGGAATGCTAATATTTGTGCCTATTTGTGCACCTACGTGGATCTATTGAAAATGATCCCAAGAGTAATAAAATTGAGATTGAGGTCTAGAATGGGGTGATAATTGATAAATTTGGAAGGCCCTCTCATAAAAACATTATCATGGCAAGGAGACTTCAAAGTAGGAGATAATGGGGGAAAATCTAGCTAAGGAGAATGAATCATGTGTAGGAAATGAGTTATAGCCCAAGAGTTATCATCTCCACTACTGATCCCTACACTATTGCCTTTGTTATGGGATCTAGATTCAAAAGATGATTTACAAGAACACGAAGGTTTCAGTTCCCCCTTGGTTTGGAACAAACCCAAGTCTATCTTTGAACATGCCTTAGAAGAATGTGGCATTTCCCCGTGCTATAAATTAAACGAAGATTTGAATATAGCATCTAATATATGATTATTAATCTTTAAAAGAAGATGTGCAAGAGGACAATGAGATCATTAACTTGGAGGAATGGATGATTATACATGTGAAATCAATGGTAGTAAAGCTAGTTGTGGGGATCAAAAAAGGAGAAGAAAATAAGTAAATTTAAAAGAGTAAAGGACAAAGAATCAAAAGGCCAATTAAAGATTGTAGCAATGATTTTAAGAAATAAGAATCACACATCCCTCTAATAATTTTCAAAGAAGAATGTGGCATTTCCCCGTGCTATAAATTAAACGAAGATTTGAATATAACATCTAATATATGATTATTAATCTTTAAAAGAAGATGTGCAAGAGGACAATGAGATCATCAACTTGGAGGAATGGATGATTATACATATGAAATCAGTGGTAGTAAAGCTAGTTATGGGGATCAAAAAAGGAGAACAAAATAAATAAATTTAAAAGAGTAAAGGACAAAGAATCAAAAGACCAATTAAAGATTGTAGCAATGATTTTAAGAAATAGGAATCACACATCCTCTAATAATTATTGTAAATAGCTTGTTGTGTAGTAGATAATGCTCCAATATTGTGTTTAAGTGAACTTGCAAACATTATATATATATATATATTCCAAGTCCCACACCTGAACCTTGGTGTGTGTAAATTTGTAGGACAAGGTATGGAATTATCTAGGGTGAATTCTTTCTTGGATTTTGTTTTGGCATCTTAGCTAGAGACTATGAATACCTTGTCAAAGCTATAAGTTTCTCATGGGTATTTGGTGTTTCTTATTTCTTTATTTTTTCTTAGTTGATTTTTTGTCAGTTAGTTGTTTTATGTGTGAAGATTTTGTTATAATCTAGTGCAAGGATCCCTATAAAACTATTTTAAAATATCTGCATCATAAACTTAGACATGTGCAATACTCTTGTTGGTGATACTTGAAACGTTAACATTGCATATTGCACTTGAACTAGTCCACTTTATGGATCAATAATGCATTTGGTTAGGGGTTCTCTAGGCCATATATCGAGTGAAAAGGGTAATTATTTAAAGTACTTATCCCACCTTTGGAGGATTTCATCCACTTAATGAACATGCAAGGGTTTCTTGTTTAATCTCTTCTTCTTGAAAGGTGTGCATGTGATGTACACTACATATGGGGGCATGTGTAAGGCCATATCTTACATTTATGACTTTTATGAGAGTGGATGAGAGATAAGTGGGTGCAATGTAATACTCATCCTATTAAAAATTATTGTTTGACATGGTACACCCATATAAGATTCCATTATGGTCTTCGAGAGGATTATGGACTCATGATTTTCAAACATGTGGAGTTTCTAGTGGTATTTTGTGTGAGTTTGAGAGAATGGAAAGTGCATCTAACCTTGAATGAATGTGTCTTGGCATCACACTAAAAAAACAAGGGCTTTGTTTTCTCTCAATTAGGTATATAGGTGTACCCAACCAAGGTTAGAACTATCATTTAAATTCCATAATTCTTGACAATCTCAAGCAACTTTATAACATCTAAGCTAAGGTTTAATCCATAAGAATATTTTGTGACATAATTGGAAGAAAAAATAAAGTGCCAACCATTATCCCATCCGCTTAAAAATAATTACGTCTTTAAATGGGTGAATCATGCCAAAAAGCATTCAACAAAATCAAAGAATATCTTGCCTCACTATTATTCCTCATGGTACATATCCTAAACAAACCCTTACACCTTAACATGTTACTTATGTTATTCACCTTGGGAACACTCCTGCCACAAAATGGTACAATATAGTCCATGATAATGACATATTTTATAAATCAAATATTGGTGCCTTAACGAGATATGAACTTAACTATCACCATGGAATGATCATGACTAATTGTCAATTTTAGCTCATGAAGCATTCAAATCACACAATGATTGATAAAATAAATATCATGTCCAAGATTGATCCATTAAGTATCTATTATCAAAGCCTTCCCTCATAAGCCATGTGGCTAAGTGGGTCATGTTATTAAGTGATTCTTGTTAGAGTAATAAATTGTTTGCCTATTAATTAAATCATGTTTGATTTAATTACTAAGTCACTTATTACCTCTTTCTACTTAAGCTAAACTTTAGGCATATAATAATTAATTATTATTGTGCAACCTAGGTTTTACCTTTTTAGGTTTTCAGATCTTCTTTTATAAGGATTGATCTCCTTTATTTTCATAACAGATTCAGAACAGATTTTTCATTATTGAATTGCAACTTTTGTTTTTGCACATCAAGAATGATTTCTCCTCTCTCATGGATCAATGCGTTCAGGCCTCTATAGCTTCTTATTTCTTCTCTCTCTTTCTGTGATAGTTGTTTGCATGTAGGTGTTCTTGGGACCTGTGGTTTGTTTACTCATCAACTCTAATATGGTATTAGGGCTTCAGATATGTTTGCCATTGTCATCTTTTTGAGAAATTTGGTCGTGTTCATCAAATCTGCATTTTCATAGGGTTTTTTGTCAATATGGGGGGACCTATTTTTTTGTTCATCTTGGCTTCAAACGAACCTCACGATTACATTCATAGCATCTAAGAACCCCTAGATCCATATAACATTTATCCAATTTGGACAAAGTTGGAATCTGTGGCAAAATTATTTTGCAATCTACCCTAGCACAAATCTTTAGGTGGTCACTATTTTTTGGAGCATTTATAGCCCAAACGGACCTCACGGTTGCATCCACAATGCCCAAAAACCTCTATTTCCATATAAGGCACGTCCAATTTGGACAACTTTGCATTTTGGAGCATTGTTTTAGAGCCAAACAGCCTAGCAAGCTTCTCAAGATAGAATTTGTATGGACGAGCATACAAATTGAGACAAAATTTGTATGGATTTTTGCACAAATCGAGGCAAAAGTTTATTGTCCAACATGCAAATTAGAGCAAAAAAAATTGGTGCCCTAGCATGCAAATCGAGGCAAAAATCTGTACGACCTAACAAAGATCTCGAGGCGCACATGCGATTTTGCAAAAAAAAACTAAATAAAAATTTATTACTTTAACACTTAATAAGCAAACACTTAATTACTCTAACACCCCCCTTAAGATAAACTTTGGGAGAAGCTAAAAACCTAGAAAGAACTACTAAAAGCAAATGGGTCCCGGCAACAAAAGGCTTGATCGGGTACCCAAGTACAAAACAAAGAGTCTATAAAGTGGAGAAATAGAGAAAACCACATGGGAAAAATTCTACTCCAAAAAAAGACAAAAACTAGTCTAAAGGACTGAAGAAGCCTCCAAAACTAGAAATGTTCCAGAAAATAGGAACAAAGATGAACATGTACAACATCACTGAAGCAAGAAGCTACAAATTCTGTCAAGAAGTAACTGATGATCTAAAGATCCTCTACTGAAATATGACTAGGTAAAGAAGATTGTAATATGCATGAGTGCCTTCAAATGACACTACTCGAATCAGGAGGCAAACAACTGAAATCAAAGATACATAATATTTTAATCTGCACGAGTGCCCTCAAATGACACTACTCGAATCAAGAGGCAAACAAAGACAAAAACCTAAACTCAAAAATATAGATGGCATAAAAATACCAAAGTCTGAAGAGTTGATCAATCAAAGTTGGAAGAGTGCATCCAAAAATAGGAAAGAAAGAGTGTCCATATGGTAAATGATCCATCTCACCAGAATGCATAGGTACCCAGCCACTGCATTCGCCTAGTACATAGCTGAATACATAGCTCACACTATCAAACCAAGGAAGCAGTATAACCAACAGTAGAAACCCCCCATAATGTTGACAAGGGAGTATGACAGATACACTGAAAAGATCATCTAATATGAACTGCATGATACTAGGAACATCGAAGGTGTAGAGAAAGTACAAACACAAATAAAGATACCTGAGGCTAATGTCATTGGAGGAATGCTCACATGACAAAATTAGATGGCAAACAAAGGTAAACATCAAACCCCCCTGGCACTTTATAATGGAGTGCGAGTACATAGTGTACACACTAAATAGTGTACTTCTCTAAGTCATTACTTTCAAGAGAATTCATGAATGGAAAACTTTGAGAAAGTGACCTAGAGCTCCCTAGGTATGGAGTCACGAGATTGTTTGAATATTGCTCTCATCTAGAGCTATTGAAGCATGCAACCTTGCTAGTAAACCACACAATGGGAGATTCAATGAGACAAGGGCAAGAATGCCAATATCTTCAAGAATCAACAATGAAGATGCAATGCAAGCTATGCTAAGAATGAAGATGCAAGCTAAGCTATGGAAATGAAAGTATTACAAACCCTTGCTAATTAAGCTATGTGAGCTAATCTAAAGCATAAAGAAAACTAAGCTAGATGCCATGAAAGCTATGGTGCAAGAATGCAAGAAAGAAACTAGAATGCAAGAAATGATCTCCAAAAGCTCCAAAGTCTCCAAGAAATCCTGCAGCATAAGATTATCATAAAAATTGGGGGTTCTAATAATGAGAAAAGAGCTCTCCTTTTAAAGAAATTGAAAATGAATGGACCATGGAGATTAAGAGGCAAAAGATTTAATCAAGGGTGGGGCTTGAAAGATGAGCAATCCATGTGCACAAATATCCTCCAATGAGAAAATAAGAGTTGACTTTTATGTCCCATATAAGACAAAAAGGTCTTTTCTTCTTTTTATAAAATAAGAATAATATTTTATTTGTGCAACTTAGGATAAGAGGAAAAGTGGAGGTTTTTTATTTAATAAAAGGGGAGAAAATTCTTTTTAATTAAATAAAGACTTAGGATAAAATGGTTAGCCCATAGAAAATAATCGAATAAATGATAAAATAGGATTTGATCAAGGAAATTGATATAATTAAAAATATTGATTTTTTAAAAATATTGATTCAGGGATTTGATAAATTGTTGAATGGGGGCCCAAAGTCTAGGTGACCATTTTAGGGTGCATACATTTGCCCCTCTTTGACTAATGTGAGATCAATTTGGGATCACAAAATAATTTAGACGTGTTCGACGGATGGGAACATATCAGGACAAGCATAAGCATAAGCTGAAAGACAAGACCAACACCTGTATAGCTAAGTGATAATCAAGTCTAAAATAAGAGATAAGAATCTCAAGGTTCAATTGATAAGCTTAATCAAGGATTGAAGCTGAAGTTTGATAGGTACTGCCCCCTCAGAATCAAAATTGAAATCAAGTAGAGGAGAAACAGTAAATTGATAAACTTGATCAAGTCACTAGAAATCATAATCGAAGGTGAAGGATGATAGAATAACCATCAAGCAGTGAAGATATGCCCCAGGTTGACTAGGTTTGACTGAGAAAGATAAAAAATGAAGTCAAACCTTAGAGAGATGAATCGAGTGAAAAATGAATGAAATACTAGAAGGTTGAAAGAGATGGGGGTGAAGAAATGAAGTTGCCCCAACAAAGATCGAAGGATCAGGCCTCAAATGGTCAGCCAACTGCGTAGAAGAGGGAGAAATTTGAAATGTGATTTTGACTATCAAGATGAACTCAGATTTCAATTTCAATCCTGAAAATGGATCTAAGACATCGAAATTAGCTAGAGGTGCAATTTTTGCGCAATTCTGAGATGTTTTAAAAATTGGTCAAAAAGTCAAAATGCTATAAAAGGGGGTAAAAAGGTCATTTTCAAAATCATTTATCTTTTAGTGATTTGAGAATCTCAAGAGCTTAGAGAGAGAAAATGGCCCAGCAAGCAACAATCCTAGTCCATAGGCATCGCTTTGAGCGCGCCCGGTTGCATAACCGGCCTCCGCAATATGGTGCCTCGGTATGTTTTCAGAAAAAACTCACTTTGTAGGTCATTTATGAGCATTAATGTCAATTTAAAACATGTTTTTAATGTTTTTAAATTTGTTCAAATTTTCTTTGTACGAAAAGTCATATGATACTTTCTAAGTATCGCACCCTTTGAGGATATCTATCGTGCGATACTTCGTGGGTCATAATAGTATCGCACCGATATTGAATCCAGTATTACACGATACTGGATGAAATATTGTGCGATACTATGTGAAGTGTCGCATGCAAAGATACAATTGCACTGCTATTGAGGAAAGCATCACACGATACTTAGTCAAAAAATAGTGTCGTACAGTATAGAAAAATGGCATGTTTTAATGTTTTTGAGCAAAATGACATGGGTCAAGACAATGTTTGCTTTTTAAGATGTTTTCTACTAATTTTTATACATCCATCATGATATGTTCTGACATCTAGTTTGGGTTAAATGGCTTGCAGGAGAACTTTCCTGCGCTGCTCGTTAGAGCGCCTCAAGTGACTAGACTACGATGTGTTTGGGATCTCAATGATCCGGGGTGAGCAGACCTGAGGGAGATGGGATTCGACTATTTGTTGCAGATGCCCCACATTCGGGTTGATCATGAATTGCTTACAGCATTGGCTGATAGGTGTCATAGTGAGCATAACACCTTCCACTTACCCATTAGAGAGGCTACTATTAGCCTGGAGGACGTCTATCAGATCCTATGAGTTTCGAGCCACGAAGATCCTGTAAGTATAATCATGTTGATAGATAGTCATAGATGTAAGGTTTCCATATAATAGAAACTAACATGATTGTTTGTTGGCACATATGTACTATGATCAAGATCCGACAAAGGGGAGGTAGATTATGCAGGACATGTTTCAGGATGTCACTATTGTGGATAGACACCTCAGTTGGGATCGGCTAATGGAGGATTTTGGTAGGGATTTTCTGGTGCCATGCATCGTATGTTCTATTGTAGCACATGCCCTTATTACTGATAGGAGTGAAAAGGGTTTTCCCTTGGGTTGGGGTTGATTAGGAGCAGATCTAATAGCGCACCCACGACGGATGGCATGGGGGCCAGCCATCCTTGCAGACATGTACCATGAGCTCCATGAGATAGTCTATAGAGACAACAGGACTTGGGCATGTAGAGTCATTCTCACTCAAATATGGGTGTGGGAGCACATTGTTGTAGTGCGACCACGAGTGCAGCTAAGGGAGCGGAGACGCCCCTACATATATAGATACACAGGATTCATCTCCCAGCCACATAGCAAAGATGTGATGTACTATCGTCAGGTACTGGATGAGCTCACCTCATTCCAGTGGAGACCATACAGGGCATGCGAGCAGTGGGGCGATCGTGATGAGTTAGATTATATGTTATGCAATCGGCCACTGGTAGGTCGCCACTCAGATATAGTTGAGAGATTTGTCATCACCCGGGTCTAGAGATAGTTTGGGTGTCAGCAGAGAGTGCCCATTGAGACCACCACTTATGCTCGGGTTAGGGATGAGGAGGGCTAGGGTTGGCTGTCGATGCTGGATTACCAGCAGGCGGTATAGGACACTGCAATAGTTTGCAGGGAGCAATGGGACTACCTCCCAAACATGGTAGATGTAGGAGTAGATGCGGCATATAGGGTAGAGTGCCAGAGGTAGCCCTTCCCAAGGTTCACTATACCTAATGCATAGCCGGTGGCACAGGGGGACGATGGAGATGACGAGGAGGGAGGAGATGGAGGAGGGAGAGGGAGAGCTAGGGAGATAGGACAAAGCTCTCGATTAGGTGGTCAAAATGGCCATGGGGATAGGGTTTCGCTGAGGAGGGAGATGACACGACGAGGCCATCTCACCACTGGGGGGATGCTGGGCAGGATCAGCCTACAGGGGGAGAGGGTTTGAGAGTGAGGATCCAGGCTCTAGAGATGGAGATGCAGTAGCTACAGATCACCATAGCCATCAAAGACTAGCAGGTATTGGATCTACGAGCCGAGATAGAGCGGTGAGAGAGGGTCATATAGGTTGCTACTGTAGAGAGCTAGAGAGAGGCAGCATGAGCTGCATATTATCATGGTCTTTATATACAGGCAGTACCAGAGGGTCAGAGAGCACCTCCCTACTCAATGATAGTTAGAGATTTGACATGGTACCGGACACAATGGTAGTACCACCTCCTCCACCACCAGCTCCACATGATGGTGCCAGCGAGTCCTAGGTCTACGGTAGATGTGTAGAGACATATCCTGGGATTCTATCCAGATTTTTGGATCCCACATTGTATTGTGTATCATGACATTTTATATATATGAGATTACTGGATTTGCGATATATCATGTGTACTTGTCCCACTTGTGATGGATGTTTTAGTTTTGATATTGTCTTGTCATATTGCTCAAGATGTATGATATATATGCTCATGTATAATCTCTCTCATAGATGTATGTTTAGTTCTCATGTTTATGATATGGACTCATGTTTCTGAAAATGATCTCTTTAGGATATAGATATGATGGTAAGATTAACCCCTTTTGATGACAGGAAAAGGATGTGATGTGAAAGACAAGGATCAAAAGACCTGATCGAGAAAAGGAAAAGTGAGCGCAATTGACTGATCGGTCCACAAAAGATAAAAAGGAGAGCTCTCTCCCTATGCAAAATGCAAAACTAAACTAAAATGAACCTAAAAATGCAAGCTACTATGAAAAGTCGTTTACTTGCAAGGTCACAAAGCTTTTAGACTCTAATATTCATCATTGAGCATTATTGGTAGCGTCGCAAGATCATACAATACACACTAGTATAACTATGTGAATTTGAATATGATCTATATTAGATAGATATGTGGGAATCCCACCTAGGCACCAAAGACATGTAGGTCAAGATGACTAGTGCAGTGAGATTGCCTAAGTTTGATAGAGTAGGATTATGCTTGCATCGAGACACAAGAAAGTCAAGATAACTATTAGTATGCACTTGTGAAAATAGTCAAGGATAATACCTTGTAGATCCTAATGTCAAGGGGAACAAGCATAAATGCTAATGACAATTAGGACTAATAGAATATACCCACAAGCAGAAAAAGCAATAAAACATGTCCTCATGCCCCCAGTCTTCTAGCTCAGCATCATCGAAAACTATTAGGGAGAGAACACTCATCAAAGAAATCATCATAGACAGCACATAAAGAAATAAATTCAAACAAGTCTCAGCGAGTCAAGTGTTTAAGTGTGTGTGTGTAGGTCATAGAATCAAACTTTGAGTATCACATCTACCAGTGAGAAATATCATATGATGCTAGACTGCAGGTAGGATATCTGATAAGTGTTGAGAAACACTTGAAGCTAGGGTAGTGTTGAAAAACACTGTTGGGGTGGTGTTGAAAAACATCGTTTGCAAGATGTCCTAAAGACCAACACATCCTAGAGACTAAAGCTAACACAGTGATGCCCCCTAGACAAAGATAAAGACCAATTCCAAACCAAGGCAACAAGGTCAAGGCATGATGGAGAAAGGCTAAGTGTCGAGGATGCATGCTAAGAAACAAGGGTGCAAAGGCCTCAAGTAGTGCTTGTTTCCAGGTTTTCACCACTTGGAAGATTTTTTGATTTTTTCCAATTTTTTTGTATTTTTGCTACCAAGGTGCCTGTTTCCAGGTTTTCAACAAGGCATTTTTTGTATTTTTTTGCAATTTTTTATTTTTTTGTATTTTTTTTAGGACTTTATATGCTTTTTAGGATTTTTTTCAGCATCATATATGATTTTTTTTAGAATTTTTTCAAGATTAATAAATATGTACAAAGGATGCCCCCAGATAGAATAAGCATCATGGACAGAACTTCTTTAGGTGCAAAACATTGATAGGATCAGGGAGTTGTTCTCCCTCTTGATCAGATAGTAAATAAGCACTCGTACCAAAAGTAGTAGTAATGATGTATGGTCCAAGCCAATTAGGTTTGAACTTACCCTTTTGTTCTCTATGTTGTTGGTTCTTAGGGTTTTCTCGTAGGACAAGATCCCCCACTTGAAATTCTCTAGGGTGAACCTTCCTGTTGAATGCTTTGGACATATGCTTTTGGTAAACTCTCATGTGATCAAAAGATGTTGTACACTTTTCATCTAGAAGTTCTAGTTCTTGTAGCCTCATGGCGCGGTAGTCTTCATCTGTCACTAAACCTTTAAGGGAACTCTAAGAGAAGGAATCTCCACCTCTAAAGGTAACACTGCTTCAACACCATAAGTGAGGGAAAAAGGAGTAGCCCCTATTGGAGTACGAATACTCATTCTAGAGGCCCACAAGGCTATATTTATCTGTAGATGCCAATCTCTACCATTCTTGTGAATTGTTCTATGGAGGATCTTGAGAATGGTCTTATTTGAAGCCTCTGCTTGTCCATTTCCTTGTGGGAAGTAAATAAAGGACCAATGTTGTTTAATCTTGAATTTCTTGTAGAGATGTTTAAGGTCCTTGTTTTTAAACTGACCTCCATTATCAGTAATGATCTCAGATGGCACTCCATACCGACAGATGATATGGTTCAAAATAAATAGAGAAACTGTCTTGCCTGAGGCAATAGAAAGTGGGACAACTTCTACCCATTTGGTAAAGTAATCAGTAGCAGTGATAATGAATTTGTGTCAACCTAATGTTTTGGGGTGAATTTTCCCAACAAGGTCAAAGGCCCAGCACTAAAATGACCAATGAGAAATAGAAGGAATAAGCTCTCTACCTGGAGCATGGATTAGGTTGTCATGTTTCTGACACTTTTCGCAAGATATAGCAAAAGCTATTGCATCTGTCTGCATGGTAGGCCAATAGTACCCCACCCTAAGCAACCTTCAGGCCATGGCAAGACCATTAGAATGTGCTCCACAAATGCCCTCGTGAATTTCAACTAACACTTGGTTGGACTCATCCTTTTCTAAACACCTAAGAAGTGTCCCATCTAAACCCCTCCTATACAGATCACTAGAGATAAGGGTGTGGCGAGAGGCATTTCGAATCAAGTTTTTGCATTTAGAGCGGTTGAAGGTTTCAGGGATAATGCCATCATGGAGGTATGAGTAGATGACACCATAGCGGGATGACTCATGGCCAACAAGGGTACAAACAACTTGGCTTTCTTGGGAGTCATAGATAGGGTAGCGTAGCTCTTCCACCAGGAATTCAAATCTGGACTCATGTTGTTCTAGCTAAAGAAGTAAAGCCAATGTAGCCATGACATCAGCTGCTTTATTCTTTGCTCTAGGGATTTGTTGAAATGTAACAAAAATGAAATATCATGGCAATGAATCAACCATTTTCTTGTAGGGTATCAGTCTTTCATCCTTTGTTTGGTATTCTTCATTAACTTGGTTGACTATTAATTACGAATCCCCAAAAATATGCAGCTCTATGATTCTCCATTCTATTGCCATTTTTAGTCCATTTGTCAAGGCCTCATATTCAACAATGTTATTTGTGCATGGGAACAATAGTTTGTAGGACTTAGGAATGGTATACCCATGAGGAGAAACAAATAACACTCCTGCACCTGAACCATTTTGCATGAAAGAGCCAACGAAGAACATTTTCCATGTTCTTGCAGTCATGTACATTATGTGCTCATCTGGAAATTCAACTTGAATTGGTGCTTTATCTCGAATTGGAGAATCGGCCAATTGATCTGCAATGGCTTGTCCTTTTATAGCCTTATGCTCAACATACTCTATGTCAAATTTTGATAAGATCATCATCCACTTAGCAAGTCTACCTGTGAGAGCAGCCTTACCAAGCAAATATTTGAGAGGATCAATCTTTGCAATGAGGTGTATTGTATGCGCAAGCATGTAATGTCGCAGCTTTTGGGAAGCAAACACCACCGCTAGGCAAGATTTTTCAATACTAGTGTAGTTGACCTCATATGATACTAGAGTACGACTGATGTAATAGATAGCTCTTTCTTTTCCAGTATCATCAAGTTGAGCCAATAATGTCCCCAGGGAAGATTCTGTTGCTGACACATACAATATGAGTGGTTTTCCTAGGATAGGAGGAATTAAGATTGGAGGATTAGCCAAGTATTGTTTGATTTGGTCCATGCTTTGCTGACAATCCTCATTCCAGACACATTTTACCCCTTTATGCAAAGTCTTATTAAAGGGTTGAGCTCTATCAACCAGTTGTGAAATAAACCTCCTTATAGATTGAAGGCGTCCCTGAAGGCTCCTCATTTGACTGATGTTTTTGGGAGGTGGCATATCCAATATTGCTTGAACCTTTTCTAGGTCCACCTCTATTCCTTTGGCTGAAATGATAAATCCTAGGAGTTTTCCAGAAGTAACTCCAAATGCACACTTTTTGGGATTTAATCTAAGTTGAAACTATTCCATACGATCTAAAATGACTTCTGTATGCACCCAAAAATGGTCACCTAGACTTTGGGCCCCATTTATTTGATTTATCAATCCTGAATCAGTTTTATCAATGATCAATATTTTCAACATTATCAATTTCTTGATCAAATCTTAGTTTCGATCATATATTGAATTTTTATCCTTGGATTAACCATTTTATCCTAAGCTTTTATTTACTTAAAAGGAATATTTCCTCCCCTTTTATTTAAATAAAAAGCCCCACCTTTTCCTCTTATCCTAAGTTACACAAATAAAACATCATTCTTATTTTATAAAAAGAGAAAAAATACTTTTTGTCTCATATGGACACTAAAGTCAACTCCTATTTTCTCATTGGAGGATATTTGTGCACAAGGATCAAGCTTCCATTTTTCTCCACCGTTGATTAAGTCTTTTGCCTCTTAATCTCAATGGTTCATTTCACCTCATTTCTTATAAAAGGAGAGCTCTCTCCTTCATTTGCATATCTATCTCTTTCATGCTATTGTTATGCTGAAGGTTTTCTAGGTGCATTTGAAGCTTTTGGAGATCATTGCTACATCAAGCTCTTCTTGGATTTCCTCATTACTTCATAGTTTATGCTTCATTTCTTGCATTATCATAGCATCCATAGCTTCATTTCATAGCTTAGTTTCTCTTATGAAATAGATAATCTCACTTAGCTTAATTAGGAAGGTTGTAATCCTTTGTATTTCCTTTCAATAGCTTAAATTGCACTTTCATTTTCATAGACTAGCTTGCATCCTCAATCTTAGCTTACTTGCATTGCATTTCCATTTGGATTCATTGGAGATATTGGCACTCTTGCCCTTGTCTTCAACCTTGAGTCTCTCATTGTGTGGTTGACTAGCAAGGTCATTAGCTTCATAGCTCTAGCTGAGAGCAACTCTACATCTTGAAACTCCATACATAGAGAGCTATGGATCGCTTTGTGAGGGCTTATTCTTGAGTTTCCTTACATGTAATGATTCATAGAAGTGTGGTCACTTTTGATCCATACAACTTCTAGATCTCCTAGGTGGTTACATGACATAATAACCCGGCCAAAATAACCCTAGACAAAATAACCCGGCCACAATAACCTGAGGACAAAATAACCCGTAGTCAGAATAACCCATGGACAAAATAACCCATGGTCAATATAACCCTATAAGATTATAGAGAAAGGAAAACAAAATTTATAAATTACATGTATATTTCTAAAAAACTGTTTAATTCAATTAAAGTGTCAAATTATGAGCAATGCCTCTTATATAATCTAAAATATTATTATAGTCATAACCATCAACTAGTCTTTTTAGTCTTTCTTTGAGTTCACGGTATTTTTTCTTGCTTGGTTGTGTAGTGTGTCCAGCCATATATTTCTCTATTTCATTCTCGTGGAGACCCTATTCTTTTTTCACTACTTTGATGAATTTCCAGATTAAGCTATGCAATGATTGAAGCAATTCACTAAATCCTCGATGTCATCCCTCAATAGAATTATTGGTTTTGGAAAGATCATCTTCAATAGTTGAATAACATTTCTACATTGTGATTGGAAACTTGGGTGACTATCTGTTGCCTCTTCTACTTGGTCTTACAATCCATGTGTCTTCAAAATAATCCTCTTAATGCCTCTTCATAATGTCTTTTGACTTTTTTTTTTTCATAATAACTCTTATAATTTAGCTTATTTCCACGAATTTGTCTTTATTTCTATAATTATTTACAATTTTATAAGTTATTTAAGCATATTAAAGATGTTTTAAGGCTATTTTAGGGGTATATAATGGATATATGGTCTAAAAATGACCTAAATATCTTCTATGGTGCCTCACAATCCCTTTTTTTAGAATACTAACTTGATCTAAAATGGCCATGGGTTATTTTGACCATGGGTTATTATGTCCTTGGGTTATTATGGCGGGGTTATTGTGTCCAGGGTTATTTTGGCCGGGTTATTATGTCCGGTTACCCTCCTAGGTGTGTATCCCTTTTTTTAGATTTTGCCAAGGTGTCATCCACATAGTCTTCCATATTCTTATGCATCATGTCATGGAATATAGTTCTCATAGCTCTTTGATAAGTAGCTCCTACATTTTTCAATCCAAATGGCATGACATTCCAGCAATAGGTTCCCCATGCGCAAGTGAATGCAGTTTTCTCTTGGTCTTTAGGAGCTATTTTGATTTGATTATACCCAGAAAAACTATCCATCAAAGAATAGATCTCATATCCCGCAGTCATGTCCACTATCATGTCTATGTTGGGGAGTGGAAAATCATCCTTTGGGCATGCTTTATTAAGATCTCTAAAATCTGCACAGACATGAATGGACTTGTCATGTTTTGAAACTGGTACAATATTGGATATCCATTCGACATAATCGATGGCTCTTATAAATCCTGCATTGAGGAGTTTTTCTAGTTCAGCTTTGACAAGAAGAGCTATGTGAGGATGCATTGTTCTCAATTTCTATTTTACTGGTTTGATGCCTGGAGCTATGGACAAGTGATGCATAATGAGACTAGTGTCCAACCTTGGCATGTCTGAGTAAGTCCAAGCAAAGTTAATTTTCTTGCTCTGGAGGAACTTGGTATATGCCTATTTTTCTTGCATTGATAGAGATTGAGCCAAATGTACTATTTGTGGAGCCTCTTCTATATTCAAATTAACTGGTTGTGTAGGCTCAACAAGAACTGAAGACTTGTCTTGAAAATAACTTAGGAGATGATCAAGTACCTCATCCTTAGGCACCTTGGAGAGGTTTTCACCTTCAGATACGTCCTTTATTTTTACTTTTTTAGGTTCTGACACCGCCACATAGTGGTTTTCACCATTAGAACTCTTATTCTTTTTTTCTTTTCTGTTCATTTTGCGACTAAGGTACTTGATATATGGTTCTATCATGCTTGTAGTTGGTTTGCTGGTGGAAGAGACTACAGGTTCAAGGGCATTTATGTAACATGCTATCTCATAGTCATTTTGGAAAGTTAGGAGCTGAGGCTCTTGATAGCGCTGAGACCAATCAATTAGGTGAGGATTAGCAAGGGGTAGGTCAATGACTGGTTCAATGTTGTGTATGCGAATGGTATCATCTCTGGTGATTGTAGAGTTAGGATCCATCAAGTATCCCTCTAAGGTACCCAAATCATGACTTATCCTACCAAGCGAAGCATCGTCCACTAAAGCGACTCACAAATTCCAATCCTCTAATCCTACACTAGACTCATTAGCTACCTCGGGCTAGGAACCATATGTATGGACAACATCAATGTCCATGTCAACTGTAGAGCAATCAGAAAGAGATTCCCATTCATACTAATGTGAGTCTGTATCTGAATCCCTGTTGGGATGTTTACACCAAGCATATTTCTTAGGCCTTGAGGTAGAGGCTTTGATGTCACCAAGGGTAACACCTTCTTGAATGTCATTTGTGTATTGAGTGTTTGGAATAGGATCCTCAACATGGTCTTCAACAGCAGAATCTTCTTGTTCTAGGTTTGAAACTGTGGGATTGACAATTGGAATGTCTGAATCTCCGCAAAGGAGATTGGTGGAAGGGACCCAATCTTCACACCTATCTTGTTGATTTTGAAAATTGGGTATGTAAGTTGATTCATCATCACTATCCATCGTAGCAAGGATAGGAGTAGTTTTCTTATTCTGACTTTCAAAACCTAGGCCAACCGTTGTTTTAGACCTTCATCCAAAAAGAGCATGATTGAGTGGCCCAACCTTGGCATCTAATCGGTGACTGAGAGGACCATGACTTGGGTAGCCCATATTTTTAACCAAAGTGTATCCTCTCCCATAAGCCTTAGGAGATGGGGAGAAATTTTCATTATGCATGTATTTTTCCTCCTTGTAGATCCAATCTTTGATAGCTACTTCTTCTTTTTCATCTTGGATGGGTACTGAGGACTCTACAAATGTACCAAACAAAGTCATGGCTAAAGATGAAGGATGCATCTCTTGTGAAGGTTTTCCATAGGACTTAGGTGAGACTGGCAATTTTTTAAAGGAGTCAATTTGATACCCCCCCATACCAAGGTCTATAGACTTGAACTTGTTCTTGCACTATTCTAGAGTTACATCAAAATCTTCTGCTTTCCTATTGAGGGGCACACGAGTCCTTGCCGAAATTGCATTAACAGATAATGTGCTATCTCTAGGTATACAGACTTCTACTCCATTATAGGGGAACTTAACACATTGGTGGTGGGTGGATGGCACCGCTTGCATGTCATGGATCCACGGTCTACCAAGTAGGATTTTATATGCTAGAGGACCAACATCAACAATTTGGAACAAAATGGCCTTCTCAATAGGACCAAGTCTGATAGGAAGGATAGCTAACCCTTTAGAACTTCTTTCTGCCTCATCATAGGCTTTAATGGTTATCTTCTTCCAGGTATCAATAACTTGCTCAGAATAACCCAGTATCTTTAACAAACTCAGAGAACAAATATTTAGCTCAGCACCCCCATCAATCAACATGTGCCTGACACGGGTCTTGTGAATCATGACTTCAATGTGGAGGGCAAGATTATGCGAATGGCTCAAAGCTCCATCGTCTTCTTCTGAGAATGTTAGGTAATGAGGGCTGGCAAGGTGGTTAACCATGTTCTGGAATTGGTCAACGTCTATGTTATTAGGAACATTGGCTTCATGCAAAGCATCCTCAAGGATACACTTATGTCTTGGAGACAATTCCAAGAGTTCAAAAATGGAGATTTGAGCTGGCATTCTTTGTAACTGGTCAACAAGATTGTAGCTCATTTCGGGATTGACTGCTAACTTGGTGGTGACATTCTTAGATGTCACTTGCTTGGGTTTACTGGACTGATTGGAATTAGGACCTCTAATAACCACATGACCTTAACTTTGGCTTCTGGTGACAGCATTAAGAGCATGGGATGATCTTCGAGAGTGAGGACCTCTAAGCACCACCACAGGTTCTTCATCAAATATAGGAGGAGAGCCCACATCATAACCATAAGGGTATTTGTCTCCCATCATGTTAACACTTTCTTCGACAATCTCAAGCATATTGATCACATTTTCTGCACCCGTGTAGGCATAGTTGATTGTGGCCTTGCCATTCTTGGGTTGAGAGGTTTCCCCTTTTTCATATTTGGGCAAAGGCTCCTTGAATGCTTTGTCATCCGCATTGGTATTCAACCCATCAATCTGAAGTTTTCCATTTTCAATAAGATCTTGAATAAGGTGCTTAAGTTTCTAGCAATGTTCAATGTCATGTCCAATGCCATTGTGGAATTTGTAGAAAGCTTTTTCATTCCACCAATGTGGCTTAATGTTTGGTATACAAAAATTTTCTAGATCTTGTGGTTGTGCAAGGTTGTTGGCAATAAGGGTCTTGAAAACATCCTCATAGGAATCACTGTCACAACTTTTTCTTGGATTTTTCTTGATACTTTGGCTTATTTTCTTGTTGGTTGGAGGATGTGTTGAGCTTCATAGCTTGGACTGCATTAGACAAATTGAGGACTCCTTGATCCTTGGGTTGGGAAGAGTCCACAACTCCGTCGTTGACTACTTGCTTATTCTTATTCCAGTGCGAGTGTTTGCCTTTGTCCTTATTAGCATTGTTATTGTTTTGACCATTAGTGTTGTTCTTGTTGTTGTTGGTCAAAATGCCTTGTTCTTTTAGAACATCCTCAATTCAACATGTGGTCTCAACCATAGTATCGAAGGAATCAAAGACCATTTTTTGAACCTCATAATGCATTTCAGGCACCAAATTACTAACAATGATGTCAATCCTTTCATGTTTAGGAATAGTCCTAGAATAGCGAGAGCACAATCATCTCCACCTTTGCAAGAAGGTCACAAAGGATTCCCCTTGGTTTTGTTTCAAATTGCATAAGTCTAACATAGTGACTAACCTTGACAAGTTGTATGCAAAATGTTGAACAAATTTGTGGACAAGTTCTTTAAAAGTTTTGACAGGATGGGTTATGTTGGTAAACCACTCCATGGATTGGCCCTTGAGGCTCCTTGGAAATAATCTCATAAGATAAGAGTCATCTTGGTGAAACTCAAAACTCATGATGTAGAACTGACGCACATGATCATGTGGGTCACCATTACCGTCATACTTGTCGTACTAGGAGATTTCAACTTTTCTAGGAAAATCCTTCATACTGACACTCTTATCAAAAGGATTGGGGCAAATAGAATCAAGTGAAAAGGAACTTTTAGGTGCCAAGACCTTTTCCATCATGCGTTTGAGTTGCTTAATTTCCTCTTCTTGAGAGGGTCCTTGTTTCTTGATTCTCCTATCCACATCAAAGTTGTAAGGGACTCTAGCACCCTTGTTAATCAAGCTCTCTAGGAACCTATCCTTGTTTTGATCAAGATACTTCTCCACATATTTTGGGAATAGGGGTTCTTGTTGCATTCTCATAAAATCTTGATCATCAAAACTTGCACTACTTCCTCCATGTTGAGAGCCATGATGAGCTCGTTGAGAGGGTTGTCTTGAGTTCCTAGGAGGTGTGTGTCTCCTATGTTGTGAAATCCTCATTCCTCTAGGACTAGGAGATCTTAAAGGGGTCCTTGACCACCTTTTACTTCTTGGAGTTCTTGAGGGAGTAGATGGTGGAGAGTTGTTTCCACTGTTGGTACCCCTAGTGTTGAATTGATCATTGAGTTGTTGGGCTAAAAGCCTTTCTTGTTCCTCTTGGAATGCTTTTCTCTTCAACTCTAACAAGGCTTTTTGTTCCTCTTCTAGGTGTCTAAACCTTTCTTCTTTAGTAGCTTGTTCATCCAAAAAGGCCTTTTTTTCACGCTCAATTCTTTTAAGCCTTTCATTTGCATATCTTGAGGTTGTTTTGAGCTAAGAGTTGGACCTTGAGTGTTTGAACAAGTCATTAGTGAATGCGGCATTCACATGACCATCACCAGATTCGTTGTTTTGGTCTTCATGTTATGACCGTGCATCTTGGTGAGCTTGCCCATAATGTCTTTCAGCTCTTTGATGGGCATCTAAATATCTTGAGTTGATAGGGGGTGATTCAGGTTGATTGTCATCACCAAACAACATGTTATCCCTATGTCTTTGGAAAATGTCATCAAGAGTTTGATCCATTACTTCCCTTTGTTTCCTAGTCAAAGTGTAGCTCATGTCCATAATTGATTGAGAAGATGGTAAAGAGGTACTCAACTCACTAGAATTTCTCTTTGGGTCAAACTAAGCCTCAGACTCACTCCTAGGTGATTGATCAAAGACGGGTTTCTTTCCCTTTTGCTTTTGATGAGTTTGGACTAAGGGTAATTGTTCAAAGATAACTTGAGGTCATTTTCCTTGACTAACTTGGTACCTTGTCGTAACCGACATGAAAGAAAAAGACCATTTGTGATAAGATGACCCTATGAAACGTCAATACCAAACAAGGATAGTAAAAGTGTTCAATTGTCCAAAAAGAGATGGTAAGATAGAAAGGTGCAAAAGGTGTAAACCAATCCTGCCACAGAGGTGCATAATAAAAGGATGAGTATCCTAACACGTATGGATCAAGAAAATGGATTTAACCAAATATATAATTGAAATTGAATCTAAATTTTGATGGAAGTGAATTGGACAAAAGAGTACTAAAACTCTCTAAGTGTGTTACCAAAGAATCTAAAGGTGTACTTTTTCAACAAGGATAATTCCTAACTTATCGATGGCAAGCAAGACTACTTTGGAAAATCAAAGAACACTAATTCAAGGGGTCTAAAAATAAGTACCCAAGGTACAAACCAATTTCTAACAGCAAAGTAAGTCAGCTATGAAAATCTGGTTGACTAAGGAAAGATTGAAAATTGCATAAACCAGGCAGATAGCAAAAAGACTCTGTGCGACAATTTCCAGGCAACCAGTGCGATAATTCCTGACTAGGCGATATTTCGCAGTAAGCAGGGCGACGGATTCTAGGCAGCCCGTGCGATACTTTCCGGGCAAGCTGTGCGATAGTCTTCCAGTGACAAACTATCGCACGATAATTCTCAGGACAGTGTGTGATACTGTGTCAAGGTCGTACGATTCTTGACCAGTGAGTGCTAAAAATCTCAATTTTAAGGGCAGTTTGGTCAAAATTTTAGTTTGATGGTTGGATTTTTCAGTTTCAAACATAGTGACAGTAGTAAATAGATAGGTTTGCAAACAGTAGATGATCAAACATGTCATAAAACACTTGCACAAGGGCAAAAGCAACCTTGCCGAGACAAGCAATTGTGATATCAAAGCAATAAAATCCTATGAATGCTACCGTGATGTTTGATGTTTGAGAACGTTTACACGGGTAGATCACAACGAGAACACTTCAAGCACTTACTAGCCTAAAAAAGACAATGGCTCAATACTTAACAACTTGGCCCACACTTGATGCTCCATTGCCTCACACAAAGTGGTTACCCACAATAGATATTGGCTTTGTCGTGGAAGTGCCAATGACACAACCAAAGGAACACAAATGGTGAGTAATCTTGGGGTGATTCGAGTTAGTCCACTTGGATCAATCCTTGCACCAAGAAGCTAAGTGGCAAAATAGGGTGGCTTTTATCTATGGTTCTTAATAAGGGCTTTCGTTCGTAATACCCCTCTTGCTCCCCAAAGGGACTCCTTACCTTGCGGCAATTAACGGACCTCGTGACCACAAGAGTACCTTAAGCATTCTTGCTCAACATTTTCCTCATGGTCACAATCCCACAAGTACTCACATCAAGTGAAGACAAGTACTATGTCTACCAAGGTTTTGTGTCCTTGATAGCTTTGATTTTATAGTGGGCCGGAATAGCTGGCGAAAAGCTTGTCCCCACTTGGGTCATTCCTCTTGATTGCTCAAGAGCAGGCCCGCTAAAGGATTCTAAAAGCTAAATAAAGAGTGGATCAACTTTTGAGTGTCAAGATTTATGTTTCACCTCAAGGGTGAAGAGCATATTCTCCTAGCTCAAAAGCTTCTCCCAAACACACCAAGCAAAGGTTCAATTACCCTCTTGCTTTCAAAATCTAAAGATGGGTCAAGATTTTCTGGTTCACCTCAAGGGTGAAGAGCATACTTCTCCTACCACCCAAAGATTCCTACAACAAGATATTAAGTGCCTATGAAATGAAGCAACTAGTATATGCCACACTCAAAACAAAAGCAATTAAACAAGCACTTGATTTGCTTTTATGCTTTGGGCAGCCCTACAAAAACCATTAGTAGCCCTTGTGCATGCATTTTTAAGCAAATAATCAAGCAATAGGAGCACCTACAAGCACCACTTGTTAGTCCTACAAGGGTTATCACATAAAAAACCAAATAAAATATGCAAATAGACCCCTGTCCTACAACAACAAATCAAAAATCCAAATCAAAACCAAGTAAAGCTTGCAAAGAAATGACAAAAGTGCTCATTACCAAGCCTGGGCGATATTTCTGTCAGAGAAATAGTCATGCGATACTTCATCCTGTACTGGTGCGATAATATATCTTCGTGCAATAATTCATGGTACTTGTGTGCGATAGAGAACAGAACAAGAGTGCGATATTATCTGCCAAAGCGTGTGATATTATAACTGGTAAAATATCACACTGGTATATAAAAAACTATCGCACGACACTGGAAAACTATCGCACGATAATTCTGTCAGAAAAAACCAGAGAGCAAAATATTGACGAAACAACATGCAAAAATTGACGAACAATTAGCGGAAATGCATAAAAAGAAGGACAAGACAAGAATGTTTTGCCCCACGATGGGTGCCAAAAATGTACACACTAAATAGTGCACTTCTCTAAGTCATTACTTCTAAGGGAATCCATGAATGGGAAACCTTGAGAAAGCGACCTAGAGCTCCCTAGGTATGGAGTCACAAGATTGTTTGAATATTGCTCTCAGCTAGAGCTATTGAAACATGCAACCTTGCTAGTAAACCACACAATCAGAGATTCAATGATAACAAGGGCAAGAATGCCAATATCTTCAAGAATCAACAATGAAGATACGATGCAATGCAATGCAAGCTATGCTAAGAATGAAGATGCAAGCTAAGCTATGGAAATGAAAGTATTACAGACCCTTGCTAATTAAGCTATGTGAGCTAATCTAAAGCATAAAGGAAACTAAGCTAGATGCCATGAAAGCTATGGTGTAAGAATGCAAGAAAGAAACTAGAATGAAAGAAATGATCTCCAAAAGCTCCAAAGTCTTCAAGAAATCCTGCAGCATAAGATTATCATAAAAATTGGGGGTTCTAATAATGAGAAAAGAGCTCTCCTTTTAAAGGAATTGAAAAGGAATGGGCCATAGAGATTAAGAGGCAAAAGATTTAATCAAGGGTGGGGCTTGAAAGATGAGCAATCCATGTGCACAAATATCCTCCAATGAGAAAATAAGAGTTGACTTTTGTGTCCCATATAAGACAAAAAGGTATTTTCTTCTTTTTATAAAATAAGAATAATACTTTATTTGTGCAACTTAGGATAAGAGGAAAAGTGGGGGCTTTTTATTTAATAAAAGGGGAGGAAATTCTTTTTAATTAAATAAAGACTTAGGATAAAATGGCTAGCCCATAGAAAATAATCGAATAAATGATACAATAGGATTTGATCAAGGAAATTGATATAATTAAAAATATTGATTTTTGAAAAATATTGATTTAGGGATTTGATAAATTGCTGAATGGGGGCCCAAAGTCTAGGCGACCATTTTAGGGTGCATACACATAGAGCACAAACATGTGTGAAATCTCATACATGCAATAGAATTACACTTTATCCCAGTGCGTGTGTATAAAAGAATGCTACAAAAGTGAAGTATACACTGCTCAAAGAAGAGTGAAGGCTACTGAAACAAAAGAATAGCCTAAGATAAGCCATCCCTCAAAGGGAAGAGATCTCAAGACCTTAAACATTCAAGATATCCACTAGATTGCAAAAATGAAAAAAATGAATAAAATGTACCTGCAGTAGAATTTGGAAAAAAGACTCACAACACTAGCTCTCAGAACAAGCTTTCCAACAATATATCGTTTGCCCAAAATGGAGTCCGGATGCACAAGATAGAGCTCCTAGAGTGCAAATTGAACATTTGGCTTTGACAGTAAAATAATATCATCAAAAAAGAAAAATAAAAAATTTAAACCTCCATATTTGGATAGAGGTCGGAACCAACTTTTTGGCGATATTTTGTTTGACCAATTTCAACACCATATGCTCAAGTTATGAGCAAAAACCCACCAAGTGCTCCAGAGGGCCCAAAATGGTGTCCATATGTGCTGACATCAGCACTTCATAGGGCTAAAATTAATAGCTAAATAGTCATCATAGCATAACAGGCCCCTGGGGCTAAAAGATTGGGTCCCTGGTTGCCATATGACCAAGGGCTAAATGCATCCACTTGGCTTAAATTTGACAGCCAAATGGCTGTCGTTGCCCAAAAAAAATAAAAATGCAAAATCACATGCACACCATGGGATCTGTGCCAGATCATACATATTTTTACCTCAATTTGTGTGCCAGTCTGTACAAATTCTACCTCGATTTGCATGTCAGTCCGTACAAATTCTATATCAGAAAGCGTGCTAAGCCGTCTGATACCAAAAAATGCCCCAAAATGAAAAGTTGTCCAAATTAGACATGCCTTGTATGGAAATAGGGGTTTTGGGCGCTGCAAATGCAACCGTGAGGTCCATTTGGGCAAAAATGCTCCAAAAAATAGTGGCTGCCTTGGGATTCATGTTAGGGCTAGTTGCAATTTTTTTTTTGCCATAAATTCCAAGTTTGTCCAAATTGGACAAATTTTATATGGATCTGGGGGTTCTTAGGCTCTTTGAACACAATGGTGAGGTCCATTTGAGCCCAAGGTGACCGAAAAAAGGTCCCCTCAGATTTGACAGAAAACCCTCTAAAAAACTTAGATTTGACGAACACGACCAAATATCTCAAGAAGAGGACAGGGGTAAACAGATTTGAAGCTCGGATACCATGTTGGAGTTGATGAGTAAACAATGCATAGCTCCCAAGAACACCTACACTCAAACACCTATCACAGAAAGAGAGAAAAGCAAACACCTATGGAGACCTAAACGTATGGATCCATGAGAGAGGATAAATCCTTGATGTGCAAAAACAAAAGTTGCAAATCCAATAAAAATGAATGTTCAAAATTGTTACAAAATAAGAGGAGATCAATCCTTATAAAAGGAGATCTGAAAGCCTAAAAAGGGAAAACCCTAAGTTGCATAATAATAATTAATAGGTTTATTAATTATTATATGCCTAAAGTTTAGCTTAAGTCGAAAGAGGTAATAAGTGACTTAATAATCTAATCAATATGATTCAATTAATAAGCAAACACTTTATTACTCTAACCATTCTAACCTTGGATATGTTGACAAAAAGTTAATTAAAGGGTAAGTGCACAAAGATGGGGGACCAAAAAGATGTCACTCAACTTTTTAGTCCCAAAAAAAGCATATGGTGGGCACCCTATATGGCGCACACCATATGATTTGATGTGTCAAGAGCCTTAGGCTTGGACACACAAAGCCTATTTGGCATGCACAAAATATTGCAGTAAAAAAATGTATTCCCCTTGTCTCTATATCTCTCCCACTTTGATCAAGTTTGTCAAACTCAAGTCACATGCACTTATAAAGCAAGAATATATACATGAAATATAGCATTTAAGTATAAGAAATCAATATGTGTTTTTCCTTTCTTATACTTTAAGTTATATATCATGTATATATTGTCATTGTGTTTGAGGGTGGTTTTCATTAGAATATGTCACCCAATAGAAAATTAACCCTGCAAGGAGCACTGCCCCCAAACCCCCATTGAATAATTTTGGGGGAAATTGCATCGATAAAAGTGGGGAAAAATTAACCTTTGAGCTTGATTAGGCTCCATATAACAACATATATCATCTATCTAGGTCTCTCTTTTTTCTTCATCTCTTCTTATGTGTCTCCTCCTTCCTCATTGAAGACCCATCTCACCTCTTTCTCCCCCTCAAGGTATCTCCCTCTCTATCTTGTTTCTCCTAGGTCTCTCACTCTCTTTGTGTCTACCTCTCCATCCATCTCTCTCTCTCTCTCTCTCTCTCTCTCTCTCTCTCTCTCTCTCTCTCTCTCTCTCTCTCTCTCTCTCTCTCTCTCTCTCTCTCTCTCTCTCTCTCTCTCTCTCTCTCTCTCTCTCACTCACTCACACACACACACACACACACACACACACACAACCCTAATCCCCAAACCCCAACCCTATAACCATAAACCTTAAATCTTAAATCCTTTTCCCTTTCTCCCTTTATTTCTTCCCCCTATATTACTCTATCCCTCTCTTCTCCATCTCCTTTAAACTCTTTCTCTTCCCCCCTCTCTCGTTCTCTTCACCATCTCCCAACCACTTTAATCAATAGAAGATATTAAATAGTAAATATAAAAACCTACTTGGAATCACTAGTGCTCAAATAATTATAAGTCTCCAAACAAATGATTGATCCTATCTCAAGTGTATCAGAAAAGAAGATATTGATGTAGTTTTTGGTAATATGCCCACTTACAAATAGGTGCCATCAAACAACACAATTTTGAATCACTCAAACTTGTTTTTACTCATTGCCAATTTCTTGTATGACAAAATTTAAAGCAAGTGATTCAAAACAATATCTCCACCATTCTTACATTGAATTGTATTGGTAGATAGATTACACTCCATGCCAATGACCTACATAAAAATGTGTCAAACAACACTGCACCGAAATGATCAACACTAGTCTGAAACACAAAATCAATAAGCAGGAGAAAGCTACGTAGCACATGAATACATTGACAAACTAGCAATTGCCCATAGATGGGGCATTTACAATTTGAAGAATGTACACACTCCCAACCCTAAGTACCACCATTACAAGTCAAATTTATAACGATCACTATTATGAGACATTTAATCCAAAAAAATCTTAAAATAAATCACACCAACCATAACAAAAAATGCAAACCACTACTATATACAACTTTGAGTGTAGATACTCTTTACTCGAGCATGTCACACATCTCTTTGTACTCGATAGCCTTTATGTCACACCCTCAGTCAACTTTGCAACCTTCACACCCCCTAACTTGTATATTTCACAAGTTTCTAACCTTATTGCATGCCAACCTTCACCTCACCTCGCGATATATACTCAACCACCGACACATCTTAACAAATGTCTTTTAAAAAATGCATCAAATCACAACTTCCAATTCTTTCCCACCGAAAACAAAAAAATAAAATTCATAGCACCATTTTATAAACATTACATTAACGCCTCCACAATCCATCATCAATACAAAAAAGCAACAAATACTTGACGCAGATGACTACTATACAAAACCCCACAACTATAACAAATAGTAAACTAGTCCCTTTTGTATTATTCAATAGTTAAAAAAATAGTCATCCAGTCGACCCATTATTTTTTTACTTTTTAAAATTCATTTAAACTTACCCAATATAACCAAATATTTAATTTTACCACTAAAACAAGACAATAACACAGTCTTGCTTCCTCATAAACAATTATTTCAGTTGTTAATTAAAATTAAAAACAAATATAAGGGTAATGAAAATAAGATCTCGTAAATTTTTTGACCTCGACTCTAACAAACCCATCATAAGTGTCATGTTCTATCGCAACATCTCAAAATCAATTATCCAAACTAATCACCTTGACAAATAGTTACAAATTCATTCCCCTGGTTAAAATAAAAAATTGAATGTAAGCATATGCAAATAAAAGCATATAGTATTGCCAACCCCTGCTTGGACAAACTCTTTAGAGATCATTGCCACACCTTCTGTATTTTCTCTACTCTCTCGTTCATCCATTAACTAAGCCAATCATCACCATTCTCAACCCAAAAAATGAAATAGATGTCAAGTACAAAAAATTCAAACTTACAACTAAATTATTTCTCCTATTCCCATAAGCAATGGATAACATTGGGTTTGACGTACAATCCAATACAACATCTATATAATTGTCTTGAATAAATACTCTAGAAAATTGTTCAATCGTAAGTCTATACCACCTTGCTTGTTTTGAACATCTAACACTAAATAAGATACATAAACTCATATAATTACCATTTCCTTCCCCCAAAAACTCACAAATGCAAACCCTTCTGACATAGTAGCAAATCTTATATTGCTGCAATTTAGATAAACTTATATCTTGAAACACTGCCCACCAGATTTCCTTTCAATCGATACACCTACATAAAGGGAACCACACCAAAACACACGATAATTTAGAGAAGACAACAATGATGCTAATACACAAAAAATATTAGAACACACTCTAAACACAAACACCAAGTTTGAACTTGTAAACACTTTCACAAAAAATTATCCAAACACCACAACATTTACATATGTAATCTTTCCATGTGTACACCCCCACAACTGACATCGCTATCCAAAACAATCACTCATCACATAATAACCACAAATGAAACAAACCTGCACTACCATACTACAGTCAACAATTAATTAAACACACGAACCATCCTAGTTGACAAAGAAAAGCACAATTCAATAAATATCTTACCCAACATTATTATTCACACTAACTTCACCAGATAGAAAACTGCATAGTCTCCATAAATTGATGCCATCCAATTCAAGTCAATGATACTGGCCAATTTCTATATAGAAAAAGAGCACGTATGACCCAAGGATCTAAGAATAAACTAATTATCTAATCTATGTTAGATGCCATTGGCTCTCTGACCCCTTCAAAGATCCCATACATTTACATACATACTCTTTCTCTGCATGGAAATTGTAAATTTTTTGATATTGCTATGATACCATGTAAGAAATTGCCTAAGGCAAAGAATGAAAATGCCAAGATCTGGAATCTCAATTGATATCACAAGAGAGACAAATATGATATGATCAATTGAATGATTCAATAATGATCAATAATGAAATAGATACAAAATCAATTGAATTCAATGTGTATATATATATATATATATATATATATATATATATATATATATATATATATATATATATATATATATATATATATATATATATATATATATATATATATATATATACATACATACATGATAACTAGGAGAGATGCAAAAGATAACCTATCAACTAGATAAGGTGTAATCACATGTCCACCAAAGGTGGATCATCCTCCATTGCACATAAAAGTATGTGCAACAATGAGAGGATGATAATGTGATAAGAGCACTAAAGGTGGATCTCACACATAACGTGGAAATTCTCCTACACCGTGTGCTAAAATGAAATACAAACTCCTAGGTGTCTAAATGCATTATCTTAAGTACACTTAAGTAAAGTGTAATTAGGAATGTTTAATTACACCAACACCCCCCTTTAAGTGCAACTTAGGGGAATGCACTTAAGCTCACAAGGCTAGATGACAATGCAAGATGGGTCTTGGCTACTAGGCCATGTTAGGTACCCATGTATAATATGCAAGTGCAAAAGATATGCAATCTCTCAAAAAGCAGAGAAAGATGGAAAACCTCATGGGAAAAAACCTCCTCCACAAAGAGAGATGAATACAAGATGCATGGATGGATGGATTAATCAAGTCCCCCCATTATGACATACGTCATGTATATACAATAAAGAATCCCCCCATAGGAAGGAAATAAAGAGACATGATATCCCCCTCATAATGAATAATCTCCTCCAAGGATGATGAGTGCTTGAAGGCAAAACATAGAACCATGCCTACAAACAACATTTATCACCTTAGGAAGAAGATGCACCAAGTTTAGATGCAAGAAGGCTTCCTATTGTGGATAGGAAGAAGGAAGGTGAATCCAAATGAAGTATGATGTCTCTGAAGTATGCTCATGTGTCGCCATGTCCTTGGTTGATGAAGATGCCACGAACCGACCAGGAACACATCCAATAGAAGGTGACAAACAAGGAAACAATGGCAACTGATCCATGTAAGAATTTGGATCAAAATCCAAAGACAAAGATGTCTCCTCAAAATAAGAAGTAGGAAGAGAAGCAAAGAATCCCCCCCTCAATGTAGAATGAATGCCCATGATAAGTGCATCTGGATCAATGTAAAAACTGCACCAATAAAACTGAATGATGTTACTCCCCTTAGGAAGAAACAAGGCCATAAGTGTATCAATGAATCCTCCCCAATCTCTAGGAAGAATCCTCAAGATGTATGATGTCTTAGGAAACTAAATAGGAATCTCCAACACATGAGTATGATCAACCTGAACCATGTAATGTGACATCTCAAGTGAAGTTTGAGACTAATGAAAACCATTCTCCAAAGACTCAAATATCTTCTCTAAAGTTAAAGAGACCTCATCCAAATGTTGTATCAAAGGATCCACAATCATGTCAAACTCGAAAGAAGGATCAAGTGAAGAATGAAGAGGAGGCTCAGAGTGTTCCCTCACAAAAACTAAAGAAGGATCATCCTCAACAAAGAGAAGATGAATGCCATCAACAGTGTCTCCCAAATCTGCAATGTAGGACTCCACAAACAAACATGCAATGTCTGTCAAGTAGTCATCCCATGGAACTATAATTGGAAGACAAGGAATATCATGTTGCATTGAATCACCTGAACCCATGAATGTATGAATGCAAGCATAATCAAGAACAACAATAGATGTGATCTCAATAGGAGAAGTAGGAGTTGCAATTGGAGGTTCTAGACCTTTTGGGAGTGGAGTAACATGAGGATCTCCATACATTTCCCAAAGAACAGTCCAAAGATTAGGAATAGTCTTTTTTTGATCTTCCTAGTCATCAAGAGAATCCATAACATCCATATCCATATTCGAATAGATAACATTAAGAACTTTTGAGTAAGAGTTCCAATTGAAAGAAGGACTTTTAGGTCTATACTAATACAAATAGGGTAACATGTTATGCTCACTAAGATGAGAAAGAATCAATTCACTCAATTACTTATAGTTTCATATTGTCAACCTAATTAAACCATCTATGACACACTTCTCAAATGAAATAATGAGATCAGAAAATCAATGCACCCCCAAAATGCAATGAATCAAAGACAACACCCCCCCAAATAGATGATTTTGACACTTTATATATATAGTGCATGTACAATTGCCACTTGCCAAAATGAACCAAAGTGGACTTTTAATTTTGATGTTTACAACATAAAATATGAAGCTATAGTAGACTCAAACAAATAAGACACGAGACCACTCAAGGATCCAACAAATTATTAGTGTCAAATATTGGTCAACATAGACCAAATGTTGAAAGTACTATGTCTACTAATTTTTTTTCCAAATTGATACCAGATCTGGACAATAGACAAAAAAATTATACACTTTGAAAAAAATTGCACCTGAAAATGTGTCCATATGAGCCTAAATGAAGCCTCTAAAGTTTAAAAAATCATGATTTACAATTTTCAGAAAATATCAGGAACAAAGATCAGAAACCACCCGCATCATTGTGTAGATCGTTAAATTCTACCCCAAAACAAAAAATAATGCTCGAAAAAAGGAGTTTGGATGACTGAGATATTGTTGTTTGAAAGTTGCTTCTAAAATCATTTTTTCTGAATCACCGTCGGCGCACTTTAAAAATTTAAATGGCTCCAGATTTGGCTTTAGATGAAAGAAAATTTGATTTAGGAGTTTTTGGACCTCCTCAATGTGATGACAACCTCTGATTTGTACCGACAAGCTCCACTTTTGACATAAAACAAAATTCTCTTAAAATAGGCTATACAATGACACTCATATGGCTTTGATACCATGTAAGAATTTTGATATTGCTTTGATACCATGTAAGAGTTTGCCTAAGGCAAAGAATTAAAATGCCAAGATCTAGAAGCTCAATTGATAGCACAAGAGAGACAAATATGATATGATCAATTGAATGATTCAATAATGATCAATATGAAATAGATACAAAATCAATTGAATTCAATGTAGATGTGTCTGAATATATAGGCAATGCATGATAACTAGAAGAGATGAAAATGATAACCTATCAACTAGACAAGGTGTAATCACATGTCCACCAAAGGTGGATCATCCTCCATTGTACATCAAAGTATGTGCAACAATGAGAAGATGATAATGTGATAAGAGCACTAAAGGTGGATCTCACACATAAAGTGGAAATTATCCTACACCATGTGCTAAAATGAAATGCAAACTCCTAGGTGTCTAAATGCATCATCCTAAGTAAACTTAAGTAAAATGTAATTATAAATATTTAATTACACCAACATAAATATACATCAATAAAAACCTAAAACAACTAGAAACTAAACTAAAATGTCTTGCACTAGAATGCACATCCACACATTCCATACAATTTTACCTCTACCCACCAAACGATATACAAACATAAGCAAAAATAAAAAAGTAAACAAGAAGAAAGAAATTGAAAAAAATCAATCCTTTTAGCATTCAACCACCAATCCATAACTAATAACATTAAAATACATAGTTTATTAGTGATCCCCCAAAAGAATTGATCTATTGCTGATTAAGCATCTTTGAAGTGAGCATTGACACAACTAAAAGGAACAACAATAATTGCAGAGCAATATTGATCAATACCACACCTAAAATAGAAGACTCAATGTTACGATCAAAGCTCAATTAAACCACATGTCATTTCTAACCCTACCCTATCTACCCTATTCCAGTTACCCACAAAAACCTTTACTATTGATTGTACATGCCTCTTAATTAACTCTTACCTACCACACAGACAATTAAATTGCACTTCATTTCTGACCACACTAAACCTCATCCCTTAACTGTGAATGAAAAATTCTCCATAGCGTGACACAACATCCTAACAACATAAATACACAAGATCGTCTCCATGCTCTGACAAATTCTCACATTTTGCTTGTCAGAATCAGATAACTTCCCACCACATGAGACAATTTCCTTGCATTAGAGAACTTTTTGGGATGAAAGGTTCAAACTAATAGCCTATCGACTAAATAAAAGTAAGAAAAATGGCTAATTGACTGGAATAATAAATTGTAATTGTTGTATTTAATTTGTAACAATGATATAATAACTCAAAATATTAATTACTCATATAGGGATCTATAATAACTCACTATGCATTTGACAGATGAGATGTATTGCCAATAAATATCCAATATCACTATTATTTTATCCCTCATCAATTACAATTTTTTTGTTTACTTAACATTGCTAATATCGCTTGTCATTAAAGCTCAAACACAACCTTTTGGTGAGAATCACTCCTTTAACCAATAAAGTTTTCATCGTTTTGAATGCGATATATTTAGGCTTTTTGTCCTTAGATATTTTTGCTTGAATGTTAAGATATAAAATAACATTAAATTAGGGGTTAAAATATTTTAACCCATAATAAAATGACAAAGATTTGGAAGCTCTCAAGGAGGTTGCTGAGAAGGCGACCGAGCTGGAAATGCGGACGGCGGAGACTCTCAGCGAGATTGCCTGATTTGCTCCTGGCTTTTTTCTGCATGGGTTTTTTGTTCTTAGTCCCTGGTCTTTTTCACTGGCTTTCTGTATTTTAGCTGTTTAAGACTGGCCGTGCCTGGCCCTTTGCTTAGCTTTGGTTGTTTCATTTGGTTTGTGTTAAACTGTTACTATCTATATTGGTCTTTTAGCTGTAAGGGTTTTAGGGCCCCATTAAAACCTATTTTCCTTAACCAAAAACATTAGATTAGGGGTTAAAATATTTTCATAATTCTTCTTCTATTTTAACTCTATATCGTTACTAACTATAGAAAGAATGTTCAAACCCACATTAAAGAATGTTGAAACCAAAACATGAGTCAAACACAAAATGAAAGATAACCTATTCAATATTTTTACATCAAACAAGTAAAAAATGATTTATAGAGCATTGCTACTATATGAATATCTAATTCAAATACAATAAGTATAATAAAATTAAGAAAAATGGCTAATTATTTGTAATAGTAAATTGTAATTGTTGTACTTTTGTAACAATGATATAATAACTCAAAATTGTAACTACTCACCCATAGATCTATAATAACTCACTATGCCTTTGATAGATGGGATGGAGATGAGATGCATTGCTAATACATATCCAATAACGCTATTATTTTATGCCTCATCAATTAAAATTTTTGTATTTACTTAACATTGCTATTATTGCCCATCGTTAAAGCTCAAACACCATCTTTGGGTGAGAATCACTCCTTGAACCAATAAAGCTTTCATCCTTTTGAATGTGATATATTTAAGGTTTCAAACAACATTAGATTTGGGTTTAAAATATCTTCATAATTCTTCTTCTATTTAAATAACTATAAATCCTTATTAACTATAAAAAATGTTGAAACCTACATTAAATGCCAATATCTCCTTATTGGTAGGTAACAAAGAACACCCATACCTAATAGGTATTATTTTCCCCTTAATTCACACTTGAAATCATGTCATGTGTGCTTGGATATACTTGAAAAGCATGAGTAAAAGATTCTCGAGACATGTAATATCCTCTATAATAATGGTGAAAGATCTTGTAGGTTTGAACCCCAACTACCTTATAGCAACAATCACCTTTTATATTTGGATCATTGGATGTACATGTGGATCCAAGCCCTGATACTAAATATTATTTTCTAGGTAGGAGAAAACACTTTTAAAAAGTGGTCATGTTAGGTCTAAGAATTAATGTTGAGAAATTTCAAGAGATAGTTGAGATGAATAATGAGAGTTTTAGAGTTTGGGGGTCAAAGATACCTCACGATACATACCACTAATTAGTGATCAAAGTATGAGTAGGAGGCATGTTGACAAGGTCAAGTCTGGAAGTTTGACATGGCAAAAGAAATGAGTGGGAGATGACGAAGTCTAAAAGTTTGATAGGAATCAAGGAAAGGTCAAACTTGTACATGAAGGCATATCAAAATGGTGAATTCTAAAAGTACAACAAAGATTGAGGAAACAAAAAAATTGGATGGGAAGACATGCTTGAACAAGGAGCTCAAAACCACCAATGGCTAACAAATACTTATAATGTTGGACATGCCTTCTTGCTCGTAGACTTCAAGAACCTTAAGTTGAGTTGTGCCAACAGATATACTAGGATGATGAAGTCTAAAAGTCTAGTGGGGACCAAGAAAATGTCATACTTGAATGGGAAGACATGGCTAGATAAGGAACTCTGAATCTCCAAGTAACAAATACTTAGAAGGTTGGGCACGCCTGCTAACTTATAGACTTCACTATTCTGAATTTGATTTAACAACAAAGAAGAATAAGAACACATAAAAAAATTAGACTAGATGAGATACAAGAAATAAGAAATGAGTATTTTGGTCCATAACACAAGTTAATACATAGAAATGGACATTTTGATCTATAATCACAAATAAAAATAAATATCTATTTATATTTTACTATATAAATACAATAAAAATATATTATATCAATAAATCAAATTACAACAAATACCTACACATACTCAACTAATAAATAGGTAGATTCCAAATAATGAATAGTATGTATTCTTAAGTGTAAGTAGATTTCCAAAATCCATAAGATCAATCACAAGCTTATTTTTGGATTTGATTGTGTAAGTATTTTTGCATGAACGTTTCAGGATGAATGAAAGCCAACATTAAGAAAGAATTGAGTAAGTATTTTTTCATCAACATTTCAGATTGCACTCCGTGATCCACCATAAAATAAATGAAAGATAACATAACATTTCAGATTACATTCTCTAATCTACTATAGAATAAATGAAATAGAACATTAAAAAACCAAGTCCTCTGAATACTCTTTCATTCATCTATGTTCTCTTCAATCACACTCCATAATCCACCATAATATGAATTGAAGGAGATTATTAAGAATTCTTTCTTTCATTCATCCTATGGTGCTCTTTCATTCATCGTATGAATCACGGAGTTAATCAAATCCATAAAAACAAGCTTGCGATTGCCTATGTATTCTTGGTCTTTCCGTTGTTTGAGTTGGAAGCAATCATGGAGAGGCTAGTGGAGTCCCTGGAGAAAGCATACCAGTCCCTGGTTGCATCTGCCGCCTACGTCTTCGAATCCAACGAGCTCTCCGAGGGTGGGAAAACCGTTTCCACAGACGACGCCCTGGAGACGTTCAAGCAGCAGTGGGAACTATTTAAGGTCTCATGCGACCAGGCAGAAGAGTTCATAGAGTCTGTGAGGCAGAGGATCGGCTCAGAGTGCCTCGTAGACGAGGCCACAGGCACTCTCGCGCATACTAACGTCGGCATTCCACCCATCAGCGCCGTGCGCCTGGAAGCCATGAGCAAGGCCGTACGTTTGCTCGTCATCGAGCTCCAGCATGGCTCCGCTTCCCCAAACTCTGGTTCTTTCTCCTCTCACAATCTCCCGCCCCCGTCCTCTGCCTTCGATGCTCGATTCGGGGACGACGCCGCTCACTAGACACTTTGACCTTCTTCGCTGCTGTAAATAAGGTACATGAGAAAGATTCTTTTGATGACTGATTAATTTATGGAAAGAAAAATGTTCTCTTTATTATGGATAGTGGAAACACCTAAACTTCTCCAGATTTGTTTTAATTCATCAATCCTAAGTGCATATGCTGCGTGGGAATGAAAGCTTTCTATTATTTTATTTTTAATTTTGTGTAAAACTCGATAAATCTTGTGTGAGTTTGGGGTTTAGGGCTTGTGGGCTTAGGATTTAGGGTGTCGCGCTAGAATTTAGCTCGGACCAGGGCCTTACCACATGCCATGTCTGATGGAGTTAAGGCCTGCATTACTGCTATAGGAATTATGAATTCGGGGTTTCCTTTTAGGATATTCTTCTTTAACAATTGCGCCGAAACCCCATTAATATGCTCTGAGGACAATTATTTTTTTCCTCTCGATGATTCATAACTTGAACACCAGGCCTTTATTTCTTCTTATCAAATGCACCTGTCACTTACACCCTGCCTTGTCCTTTTGGTATATTACACAGTCATGGAATAATAATCTTCTCTGATTATAAGAAGTATTTATGTTTGGTTCTTTTTCTTTTGTTTGCCAAATGCCCTGTATTGACTCTCCAACTCACACGCCGCTGCTAAGTGGTTTCTCTTCAGGTAAATTTGCTGGCATCCAGCCTTGCCCAAGGTATCCCACAGCCAGATAGTATGGATGCAGTGTTTTACCTGCTTTCAACACTGGGTCATGTCTCCTGGGGATTGGAAGCCTGTTTCATTGTGAAATCTTAACCCCCATTCTTATACCATTTGGCTCAAGTAAAGAAGCTTTTCTTTTGATTGGTACGTGGGAAATTTTAGGCTAGCCTGAGCTGGTTGAGGCTACAAACAGGGGACCTCACCTCCTGCATTATACAAATGGTCCAAACCTGCGAGCTCAGCACCCTGGCAGAAACCCAAACTCTGTAAGTTCAATGGTCCTGTGGGGTTTGCAGCTTGGTGGCAATTGTTAAAATCTAGTGATCAGATTACTAATAAACAACTTAATCAAATAAGCAGAAGGATAATAAAAAACGCAAATGCACAAAACACAACAAATTACCCTGGGAAACCTTCCTCTCGGAGGAAAAACCCAGCAACCACTTTAGATCATATATTATTGCTCTCTCAAAATTACAATTATACTCAGACCTCAAGAACTCACAGTAGTTCCAGATCACCAAATCATATATTATAGAGGAATGATTTGCTGAGGATCACTGATCCACGAAGCAAAACACAGAGTGCTGATAATCAGATACCTCAGAAGACTGTCTCAGACCAGATCGCAGACTTCAAGTATGTGATTGAACTCCAGCGCAAGATATCCCTCGATATTAACCAAAAGTCGATGTAATATAACTAGTCTCAGCCGATGCTAGCAGCCATGAACATGAATGCTTGCTGGTGAATCGGGAAGGTAGGAATGACTGACGTTAATCGCAGAATGTGTTTTATCACCAATATACTTAGCTCGCTGTTGGTGCGATCCACAAGCAGTAGATAATAGTCATCGCCCAGTTCACAAGAGTTTGCCAATGATTAAATCCGCAGCTATTAATAATTTCTGTGACAGTATTATGCTTGCTGATGAAAATTGCAAGACTCATAATGCTTCACGGCAGCTCGCTGACAATAGAATTGATGCGAGTGATATCGCTTGTGTGTATGAGGAAGATCACAGATCATTATATCGCTGAGGCTTTGATTGCATACATAGGTTACTAATCGCATGAATATCATGAAATGCTATCTCTGAAAGTCGCTGTATGTGATATCACTATATGTATATTTACAATGCTATGTCTCATATATATATGAGAGCTTTATCAAGTCGGCCCTTTTTGGTGCCAATAATAAATTTGAATTTTGGGCCCAATTGTATTTATAAATACAATTATAATTTCAAGACTATATTGAATTATAATTTGTATTTATAAATACAAGATATAATATTTATTTTATTTCTCAAGGCAATAATCCGGGCCCAGCCCGATTACAATTAAATTCTCTAACCATAAATAAATTATTTATTTCTCCAATTAAATAATTTAATCTCACAAAATATTACTTGATTCTCCAATATATTATATAATTATCCTAATCAAATAATTAATTCATTATTTTAATTCTCCTAATTAAAATAATGTGAAGCTAGAATCTGATCTAGCTACCAAACATTAACAGAAAATGACACCAAATTTTAACCAGCAGTCCATGCCCTTAGCAACAAGCTAAACTAAAATTGTAATGAAATGTAATTTCAGTTTTTGTTTCTGGTAGCTTATTCGTTGTTTTTGGCTTAGTGAATTCAATGCTATACAAAAGGCTACCTGAGCATTCATATTCATGGTTAGCTTAGGTGTCAGGACTTTCAAATAGATTCTTGGCATTGCATTTTATGATTTTTATGCAGAATTCAGAATTTTTTTTTGTAAAGTTTTATTAATTTCATGAATGCTAAAAGTCATTAAACTTTGGTATAATAATCTTTAAGTGCATTATACGTATGGTTTATAATGGTAATTCTAAATGCATGGTAGGAGTGAAAGAGTTTATCTCAGAACTTGTGAATGTTTTTCCACAAGTATTGGAACCTTTTGTTGATATAAATGACAAATTTTGCATCCTGGTGGACTGCAATGCCAATTTGACCTAGAATTGTTTTTTGGTCCATAAAATTACTACCTGAAAAATGCCAACCCGAAATTAGTTTATTGTCTTGGATTATTACTAGATTTTTGACAATGTAAGTCTACTTTGTTGAGCCAAATGATGTATGATTATCTTCTACAATGGTGATACACATTCAGGTGTTACTGTGGTGTGATTAGGAGGTATTGCTAGAATGAGATTACTTTGAGTTTGATTTATTAACAAGAATCTTAGATTATGCTTATGAGCAAGATAGTTTTGCTTTGTGCAGGTGTAAATGTTTTCTTCTGTTTGTAGGAAATTTTGATGGACTCAAATTTGAAACTTGAGTTTACTGGTGGATTATGTTTTTTTGGTCTACAGTAGTTTATCTATTTTAGGGATCAGTCAACAGAAACATTGGCTCTCTCAGTTTCTATAGGGTTTTGAATCTATTGATATTTTTTTTAGCATTGTGATTTTGTGCAGAATGCATCAAAACAGGAATTAAATATTTTGATGCTTGCAATGACGAAATCATGAATGTAGTTTCTGTAGAGTTGTGGCTTAGTGCAAAGATTATGCATTGATCGAGTTGACATCCCAGGTTCAAAACCTGACAGCCATGTTTCTGTATTAATATGTCTTCGTAGATATAGGACGTGAGCTGGCCTTCCGCAAATCATCAGTCTGATGGAATTATTGTGAAGCAACCAGCTTTTTAGATTTGAAGAAGTACTCTACCATGAGAAATATCAAATAATTTAATATAACTAATTTGACAGTTTTAAGGCATGTAAGATGGTGTCCTATCTTTTCCTTATCCTTCTAATTTTTAAGATTCATGTCAAAATATTTTTCAGACAGTTCTGCCTGTAATCTATTTCATGCAAGAAACAGCACGAGAAACAAGGCAAAAATGGTGTAGTTCTTGAGAAGTTGTGCCTGTTATTCTTAAGAAATGGCTTTGAAACCCCTAAATAAGGATGGCAGTCATAAATGCTAGGTTTTTTCAATTTTCATTTTTTAGCAGTTTTTCATTGTACAATTTTTATCCATCTCATTTTAGGCTTTGAGGCTTGCTGTGTTTGTTACGATGTATGACAAGTGGCTTGGATCCAATTGCAATCTTATGGTGCCATTTTGGTGTGACAGGGATGTATTGCCATGTGGGATTAGTCCGAGTTATAATTAGGTAATTGTATTTGTCTCAGTTATCGATGCGTTCCCTGGAGGCCTGGATGCGGAGGCAGATGCGCTCTGGATGCGTCCAGGAAGTGCATCCCATGGCTGTGGATGCCCTGTGAATGCGTGGATGCCCTGTGGATGCGTTCCACAGGGTATCCACAGCCCTGGGATGCACTTCCTGGACGCATCCAGAGCGCATCCGGAAGCCTCCAGGTACAAAAACGTCAATATTGATGTTAAAAAGCAAAAAACACACCTTGCTTCCACAATTTTTTATGAGATAATGGCTGAGGTTATAGCCATATCCAAACAAAAGAATGATTTAATTTTGTATATTTCTTGCATTTCTCCGCATATATATATATATATATATATATATATATATGCATCCAAACGCATCCGCATCCCTCAAAAAAATTTCACGCATCGACATACCTGATTCTCGCATCTGCATCCGGATCCGCACCCGAATCGGTAACTTAGGTATTTGTAGTATCTACCTATTTATGAAAAGATTTTACTTTGCTGAGTTCTTAATATTTCATTTCTCCAACCTGAAATATCCCACTCACATTGTTTGAAAAGCGCTTCGTATTTCATGAGTGGATTTTTGGCATAACATTTCTATGTGGATAGGTTTAATAATTAGATGGGCCCTTAAACCAAAAATAAAAGGTATCATACAAGGATAAGAATTTTCTGTTAAAAGAGAATATGAGAGCCTTCAAAAGATTAAGCAAATAAAATACTGAACTACTGCTGTTAAATTGTCTTCATCTTTTAAAAGGTCATCAAGATTATTACTTGTAATTCTTGGGGAAGGGTTTTAAGTACTATTTTTAGACCTTCTACAGCTGGAACAAACATAAAAAATGACTAACGTGGAGACCAAATTAAAAATATAAAACATCAAATTGTAGAAGCTGACTCCAAAAGCTGGGATGATCAATATTCACCTGGAGAATTTTTTTCTTTCTTTTTGTAAGACAACCCTGAAATCTGAAGGGCTTAACAATCACAATGTCAAACTTCTGTGCCATTAGCTGGGTAATCCCTGATTCCCATCCGTGTTAATGTTATACCTCTGAAGCTCGATTGGCTTATCACTCACAGGGTTAACTGGAGCTTCATCCTGTCTTACATGTTTTTGGTCATTCTTTGAATGTGGAAGTTGACCCATTTCTCTGAAGCATAACTTTGCACTTCTCGCAAGGAAATTACCATTGAAACTGGTTCTGGGATTCAGCAGGTCTGGCATTGGGTGTTTCCACGTTTGCTGCAGTGTAAGGAGCCATTTCATGTGCCTTTGTAGAGCTTTGCTTCTTGGGATTAGCTCTTTCACAGCCTGTCCTCATGTGAAGGAGCGGGTAAGGGGTTCTGAAATTGAATTAGCTCTTTCTTTATTGCACATTAACTGATCTCATCTATTCATTATAATTGGAGCTAAAAATTTACTAGCTTTCACCATGATCATAGAGAAATTCAAAAGGGAAAGGGGAGGGCTGGCCATCTTTTCCAGAAAAGTACTGCTCTTTAAGCCGAAGTACCGAGTAAAGAAGCAAAATTGATGCATAGGAAACTTCTTAAAGTCATTTAAATATTCTTTTATGTTTTATATACACATTATATATGTTAGAATTATAAAAAAAATAACCGAAAAATTGACACCATTAATTTGTTTTGTAATTATATCCTAGAAATATTGTGCTTTTTGTTTACAAATTTAATCTCAAATTTGTGATGGGTACATGTGACTAGTTATTTACTAAATTAGTAAGAATAGGAACTGCAGCTAAGTTTTTTAGGGTTCTAATGAACTCAAGGTAAATTTATATAAGGTGATTCTAATTACAAATTAATGTTATGTAATAACCATTTGATTTTTAATAGCTAGGAGGGAATATATCTTAATATCTAATCATGTTTGATTTTAATTTCTATACAGTAATATATACATTGGAAACTCTAATATCTCCTTTAAAGATAGCAATCATATTTTTTGATAAATTAACTGGATTAGATTGCGTATATAGTTTTTACATCAACGTTTCAGATCACACTCCATGAGCCGTCATCAGGATGTAAGAGAGCACAATCAAAAAAGATGATGGATCACAGAGTGTGATCCGAAATGTTGATGCTAAAACTATATATGCAATCTAATCCAGAAGCGCTGTAAGCATAATTTCATGGATTGTGGAAATCTATTGGCTTTAAATTAACTTGAAACAATGTCTACCAAAGATGAATCAAGCAAGCATAATAGTGTTTCCAGTGTAAAATCACTCTTGAGAAATTGTGGGTTTCCATCCTTCAATTCCTGCGATGAGGGTTTTCATCCTCATGTTAAATGAACTGCATTTCCATGCTCAAAAGGAGTAATAATCAGATAATAAAAGATGTATTCTTCATATGGTTGTTACCTCTCCTTGTTTGGTCTCTCATATATCCTTTTCCTTCAATAGACACGATTCTTCATATGCCCCTTGATTTTGAAGTAATTTTTTTTTCTTTTGATTAGCAAAAGGCTGAAATCGAAAGAGAAAAGGTAAAATTGTTATAGATGACATCTGTGGTTTATCTGATGCGTTACATATTTTATTTTACTATCTTGCATGTCGTAACCCAAACTATCTCTGTCTTCTTTTATTGGGCTCTTTCCTTCTCTCTAACCCCTACTAATTGTTTCTCATATTTTCAAAGACTTTCCTGTTTACCCCAGGAAAGAGAGACTATAATGCTGTAGTATTATTATTGTAAGGCTGAGCGAGCCAAATTTCCATATTCGCCTTTAAAAGGCGAATTCATCTATTTGGACTTTTGTCAACCCTATCAGGAGGGATACTATCTTACCGAGTGTTTCCTCTGTTTTCAGCCCCTTCTTAGTTATTCCCATTTTAACAGCCCTTTTTTAATTTCGCTATTTAAATCTTGCTATTGTATTGAGTAGAGTCATATCTATTATCTACTATTCCATTAACTGTTAATAAATTATTCACATAAATTATCCTTCATGAATCTTATCCCTAATATAGAAGAAATATCCATGCAAATGTATTGCGTATACCAGAAAGGGATTATCAGCATTCTCATTTAATCATAAATGCCACAGAGCAGAGCAGCGAAATTTCCATAATCTATAATTTTATTATATTATATATGTTCGTTCCTTTCATTACATATAAGCCTTTGCATTGCATGGGTCTGCATTCTATTACCACCATAACAACATTGATAAAACAAAATTTGCTATTCACCAGGTTTCTCCAAATGCCAACTTCCATCTTTATGCGCTACTGGTGAAAAGGACAGTTACTGGTACTATCTACAAACCCAAACTATTGCTACAGGACTATACGAAAAGGGCATGAAGCCCTCACTTTCAAATCTTAAAATACATACAAAATGCTGTCCATGTAGATATATACCTAGATATATGTAGACTTCCTTGATATTAAAGCCAAATTTAAACAAATATTACATTATGCCTATTTTAACATCCTCTTGCCTTTCTTGTCCTGAACCATTGAAATGGGGTCAGAGGCTGCTGAACTGGGACCGGGACCCTCTTTGTCTTTCTCAGTATGGAGTTCCTCAATGTTATTTGGCCTGCCTTCTTCGTCACTCAAGTCTACCCCATCTTCCTTCATGTAGTTTTCAAGCCAATTGCCCCCTCCAACCTTCTTGATCCTCATCAATTTCAAAAGGAAATCTACATTTCTGTAAATGACTGGCTTCCTAGCATTGAAAAGGTTATGATCTTCTATGTCCAGAATTGGCTTCCTCGGGACTGGCATCTCTTTGATAATTAAAATGTTTTAGTGTCTCGACTTTGGTGTGGTTAATTCTTCATCAATTTTCATCATAACTGTGTCCAACCCACCCAAAATCTCTTTCTTGAAGATTTTGTGGCAACGTTCTTCAATGGCAATCTTATCCTTCTCAACATGCATAGCATAAGCAAGAAACATAGCAGGAACGTCTGTGTTAACCTTATACCAGGCCTCAGAGGAGATGAAATCTCTTATAATTTGCTGGACAGCCCTCATAACTAGACTATGAGGGAACTCTAGGATAAGCCTAAGTCTATCTATCCTAACTTCTCCTAAGAAGGCCATTTGCCTATTTCTTAGCTCTAAGATGAATGGGAGTATCCATGGACTGAATCTGATGACCTCTGTTGACTACTCCTTTGAATCTTTTTATGAAAGCTAATGATATCTATTGCATGTTTCTTGCTTTTTAAAAGTGATTTCGGTGATAAAAGGAACTAGAAAGTTCTAATCTGGAGTAAGTTAACTCATCTCTCTCCATGAGTTAATATTCTTAACTTTCTCTATCACAGAGACATGTGCAGTTATCCAGCAAGTGACTTGATCATTAGGCGGTTAACGCCATAGAAAATGATGTTGTTTAAGTACCTTGTATCAATTGCTTTCGTGTTTATGACTTTCCGAAGTGATGTTTATCTCGTTCTCCCGACCTTAGAATGATTATGTTAAAGCTTTCATCATTATTAAAGTGCCAAGTTCTCTATGGCAGGAGTCTAGCTATTTTTCCTTTACGCCAATATAGATATAAAATATAGGATGTCCGTACTTGTTTAAATAGGATTTAAGTATGACTGTGTTTTCCTTTTGTATATCGATATCGAAATTATGTATTTAAATTTCTTGTCCCTTTGTTCTTTGCCAAGCCTTATGCCTTATAGCTATTTATGTTATTTGCTATGGACATATCGTCTGAGTTTAGTTGACATACTACAAATGATATAAAATTACCATCTTTATCCTGTTGGGGTAAAACTTATATGATCTAGACCTTTTTGTCCAATGCTTCTTAACCTTGTCCTACTTTATTTGCTTCTTGTTTTTTCTAGTATGTTACCATCTGCTCCCTCATTAGCTAATCTGCGTGCTTCCTTATTTCCTTCTCTGTAAATGTGATTTATTGTTTTGTCTTCAAAATAATTTAGTAATTTAAGTGCTCTTCCGAGCATATAATTTAGCTTCCAAATGGGGCTCCTTGTTTAGGTCGCATTTATTATTATCTTTGAATCTCCTATTTCCAATTTCTTTATTCCTAAATCTTTGCTTAGGAGAAGTCCTTCAATTAAAGCTTCCATTTCAGCTCCATTATTTGTGACCATTCCAATTGGTCTTGCTAGTTTTGCACATGTTGTTCCATCCCAATGGTGAATGATGCATCCTATGCCTGGTAATTCTGGGTTTCCTCTTGATGCACCATCGAAATTTAGTTTGTTCCATCCATAATTTGGTTTTGTCCACCTGCATTGCTCTCTCTTTTGTATGCTTTCTACTCCACCTTTTCCAAAATGTGGAAGAATTTGTAATCCATACCACTCTTTTCTTATCTTATTGTCCCAACTTGTAAACCTACTTTCCTTTGTATTATAGTTTGTAAGTCTATTATTTGTTGTTTCTACTATTGCTCCTATTTTATTGGTTAGATAGTTCCACTCCATTTTTCTTCCCTGAAAGATTCTCCTATTTCTTTCTTTCCATAATTCCCAGATCATTATTGATGGTGCTGTTATCCATAATGCACCATATAAACTAGAATTGCATATATTTGACCATCCTTTAATTATGTTCATAAGATTGTTGGATAGAGCTGTCTTCCATCCCAATTTATTGTACAACTAATACCAGCGTTCTAAGGTGTATGGGCAATTGGCAAATATATGATCTACTGTTTCTTCTTCTAATCCACATAAAGGACATCTTGATGGGCCTACAAAACCCAGTTTTTTAAACCATGCTGTCAATATTTTCTTCTATAGTGCTGCTCATAGAAACATGCCTGCTTTTGGAAGGCACAATTTATTCCAACATATGGATGGGTAGCTCTGTTTTTTCAAATTGCAGCGATTTGACTAGGGCTATATAACCATCACCTATTCTGTATTCTTCCTTTTTTGCTCTTGTCCATATTAGTTTATCATCCCCTTTTTAAGGTGATCGTTTTGGTTGCTAAAATGTTTTGTATTGCTTCTCTGTCTTCCTTTGTCAGAGGTGTATCTTCCAAGGAGTTCCATTTCCATCCTATTGATGGGTCTCCTCTTGGGATTTCTATGTAGTCCTCTACATATTTCCCCAATAGGTTTTCTAATATTTCCTTTGCTCTATTGTTATTTAGACTGTTATTAATGGTTGGGTATCCCCCCATGAATCACTCCAGAATAATGCTTTGTTGCCTTCTGCTATATCCTAGGAGATGTTATCAAGGATTAGTTTCTCACTATCTAGTAAGAAGTTCCATACTCTCGATCGTTTTGGTGGATTTGTTATTCTAAATATGTTACTTGGATCTGTACCATTGAGGTATTTCTTTTGTAGTATTCTAACCCATTTCCTATTTGGCTCTTTGTAGATTTTCCATACCAATTTAGTCCCTAACACCTTACTTTGTCGTTGTAGATTTTTTAGATCAATGCCTCCTGCTTCCTTTGGTTTACAGATTTTATCCCAGCTCATTAATGCTATTTTTTTGTCTTCTAAGACTCATTGCCAATAGAAGGTTCTTATTTTCTTTTCTAATTTGGCTCTTGCTCCTGGTGGAAGGGGAAGACATGACATTCGATAAGTTGGGATTGCGGACATAACTGCTTTTAACATTGTTGCCCTTCCTGCTACTGATAACCACCTCCCTTTCCATGACTCCATTTGTTGTTCCATTCTTTTACATTTTAGATCCCACATCTTATTTGTCCTATTGCCTTTATCCAAAGGCAGTCCTAAATATCTACATCTCAGGCTTTCTATTTTGAACCCTATTATGTTGCATTTTTCCGCTTCTTCTCTTGGGTTGGTGTTAAAGGAAAATATTTCTGATTTTTCAAAATTCACATTCTAGACTGATGCCTTTGTATATGTATTTAAGATGCTTTTAAATTTTTCTGCCTCTTTCTTTTTCCCTACTCCAAAGAGTATTGTATTGTCTGCAAACTGTTGGTGTGTGATATTTGCTATACCTTTTGTTACTTTAATTCCTTTGCTTTCCTCATTTTGTTGAGCTTAGCTAATGGATCTACCTAATGCTTCAACCATTATTATAAATACGAAGGGGGACAGAGGATCCCCTTGTCTAAGTCCTCTAGATATGTTAAAATAACCCTCCGGGTTACATTGACAAATATTGAGAATCTAGGACTAGAAATACAATTGAATATTAGATTGATTGATTGTCTTGCAAAACCAAAAGCTTTTAGGCATTTACTCAGAAATCTTCAATCTAGTTTATCATATGCCTTCTAAATATCTAGTTTTATAAGCATGCTAGGTTATAAGTTATGTTGGACTGAATGTACCATCTCCTAAGCAATTATCACTCCATTAAGGATGGATCTCCTTGGGATGAATCCTGTCTATTCCTCTAATATAATAAAGGGGAGTATTTTCTTTAGTCTATTTGCTAATGCTTTGGATAGGACTATATATAGTATTACACAACAAAACAAGTCTATAATCATCCAGCTTTTCTGATTTTTCCTTTTTTTCGCAATAAGTGTGATGAAGATATTGTTAATCTCATTAAGTATTCTCCTTGAGTTTCTCATATTTTCTATTGCTTCCATTATCTCTTTTCCAAGAAAATGCCAACACTTTTGAAAGAAACATGATGGAAATCCATCTGGACCCGGTGCTTTGTCTGGTTGGAGCTGATTTAGTGCTTCTGTTTTTGATAATGTAAATTTCTATGTTAGCATACCATTCTGCTCCTCTATGATGATCTTTGGTATATTTTCTAACATCTTCCTTTGTGAAATTAGGTCTGAATTATTCCAATTGTTTAAAATATTTTTGAAAAAAGTAACTATTTCTTCTACAATTTCTTTAGGACCTTCTGCTATATTACCCCTTTCTCCTTTTATCTTTGCGATCCTATTTATATTTCTTCTCTGTTTTGTACTATTGTGAAAATATTTGGTGTTTCTATCTCCCTCTGCAAGCCAATTCTCTTTGGATTTCTGTTTCCAAAATATTTTTTCTTTTGTCGAAATATCTTCATCTTTGTTCAGTAATTATTTTTCTTTTTTGATTTTTTTTTTGATCCATGCCTACTCTTATCACTTCTTTGTTAAGAGTCTAAGACTGTCAATTTCTTCTTCTATCCTTTCTTTCTCTGTGAAAATATTCTTAAAATGTTCTTTTATTCCATTGTTGTAACTTTTGTTTGATTATTTTTAGTTTTGAGATGAAACAAAACATTTTTGATCCTATGATTTGTTTCTCCTTCCACCAACTTCTACTAATTCTTAGAAATTCTTTTCTTGTATCTACATTTTCTCAAACTTAAAGGGGCAGTTCTGTGGGTTCTTTTCTTCTTTGATTGTGAGCTGTACTGGGAAATGATCTGAGCCCGCATTGGCCATAATTTTGGTATTGAGTGTATTCATGAAAATTGCTATTGGCCATAATTTTGGTACTGAGTGTATTCATGAAAATTGCTAAGTCTCCTTTGAAGAAGAACCTATCTATTTTTTCAGCTATGTGGCTGAATCCTTTTCTTCTATTATTCCATGTAAATGTTCCATTTTTTGTAATTATTTTCATTAAATTGTTATTATGAACCCATTCCTTGAAGTCTTTTCAGGCGTGGGTTTCATTTTGGCTTCCTCCCCTTTTTTCTGAAGTATGTATTATTGCATTAAAACGTCCACCTATGATGTAATTAAAATCTATGTTTTGGCCCATAAATGCTTCTATTTCTCCCCTTTTTTTGTTGGTTATTGTTGGGCTGCATACATTTATAAGGAAAAATTTGAGTGGTTTACTCACACTTTTAACCCATCCTCCTTGCCAATTTTTTCTAGTGGCTATATTTTCATAATTAACCTTCCTTGGATCCCAAATTATTACTATTCCAGTTGATGCCCCTTCTGCTGGCACACTCTCTATTTTCCATATGCCTATTTTCTTATTGAAGTTGTTCATTTCTTCTTTGTTTAATTTAGTTTCTTGTATTATTAATATTTCCAAATTGTTTACTGAGATACTACACTTAATTAAGCGTTGCTTGTTAGGGGCATTAACGCCCCAAACATTCCTAATTGTCAGCTTCATTTCTGCTTGGGAAGGAACTTCCCCTTCCTTGCTAGAAGTAATGATGTTATTTTGGCTTGATCTTCTGCTGTTCTTGCTAATTTTCTTAACTCAGTTAATGACTTTCTTCCACTTTTATTTACAAACTTTCCATAATCTGGGTTTTCTCTGTTAGGGAAAATTTGCTCCAGCCCTAGCTTTACTTCGCCCATCTCTTTAGTCTCCTCTCTTACTTTCTGCTCTAGCCCCAGTCTTGCAATTTCAAATAAGGCTTCTGTTTCTTCGTTTTCCATGACCTCTAGTTCTAGGATCTCTTTTATAATCTTCTCTTTTTCTTTTGCTGTTTCTATTTTGCTTTCATCTTCTATATCATATTTTGCCTCCGGAGGTTGGTTTAAACTCATTAACTCATATACTGCTTCTAATTCCATTGGAATTAATTCTTCCTCTGCAGTTTCCCAAATTTTCCCCTCCTCTGTGTTGTCTACATTTTCTTTCTTTTCCTTTGTCAGGGCTTCTTCCCTTATGAGTGTATCTTCCTTTTCCTTATTCTCACATCCTTCATCGATGATTGCCAATTGTTCTTTTACCTCCTCTTGGAAAGCTTCTGATTGCATTAGTAACTGACTTAATGTTGCCCTGTTTGCAGAGATGGTTCTTAACAATTCTTCCTGAGTTTTTGGAGGATTTATGCTGTTCTCCTTGTCAATATCTTTATTTTTATAACCTACTGTTTCTACCATGAAACCCCCTAGCTCAGTGTTAAAATTTATGCAGATCCCCTCTTCCTGTGGAATTTTTTGTGTATTAGCTATTTTTTTGCCGTTTTGTTCTTTATTGTCATTACATTTCCATAAAGTTATAAACGAATCTGTTGTAAAATTCTGGTTTGATCATATAACCCCCTAGCTCTGTAATTATTTCAAGGGGTTCCAAGAATTTGATATGAATATCAAGATCAGTTAGTATTTTGACTTCTCCTGTTCTATTATTTAGGAATCTCTCTTCTAGTCCTATGAAGGAGCCTATGGTTTTGTCAATGGCTTCTAGGGTTTCTATGTGAAGATATTCAGCTGGCAAATTTCTTATTTTAACCCATTTTGGGATTTTCTTAGGTTTGTAAGATCCAGGGTTAAAGTTTGGTTGTCAATCTATACAATGGAAGCTAAAACCTTTGAATATTAGTGGATCTCCATGTAGGATTTCCTTTTTTATTGTTTCATTTTTACAGTCTATAAACAAAAAGTTTTCTGTAAGGATAGAGATACTTACTTGGCCTGGGAAATTCCAATTCCACCAAATCACAATCTTGTATATTGACTGACCTGAGCCGCTCCATTTTGCAAAATGTTCATGTTTCTTGCAATGATCCCACCTGGTCTTCATAATATTGGTCCAAATTACGAATGCCTTACAGTCTGCTCTCTGTATCTTCTGGAGATTGGATGAAATTTTTTTAGCCCTAGCCTCTCTCTATAGAGGTTGCATTCGCTGACCCCTTTTGCAGATTCCCAGTGGTATCCTGTTTGCTTCTGTTGCAAAATTTGGAATTCTGGCCTGAAATCTCCCGGGGAAGTGTTTCGTGGGTGTTTTTTGCCCACCTGTCATTGTAATGCCTTTTTCTAATATTCGTGTAGGCAGGTATTTTAAGTGGGTGGCTATTTTTTTAAAGTAAACTTTGTTACCTTATATTATATTTAATGTTTTATTTTTTGATATTTAACTATTTATTATTGTCCCATTTCAGAACAGGGATATTGCATGTAAATGTGTCCACATCAAGCAAGGATTGTTTTGCATTATTAAAGTAATTCTGGTGTGTGATAGCCTTTACCAATTTTTTAAATAGCTAGCATACATACTACAAAAAAATTATTAACACATCACATTCAAGTACTGTATTTTTATTGACAAAATAAACAGTACTACATAATTAGATGATGGCTTGCTACTACACCAAAAACTTGCAACAATCTGTGATAATGTGTGAACAATTTGTCATGTCCCTACCATGATGAAGATACCAATGCCCAATGAAATTGTCTTATTCCCAAGACTGCACAATTTTCTATACTAAGCCGAAGATTACAAGAAGACTGAGCAATCAAACAGGGATTGAATAAGGATGGCAATGAGCGGAAGCAATCACTTGGAGGACAGCGTTGATAGAATCAACATAATATGAGACACTGATTCTATTTTAAGAGCGATTATTCTTATTATGCTAACAGCGGTCAATTACTAACAGTGATTAAGACACTTAAAACTGCGTTTGGTTTGCATTATGAAGAGGCATTATTAAGAAAGGTTGTGAACATCCCTTGATGACAGCAAATTCCAAAAGTTGCAACTCTTCATTTGACATGAAGATATAAAGGCAGAAAACCACAATGGAGCTAGGCATCAAGAAAAGCAATTCAATTAGCATCGGTGCTTGTAAAGAGCAGGTAAGTTCATAAGATATCAGTGATCAGGCACATAGATCAGATCAGAAATTACTATTAATTTCAGGCAATAGCAGTCTTGTTATTTATGGTATGCATGTGTATATGTTGTTATGTATGCTTAGTCTATGCAATGTGGATAAATATTATCTTATACATCCATGCTCTTTAATTATCTCTTAACAGATGTTAATAAACTTGTTATCCCCATAAGCAATTATATGAGAGTGGAAGGAAATATGTTGTGGAGAGGTGGTAGACATAGTTTCCCCCGAATTAAGTAGACCACCCCAAGGGATAGAATCGTCGCGGGATGTTCCTGCTGTTTATGGGCCAAGGGTTGAGTTGTCTTGGTCAGGCACTGCATGCTCTTGGGCTTAATTGGGCTGAACAGTCTTCCTTTATGACCCAGGTTCCTTAGAATTAAGCAAACCACCCCAAGGGATGTTCCTGCTGCTTGTGGGCCAAGGGGCGAGTTGTCTTGGTCAGGCGGTGTGCGCTCTTGGGCTTAATTGGGCTGAACAATAATTAGGCACCCTTTGTGGATTTCCTCTCCAAGCCCTAATATGATTAATTATGGGAAATGGAACCATGGATGGTTATTGCATGATTTTTTAAAATAGAATAAGATAATTATTGTTATGTATGCTTATAGTTATAACTTATAATTGTTGATTAGAATCCCTAACCTTAAATAGAAATGATTGATCTTATGAATTATATTTCAAATATTATGTAACATGGTTGCAGGATCTAAATCAGGATCTACATTGATAACTATATTACATTCCTTATTTCAATTAAATTTGTGATTTTAGGGCAAGATCTAGGATCCTCCCAAAAAGGGATTTTACACAATTCTCCAACTTAAACCTGATGTTGCTGTAACTGAACATTACAGCAGAAATTTATTAGAAAGGGGAGTGTTACAATGGCCAAATGCCTCCTTTTATAGCACAAAGCAGTGCCCAAAATTCCAGTGCTCCCATAAGCTGACTGCATTACCAGAATAGCAAAAATTCAATTCAAGGCAAGATTCTAGCACATAGTGCCTGACTTTGTCAACTCAGTGCACCCTATAAATATCAATTTATATCTCCTCATAATGCTCCAAAACCGGAGATGCTAAAAATTAAATAATATTTAATTTGTTAGTGCCAGTTTACCCCAAATCACAACCTAAAAGTTTATTTCTCCAGCCCATTAGCAAGAATAAAGGGATGGCTTGTGGGTCGGTACACAATGAATTAATGGAAAAGGGACATGACATAGTGGCTAAATAGAATATCAGTTAGTTATGAAGAAAGATTTGAGGTATTGACAGAAACTGACATTTATAGAAGAAAAGTTTAAATGAATTGCATGAACAGTGCTTGTCTTTATGTCTGGGATTTCCACTTTGTGAAGAAAATTGCAAGATGTTGATCCACGCTTATAACATCAAGTGCATTGAATGCCTTGCGTTTGAGGTGTAAGAAACTCTGGTAGTGTCTTATTAAGGGTGTTTGCACACTTTAAATGTGATCAACTTCAGAACTACGTTACTTGACATTTTATCTGGATAACATTGGTTCCATTCTAGTTAATAATAATGATTGTAAAACACTTAAGGATGCATTCAATAACCTTTTCAATTACATAAAATATTGATTCTAGTGTACTTCAGAATGAAATTCTGTGTTATATAGCATGTAGACAATTATTCTGTGTCTATTTATGTAGAGAATCATCACCTTTTCTGGACCACATAATGGATGAAGATGCCGTGCTCCAAGTTTTGGGGATGACAAAATTTTGTCTGAAGATGGCTTTAAAACTTATTATTATTCTGTTTTAATTGTTTAAAATATTTAACATAGAAGCTAAAAAAATCATCAAGTAAAAGAATTTGAATTTTAAAAGAAGTGTTTACAATTTGTTAAAGTTACAAGGACATGCCATTGATTCAGTAATCCATCTGATCATATATGATTTTATAATTTTATTTCAAAGTCATAAAATAGAAATGAGCTCAGAATAACAAATAATAAACATCAAAACAAAAGAAAGTTCAAAACCAAAGCAAGATAATTTAGCAGCAAGCCTAGAAATTGGATTTACGATCCAATGAAACTCATGTAAACCTCATTACCAGAATACCTGATTTTGGCAAGTTTTTTGATGGGATTCTAACTAATCTTTGCTGAGTGTTGTGGTCCTCACCAACTTGTAATGGCTCCTTGAGGTCTACATCCCACCATTTTGCTAGGTTCTCCTTATATTCAGGTGTCTTGTAGTTATAATCAATGAGATGAAAGGTTTTTCTTAGCTCCAAGTGGTAAGTGTGTTCATCTTATTACACTGTACAAGGCTTTATGTGATCAATTTTTCTTAACAGAAGAGGAACTAGAAACCTTAGAGGTGAATGTCATGTGCATGATAATCTTCCTGGTCCATATAGTCTATACTAGTTAATTGGGTCGTTCTGTATCACAGTATCCTTGTCAGTATTTGTTGAACTCTTATAGCCATTGAGCTCAGTAAATTTGATCCACCCAGTTTTGATTAATGAAGCTTCTTTTGCACTGTACAATTTCACAAGGGCCTTCTTGAGGATATCATACAGCTTGCTGTAAAGGGGAACAACTCTACCAATTGTCCCCACATGCTATTTTCAAGCCAATGCATATGGAGATGTATATAGGGGTGTTGTCTCCCATCTTGATGAATGGTGGGTTGAATATCTTCACGGCAGAATGGTGGGATGGGGTTCCTCTCCACAAGTTGCAGCTATTTTTTGGGCCAAGCATGTTATCTATAAACACATATATCTTCCCGATAAAAGGATTGTCAAAATCTTGTAATCTGATGGTTAAAACATGGTATACCAATGATGCGATATTTCTCACATCTGACGAAAATCCATCGGTGACTACAACCTACCTTATTTGTTCCCCCTCTCATGTCTTGGACTTTCCCCCACCTAGTTTAGTTGCCATGATAATAAGTTGCAAGGGTTCTTGCAACTCAAGTATATTCACCAATACAATAAATTTGGATGTGAATTTGATCTTTACTGATTGTAGGAATTACTTCCCTTTGAAAGGGACTGAAATAATGCCAATGCGGTGGGCATTGTGATTGAACTAGCTCAATCAAAGTGTTAACATATTATTTACATTTATTTGTAAAAGAACAACTTTAATGCTTAATTAATTATACATTGTATGGTACAAATATAAGAGTGGATTGACATAGTTTGTGAATGAAGGATTAATCTCATTCTTTTGTTGTCTTTTCAGTTTTTCTCTTCATGCCTTGCAACTTCAGACTAAATTATAAATCATAAATTTCATCTAAAAAATCATCTGAAGACAAAAAAAACATTTAAACCTTGAAAAATATTTATAAAAAAATTAATGATAATGAAATTTAATAAAGTTGAAAGTTCAATAAATCATAAAATATATATAGAAAATTAAAATAAATTTAAAATTATTTTTATGAATTTATAAAATATTATGTTCATCAAAATGATTTATTTGTGTCTTTGACTCTGGCAGATGCATGTAATGATTTGCAAATGCTTATTATTGAGCAACTGTAAGTACGATTACAATGAAACCATTAAAAAAATTATGGAGTAGGTTGCTGAGTCATGTGCCCTTTGTTTGCTGTCAAATGCCATTTGTCCGGCACTTCATGTTGAAAATTACGGTGAAACCCTTGGAAAATATTTTGCTTGCATTTTATAGCTTATGTTGGACGAGTCCTTGCTGCAATTCAGGGGAAAAACCTGCGATTTTCAGCGATTTTGTGCCTTAAAATTGTCATGAGTTGATAAAATTGTGGTGACTTTTTGTGCGATCTACTCACCCAGCATTCTGCCTCGTGATTACTCATAGAGATTTTCAACCATGCTCTGTATGTTCATATCTTGAGAAGAAAAATGTGCCCATTCATTCTGCCAAAAACCAGTGTATACACATTACAAAGAGTTGAGAAAATTTAAGGCGCGCAATGGGGCTGTGCAAGCAAATGTGATGAAATCTTGGTGGCAACAAAAATGACACCAAAATTTAACCAGCAGTCCATGCCTTTTGTTTGCCCGCTGGGGTAAACTTAGTATTGCACAGACATGGTACAGGGAATATAATAAACACAGAATATATTAGAGAATAATAAATACTTTCATTAATCATTCCAAACTGGCAAGTACATTTACATCCTAAGGTTCATACAATAATATCTCCCGTGTCCATCCTCCGAGAGGGTATATAAACTACCCGAAGGGCCACGACTGAAACGTTGTGACGTAATTGTGTAACCTCTCTGTCACTAACGACCGAGGCTAACATAATACTTTATTAACATAATAACCCGTACATACAATTATCCCGACAACATCATCCCCCCCAAAAAACAAAGTCGTCTCCGGTGACTCACAACAAAAAGGAGATGAAATACACTACATAGAATAAGAAAATCACTGAGAAGGAGCGGAGGGGTGTCCCTAAAAAAGCTGAAGTGCCACCCTCCCCATCAATGCTGCGTTCAATAGGTCTTTTTCCATCACTTCACATTCCTCCCGTGCCTGCACCAAACTTGTCTCCAAAACATACTTTTCAGCTGTAGTCTCCGCTAACTCTTGTTCAAACAATACTGTCTCCTGAGCCCATCTAACCGTGATAGCCACCTGTGCCGCCTTCTTTGCTTCCAACTCCTGGGTACGCTGAACCAAGTGTCGCTCTACTGCCTTCATCCAGGTGGTCAGCTCCTCCTGAGCTCTCTATGCATCCACCAAGACAGCCGCACGTCCAACCAACACTTACTCTGAGTGCCTCAAAGCGTAGTACCCCTCTCGAAAGGCTTTTCTCCAGTGCTCTCTCCACCTCTGACATACAGACACTCCATGCCTTTAGCAGCTCCGGGTCTCATCAACTGATCACACTCCCCAAAGGCTGATAACTGAACTGATTGGGGGTCTAGGGGGCAACGCCCCCAGCAAGGTCGAGGGGCAGCGCCCCTGCGGGGTTTTGGGCAGAGCCCCCGCAGGGTCCTTGGCAGCGCCCCGCAAGGTCCTGGCCAAGACCAAATTAGCACCCTCAAACCCGCACAGAAGTCCATGGAACACACCATTTTTGTGATTTTCTTCCTATCACATACTCTTTCTGCCAACCGCTTATGTTTTCCTCACTACCTGCTTCTGTCCTTCCCTTCGCTGCCATATGTTATTCACTGTGCACGGTTTTCATTTGTTGTCGTTTTTTTTAAGAACCTTCCTCTCACTGTTGTCAATCCTTGCCGTCAATAACTGTCTTCTTCTTCTTCCTGTGCTCGTATGGAAGCCTTTCTTCTCTTAACCATCTTGCCTTCGCCGTACGTGATAGGGAGTGCTGAGGCCGTATAGTCTGTACGAACACACTCTTTTTCTTTCACCGTACACAGCCATTGTACGACAACCATCTCCCACCCGTGCGGTATTCCCTTTTGATGCTGAAGCGTCTGTACAGCTGTATGGTGCAGACTAGATTCTTGTTCGCGTTATTATTTCCGAACGGTGGGAAGAAAAAAACTTAGCGCTTTATTCCCTTCGTACGACAAACAAGCCGTATAGTTATTAAATGTCGTACAACCATATCACAGTACGGTGATTTCATTATCTTGCGCACTTTTGCCGTATGGCCGTACGATGCTTTTTTTTTTTTTTTTTCTTCCTTTTTTCATTTTTTTTGTTTTGTTTTTCGGATGCTTCTATGGTTGCCCATATAGATGGCTCTCGGGTCGCTTGCCTGACCTCTTGAGTCCCTTTCCATCCTCCGACTCTCGTGTCGCTTGCCTGACCTCTCGAGTCCCTTTCCATCCTTTCCATTCTCTCGGTTGCTCTGTCCCTTCTCTCGGGTCCATCTTCTTTGGTTAAGGTCTCAATTTGGACTCATTGATGGCATCATGTATCTCCAATCCGTCGAGAGTCCACAACTTGACAGCCTCGTCGTAGCCGACTTCCTGAAATTTTCTTGGCTTAATCTCAATTTAGAGTGTCCAGCCATTCTCTCAAGCTTTCCCTGTTGCCGAGTCTGTTTTCAATGGCAATCTAAAGACTTGGAACCATAAATTCTACAGGGACCACGGCCTCTTGCCCGTATATAAGAAGGAAAATAAAGATTTTGAAGGCTGCAGTTGTCCACCCAGGATTCCAATCGTTGCAGACAGGAATGATCTTAGGTTCCTCTTCTTTGCCCAGATTCATTGGTTTGACAGACGGCTCCTTATACCTCAGGGGGTTTCGCTCATCAAATTTATGCGTCGGGACTTCGCTTACTTTCGCATCCCCTTCGTTGTATTCACCGTACGCAGAGGGAAATGTTTCCGACTCTTCCTCAATACTTAGTATATTGCATGTTGGTCAGAAGAGTTCGTTATCCTCTATTTGCCGGTGGAAGAGACCGTTCAGTGAATCTGCATCATCCTCTGAGTATTCCTCCAACCTTAGCACGCCTTCATTATTCAGTTCCATTCCGTCCCTTCCTTCATCCCTTCGATCGTTTTCTCCTTCGGAGTTAGATTCGGACGAGGAAGCTATCTCCTCACTCACCAACTGGGTACGGAGATCAATTGTGAACTTTTTTCCTCCACTCTCCATCGAAAGGGTATTCCTTTTCCAATTATGGTTTGCTTTGACTGTTACTAACCATCCTCTACCCAGTATGGCGTCCTAGCCTTTCTGCTTCAGTGGAATGACGACAAAGTCTAGTACAAACGGTTGTGTACTGACAGTGACCTATTGTGCCATCAGCGTTCCGAGTGGTTTGATACCCTGCTGATCTGCACCCAGTAAGTTGAAAGTTGGTGGCCACAAGGTGGGCTTTCTTAGTTTTTTCCACGTTGCCTTCGGAAGGACGTTCACTCCTGACCCTCCGTCCACTATAGTGTCTGTTAGGATGGTGCCAAGGATGCCCATCTTGACGATTGCCGGGTACCTTTTGTTGTTTATAGCAAGTATCATCGGGTCCGTTGCAGACCCTCCGGGGATGTTCGTACATGTGGTATTTGGCTGCGTGGCCAAGTTCCCCAACAATGTCGTTCCTAAGTGAGGCATGGTGTGAAGGAGGTCTTGGAGTTTCACCGGTACCTCTAATTGTAATATTTGTCTCAGAATGTGTTGTTCTACCTCCCTCCGGCCTGAGGTGGTAGCCATCTTCCATATTTCTTTTGATGCCTTCATCGCCTTCTCTATTTCTTCCTTACCCGCTCGTGTCGCTTGTTTTGCTTGTGACTGTGTGATGGCTAGTACCCCCTCATCACTTCTCGTTCCCTCAATGTTGAGCAAGTTGACCCCGGATTTTGGGCAGATGGCATCCTCATGGTTGCCAGGACCACACCAGCGGCAGAGCTTCTGTGGGGTGTTGCCCTTGTCACAGTCCCTTGCAAAGTGGCCCCACTGATTGCAAGCTCGGCACTGGATCATTGGCCGATCGTTGGAGTCATATTGTATTCGACTCGTGTTGGTGTTGTTATTGCCCCTTTTGCCACCGCGTCGGTTGCCTCCGTACCTACTGGAGGATGCGTTATTGTTAGTCTCTGCCCCCAATGTAGATGGTTGCTCTTGGGTAACTAGCACTTGTTGATTCCTCACCTTCATGTTGTATGGGCATTCCTTGGTGGAATGGCCCATGATCTGACAAATGTCACAAAATATCTTTTTGGGACACGACCCCATTATATGGCCGCTTGCCTTGCAGTCCGTACACCAGATGTCAACTTCCGCCTTGTTGGTACCCCCCTTTCATGGTCTTGAACTCCATCATTCTCTTCATGTCCTTTTGGAGTGCCTTGACTTTTCCCTTCAACTTGCCATCACTGCCACTGTCATCGTCCGAAGTGTCATCTTCGTCGGAAGAGGACTTGCTTCTTTTCTTCTTGGAGGTCTTCTGTTCGCTCTCCAAGTCCATTGCCCGGTTATAGGCGTCTATGTATGAGGTGGGAGGCACTATCTTCATTTTCCTCCGTAGGTTAGATTTCAGGCCCTCCACGAACCATCTTTTCTTTAGGCTATCCGATGGCTGGCTATCCATTTTTCCGACTAACTCCTTCAGTCGGCGACTGTAAGCCCGCACAGTCTCTTTCTTACCTTGTTTGATACCGTATATCTCGGAAACAATTTCATTCTCATCCCTCGGGAGCCGAAACTCCTTCTGGAATTTTGTCTTGAGTTCGTCCCAAGTGGTCACCTTTGTTTTGTCCACATCGGAGTACCAGTCGATGGCTACCCCTCTCAGTGTGGCCGGAAACTGTTTTACCCATTATGCGTGGTCAACGACTCCATTCACCGACTAGATTGTCTCGCATGTACGACAATGCCGTACTGGATTTTCCTTCCCATCGCCATGGAAGTTTGGCAGCTTTTCTTTGTTAGTCGCCATGTTTACTTTTCTAGGTGCCGACTGTGTTTGCAACACCGGTTGTGTTACAGGCTGGGATGGTACTGTCGGCGTCGGTCCTTCGGAATTGTTTGGTATCGTACTGCTTGATGTCCTTGAATTATTGGAACTGTCCAAGCCTGGTGGGCTACTGTGATCCCCGTGCCCCTCTGTCACTTCGACACTCTCGGCGGTAGCGGTATCTTGAGCCTCCCTCCGTGCGACTTCCTCTTCTTCCTTCCTTTGGGCTTATCTTGCTTCCGTCCGTGGGGTTAAGGTTAAGGACCCGAACAAGCTCCTTGTTTCCTCCTGACGATCCTCGTCACTTCTTCCGGCCTCTCGGTTAGATTCCTCCAGACGCTCACCTTCACTTACTCTCTTCGGTAGTCCTTCGGCGCGTCTTCTGAATCTCTCCTTTTGCTCGGCTTGCTGCTGTGCGAGTACGACAATTCTAGTGGCTTGTTCTTCTTCGAGCTCCTTTAAATTTCTATTTTTATTCAATTGATTAGGCATAAATTCTATTCAATCATCAATTGATATTCTCTTCCAATGGTATTCCCATTCGTCCACTCATTTTGTCACTTGCCAGATTTGTTTGGCAACGGCGCCAGATGTTTGCCCGCTGGGGTAAACTTAGTATTGCACAGACATGGTACAGGAAATATAATAAACACAGAATATATCAGAGAATAATAAATACTTTCATTAATCATTCCAGACTGGCAAGTACATTTACATCCTAAGGTTCATACAATAATTTCTCCCGTGTCCATCTTCCGAGAGGGTATATAAACTACCCGAAGGGTCACGACCGAAACGTCGTGATGTAACTGTGTAACCTCTTGATCACTAACGACCGAGGCTAACATAATACTTTATTAACATAATAACTCGTACATACAATTATCCCGACAACACCCTTAACAAAAGTCTGCCTGAACATTCATACTCATGTCTAAGTTAGGGGTTAGGATGTGCGAATAGAATCTTGGCATTCCATTTTATGATTTTTATGCAGAATTCAGAAAAAAAGTTTAAAGTTTAATTTATATTTGTGAATACGAAGTCATTAGAGCTTTGGTGTAATAATCTTTAAGTGCATTATATGTATGGTTCGTAATGATAATACTAAATGCATAGCAAGAGTGAAAGAGTTTATCTCATAACTTGTGGACTTTTCTCCACAAATAATGGAATCTTTTATTGATATAAATAACAAATTTTGTATCTTTGTGGACTGTAATGCAGATCCGACCTAGAGTATATTTGTGGTCCATAAAATAACCACCCAAATAATGCCAACCAACAGTTAGTTTATTTGTCTTGGATTGTTACTAGATTTTTTGATGTAGCACACCCATACACATTCAAACTAATTCAGTTATTACAGAATAAGAACAACTTGAATTCAAGATAGATTGACAATTCTTTATTTTCATTCACCAACTCTGCTTCTACAATGATCAAAAGATCCTTAAATAAAAGAAAGCTCTCAAAAAAACTAAAAACTGAAAATTACCTTTTTTGACAGTTTAAGAAAAAAACAATTTTTTGCCATTTCTGGTAATTTTTAAAACAACTCCTAAAAAAATTGATTTTTTTTCTGTGAAACTTCCTAAAACTAAGATAAGACGAATTGTCGACTGACCTTCGAAATTGGAAACAAGATTTCAAAATTATTAAAAAAAACAACTTTCTAAAAAACTAAAAAAATACTAAAATCTTAAAAGCCACTAAAAGCATCATTCTCCTTTGGTTGAAAAGAATGCAACACCTACAAGTTGTTTTTGAATGCATGCTTCTTGTTTGGATCTAATCCTTCCCATTGTACCAGATATTTGTTTTATTGACTTAGAGAAAAGAAAATTGAAGTTCTCTTGAATGCAAGTCTGCTCCTTCCTAGTTTTCCAATTCTTTGGCAACTTTTCATTCATCTTTGCAACTGGCCCTGGGTCCTTCCTCTTCTTTTTCTTAACCCATCTTCTATTCAACACCCTCTTGGCTTTTAGGTTACAAAATTCCATTTCTTTTGCATATACCTCAATAGCATCATCATTTATGTTTTCATCGTATAATATAACAACATAGTCACATTACCACAATTTGCATAATACCCTTGCAAATCTGCATATACCTTATAAACAAATAAATCTGCAACATCTTCATTAGCAACTTTATTATCAATAGGCATTTCCACTTGCTCAATTTGAACATCAGATTTAAATAATTGAAAATAACAGGGAGACTCATCCGCAACTAAGTTTACCTTGTCTTCTTCAATGCTTGATGTCAAAACAGTCACAAGTATACTTAACATTTCATTTTTTACCTCTTCCTCTATTATTTTTTGGCTTTTCCTCTTTTGAATAATCTTTCTAATGGGCCATGTGATCTTCTTTTGGATCGATAAGTGTCATTTTGCAACTCTAGGGCAAATCTTGTAGCCAATTCTTTTAAGTCTTGATCTAACCTTTGCACCTCCTGCATAATTTTTTTTATATCTGCCTTGTCATCTTCCTTCTTCACATTTGTGTCTTTCCTCTTATCTTGTTTTTCTTGTTTCTTCTTTGGTGAACTCTCACTCTGCAAGCACCTCTTGAACAAATCCATCTCCCTTCAAGCAAGTCTCTTTAACCCTGCTTCCACTTTGCCTTTGCCTTTGCCTTACCTTGGTCTCTTCTCTTCCCTACCTAGTCTTTTGTTAACTAGGTTCTCTCTTCAACCTACACAAACACAAACACGTAAACACCAAACTCTCTTTCCTAGACCTTTTGAGCTTTGATGCCAAACGATTGTAGAATAAGAATAATCAGAACTCAAGACAAATTGAATTTTCATTCACCAACCCCGCTTTTACAATGATCAAAAGATCTTTAAATAAAAGAAAACTTAAAAAAAAACTAAAAACCAAAAATTACCTTTTTTGACAATTTTCACAAAAAATAATTTTGTCATTTTTGGTAATTTTTAAAACAACTTCTAAAATGCTGATTTTTTTGCCAACTAACTTTTGAAATTGGAAACAAGATTTCAAAGTTATTAAAAAAGAACTAAAATATAAAACACTAAAATCTTAAAAGCCACTAAACGCTCCTGCATCATTTTTGACAATGGAAGTCTTTCGTTAAGCCAAGTGATGTATGATTATGTGCTATAATGGTGATACACATTCAGGTGTTACTGTGGTGTGATTAGGAGATATTGTTAGAATGAGATCACTTTGAATTTTGATTTATTAACAGGAATTTTAGATTCTGCTTATAAGCAAGATAGTTTTGCTTTGTGCAGTTGTAAATGTTTCTTTTGTTTGTAGGAAATTTTTATGTACTCAAATTTGAAACGCGAGTGTACTGGTGGATTATGTTTTTTCTGGTCTAGGGTAGTTTTATCTGTAGGGTTTTGAATCTATCGATAATGTTTTTAACTTTTTAGGATTTTGTTTTTATGCAGAATATATCAAAACTGGAATTGACGAAATGAAAGTAATTTCTGTAGAGTTGTGGCTTAGTGCAAAGATTATGCATTGATCGAGTTGACATCCCAGGTTCAAAACTTGACAGTCATGGCTCCATGTTAAGTTGGCTTGGTAGATAGAGGACACGAGCTGGTCTTCAGAAAATCATCAATCTGATGGCATTATTGTGAAATGACCAGCTTCTTAGATTTGAAAAATACTCTACCATGGGAAAATATCAAATAATGTAGTATAACTAATATTACAGTTTTATGGCATTTGAGGTGGCATCTTACCTTTTCCTTGTCTTTTTTAATTTTTAAGAATTCTGTAAAATTATTTTTCAGACAGTTCTTGGCCATTAATTTATTTTAAGCTAGAAACAGCTTGAGAAACAAGGCAAAAATGGTGTAGTTCTTGAGAAGTTGTGGCTGTTATTCTTAAGAAATGGCTTTGACACCCCTAAAAAAGGATGGACTGTCATAAATGCTAGATTTTTTCAATGTTCCATTTCAAATGCAGTTTTTCATTGGACAATTTTTACTCACCTCGTTTCATGTTATGAGGCTTGCTGTGTTTGTTGTGATATATAACTAGTGGCTTGGATCCGATTGCAATCTTATGGTGTCATTTTTGTGTGACAGGGAGGTATTGTCCTCTTGGATTAGTCCGAGTTATAATCTGCCTATGGTATTTGTAATATCTACCTGTTCATGAAAAGAGATGACTTTGCTGAGTCCTTAATGTTTCATTTCTCCAACCTGAAATATTCCCACTCACATTGTTTGGAAAGGGTTTTGTATTCCTTTTAGATAGGTTTAATAATTATATGGGCCTTAAACCAAAAACAAATGGTATCATACAAGGATAAAACATTTCTGTTAAAAGGGAAGATAAGAGTCTACAAAAATATTAAGCAAATAAAATACTGAACTACTGCTGTTAAATTGTCTTCATCTTTTAAATTGTCATCTTTTAAAAGTACTATTTTTAGGCCTTCTACAGCTGGAACCAACATAAAAAATGACTATCGTGGAGGCCAAATTAAATATATAAAACATCGAAAAATGTATAAGCTGACTTTAAAAACTGGGATGATTAATGTTCACCTGGAAAAACTTCTTTCTTTTGTAAGATAATCCTGAAATCTGAACGGCTGAACAGATCACAATGTCAAACTTCTGTGTCATTAGCTGGGCAATACCATCCATATACATATTTATTCATATAAATGAATAAATTTTAAACTTCACATTCAAAAATCTGAGTATCTTCATTATCACATAGGGATAGTAATAAGTTAAGAACACATATTCTTGGCTATAAGAAACTTTCTAATAGATGCATATACTGGTATATTCTCTGCTTTTGATATATAGTTATACATAAATTTTAAGTACCGATGGGAATCCAGTTTCATTACAATCATTTACTCATTAAAGACATAATAAATTTATCTTATCTTATAACTGCTGACTTGATTGGTTTATCTCCCGAACATGGTATTAAAAGTGAACATAAGTTCTAAATATCTATGTGAATGTAAGGAAGCATTATCTAAAACCAAGCGAATGAAATACTAATTTTGGTTATTGGTCTGCAAATTGTTTTCCTTGGGCAACTGTCTGATGGTTCTTTTTTTGTAATGTTAAAAAGTTCTTTAAGTACACACACACATTCTCAGTCACATGGAACATTATAACATTTTATTTTTTATACTAATTGAAGCTTTAGTTGGTAATATGGCATCTTGAGAAATGCCTGGAGTACTCTCATTCTGATGGAATCTTTGTAATCCACATTTCTTGTATTTTACTAAAGGTGTAATAAGCAATGGATAAGTGTTTTCTCAGGAATGCATGCACAAAAAACATTCAGTCCAAAATTGGTGATGCAGAATTGGGTGATAAGAATTTTAGTAGAAGCATAAACTTATGATGAAGGCCTTTTCCAGTTGGGATTACTAATTATATGAATTTGTCTTTATCTTGCAACTCAGAATGTTATATTATCTACTCACATTTTAGAATAGTAATATGAAGACTCTAAGGAATAACAGATAGGTAGCTTCTCCATACAATTTTGTGTGGTTTTAGATGTGGTTGACATAATTCATATATATACACTCTAGTTGTAACATTTACCCTAGGCCAATTGGTGCCTTTGGCTTTCTTTATGTGTTGGTATAGCCTTGAAAATATTTTATCTTGAAGTCAACTTAAATAGATCTCAGGTTAACCATGTTGATTTCAAGATAGAAGATTTCAAGGATCTAATAACAGGTTGGAGGGCTAACCCTTACCAGACTGTTCGGGGTTAAGCTTTAGATCGGTGAAAAGTATGGTTTTATTAGTGTCTTGTAGACACATGGCTTTTGGATGCATTTTCCTTTGCCATATTTCATTTATAATAGGGGTGTTTTGCAGTAATAATGATTTTGCCTCAGATATATATATATATATATATATATATATATATATATATATATATCCTCTTGGTCATTTATTCTTACACTATTTTCTCTTTCCCATTTAAAAGAAAAAAATCCCCCCCTCTTATAGATTGTAATAGGACAAGGACATGCATCCAATGTTGATGTTGTAGTTGTTGTACTTCTATAATGGTTTTGATAAGAACCATAATTTAGGGATTGAACATCCATGTCAAGTAGTCATCTCATCATTATGAAGGCACATTTAAATTGTCAATTCGAGGATGTATACTTGAAATAGGTCTGCAAATATATGCACTATGAGATTCTTTAAGCTATTCTATCATTGCAAAACTAAAAATATAACAATGCTCGAAATGAATACAACTTCACAGTAATAGCTGTAGGAAACCGTGTAATACACAACAGTTTGATGTGTGTTCTATTTCTATAACTACGAAAGGTAAAAACTATCATAACTAGTGGACCTTGCTTAGATAATTTGAACTCTGATATATATCCTTAAAATATCATACACAAGTAATATGATTCCATGAAAATGTAATCTACTACCTCTATTAAAATTAGTATTGTTGTTACAAACTTACTTCTATAGAATGATAACTCTCTAAAGATAATGAACGTCTACTACTTTCTCCCTAATTTTCTTGATTACTATTTCAAATATATAGGCTTATTGACTCTCTAAAAACCATATAACACGTGTCTTATCATTCATTTAAACAAGGAAGAGCCTTATTCTAAAACAATGACTAAGAAGCAAAGTACTATTACAACTTGTCTTTTTGACTGATTGGAAAAATGTTTGTTTGGACTCTTTTATAAAAAATATGATTTCCTGGAGATTTTTTAGTGTTCATAAATACAATACAAATCATATCCAACCTCGTTTGAAGTTATAACTTAAATTGTAATAAATAGAAGAAGTTTGACTAAGTCTTCTGATTTTCTGTTCTAATTTTTCTGCAGTCAACTTCAAATGAATGGTTCTCCTTTATTATTGAGATTTAGCTCAAAATATTTTACCAGGTTATGCTCCTCTTTCGTATCTTTCCAGATCATTTTGAAAATATGGATTTCATTAAGAAACATGTAAAATATGATCATTTTACCAAAACTGGGTTTCTGCTGTCTCCAAACTCACCTATTTTTACTCAATCAATTTCAGATGAGTTATTTTTGTTAACTATAGTGAGTTAGATTAAACCCTTTTAACAAGTTTTTCTCCTCCTTTTCATATTTCCAAATCATTAAGAAAATCTGAGTTTTCTTAAGAATTGAGTGAGATATGCCTGTTTTACTGAAACTAGTTTTTGACTTTTTTTGCATTTTCAACAATTGCTGAATATTGACAAGTGTCAACTTGCTTCTCCTTTCCAACTGCATGAACGATTCAAATATCTCACAAATAAAATTTTCATCATCTCAAAACATTTATTATTTAATAATAACTATTTATCATAATAAATTATTATAATTTAGCATTAACTAGCTACACATACAAGTGTTAATCAATAACTTATTAATCATAGTTAATGCTTCATAAATCAAGGTAATGTATAAAAATGACTTGAAAAGATATAAACATGAGTGAAATTGTTATAGAAACTGATAAAATCATGACAATTTATAGGCTCATCATTCCCCCAATTGAAATCCTGCTTGTCCTCAAGCAAGGGATATGCATTAGTTAGAAATGAAGGCTATTAGCATGAAATCCTGTGACAACTTCAATCCTTCATAGCACATGCCATGTATGTGTATTTTATCATTAAAAAGATTTTCATTTGACATGAATATCGTTCATTTTCTTCTTCTCTATTGATTATCTCCTTAGGTCTTGTTATCATTGCTTTATGTCATCTCCAACACTTCACATAGTCATACTTCTTCCCTTTGTTATCCCTTCATAAGACATTCTATTTTTATTTCTCTTCATTTTATCATTCTTATTTTTGCATCAATAACCATAAATATAAGAGGTAGTATAAAAATGCATAGGCAAGGTCATCCTCCTATGGTCTATGACAACAACACAAGGTATACACGTGTTCCCCCCCAGCTGAAAGGTCATTTGTCCTCAAGTGACAATGTATGAGGGTAACAAAATAAATCAGTTATGAAGCATATAATTATAATAATGATAATTGAAAAAAAAGTATGATGCATAGATAATTAACTACTAAAAAAAGATAAATATTATGAATAAGTAGAAATCATAAATGTAGTACTATTTGTGTTGTTGTGAGAAGTTTCAAACTAGGCAAATAGCTGAAAGTACAAGTCCCTTCATTGTTGAATATTCAGGTCCCTTTGAGACTGTTGCATATTTAATATCAATAGTTATATATGTCTTCATACTTTGTGCAAGTTACCTTTTGAATCACACAATAGTTGTTGCAGGATGACTGTTCAGTCATACAATAGTTGTTGTAGGATGACAACTCAGTCAAATAGTAGTGGCTGCAGGATGTCTGTTCAGTTACACAACAATTGTTGTAAAATTGACTGTTAAATTGGACAACAGTTGCTGCATACAACGTATAATTTTTTTGATCCATCCAATGACTTATAATACAACGTTGTATGTCCATTTTCCATTAAACAAAATATGATTAGACCAACTATATGCCATCATTGAATAGACATTCTTGACATCATGAAGACCTGACTACTTAATGGAACTTGTTGAAAATTTATGCAAAGACTCTCTTCCAAAATTAGAGACTTGACTCACTCACGCTCTTGAAAAATGACTTGAAATATGAGCAGCCAATCAACTCTGAACTCCTCCAAAATACTCATTTAGATAAGAAGAACTAGGAAGTAAACTAGACTAGACAACTACTAACTCTAAGACATTGTGTAACAATACTTATTGAATGAAAACCTACCCTAACCTATCTTAACATATACTAACCAACAAACAATACTCTCTCAAACAAAACCATTAACTAGTTCTTTGAAGTATCTTCCTCTTCTTAGCAACTTCCAATGCTTCACATGCTTATGAGAAATCAGAAATAGTTGCAACATCAGTAGAAACTTAATAAACAACAACACTTTTGGAAATACATTAACAAGCTTATTTATCACTTCATGATGACAATACATACTATTATATTGAAGTACATAAGTAAGCTGAAACATTTATCCTTTAGGTGTAACTACATATTTAGCTTCATCTTCAATTGTAGCTTCTTTCTTTGCTGCAAACATAACTTGTGAAGATTTATTTGCCTCCATATGAATGAGATGTTTGATAGGACACCCTCATGAAAGAACAAATCTTGAACCCTTATTTTTTGCTGTGTAGATGGGCTTCTTCTTTATCCTCTTCTTGATTTCTAGACATCATTTTGTTTGACTGATTTGATAGAAGTATAGAATTTTTTGCACTATCTTCATGATGCTCATAGTTTTTCACTACAAAAGATGCTGGTTTAGCATTTAAGGTTAAACAAAACTACTCTAAATTATCCCAAAATTGGTCTTGTTTAATATCTTCACTTTTTGGCATGAGATGATTGATTTTCACTTTATTGCAACTCTCTTCTTGAATTAGGAGTTCCTATTTGACATCACATTCATTTTGAGTATCAACCTTGAGTATTTTAATGTATTCATTTTGTAAAACAAGGTTTTCTTCATTTGCCTCCTCATAAATCAACATTGTTGTCATCAATATGTGAACACAATTCCTCTATGATATTAGAGAATATGTCTTCATTGATTTCCAAACTTGCTTCAAATGATATTTGGCTCTGAGATTTATGCTTCACGGATCCAAAATCCGTATTATATTTTTGCTTGTGATACTTTTGCAAACTTTCTAATCCTAAATTGTTTGAATATAAACTATGATTCTAGAAAAATGACAAAGAGCTATTAAAAACTCATAGACTCTCATAGCTTGATCCATCCTTGGCAATGGTGCCAAAAATGGACTCCTATAATGGTTTTGATAACTAAGCCTTAGAACCATAACTTAGGGATTGGACATCTATGCCAAGTAGTTATCTCATCATTATGAAAGGACATTTAAATTGTCAACTCGAGGACATATATTTGAAACAAGTCTAAAAAGTATATGCACTATGAGATTCTCTAAGCTATTCTATCATTTCAAAACTAAAAATATAACAATGCTGGAAATGAATATAACTACATAGTAATGGCTGTAGTAAACTGGTAGTAATGGCTACAGAAAATTGTGTAATATACAATAGTTTGCTGTGTTTTCTACTTCTATAACTACCAAAGGTAAAAACTATCATAAGTGGACCTTATTTAGATAATTTCAACTCTGATATATGTCCTTAAAACATCATACACAAGTAACATGCTTCCATGAAAATATAATCTACTACCTCTATTAAAATTAGTACTATTTTTACAAATTTACTTTTACAGAATGATAACTTTCTAAAGATAATGAACATCTACCACTTGCTCCCTACTTTGCTTGATTACAATTTTGAATATATATGCTTATTGAATTCCTAACAAATATCTAACATGTGTCTCATCATTCCTTTAAATAAGGAAGAGACTTAATCTAAAACAATGACTAAGAAGCAGAGTGCTATTACAACATGTCTTCTTCACTGATTGGAAAAAGAGTTTGTTTAGAATCTTTTATGAAAAAATTGATTTCCCGGAGATGTTTTGTTGTTCATAAATACAATACAAATCATATCCAACCTCTTTTAAAGCTATAACTCAAATTGCAATAAATAGAAGAATTTTGACTAAGTATTCTAATTTTTTGTTCTACTTTTTCTACAATCGACTTCAAATGAATGGTTCTCCTTTATTATTGAGATTTAGCTCAAAATATTTTACCAAGTTATGCTCCTTCTTAGGTTTCCATATCATTTTGAAAATATGGATTTGTCAACTTTAGATGAGTTATTCTCATTAACTATTGCGAGTTAGATCAAACCCTTTTAACATAATTTTTGCCTCCTTTTAATCATTCCAAATCATTAAGAAAGTTTGGATTTCATTAAGAATTGAGTGAGATATGCCCGTTTTACTGAAATTGGTTTTTGACTTTTTTTGAATTTTTAGCAACTGCTGAATATTGACAAGTGTCAACTTGCTTCTGCTTCTTTCCAACTGCATGAATGACTCAAATATCTTACAAACATTTTAATCATCTCAAAATATTTATTATATAATAATAAGTATTTATCTTAATAAATCATCATAATTTAGCATTAACTAGCTACACATACAAATGCTAATCAATAAATTATTAATCATAGTTAAGACTTCATAAATCAAGGTAATGTATGAAAATGACTTGAAAAGATATTATAAACATGAGGGAATTTTTTTAATATAAAATGATATAATCATGCAAATTTATAGGCTCATCAACAATAGCGACAAATAATGTGAATCAGGGAAGGATTATGGTTTTATTAATATATTTCCTTCCCCTACTTTTGCTGATCCAAGAATAAGTTTATTTTTTTTAACACATACACTCGAAATGTTGGAAAAGATACAAGGGAGTAATAACAGGTACACTAAAAAGAACGTCCAATATGAACTACATGATGAAGAAAAACTAGGACCATTGAAGGTGTAGAGAGAGTACAAACACGAATAGAGATACCTAAGGCTAATGTCTATGAAGGAATGCTCACACGAAAAAAGTAGATGAAAAAAAAAGAAAACATCAAACCCCACTAACACTTTATAATGGAGTACAAGTACATAGAGCACGAACATGTGCAAGATCCCATACATGCAATAGAATGACATTTTATCTCAGTGTGTGTGCATAAAAGAATGTTACAAAAGTGAAGTATACACTTCTCAAAGAAGAACGAAGGCTGTTGAAACAAAAGAACAACCTAGGATGAGCCATCCCTCAAAGGGAAGAGATCTCAAGACCTGAAACATCCAAGATATTCACCAACTTAAAAAAATGTAAGAAACTGAATAAAATATACCTAGAGAAGAATCTAGAAAAATGACCCACAACACTAGAAAGGTCTCTGAACAAGCTTTCCAACGATATATTGTTTGCCCAAAATAGAGTCCAGATGCAAGATAGAGCTCTCAAAGTGCAAAAATAAACATCTGGCTTTGAAAGTAAAAAACACCATCAAAAAAGTAAAATGAGAAATTCAAACCTCCAGATCTCGATAGAGCTCGGAACTAGATTTTCGACGATATCTTGTTTGCCCAATTTCGACACTGTATGCTCAAGTTATGAGCAAAAAACCAACAACTACGTCGGAGGGCCCAAAAGGGTGTCTAAAAGTGCTGATGCAGTGCTAACATCAGCAAACTGCTACGCTAAAATTGACATCCAAATGGCCGTCATCGAAAAAGCCCAATAGGCCCTTGGGGCTAAAAAAATTGGGCCCCTAGTTGCCATATGACCAGGGGTTGAGACTGCATCCGCTAGGGGATTAAATTTGATGGCCAAATGGCCGTCACTGCAAAAAAACTATTTAAAAAAATAATGTTGTACAACCTCGAGATGTGTGCCAGGGTCGTACGTTCTTGGTATGCAATTTTTTTTTGCCTTAGAATGCAACGATGTCCGAATCAAATGTGCCTTATATGGATCTGGGGGTTCTTGGCTGCTGCAAGCTCAACGGTGAGGTCTGTTTGAGAAAAAAATGCTCCAAAATACCAGTGACCACCTTGGGATCCATGTCGGGGCTGGTTGCAAAAATATTTTGCCACAAATTCCAACTTTGTCAAAATTGAACAATTTTTTTTATGGATCTAGGGGTTCTTGGATGCTTTGAACACAACAGCGAGGTCCGTTTGAAACCAAGATGATCAGAAAGAGATATCCCCTAGATTCAACAGAAAACCCTTTGAAACGCAAATCTGGCGAACATGGTCGAATCTCTCAGAAATAGGATAGGGGCAAACAGATCTAAAGCTCTGATACCATATTGGAGTTGATGAATAAATAACTCAAAGCTCCCAAGAACACTTGCACACAAACACCTGTCACAGAAAGAGAGAGAAGCAAGAAGCTATAGAGACCTAAACACATAGATCCACGAGAGAGGATAAATCTTTGATGTGCAAAAACAAAAGTTGCAATTCAATAATCTATGTTGAATGATGTAAATAATACAAAGGAGATCAATCCTTACAAAGGAGATTTGAAACCCTAAAAGGGTGGAAAGTCCTAGGTTGCACAATAAGAATTAATTATTATATGCCTAAAGTTTAGCTTAAGTAGAAAGAGATAATAAGTGACTTAGTAATAAATCTAACATGATTTAATTAATCAATAAACACTTTATTACTCTAATAGATTCAATAAAGGTGTGCACTTTATTTTTAAGTTGCATCTCTTCTTGTACTTTCAGATCACATATATATATTTAATTTTGTGACATGAAAATAAATGAAGATTACAAAACACTATTTGAATTGTAGCAAATAACTCAATTCCATCTCTTTGCTACAACAATGTAATTTTGATATCCGAGCTATTAGAAATGCCAAAGTTAGAAAAAAGATCATTTTGGGATGCATTTGTTCTCAAAAAAATTATAGGCTCATCTTGGGATGAATGTTGCCATTCATAATTCAAAAATCAGTTCACTTAAATAGAATGTAATTACCATTTTAACAAATTTTACTAAATATATGTTAAAAGAATATCAAAATAAATCAATTTTAATTTAGAAACCTACTAAAATTTAAGTATTTTGAATTGTTGACAATGACAATAAATTTAAGTTTAGGAACTTACTAAAATTTACATATTTTGAATTATTGAAAATGGTAATAAATTTTCTGCAAAATTTCATTAATTTGATAATAGTTTTACTTTAATTATTTAAATTTATCTTCAAATTTCTTTTAGTTTTGAATACAATTCTTTCTATATGAATTATTAAACTTAAATTTTCACCTTTCTTCTATTTAACATTTCCCTTATATAAAAAATATGAAATTTGTATTTTTTCTTACATTTTTCATATAAAAAATTAATCGATGTTTTGACTTTTTCCCTATGTTTCAGATAAATTAAATAAAGGTGTATTATGTTTCTCTATTGAAACAATTCTTTTATGTTTCTAAATTTTAATTATAGAAATACGAAATTCTCTACAATTCAACATTAAATAAAATAACTAAAAGTAATAGACAAAATAAAAAATAATGCCTCAAAATATGTAATACACGTCTCTTCCACTACAAGCATGAATTTTTAAAATGTACAAGGCCATTAGAGCATCATGAAAGGAATCATTGAATGACACAAAGATTGAATAACACATCAAAGTTAATAGCATATGTATGTAATACTCCAAAATTGGCATCTTGCAACCCTAACCAATTTTGTTGCATTTAGTCTCATTCTATCATCTTTCTGAATCATCAAAGTCCTATTGTCCTAGGCAATTCTATCTTCCTAATTGACTCTACTTGACTTAGTGTCAAATGCAGAAAACCCTAAATCTACATCAATCACATATTATATTTAATTCCTAAATATCGACTATAATTAGCTAAATAAACCCTATGATTGATTAATTTAATTATAAAGTCGTAACACTTTAATTAAATTAAATCCACCCTCTTTAGCTAAAATACATAAAAAGGAATTAAATAAATGTTTGGTTTTTAAATAAATATCCTCATTTCAATAATTGAATTTAATTATTCAAATAATTGAGAAAATCCATTTATGAGGCAATATTGTATTTATTTAAGCAAATATTCTCTCCAAAAATCTTCTCCTCAGTTCAGAAAAGGAAACTTTGAGTTAACTGGAAATTCAAAAGTGAAACAAATCAGTTAACTGCTCCACACAGGCAAAAGGCAAGCAATTGACTGTCTCTCTATAGGAAACTTTCTATTTTGAACTAAACTCTTCTTCAATCTCCACCGTTCGTCTCGCTCGATCTCAACCATCAATTGAACCCAGGATTCTATAAAAGAAATCTCATTTCTCATTCAAAGGATCCAATTTTCAAGTATTGAAACTTTGTCGAAGTGTTAGCTCACTTGCATTCAAGCTTTCATTACTAGTATTAATATCATTTTCTAGAATAATCTCATATTTATGTTTAGCAATGCATTTCATATTAATCTAGTTTACTTTCATTGCTATTAGATTAATATGCACATTAAATTTATAGATTCAATACATGCTTTCATTCTAGCTTAAATTGCATTCATTTCATAGATAAATTCTTCATTCTAGTGTAGTCTATGGTTGCTGGACTCTCGATTTTGAGAGCAATCCTGAACCCTACCTAGATAGGAGGCAACAGGTCAAATCATCTAGGAATGCGAGATGAATGATCTCATATTCATTCTCATATGTATCTGATGAGCAAGGACTATGTTGAAATGTAAGGCTAAATTAGAGGCCCGTATTTAGCTTATACATTTCTGGTGCCCATAGTGGGGTAGAAAATCAATTTCTGGCCTCATCTCATTTTAATTTTTTATCAATTTTTTGCATTATGTCAGTACATTCGTACGTCCTTGGTACAGATTTTCGCGTGAAGTTTCTCACTATACCACACGAAGTTGTGCTTGTCTTAGCACTTCCTCGCATGACAAATATGTTTTCTCGTGTGGGACTGTGCATTATCTCGCACGAACTCTGACACCTAAATTTTAAATTTTCACAGTTTTTGTACTTTCTATTCCTATTCTCTGACATCTGCTATTTTGCTGTGATTTTTATGATTCTATTTTCTAATACAACATAACAGTGGATTGCAGGACATTTGTCGAAGATTCCCAAAACACAACTAGGCATACTTACTGATAGTTTGATTGCAGGATGCTTGTCAAAGCCATTTCAAACCCACTCACACATTCTATCTATTTTATTGCTTTCTTCACATAGTTTAAATAGGTCCTTGTTAAAATTTCTTAAGGCTCTTGATAGGAAAATAGGGTAATAGGCTCTTCATTACATGGAAGTGATGCCCATTGATGAATATGAGACCTAGACGTTGCTAGCATGATAGATACTTGGGGAAGCAAGGAAAGGTAACAAACCTTTAGCACGTCCATTAGTGAGGGGATTATGTTCGTCTCTCTTTGAGAGAATAAAAAACCTGGAAGCTTTTGGATTGGTTGAAGAAGAGTTAGCTCGGTGATAAACATGTCTGGTGTGTTTGGGTAAGGTGCAGAGGTAGATGATTACGCTCTTCTCTCTTTGAGAGAATCAGAAACTCTAACCCTTGAATCCGAGCCAAGTCTAAGTCACCTTTAGAGGGCATGCCAGAAGTTGAACCTTCGGGAATGACCCAAGTGAGTACACACCTTTTGCTGGTGATTCCACCTCACTATAATAAAGTAGCTTTGTTGAGTCTAAAGACTCCAAAGCCATGTTAACTTCTTTCTCTTGATCTATGATGAACATCTTGAGAAAGCTTTGTCTATTGTACTGAGTGGCGCTGCTCCCAGCCCTACTTGCCAGGGGTGTACACTTTTAGGTGTCGGTGTGGCTGAGAGGCCCTAGCCCTGTATCAGGGACATCGAAGGTTAGTGTGAACGGAAGCCTATTAAACACCTTTTAGTTAGTTTCCTACCCAGTTCATCTCCGAAAGGGGACATAATCTTTGCATAGGGAGGGGGAAGAATCTCTCCCGTAGATTATCACCATAGGCATGCACTTGGACGTTTGAAGGTGATATATGACATTGGCCCCTGCTTCAAGGTTAACCTTTGAACATATATTATTGAGTCCTTGGAAACACCAAAAACATGGGCACCCTTTAGGGGGTGACACGACTGTATGAGGTGAACACATGCGCATAAGTTGTGAGGCACATATTTTGTCTTCTCTACCATTTTTGTTGTAGGGATAACTGAGTGTTTGTTTCGAGTCTTGAAACTATCCAACATGTCAATATTTTTTCAAGACTCCCATGATTCTTTTGAGTTTCTTTGTCCTTGGTAGAACTGTTTTCGACTATTGACTGTTTCACACCTACTTGCTAGTCCAAACTCTATGCTTGTTAATGAGTGATTGAAACCTAAAACTGAGTTTTCTGATTTACACTATCCTAAACCGATATAAGAACTGAACATTCTGTCAAAGAACAGCCCACACTATGTCTTGAAACTTGATTTTGTCTTGAAAATTGATCCAACTATCAGATTCTGTACTTTTTTTCGTTGGGTTCCCTACACATTTCCGTGTGAGATTGTGCTCTTTGTGTACTTTCCCGTGCGACTTCACATCTTCGCATGAAGTTTCAGCACAGTTATGTTAGAGACCTTGCCAATTGTTAGTCGGATCCTATGATTTCTCGCGTGATACAACATATCTTTGCGCACAGTTTGGCATTTCCTCACGTGAGACTGTCCATAGTTTATCAAAACATCAAGCTATTTCCTGTCTGCTAGTTAACTTTCTGCCTGATCTGATTCCTGTTTAGGGTCTGTCTGCCCGTCTTCCTGCCTATACACAGTCTGAAACTGGATGTCTCAGGCTGAGAACCACGTGATGACCGCTTGAACTCACCTTGTCTCTCTCTTCTCTGCTTGTTCTACTGTGCTATTATACCTTGCGACATGATAGTCATCTCTTGGCTGTTCTAGCCTTACTCTCGACGACTCGTGTCAGGTATATCTCACCTTTATCATTCATTACTTTTCCAGGGACAAAGTTCCAAGCATAGTCGTAGTTCTCTCTCATTACTCAATCCTTGTCTATGATAGTTGCGACTCGAAGTAGCAACGTGTTCCCTTCACATCTCACCGAAAGAAGTAGAGGCAGACCTCACAACCGAGGAAGAGGTCATTCCAAACTTGTCACACAATCTGAGTTCTGTAGGGGATCTTCACGTTCTTCCTCAGACATGTTTAGAGAAGAGTCACTTCGCTCTCCTTCTTCTATCATTCGACCTCGTGTCCAGCGTACCTTTACTATGAACTTCAGCTAGGTCAGGAATCTTTTATTTTGAGAGCACCAAAGCTCTAAAGAGTCATCATCTAAGATTGATCATGTTGAAGTGCCAAAGGTTTCCTTAGCAACGACCTCTTGTCATACTGTACCCCCTCACACTTAGTCTATTCACACTGCGCACTTGCACACTAGCAAGATGGTGAACCAATACCAAGAGGGCGAGTATAATAGAGCTCATGATCATGATCAAGATGAAGCTCAAAACAACCAGGAAGAATATCATGCCTAGTGCATTTTTGATATCCTCAGTAACGATGATGAGTAAATAACCCCAAAAGACATTGAGTCTGTATGGGCTAACAAAGGCCTCCTCAAGATGATGGGAATCCTCATGAAGGAAGCGAAGGAGAAATACTTTCTCGAACTTGCCAACCAAGGGGCCAAGTTACCCCCAAAATATAAGGTTGAGACTCTTGTGGTCAAAGAAGAGGAAACCGAGACTACCAAATTGTAAAAACTAGTTCAAGACATGTAAAATCAGATTGGTCAACTCATGAAGATCAAGGACAAACTAGCAAACCAATTCACACTAGAGAGAATCTGTTTGTTCCCATTTGACAAGAGTCTTAGCATGCCACCTTTTCCCAAGGGTGTAGAAATCCCCAAATACGAAAAATATTTGGGTACCTTTGATCCTCAAGATCACTTGAGAGAGTGTGGTGCTCTATCCATGGAGTTTATACATGACCAGACTTATCTCATGCATCTCTTCCCGCATAGTTTGGGTGGATCTGCTATGGAGTGGCTCTCTTGACTTCCTACTGACATCAAGTCTTTTGATGAGATTGCCAATCTGTTCCTCCAGCACTATTCACATAACATCCAACATCTGGTTAATATCTCTTTGCAATCTGAAATAACGACGTGGGGAACCTTTCCTGACATTTCTCCATCGATGGAGACAAATCTACACCAAATATTCTCACAAAATACCAGAATCTAAAAATCTTGATATCTTTTTAGACAATCTTCTTCTTGATTTTGGGTACCAAGTACAACTGCAAGGTCCTTTGACCTTTGATGATATGATCAAGAATGCTGTGAGAATAGATACGTTCATGGTCAAGAAAAGAGAGCTGACCCTACACAAAGATAACAAGCAGGGGTCCTCCTCAAGAAAAGACAAAACTAAAATTGTCAACAAAAATTGGGATGTTGTGAATGATGGAGTCGTTGACAACTTGAGTTCACTTCCCTAGGGGAACCTCTTGACGTGGTTTACAAGAATCTCTTGCAAAACCAAATACTCACGCCTCTAGATAACTTGTATCCTTATGATCCACAACCATGACCTGCTTGGTGGAATGAATCCACATACTGTGATTACCATCAAAATAAGGGTCATGAGACTTCCAGTTGTATTCAACTTTGACATAAGATCCAGGATCTTATCAACAATGGTGATGTTATTGTGAGTGGTCATAAAAAGAACTCGAATCACCAAGCATTCAAAGATCCCTTTCCTCCTCATGAGAAGGGTGAATCCTCTAAGGCCACGAATGCCAACAACAAGGTCAACTATACGTACAATAATAATGACAATGTTATTAATATGATTGAACCTGTTGATGTCAAATACTGTGATGTGATCACCATCAAGGGGAGCGAGGATGATCCTAGACCCAAGACTCCATTTGTTCTGCGAGTCCCTGTGTCTCAATCTTTCGAACTAGAACAGTCTCAGGTTTGTGTGAAAATTGTCACTCGATCTCGTGCGAAGATCGTTCTCAAAGGCCTCAAGCCTTCTACATCTGCACCGAAACAACTTGTAGACAAAGGTACTGTTGGCCCTGCCAACAAGAATTTGAAGTTGGTCCTCACACCTAGCAATGCTAATTATAACATCTTAGACCAATTGCAACGTACCAACGCTTAGATCACTATCTTTGAGTTGTTGAAGATCTTGCCTGCTCATAGGTAGATTCTTGATAAAGCCCTCGCTGAGGCAAATGTCCCAAAAGATCTTGATCTTGACTTGTTTTAATCCATGGTGGGTCACTTGACCTCACCCCATTATCTTTTTTTCTCTAAGGAAGACGATCATTCATTGAGCCATATGCACAATAACCCGCTGCATATTGAAGTCATGATTGGCCCCAAGTGTGTTTGCTATCTCCTTATTGATAATGGTGCTGGCCTTAACATATGCTCTACTAGCTTTCTCACCCAGTTAGGCTATGGTGAAGACTACATAGATGCTTGCAAAAAGATCACCATCAAGGTATATGATGAAGAAGAACACAAATCCAAAGGGCTAGTTGTGTTTCCAATCCGAGTTGGACCTATTGAGTGGGATGTCATCTGTCAGGTTCTGGACATTCCCCTTGCATAAAACATACTATTGGGAAGATCATGGATACACGAGATGTAGTGGTTCCTGCAATGTACCATCAGTGCATAAATTTCCCAGTCCATAGAGTAGAAGTAATAGTACCCACCAACACGATCTATTCTTGCAATATGCTCACACAATTTGCTAATAGCTTTGTCCCAACTAACCGAGAGTCTATTGAATTCTTCAATGCTAAATTTAGAGACATGGAAAAGACTCTCAAACTCAAGGATTCTGGTATGGGAGAGTATTAGATGGAACCTGTATTTTCCTTGATAGCTCTACCTCTATCTCCACGTTCCTATGTGAGACCCTCTAAGAGAAAGAAACCTTCCACTGTCTCTCCTCAAATAGTCTATGATGGTGCCTTTGTACAGGCCACCACACCACTAGAAGATGAGGATGAAAACAAAGCTATTACAACTTGGATTTACAAAGAGAAGGACACATCTGAACAAGTCACCCCAACTCGTGATATAGAACATGAACCAAACAACGAAGGCTTCAAGCTCATGAAACACTTTGGTTATAAAGGGAGTGGCCCTAAAGGGGTGAATGACAATGGATTGGTTGAACCAATTGAAGCTAGAGGTTGTTGAATGAGAGACACTACTAGTTTAGGCTTCAAGAAGATCCTATTTCATTTAGGGATTAAAAAATTTGTACCAGAACTAGAATACCAACCGACATTTGAAGACATTACTTCAGCTGAACACTCAGAGGACAACTCTGATGAGGATATCTTTCAGCCTTATCCTATTCCTTCAGATCTTACTGCACTCTTTGCAGAGCTAGATGATCCTACACCACATCCTAATAAGGTAGAGACTGATAGTGATTCTGATGACACCGCCTCAGTGATTCATTTGAAATATGAGTGGTTGAGGAAAATGCAAATTTCTCATCCCAACTATCAACAGGAATTGTACATGTCGTCTCCTTTCCAAGAGCAGTTCAAATAGGAACAAGCCATCAACACTACAAGAGATGAGAATGAGTCAGATGGTACAACAAGTATTGATGGAGTTCCTATATCAAGAATTACTGACTCGCATGAGTATGAGTTTGATTCTATGTCCGATGTGAATTATGACAAGGATGTAGATACTGTACACACATTTGAAAACCTTCTCGAAGTAGGTGAAGGGTCTAGTGTTAGAACAAATGAGTTAGATTCCACCGGTGTTAACTTGTCCTCTACTTTCGACGTGAGGAATCGAAGGGACTCGACCACATCTTTGGATGAGATCACTTTAGGTCTCGACTTGCTTGTCTATGCTTTTGATGACTATACCGTGAACGCACTTGAACCTGTCACTTCTCTTTCACTCCACCATCTCGAACTAATAAACTGTAACTCTTCTTCTCCATCTAGTAAAGTCCTTACATTCTAGAATGATTATAGTCTTGCTTGCTACCTTAACGCTGTTGAACCAGTAACGTCCACCAGTGAAGACAATGTCAACATGATTGAGGCCAATATCAAGTATCTCAGTCACAAGATAAAAAGAAAAAAAAAGGCGCTCTGATGGTGAAAACCACATTGTGGTAGTATCAGAGCCAAAAAAAGTAAAAAAAAAAAGACATATCCGAGGGTGAAAAACTCTCTGAGGTGCCCAAGGATGGGATACTTGATACACTTCCAAGTCATTTTTAGAAAAGATCTTCAGTACTGATAGATCCAACTCAACCTATGAACATGGGCACAAAAGCTACATCCCAGATTATTCATTTGGCAGAATCTTTATCTACAACAGAGAAAGAGGAATTCATTACTTTATTTCGGAACAAGAAAATCAATTTTGCATGGACATACTTTGACATGCCTGGATTGGATCCTAATCTAATCATGCATCACTTGTCTATTGCACCAGGCGTCAAGCCTATTAAACAAAGCTCCATAAGATGCATCCTCATGTGGCACTATTAGTCAAAACTGAATTGGAAAAATTGCTCAAAGCTGGTTTCATCAAAGTAATTAACTATGTGGAATGGATTTCCAACATCGTGCCAGTCTCCAAACATGACAAATCTATCCGGTTTTGCACAGACTTCTGAGACTTGAATAAGGCATGTCCAAAAGATGACTTTCCATTGCCTAACATTGACATGATTATGGACATGATGGTTGGCTATGAAATGTACTCACTGATGGACAGTTTATCTAGCTACAATAAGAACAAAATCACACCAGAAGACCAAGAGAAGACTACCTTCACATGTGCTTGGGGGACTTTCTGTTGGAACATCATGCCCTTTGGACTCAAAAATGCTGGGGCCACATATCAGAGAGTTTTCACCACTATCTTTCATGAGATGATGCATAAAACAATGGAAGACTACGTGGATGACACATTGGCTAAGAACATGCAATAGAAGGAACACCTCACAGATCTAGGTCCCATATTGGATCGAATGGAACAATTCAGTCTAAGGCTCAACCTGAAGAAGTGTGCATTTGGTGTTACATCTGGAAAGCTACTGGGTTACATCATATCGACAAAAGGAATAGAAGTAGACCTTGAGAAAGTTCAAGCCAGCATGGAAATGCCTCCGCCACACAACATCAGTCAGATGAGAGGACTCCAAGGTCGATTATAATCTATCTGATGCTTCATTGCACAACTGGTAGACAAGTCACAACCATTCACCAAGACTTTACATAAAGGAGTGAATTATGAATGGAATGAAGAATGTGACAAAGGACTCACACAGATCAAGCAATATCTTTCAAATCCACCAATATTGATGCCTCCTATTCATGGGAATCCTCTCATTCTCTACATCTCTGCTAAAGACATGTCACTGGGTGTCTTACTAGCTCAAGAAGATCAGAACAACAAAGAAAGAGCTATTTACTACATTTGTAGAACTCTAGTCTCTTATGAAGAAAATTACTTTATCATTGAGAAAGCTTGTCTAGCGGCGGTATTTGCTTCACAAAAACTATGACACTACATGCTTGCTCACACTACACGTCTCATTGCTAAGATTGATCCATTAAAATAGTTTCTCAACAAAGCTGCCCTTATAGGTAGATTAGCGAAATGGGTCATGATAATCAGTGAATTTGACATTGAGTATGTAGAGAGAAAGGCCATTAAAGGATAGGCGACTGCCGATCAATTTGATGAGGCACCTATCACAGATCATCAACCGTTACACATCAAGTTTCCAAATGAGTCCATAATGCTTCTCACACATCAAACATGGACTACGTTCTTCGATGGATCTTTCATCCAACATGGGTCTGGCGTCGGGATATTGTTCATAACACCTTAAAGGTACTCTTTACCCAAGGCATACAAGATGTTATTTCCTTCTACAAATAACATTGTTGAGTACAAAGCCCTCATCAATGGCATGATGATAGCCATTGAATGGCGATTAGATGAACTAAAGGTTTTTGGAGACTCACAGCTAGTCATCAATTAGGTTAATGACATCTATCAAACAAAGGATGACAAATTGGTGCCTTACAAATGGATGGTCGATGACCTAAGAAAATACTTTGCACATATCACCTTCCAGCAGATTCCAAGGGTAGATAACAAAGTGGTTGGTGCCATGGATACTCTTTCTTCCATGTTACAGATACCAGAGAATGACTTCTGACATGAATTCCTGGTGGACACGTTACGCTACCCAACCTATGATACCCCTGAATCCTAGATGATCTGTTCAGTCATTAGACATGATTCATCCCGCTACCATCACATCTACTCCTACCTCCATGACTAGATTATTCTGGATACTTTCAACTAGAATGAGAAACATCACTTATTCTATAGTGCTTCACGGTATGTCATCGTAGCTAATGATTTGTACAGACAAGGTCTAGACAGTACCCTCTTTAGGTGTTTAGAACCCGATGAGTCTAAGCGTGCGTTAGGCGAGGTACATGAAGGTATCTGTGGATCTCACTCGAGCGGCCTAACACTGGCTTGTAAACTTATTAGAGCTAGTTACTATTAGCTAGATATGGAGAAGGAAGCTACAAAATATGCTAAGTCTTGTAAATAGTGTCAACTTCATGGGAATCTAATTCACGCTCCCGCTAAGGAGGTTATTCCATTCATCACTTTCTGGCCATTTTAGCAATGGGCCTTTGATTTGGTGGGTTAGATTCATCCTTCTTCATCGAATGGACACAAGTTCATCATCACTGCTACAGATTATTCTCTAAGTCGGTCGAGGAAATCCCTCTGATCATAGCTAACAACAAATCTATAGCCATGTTTATACTAAATTACATCATTTGCAGGTATGGTGTACCCTCCTCAATAATCACTAACAAAGGGGGGTAGTTCAAGAATAAGGATCTAAAAGAGCTATGCTCTAAGTTCAAAATCACTCAACACTGGTCTTCCATCTATTATCCTCAGGGTAATGGACAAGCAAAAGCATCAAACAAGGTGATCCTCAAGATCGTGCACTGCATAGTTCAAAAATATGAATGATACTGGCATCTCCAGATTAATCCAACTCTATGGGCTTATTGTACAAGTATATAGACATGATAGGGGCTACACCCTTTTCCTTGGTTTACGGAGCAGATGCTATGCTTCTAATTGAGGTCAAGATTCCTACTTTGTGAGTCTCTCTGAAAGGCCTCATTAATGATGATGACAACAAAATATCTCGACTACAAGATCTAGAACTACTGGATGAACATCAGAAAGTGGCGTTCAATCACCTTTGAGAATACCATAAGAGAATTTCCAAGAGCTACAACAAGAAGGTTCGACCACAGGACTTACAAGTGGGTTATCTCATCCTGAGAGAGAATCCCAAGAATCAGCAACAATGGATCCAGAAAGGAAAATTTGAGCCGAATTGGCTTGGTCCGTATATTGTCACTATAGTGTTTGGTTTTGGTGCTTATCAAATCTCCACCACAGAAGGAGAATATCTCAAAGAGCCGATCAATGCTCTGCATCTGAAATGATTCTACAGCTGAGACATCTTCAGAATGCTCCATGTACATACTCAATTCTAAAAATACTAAAAATTGCAAAATGTACTAAAACAAATGATCATCTTAGTGAAAACTTGGTAAACAGGTGCTTTGATGCATCAACCAAAAAAATTGAAAAAATAAAAAAAATATACAAAAAATTGAAAAAAATGAAAATACAAAAAAATTGAAAAAGAAAAAAAAGTGCCATTGATGAAAACCTGGTAAACAAGTGTCATGGTAGAAAAAGCAATAAATTCCTGCCAAGATGGTGAAAACCTGGTAAATAGGTGCCTCTTATTCCACAATGCTATATCTATCACAACACTACTTGGCTTTTTACATCTGCTATTTACTTTTCCACTTTTCTGCTTTAGTTTTCTCGCTCCTGCATTCACTCTTAGTTACCTTCGAGATTTTTCTCAACTCTACATGGATTGAAATTGGTCATATGCTGGGGCATCCTTCCTGGTCTAGGGAGCACTATCCTATCACTTTTGGAGGATCTTCCTTGCATCAGTCACCAATGGTTCTCATTGCGTTTGCCTACTGATGCTTAGTTATTATCGAGATCTCTCTTCTTGAAGATCTCTCTTGCATCAGTCACCATCAGTTCTCATTGCGTCTTCCTAATGATGCTTAGCTATTATCAAGATCTCTCTTCTTGAAGATCTCTCTTGCATCAGTCACTAGTGGTTCTCACTATGTTTGCCTACTGATGCTTCGTTCATACTCAGATCTCTCTCCTTGAGGATCTTCCTTGTATTAGTTACCAGTGGTTCTCACTGCATCCGCTTGCTGATACTTAGTTCGCACTATGATCTACTGTCGCCATCTTGTTGCAACTTTTCACATACGACATATACTTCTGATTTGACATCAATCCGCTGAAACTAAAATTGAAACTGAACTTGTACCTGTAAGTGGTTGGGGTCATGGTAAGTGCCTTGATCAGGTCTTTGCATGTATTTGGATTTTCCCCCTATTCTGCTTCCCTCTGCACTTATTTTCCCCTTCCTATCTGCATTTCTTGGCATTCTAGGCTGGGGTCCTGAGGTTTTTGACCTCAAGGTCAAAGTTGACCTTGAGGGTCAAATTTGACCTTGACTTTGACCTAGGTCAGGGTTGACCTTGACTCTGACCTAGGGTAGAGTTGATCTCATCCTTGACCCCCAGTTCAAATTTCAAGTTTTTTTGATTTTTGGGTATCGAGTTTTAGAAAGATTCTTTTTCCCACCTCCGAGTCAGCCATTTCAGGTTTCAGAATGGTAAATCCTTAAATTACATTTAATATGGGTCCATTTCTAGGGGCTAAGGTTAATTGGGATTTACTTCCCCAATGTCGGCCTTCTCTAGAGGTTTGTACCCTAGTTCACTATAAAAGGAGGCTTTCCTCTCTCATTTTGATCATCAAGTTTGGTGAAAACACATCCATTCTCACCAAGAAATCTCTCAAGCTTTCAAGCATTCAAGCAAGCCTTCAAACATTGAACTGTTCAAGCATTCATCCATCAAGGAGATCCATTGTTAGCCATTGAAGGATTCAATCTCTTTGGAGCCCCCTTGAAGATCCATCCTTCTACATTCATCCAAGCCTCCTCATATGCAAGGATCTATTCAAGATTGGTGTTGAAGATCAAATGCCATTGATTTGAGACATCCAACATTCATTCTACATCCATTGGAGCATCCCTACTTGTGGATTTGAGGATTCAAATCCTCTACAAGGACTTCAACATAAGCAAGGTGAATTATTTCATTTGCTTTGTTTATGCACATTGCAATTTAATTCAATTTCAAGGTTAATTCCTAAATTGGGGTTTGACCAAGGTAAACCCCCCATACAAATAATAAAACCCCCTTTTTCTTCTAGGTGCAGGTGCGGAACTTCGGATCTAAGATTGGATTTGGATACCCTTTTCGGTGAACTTTTGAGATCTACAAACAAAGTCAAAGTCAACCTTCAGAATAAGAATGTAGCCTTTGACCTTTTATGAGGGTCAAAGACTACTTACTTTCAGAAAGATAAAATTTTTCTAGGTTTTCTTCGTCTCAACGTTTCCAGTCTGAAACAGGTTGCAGAATTGCCCGAAACTGCACACAGACATCAGAAATTGGCATTTTCTAGATTTGCCCTATTTTGAGGTTAGTATTTGCCTTTCAATTATTTCAGATTTCAAGTACAATTCCATTATAGGGAAATATAAGGTTTTCTTCCTCTTTCATATTCTCCATAGATTGATTCGATTGTGCATTAACCTTTTGGTTGATCAATTTGGATCTCTCCTTTGGGAATTTGGATTTAGAAGTGGATCTCATATTTCCCCCATACATACATTCAATTAGGTGATTCCACTTTACCTCTATTCAATACCTCTCTGAGATTTGCTGAGCTTTTCTTTTGTGTGCTTGTCTTTTTACTTTGTCATTCCTTGTCAAGCAACTCCAAGACATCTATCTTGACCGAGAGATGCAAAGGCTTGGGGCATGATCTTTTCTTTACTTTTTGTTTGCTAGTTTAGTTCCAATGATCCAATGGATCCATACAAAATGGGTGTCCACTGTGAGAGCCTCTATCTCGTGTTAGATGGCCATGTGTACCTCAAATCATTTTATATGGAAACTTTGGTGAGGTTGGTTCCTCTCCTTGTCTGTTTAGGGTGACTTCTTTCTGCTACAAGTGAAATTTCAATGCTCATCCTATGAAGTGAACGTACGGGTCACTGCGAGCATCTTTGGTATTCTTATCAATCACTTAGTGAAAGGAGGAACTCTCGCATGTTTGGTGTGTTTGTATGCAAGGAACATTCAGGTAATCCTAGCAGTTGTGCTCTGATGCTTATGTTTACTTGCTAAATCAAAAGGAATAGGTGTTCAGGTCATTCTAGCTTCTTGTGCCTTAATGCCTACACCTCATTCCGACAAATCTAAGACTAATTTCATATTCATATTCTCATGATCGCTGTGTCAGTGAGGATTGTATGACATCCTATGACCATCCTATAACAAAACCTCTATGATGAAAACTATCTAATGGGTCCAACAACCAAGTCCTAGGGATTGCATCTTAGGCTTGCATTTTCATGCTAGATTTGCATTGCGATAGTGTTTTGATGCTCATTTCATTGTATCCTCCTAGATTTGTATGCTGAGGGTTCTCATCACACATCTCGGGTTCCTCATGACTGCACAAGTGTTCGATTCTCGCTCTTAATCTTCGAAGCACGTTCATTTGGTTAATACCTATCATGTGTTGTGATATCTTGCATTAGATGTTAGTACCATATATTGCATACATTACATCTGTATGCACCCAAAATGGTCGCCTAGACTTTGGGCCCCATTTATTTGATTTATCAACCTTGAATCAGTTTTATCAATAATCAATATTTTCAACATTATCAATTTCTTGATCAAGTCTTAACTTTGATCATATATTGGATTTTTATCCTTGGGCTAACCATTCTATCCTAAGTCTTTATTTGATTAAAAGGAATATTTCCTCCCCTTTTGATTAAATAAAAAGCCCCACTTTTTCTCTTATCCTAAGTTGCACAAATAAAGTATTATTCATATTTTATAAAAAGGAGAAAAACACTTTTTGTCTCATATGGACATAAAGTCAACTCCTATTTTCCTATTGGAGGATACTTGTGCACATGGATTGCTCCTCTTTCAAGCTCCACCGCTGATTAAGACTTTTGCCTCTTAATCTCCATGGCCCATTCCTTTGCATTTCTTATAAAAGGAGAGCTCTCTCCTTCATTTGCATACCATGTTTTGAATACTAATCTTATGCTGCAAGAATTCTTAGAAACTTTTGGAGCTTTTGGAAACCTTATTGTTCTTAGTGTTTCATTCTTGCATTTTAGCTCCATTTCATAGCTTAGATTTCCTTTCATGCAATAGCATAACTTCACATAGCTTAATAGGAGGGATTTGTAACACTTGTTCTTTCCATTTCATAGCTTAGTTGCATTGCATTTTCATTTCCATAGACTAGTTTGCATTGCATTTCCATTTGATTCTTGAGGATATTGGCACTCTTGCCCTTGTCCTCACTTGAATCTCTCCTTGTATGGTTGACTAGCAAGGTCACAAGTTTGTAGCTCTAGTTGAGAGCAAATTCATCATAGTCCCTTGCAACTCCATGCATAGAGAGCTATGAGCCACTTTGTGAGGCCTCATTCTTGAGCAACCTTGCATGTAATGGTTCATAGAAGTGCACCATTTTAGTGTGTACAACATCCATAAAATGCATGATCATATATCATCGGCATACATCTACATCTACACATTCATCTACATATACATTCATCATAAGCATAATTCAAAATATACATTGCATTTATTCATCTACCATCTATCATTACATTTTACGTTGCATACATAAATAAAGGAAAATCATGTGCATTCCATACATTTACATTTACATATCTCTATGCATCCATACATGTCATACATCTATTCATCTAATAATTTAGAATACATCTCATTAAACATACATATTAAAACAATAATGACACATGAAATGATACCAAAAGAGGAGCTCATATATATATCATCTCTCGAAATATCAGTACAAAAAAATTGTGCTAATCGAGCACAGTCTATCAAAAGAATGGGCTACAATACATTGATGCCTCTACATTAGATACATCATGATACAATCTCAAATAAAAAATTCACTATCTGCCCTAACTATGGCCTTCCCCCTCATCGCTAGGAGGAGGAGGAGGAGGCATATTTGGATGAGGAGGCACCTGTGCACCATCAAAGGCTTGTGCATACTCTGAGAATTGGGGCACCTAGTTAGCTGCCTCAGGAACTGCACCAACATACGCTGCACAATAATAGGATGCTTTGGAGGATCGATGTCGTGCCTCCTCTCGTGCCCTCTCCAGCTACTCTCTAAGCTCGCGTACCTCCTAATCTCTATCTGATAGTCATGCATCTCGCACATCCAGCTGTATCTATAGCTCACCCAACTACCTCTGGGAAAATCATACCCTCTCTCAGCTCCTCCTTAGAGACTCCTATAGTTGAGACATTACATCCCTTGTAATAAGACCCTATACAGGTGGGTCCTACTTGTCCTCATCCCGTGCCTCTACCTACTCCTGCTACTGTGTAGGTGGCTCATCTGTCCTCTATCTCCAGGATCTGTCATGTGCTCCACTCCTACCATCTCCAAGGTCTATACTCATTTGATGAGGAGGGATGGGTGCTTGCATAGTCCTCAGTTGCTATTCTTGCTACTGCAGAGGTGGCTGTGCCTGCTGCTGCTGTGGTGGTGGTTGAGCTACTTGCTGATGGACAACCTGTGATGGTGCCCCCATCCCCGTTGGATCTATATACCTCAAGAACGGATGTGTGGCTAGATACTCTTAGTACATTGGTGTCATACTGCCATCTGATACCCCAGCCAAATAATCCCATCTCATCGACACCACCCGTGCATCAATCATCGACCACCCAGGATCCAATCGAGCTGACCAACCCTTCTTCACATCATCGGTCAAGCGAGCATACAAGAAATACTCTTGAGATATGTCCTAGGGCCACCCAAATTGTCATAATAATCATGTCAAGGGGAACCTCTCAATGATAGAGATTAACCGACCTATCATAATCTGTGAGAAAAACATATATCCCAACTCATGGCTAGTGTCATCCAAGACCTTTGTCCCTATCTACAATCGCCACACTACTGCCACCAGGTCATCTAGCTAAGCTCTCCACTACTTTGTATTACTCAGTGTTGGATGAGTCATGGGTCCTTTGTACTTGTAAATATATGGCTCTAAAGCTTGGCATGTATCATCATAGACTGGCTTGGATATAGGGAGATGCTCCCAGGCCCATACCTGTAGTACAAAAACCCCTGCCGCCATGCTCCTCACATCTTGATACATGATCTCATGCATCTCATGGTACATCTAAGCTAGCATATATCGACCCCATCCGTAATCGACTAGCTAACCCAGCATCCGCTATAGCATCCTGCCCCAGTCGCACTCTAATCCATGCTACCCTCTGTCTGGTATAAGATAGCAGCTTAGGAACATTGTCAATACCACTGCCAAACTGTGCCTAGGACCGTAATCCTTGATCATATCCTCCCAAGGGATCACCCGAACCATAACTAGCTCATCTTGAAGTACCTCCCTAAGCGCTGCTGTCCCGACCCGTGGCTGCATGTCGTACTCAATGCGGGGTCCATAAAAAGGTACTCTAAGGATCCTGTAGATGTCCTCTATGGTCATTGTCATCTCCCCCTGCGAAAAATGAAAGGTATTTTTTTTCGAATGGAAACGCTCGACAAGTGCACCCAACAAATCATGATTCACCTGAATGTCAGGTACATCACGCATATATGATAGACCTAGTGCATCTATGTGGGTAGTCTCGACATCATCTAGCTACCTAACAACCTCACCGATGGCGGGATTGTGGGACCAAAATACTATGTCGGGGAAGTCCACCTGTAATGCAAGCAACAATTCATCATCAATATCCCATCATGATGATTTTTCAATGCAAAGCAAAACTGAACCTATGCATCTATCCTACACTGGCTATTTGATGTTCTACTTCCATGCAAATTTTGTCTCAAAACTGGTTCTTGCTATAGATTCCCATGTGAGAAAGTATAAATCTCACGTGAGATTCCTGAGCCATGCAAAGTTTCGCATTAGCTCGCACAAGTGATCATACCTATGAGGGGTTTCTCACATGAGCCTGCAGAGAGGTACCCACGAGAAAGTATTTTTTGGTACTTTCTTGTGCGAGATTCCTCACTGACCCACACGAGGAAATTAATCCCTTGTGCGAGAACCCACGAGGCAAGTTCAAAAATGTGCTAAAAATTGAAACAATCTAACTAAAATGCATAAAATCTAAAATGTAGGCAAGGTTATCGACTACTTACAAGTGCTTCATACGTTGGTGGCTGACTGTGATGTTGTGAACACTCGAATCAGTGTGATTTTACTGGAACTCCAACCATCTTCGCTCAGAGCTCTCATTTTCTTAAAGTCAAAAGGTTTCAAATGATTTGAAAATGACCCTTCTGGGCCTTATATATAGGTTTTGACTTAATTTTCAAAAGTGCTTCATTTTGTGCACAAATTGCACCTTTGGCTAAATCAACCACTCTGAATCATTTTCGGGATTGAAATCAAAATCTGACACTTATACATCACTCAAAATCGTATTTTAAATTTTTTGGGACCGACATGATCAGACGCTTATGCAGTGGACCTTCTGATGTCGTATTCATGACAGAATCATATCTCATCTTCTTTTCTCGAGTTGTTCACCTTTTTCATCAAAAGTTAATTCTAGTAAACTCTGGTCAAATTTGGGCAAACTTGGTCAATCAGACCTCAAAATCACTCCACATTGCTTTTGCATCTCTGCGAATCTTCCGTAATCTATTCTGGATTCTTCTAGACATCCGATTTTATCTATACCCACAACCTATTACTGTCAATCATCTTTATGACATGTCATCTTTCCATTTCGCTCTTGAGGGGCCAGGATGATTGCATCATTGAATCAATGAATCAATCTGATTTGAATCAAAAAGTCCTCACTACTAGGGGCATCTCATCACTAGGGGCATCTCTGTTCCTTACATCTGATCATCTATTAGGTATCTGAGCAATCTAACTTAGATCACTGGGAATCAAGCTTTGTTCTAGAGATGGTTCTCGAAATCTCACTATTAGGTATCTGAGCAATCTAAATCAGATCCTTGGGAATCAAGCTTCGTTCTGGAGATGGTTCTCAAAATATCGCTATTAGGTATTTGAGCAATCTAACTCAGATCCCTGGGAATCAAGCTTCGTTCTGGAGATGGTTCTCAAAATCTCGCTATTAGGTATCTGAGCAATTTAACTAAGATCCCTGGGGATCAAACTTCATTCTGGAAATGGTTCTCAAAATCTCACTACTAGGTATTGGGGCAAAATAACCCGGATCCCTGAAAGTCAAGCTTCATTTTGGAGATGGCTCTCAAAAGCTCTTTTTGACTGGCATCTGGGAAATCTAACCTAGATCTCAGAGGACTAAGCTTTGTTCTGGAGATAGTCCTAAAAAGTTGCATCATTTATCAACCAATGAATAGGAATCGAGGCAATCTAACCCTAACTCCTAAAGATTGAGCCTCGTTCTGGGGACAGTCTTATGAAAGGTGATAACCTAATCGGTGTTTGGGCAATCTAACCTAGACTTCAGAGAATCAAGCTTCATTTTGGAGATGATTATGAACTTGTCTTAACTGGTGTCTTGGAAATCTAACCTAGACTTCCAAGGGTTAAGCTTCATTCTGAAGATAATCCTGAAACCTTCATCAATCATCACATCAGACTATTCTTTGAATCAATGCGCTGCTCATAGATCAATTCAAAGAGGGGAAAAATGTAATACCCCAAAATTGGCATCTTGCAACCCTAACCAATTTTGTTGCATTTAGTTTCATTCTATCATCTCTCTAAATCATTGAAGTCCTATTGTCCTAGGCAATTCTGTCTTCCTAATTGACTCTACTTGAATTAGTGTCAAATGCAGAAAACCCTAAATCTGCATCAATCACATATTATATTTAATTCCTAAATATCGACTATAATTGGCTAAATAAACCCTATGATTGATTAATTTAATTATAAAGTCGTAGCAATTTTAATTAGATTAAATCCACCCTCTTTAGCTAAAATACATAAAAAGGAATTAAATAAATGTTTGGTTTTTAAATAAATATCCTCATTTCAATAATTGAATTTAATTATTCAAATAATTGAGAAAATCTATTTATGAGGCAATATTGTATTTATTTAATCAAATATTCTCTCCAAAAATCTTCTTTTCAGTTTAGAAAAGGTAACTTTGAGTTAACTAGAAATTCAAAAGTGCAACAAATCAGTAACTGCTCCACACAGGCAAAAGGCAAGCAGTTGATTGTCTCTCTACATGAAACTTTCTATTTTGAACTGAGCTCTTCTTCAATCTCCACCGTTCGTCTCGCTAGATCTTGAGCATCGATTCTCATTTCTCATTGAAAGGATCCAATTTTCAAGTATTGAAACTCTGTCGAATTGTTAGCTCACTTGCATTCAAGCTTTCATTACTAGTTTAAATATCATTTTCTAGAATAATCTCATATGTATGTTTAGCAATGCATTTCATATTAATCTAGTTAACTTTCATTTCTATTAGATTAATATGCACATTAAATTTATAGATTCAATACATGCTTTCATTCTAGCTTAAATTGTATTCATTTCATAGATAAATCCTTCATTCTAGTGTAGTCTATGGTTGCTAGACTCTTGATTCTGAGAGCAATCCCGAACCCTACCTAGATAGGAGGCAATAGGTCGAATCATCTAGGCATGCGAGATGAATGATCTCATATTCATTCTCGTATGTATCTAATGAGGAATGACTATGTTGAAGTGTAAGGCTAAATTAGAGGCCCGTATTTAGCTTATACAATGTATTGATATCATTCAATCATAATGGTCTACAAATATTTGTAAAAATGTCTAATCCCATTGTAAGAGAATAATGATGAACTACCAATAAAGGGTAGATAAACTCCTTAATTAGGGCTTAAGGAAGCATATACAATACAAAAAATAGATCTAAAATTTTAATATAGGGAAACTACATTTTTATAGGGTATAAGATAAATTGGATTAGCAAAAATAAAAATAGAAATGTATTTCAAATATGTTAAAGTAAATAAATATTTAAAGGGATTTAACGATAGTTACAAGAGAAATATTTATTTAGGTTACAATTACAATAATGTTAGATTTAATAAAATAATGTAAGTGTTACAATTTAATTAGCGGTTATGATTTAGTTATGATTAATGTTAAATTAAGGTAAGAATATAATTAAGAGTATGGTTCAATTAGGGTCAATGATATAGTTTAATAGGAGTTAGAGTGTAATTAGGTCTAGGATATAATGCTAACCCCAACCATAATATTAATTTTATAGCTAACCCTAATCCTAATTTATGTCTAGACCTAATTGCAACCCTAACCCTATACATAATCCAAATTCTACCTGTTAACCTAGACTTAACACAAATCCTAATCCCAACCCTAACCCTCAATCCTAACCATAATTGTAATAACCATAATTCTAACCATGATGTACAAACCCTTACTCTAACCATAATCCTACACTAATCTTGATCCTAACCATAACAAAAACTTTAAGCGTAATAAAAATACTAATCCTAAATATAATACTAACCATGAAATAAATCCTTATCCTAACAATAATTCTAACCCTAAACCCTACGCTTGACCCCTAATTTAAAAATCTAACCCTAGCCATAATCCTAAGCCTAAACAAGACCATAACCCAAATACTAAGCCCAACCATAATCCTAACCATAGTATAAACCTAATTTTTTTTCCTAATTGTAACCCTAAACCCTAACTCTCATCAAAATGCTATCCCTAACCATAATTACAAGCATGATATAAAACCCTAAACCTGACTATAATCGTAATCATAAACATTAAAATATGATCCTAAACTTAAACCCCAATCCTAATCCTAAACCCTAACCCATCATCCTAATAAACGATAAACCCTTCAATTTTTTTTAAAAATAACAACTTACCTTGTTTTATCTTAATGCTATTTTTTCCTGTATTCGTACAAATCTTTGTTCAGTCTTGCAAGTTTTGTGATTTTCTCCTTTTTCAAAAGGATAAGCTTTAGGAGATTTAGTTTTAATGTCGAATGAACATCACTTTAAATTAAAGTTTCCACAACTTTATTTGAATTTGATATTTATAGTTATTCAATTTTCTAAATTCACGAATGTGCCAAAGACTTTTGTAGATACTCTTTTATCATTAAATTTAATTCAAGAATTTTTTGATGAATTTTATTGTTTATGCATTTTCCATTGTTTGAATTCATGACTTTTTGAAAGGCTTTGAAATTCTGGAAGAACTTTTCTTGATTTAAGCTTTAAACTTTTTAAATTGTTGTCAGTATCAAAGAACTTCGTATTTAAGCTTTTGCAGTTTGAGTTCTCAATTTTTGCATTCATGTACAAAATTTTGGAAGAACTTCCTTATTGGAGGTTTAATGTATTTAAGTACATCACATTTATTGACAAATTTCTATATTTATGCTTTTACTGAACTTGAACTTAACTGAATCGTAAAAGAAGTAATCCATTTGAGCTTTTTTTTGTTTTTAAATTAATAGTGCAAATGTAATAGCACTATCTAATTGTATGTGTTTTCCAAATGCAACAATCTCTTGCATTATATTGAGAATGAGCTAAGAAGAGACATGTACCTTCATGGGACATGTCTATGAATTCATTATTATGCAACTAATATAATGACAATTATGATTAAATATATATATACATATACATATACATATACGTATACACACACACACATATATATCTATGTATGTATGTATGTATGTATATATATGTATATGTATGTATGTATGTATGTATATATATATATATGTATGTATGTATATGTATGTATATGTATGTATGTATATGTATATATATATATATATATATATATATATATATATATATATATATATATATATATATATATATATATATATATATATATATATATATATATATATATATATATATATATATATATATATATATATAGATACATACATACATATACATACATATACATACATATACATACATACATATATATATATATATATATATATATATATATATGTACATATATATATATATATATATATGTACATATATATATATATGTGTGTGTGTGTACATATATATATATATCTATATGTGTACATATATATATATATATCTATATGTGTACTAATATATATGTATATATATATGTATGTATATATATATATATGCATATATATATATATATGTATATATATATATATATGTATATATATATATATGTATATATATATATATATCTATATATATATATATATATGTACGTATATATATATATATATTATATGATATTAATTTAATACTCAAGAGATATTATATATATATATATATATATATATATATACATCTCATATATAGTAAATAGATATATGCATATCTTTACTAGTATTGACTCATAGTGTTTATCTAACTGAAGCTACAAAACATCAACACTCCCTCTTAGCCAGGGAAGATTAAACACATGATTAGGATCCGAAGATATCATTTATCGTGATATCATTTATCGTGATATCAAAGATATGGTCTGACTAGGAATATCAAGTCTTATGATATTCACCATAACTCAAACATTTTCATAGGTAATGTATCCTTAATGCAAGGTATCATCTATTGTGATTTGTTTCAACCATCACACGATGTCTATCACAATAGAAGGTCAATGGTCTATTTAAGGAACTAAATCCAACATGCAGGAAAACATCTATTGTGATCTATTTCAACCATCACATGATGTCTATCACAATAGAAGGTCAATGGTTTGTTTAAGGAAATGAATCCATCATGTAGGAAAATATCTATTGTGATCTATTTCAACCATCACACGATGTCTATCACAATAGAAGGTCAATGATTTATTTAAGGAAATGAATCCACCATGTAGGAAAACATCTATTGTGATCTATTTTAGCCATCACATGATGTCTATCACAATAGAAGGTCAATGGTCTGTTTAAGGAACTAAATCCACCATGCAGGAAAACATCTATTGTGATCTCTTTCAACCATCACACGATGTCTATCACAATAGAAGGTCAATGGTCTATTTAAGGAACTGAATCCACCATGCAAGAATTTTTTTTATTATGATATGTTTCAGCCGTCACACAATGTCTATCACAATAGAAGGTCAATGGTGTATTTAAGGAACTGAATCCACCATGCAAGAAAATATCTATTGTGATATGTTTTAGCCATCACACGATGTCTATCATAATAGAAGGTCAATTTATTGTAATATCATCACCTTTCAATAAATCTTACAAATACAAGTGACAATCATTTGGAAGTCATCACTTCCTCATGATTTACACATGACCCATATAGGCATTCATAATTCATAGTCATCTGACTATTTGAACGTTGGAGATTCCATCTCGATATGGTCTACTCCCTCTAAATCAATATGACCAAGATTATCAAAAGTTGATTTAATCATATCCTCTATCTACTCCCTCTGAAGCTCAAGTTCTTGTATCAACCTCTTGTCCTCTTTTGAAATGTTAGACTCCCTCTGCATCTGGTCTCAATCATCATTTTTTTTTTGCAAGCATTAACTTGAATGCAATTTTCTTGTGCTTCTATCCATAATTATTCACATGACTTATCTTGAATATCCAAAGGTTCTATACACTATAACAACCTTCAATCATATTAGATCTCCCTTCAAGTGGTTAGGCTTTTAAAGAAGGAACCTTGGTCTTTTACAGATTTCACATAGACCCGCACACAGCTAGTCATAAATTTTGAACCTGACACTTTCTTGCCAATCACTCCGGTGAGATTCTTCTAAATTTGGTTTTCACAAGCATATACAAAATTCAGAAAAATCCAACGGTCCATTTGTGGGATATGGTCCTCGTACTGAGATTGTATTTTTTGAGACACTCACACATTTGCCATCAACAAACTACTCTCTTACATTTGCAACTTGGCTCTGATACCATGTTAAGATTTTAGGATCATTGCAAATGTAATAGCACTATTTGATTGTATGTGTTTTCCAAATGCAACAATCTCTTGCATTTATATCGAGAATGAGCTAAGAAGAGACATGTCTATTCATTATTATGTAACTAATATAATGACAACTATGATATATATATATATATATATATATATATATATATATATATATATATATATATCTATCTATGTATGTATGTATTAGAGAAACTAATATAATACTCAAGAGATACACAAATATTATTATTATGTAAATATTAGAGAAATTAATATAATACTCAAGACACACACACACACACACACACACACACACACATCTTTACTAGTATTGAGTCATAGTATTTATCTGACTGAAGCTACAAAGCATCAACATATACAACCAACTATTTTTATCAAATTTTAGTCTCTTTAAAAAAACATGTTTGCATATCCTCTTTCAATGCTTCTTACTCCTGTTTCCTTGCATAAGGTAGGGACTCAAGCTCTTAGAGCCCTTGTCCAAAGTATAAAATTTATTAATTATCAATGTTGCAATATAGATTATCCTTGATTATCCTTGTGTATGCTATTGATTAAATTTAAAGTAGCAAATCTATATTTTGAAAAATATAAGTAAAAATGTTGAGAGAAAATTTGTTGATTGTTTAATTATTTCACATGAAATAATTAAATAAGTCATAATATTTGATAGATTAAACATTACATATTTTTTTTATAAAAAGACCAAAAAAATCATTTAATTCAAATACTATGAATTGCATATTACTGTCTTCCTCTTTTATGAATGAAATTATCTAATAATAATAAATATGATAGATTTCTATAACTAAAAAAATTAAAAAATTATATTATTAGAAATAAAATAAATATACAATATAATAAAAATATAAGAAAAAAGAATCCTATCTTTTAAAAGTCATAAAAATGATAAGAATAAATTACAAGTCCTCTAAGTCAAGTAAGAAAAATCTTTTTATAATTTTTTATTACTTTTCATCAAAGTTACACTAAATATGCAACTTCTTTCATTTAAAAAAAAAATATAATTTTTTTAAAATTAGAATAAATTTGAAGTCTACTTAATTTAGAACTAAAATATTTCAATATGTTTTTACTATTTTTTTATCAAATATGTAACTTTTCTTTTATTTTAAATTGTATTTATGAAAATCAAGAAATCTTTTTTATCAATTTCTAAGTAAGCAAGCACAAATGTAATTTGTCCATCTTATTTTTATTTTTTCCATTTTTAACTTTTATTTATTAAAATCAAGAAATTAAGTTATTTTTTAATAACAAGATACAATACATTATTTAATAGATTTATTGAATATATACTAACAATTTCTAATTAAGAAAAAATAAATGTAAATTTCAGAGTGACCGAGGCATATCCTTTTGTTAATGGGATATCATATCTGCTGCTATATTTGAGATTTTGGCAGCGATTCATATTTATACCTTTCAAACTCTAGTTTTGTTTATAAACTATCTAAGTATTTGTTAAAATGTTCTTTTCTTTAGGATTCGAATTCCCCCTTTTAACTCATTTTTGTTAGGTCTTAGCCTTTTAGAGAATAAGGAATTGATTCCTTACAATGTGAAAGAATTAGTTTAGAGTTTTTTTTTAAAAAAGAAGAAGAAAAGTTAGGAAATTGAATGAGATTTGGTGGTACTTAAATATTGATTAAATTAGTTCTTAGAATCTCCTTAATTAGTATGGAAGATAACTTTTATAGATTAAAATGATTATAGTTTTTCAATAATTAATTATGTTTAATGTTATGTCATGTTGTAGTAATAAATGTAAATTAAAATTTAATTAAATATGGTCATTAAAATTTAGTAGATTAATTAATATTATTTTATTTTTAATGAATGTTGACTAATCTAATAGGGATTGATTTCAATTTAGTTAATATTGTTATTATTTATTTGTTTATTTGAATTATTTTAGAATTTAGTTAATTGATTAAATAATACTATTTTATTATGTTTTAATGAAAGAATGATTAGATTTAACTAGGAGTTTAATTTTTCTTCTTAGGAATTGTCATTTAAGTGTTACTATCAATATGTTGAAATTTTAATTAGGATTGCTATATTGTATTGTAATAAAGTTGGTCTTAGCATCACCTTGAATTGGAATTACTGTACGACTTAATATCATGACTATGGATTACCTCTTTATACTTCAAAGAGCATTACCTCTTTATACTTTATGTGTGTGTTCTTTGTAATTTAGTCTATGTTGATTGTAGGGATTATGTTAAATGTCTTATGTGTGTGTACCTTGTTTGGAAATGTGCTTGGGAAAGTAGTAATACCAGAGGCATAGGGAGGGTGATTTTTTTTCTCTCTTATGTGTATCTTGTCCCTTGTGGTGAATATTTTCCTTGTTCAGTGGTTTTAAGGGACTTTGAGTGCTTTTTTGCATGAATTTCTATTTTTTATAAAATTATTTTTACATAATTATTTTTCAACGGGTAACATAGTCTATCAAATATTTTTTTAATGGTTTATCCTTCTTTTTGAGTGAACTACATTCATAATGGAAATGGAATTAAAGATAAGTATTGGACTGCGAACGAGAAGACTTTATGTTCGAGATCCAACTATGTGCTAAAAAATCAGTGGGATAAAATATCAATGTCAACGAGAGCTAGCCCTTGGATACAAATTTTGCCATTATCACATTGAAAGGAATAAAAGAGCGAGAAACAAAGCTACAAAATCCCATGTTCTTAGGTATGAAATATCATTTTCTTTGGTTAGTGAGGAAATGTAAGGAAATACAAATTATTATCATAGCATCTATATATTTAATTGATTTCATATATTGTTTAGGAAAAATGATGATAAATACAAAGGTAAAGACAAAGGAAAATTCAAAAGAAGTCAACCTTCTAAATAGTAAGTTTGTGAAATTATATTTAGACTATAAAGAGTATGCAATGTTTAGATTATTTAAAAGTAATACAATTCTCTTTGCAAGTAATTTTAGAGTATTTATAACTTATATAATTCTCTTTGTAATGTCATTCAGACTAGGGTATACAAGCATCCATAGTGATGAGGACGAAGATATTGAAAAAAATGAAAGTGCAAACAACAATGAAAAAATGGATGAGGATGAAGACAAAAAGGGGGAGCAAAAAATAGATCCACATTTGAATGATAATTTTCTATTGAAGGATGTTTCTCAAAGACAAAGGAACAACAGACATAGAGGAAAAACATTGTTGAATGAGTATATCCATCAACTAAGATTAGTTCAGGAATGTATGTGCAATCTTGAAAGATATTATCCATCATGTATTTCCAATCTTGAAAATGAAATTGAAGAGTCTTGAAAAAGAAAATTAAATTAGGATTTTCATTAAAAGTTAAAGCAATCATGCATTATATATATGATGACCTCAAGCACCTTATTTTAACATGAATCATGAAAAAATTATGAACAAATTCCTCCAATTATTAATGTCAGTGATCAATACAAAAAATTAATAATGATATCGCTCAAGTAACAATTATAATAGAGTAGTATAAAACAAAAACCCCCATTTACTTTCTAATATAGTGGTGGGGGAAGGTTATTTTATGTTTTGTTGGTGTTTAATTTTTATCTTAGATATGATATGAAGCTATATGCATAAAATACCTACATTAATAAAGTGGAGTGTCTAGGTTTGATCATATTTCTTTCCGTTGTTGTGATGGTTTAGTGGATTTTTATTAAATAAAATAAGAATCAATGCATGGCTCTTGAATTTTTATATATGTATACAAATCTAAAATGATTAGCTTAATTTTATATAGCCCTTCCTAAGGAGCCAATTCTTGAGTTACCTTAGATTTTTTTTATATTGAAATTCTAATATATTTTCAAAAAATTCATGATATTTAATCAAGCACACTGACAGTTAAGCACACTGACAAATGAGATTCCTAACTTTCTTTTGGTTGAATGGGAAGAAAAAAATGCCTATAATGAGTAGAATACTATTATAGAACATACTGGAATCTAGGCATGCATATGATCTATGAACTTGATTCTATCATGTTGAATCTTGTTAAAGTTGCAGATCAATTTTTAGAACAACATAATGAAATGTGGTAAATGTACATTGACGAGTCCAGGAGAAATAATGGTGCTAGTGAGGGTGATATGTTGGCATCTCCATAAGGTGCTAAGTATTTTTATGCTTTTTAGTTTTCTTTTTCTTGCACTAATAATGTTGCTAAGTATGAAACACTAGTACATTTGAGGCCATATTCTGACGGTTATCTGTCGGATTTGCAATGCCGATTTGTTGACACTTCGACAAATGTGTCTGTTAGCATTTTTTTGTTGCAAATTGCTACGGAAGTGATAACCATCGGTATTCTGACATCATTTGTCGTTGGAACTTGCTACATTAATAGAAACTTTACTATAAAATTTCATACGATATATCTATTAGAACTCTGACAAACCATGTGGAAGTCCTGTCGAAAATTTTTGTCGAAAACCCTGTCGGAATGGTGACACATATGCAATGATTGTCCATTAGGAAAACCCATCAAAGATATAGCATTCCCATCACAAATATCTGTCAAAAAGGGGGTCTCTCTGATCGAAAAACTCGTTAGACGTATAACACTTCTGTCGCATATATCTGTCGAAAAGGGAGTCTCTCCGACGTTATAACTGTCGATATGGTGATGGATACGTTGTGACTATTCGACAAGATAACCCATCAGATGTATAATAGTCCCATCACACATATCTATCGAAAAGGGGTTCTCTTTGATGTTATACCTGTTGGGATGGCGAAAAATATGCAGTGAATGTCCAATAGGAAAACCCGTCGGACATATAGCACTGCTATCAAAATAATTTTCATTCTCGTAAAAAAAGAGACAGATAGGCACATTAAAGATGATAAAGCTCAAGAGACCATCATAGTTGGTCTCTTTCTTCAATTTATATTATTGACAAAATGGTTTACCTTTCATTAGCTCATCAAATGCGAGGATTTGAAAGAATTTAATAGAATATTTTTATGATAACATATATTATTTAAGTTGACATTGCACAAATTTATCTACTTCGTGCACTTGTAGACTATGAGGACAATGATAAAGAAGCATCTCCTCACATGGCCTACGTTAATCAAGGCACGAGAGGGGATGCTTATTTATTGATGTCCCCATAGTCCACAAGTGTGGGAAATAGATAAATTCATTCAGTGTCAAACTAAAATAATGTACGTTATACATGAAAATATCATCTATTAAATTCTTTCTGATCACTGCATTTGATGAGATAACGAAAGGTAAAACATTTTGTCAGTAATATGGACCAAAGATGGAGACCAACTATAATGGTCTCTTGAGATATGCTATTTTTAGTCCTAGCTACTGGGTAAGGCCTGGAAGACTTATACCTATCGATCGTCGAGAATAATCACCGCCTTGCCTTTATGTACACTGCACAGTATCCAATATAAGAGAAGGCAAAAAATATGAAAGGATAAAAGAAATGAAAGATACAATAATATTATCTTGTTGTTTACCTTCTCATAATTGATCCCAATCTCGCAAAAACCTTTTACACTTGTGCAGCTCATCAATACTGGAGGCCTGAAGTAATTTTATATGATCACTAGCACATTTCGTGCATGGATGAGAAACAATATCCAAAGTTTCTAGATTCTAAGAAGAGGTATGAGTGGAGGCCAAAGAAGGGATTTTTGTGAAGGTTTTATAGACGTAGGTTACTGAATCATCATCTCTGCACTGGTACTCAATCTGGAAACCCTCGTCCTCACTTTTGTCCCACCTCAGCTCAGTAAAGAAGATATTCTCTAGAATTTTAGACATCTAGCAAATCTCCACAAAAATCCCATCTGGCCTCCACTGAATATATGTCTTCTCAGAATCTAAAACCTCTCCATCATTGATTCTTATCAATGTACAAATAAAATTGTGAGAAAATGCTTAATCCCTAATTCAATCTTCGACAAATAAAATTGTGACAGGACACTTAAAGAATATGGAAAGCTCACAATGTTTAGACACACACTTGAATCCAAGTGCCATGTACAACAAAAATAATTTGTCAAATTTGGATAGTAAGTCTAATTTAACTAAAATGACAACCATAGCTAACACAAGAGGCTAACCTATTTTAAATATTCTTCACTTTCTCAAACCATAGTTTATGATACTTAGTTGCTCCTCCATAAGAATATCTACAATCGATGGTTCTTACATGAGCCTACAAGAATAGTTTAGTAGCACAAAAATTATAAAATAAACATGTCCAATATTATAAATAGCATTTGCTTTCACTGAAAATCACTGAAAATCATTTCTCAAACTCACCCATTTGCAGGAAAAAGGAAGTGGTTGAGTTATTTTCTCTTGCTATATTCAAAGATCTCCTGCCCCACAACAAAGAACATTGTAATAAGACCTTTTAATCCTAGTGACAAGAACATAGAAGCATTCTAACTCATTTGTAAAGAAAATAATCTTTCTATAAAATGAAAGGTTCAACCTAATTAATACTAGCTCTTGCACTCAAAGGAGGTGCAAGAGATGTGCCAATAGGCATTTAATTGGAAAGAATAATTGAAGAGTTACATAATAAAAGTGAGTTTTTTAAAGTGTAAATGAGAAGCCAACATAATCAAAGCACATCAATTGAGAAGACATTTATATAATGTAATGAAATGGAGAATAATGAGTGTATGAATACCAAATAGGTAAAAGGTAATGATTTACCTTCAACAGAAGTAGGGAAAATTTATACAAAATAATTATTGTTGAAGTAAGACAAACTAAAATGTTATACCATCTCGTGCATCCAAAATCCCATGTTGAAGTGAGACAAACTAAAATGATATACTATCTTGTGCATCCAAAATCCCATATGTAGCTTCTGACTACAAAAGATAAAGTAAATTTTTATGATGGGGAAGCAAAATGTACCAACAAATTAATACAAGGAATTGTTTTGAAGTTGACTTCTACGCACATCTTGCATGTTAGAAGTATTGTATATAAGAGAAATGAAAATGGAACAATTGACTATAAAGCATTGATGGACTTTACTCTATGTAGGTCCTCCCAAAAAAGTGAAGTATCAAAATGCATTGGGAAATATATTACTGTAAATCTAAAATAGAACGTATCCTGAAACCTTATATCTATAACTGATCTTTTTTGTAAATAAATAGTATCTTCAAAGAGAAAGGAAAGAACTTGTAGAAAATGTTTTGTGCCAACTGTGAACAAACAATAATTGTGGGAAAAGGCAACAACATTATTCATTTTGGGTACAACTAAAAAAAAGTACTAAGAATCTATAATCTATAATCTATATTGTATGGAAAGCATAGGAAAAGCATTGAAAGTTGGCCTCTTAAAATTTGTTTAGAAAGCTCTTGTAACTTGCTGCATTCATTAAATCACCATCCATCACCATGCCAAACTATCATTTATTATATCATCACTTCTCAGTCATCTAATCAATAATTACTTAATCATAATTCACTAATACTTCAATTCATCTAACCAAACAGATCTCTCTTACAATGATTTATCTTATAACATACATAATCTTAATATTATTATAAATTGATATGAAGTATCGGTTATTATAATAAACATTATAGTGGTAATTATTAATGATTTTATACTTATGAATAATGGTCCTATTTATGATTTCTCACTTATAAAAAATGTGTATGAATATGATATTTTTATGTCACCCTATATTTGGAGAGTACATGCAATAATGTGTAACTCTTATATGTTTAACTCACAAGTATTATTGCATCTCGGCCTAGTGGCTAGCCTATCTTACCTTGGTCTTATATGTTGAAAAGTAAGAGTTCATGAAATTATCATTTGAGCCAAGAATAGCCCTCTAATAATTAATAGAAAGGGAAAAAGAATAATAAAAAAATAAGTAACTCTTGAAAAAGGAAAACTTATAAAAGGTTGTGACACTCACAAATGAAAAAAATGGTGGATTGTGACACTTTTGAAGGATGAGAATTGTGAAATTTTTTGATGATTACAAAGGGTGGGCATGATGAAGATATGTGACTCTCCCCAACATTGGAAGATACAAAGGAAAGAAGATTTTCAATTTAGGAGGATATTCAAGTGAAATCAATAGGGGGTATAATATATTATTCACAAATGCAACAATGAAAAGTAGTGACTCAATTATATTTTATTTTAATTCAGAGGTATCCCCATCACTCAACCTATTGCCTAATTTACCTTACTTTGATTTTAGATATTTCCGAGTTGGGCTTTAGGAAGGGGTGAGCTAAGACAAGACTATCCCTCTAAGGATTAATGTAAGAGAAAAAGGAATAAGCAAAAAAAATGGAAGTGACTCTTTCAAAAGGCAATGTTATGATACGTTGTGACACTCGCAAAGCAAAAAAATGGTGAAGCGGTTCTAAAAGGTTGTAACAATTGTAAAGGGTAGATATGAGGAAGAGATGTGACTCTCACCCACATTAAAAGATACAAAGTTGAGAATATTTCATTTTAGGAGGATATTTAAGTGAAATCAATGTGGGATATAATATATTATTCACAAATGAAACAATAAAAAGTGGTGACTCAATTAATTTTTCTTGTTAATTTAGAGGTATTCTCGTGACTTAGCTAATTGCCCATCTTGCCTTACCTTGGTCTTACATATTGCCAAGTTGGGGTTCAGAAAGGGGTGAGCTTAGGAAAGACTATCTCTTTTAGAATTAATGGACAAGAAAATGGAATAAGAAGAAAAATAAGGAAGTGACTCCTTAAAAAAAAAGTTATAAAAGGTTGACACTTTCAAATGACAAAAATGGTGAATGGTCGTGACTCTTTTGAAGGGTGGTTATGTAGAGTGCACACTCAAAAGCTTTATGTATGGCCTTTTCTTAGTTAGGAATCAATCCTATCAGCCCTTCAATCCCTCCTTATCCAACCACTTCTTATAGAGGTATTCCACCATTCCAAGGGTCTAGTGTGCTTCAAAAAATTTCCTAGACTTCTTAGGACTAAGATCAATTAGGATGGGTTTAATACTTTAGGGACACTTTCCCAAATCTAAGCTAAAGTGTGAAAATCCACTCTATTCCACTTCTACTCTCAACTTGATGATTGAGACACCAATCTTAGGGTAAATACACTGAGAATCAACCACTCATTGGATTCCAAGGTATCCACAACACATCTATCCCTTGGGCTAGTAGACTCTATTGGGTCTCACCAGGAGGTTTTTAGACAAAAAATTTAATTATCCCTTAATGACTTGGTAAAAAAATTATATTTTCTAGTACCCTTATGAGACTTATGTAAGACCCCAAGGTAGTAGAACTCAACTCTACTCTAGCACCCATAACCCTTACTTTGTTCACAGACCTAGTAGACCTAATTAGGCTTGGTTAATAAAGAAAGTACTAAAGAATGGGTTCATAGAATCAATCCATGGCCTCAAACTTGTTCTTCTACCTTCAAAGTTTCCAAATCCACCATCTACCAAGTCACATTGCTCCTTTTGTTTGACTGTCTACACATATTCACCATGCTTAGGCTAAATACATGGGCTTATTTAGCCTAGGGCTTGATGGATAACCTAGTAAAACAACACCCCCAATCTTGCACCTTTGGAATCTCTAAATGTACATTGGTGAAATGTTAAGTTAGGACTCCATCTCTATAACACCCTTGTTTATGGATGGTTTCCTTAATAGTTTGTACAAAATTGAATGATTATCCCTTCTATGATCACCAAATGGATTCAAACCAAATGAATATGAGATTTAATTCTTTCCTCTATCTTCTCACAGAAAGAATTCAATCAATCCAATCCGTATGGAATTGTACAACACATAAAACCAAGAAATTTCTCAAGAAAACAAATGGTATCTTATTCCAATGCACCAAGAATCGTACAATGCCACTCTCTCCCTCTTGGCCAGGTCTATACTAACTCAAATAGACCATTTCCAACAACCATAACCATTTTTTGGATGGTTATGACCGTTGGGATAGAATTTGCAAATTTTTGAGCAACTTTGCAATAATTGCAAAATGCAACTTTGCAACTTTTGCACTTTTTGCATTTGTTGACAACAACTTTGCAAAATCTTGCACAATGTAGGCTATCAACCCTTAATGGACCTAAATGTGATCTAGGACCATTTCTAAGGTCATTATTAGATATAATAACATAAAACCCTATGACACCCTATACAACTTAACCCTAAGGTCCTATTGGTCTAAGGAAACCCAAGGTTTATAAAGCACCTTTGGAACCCTTTGCTTTACAAAATGTACCAAAACATTAAATGGGTTGATCCTAAAGATTAAAAACCTTATTACATCAAATCAACCTTCTTATCTCATGGAAGACAAGATGCGATGCTTTGCACCATACTCATCAAGGTAAAAATAACTCAAGTCTCCTGAGTTAGAATCTCTTCAAGGGTTGTTCTTGGTTTAGAAATGGCCTCCTCAGTCATCCATGTGGCATCTTCAGGAGGTGTGTTCTTCCACTTGACTAGGAACTCAAAATAGGTTCTCCTTCTTGTCTTATGATCGACCCTCTTGTCCAAAATGCTCTCAATCTCAGGCTTTGATGTTTTTGAAAGATTTTCTTGTAGGTCTATCTAATTTGTACCTTGGTCACCTGCATCACAAACATCACTAAGAGTAATTTTATAGGAAAAAATGTAAGATACATTAAATATTTGATACAAACCAATATCAGAGGGTAAATCTATTTTGTATGCATTATTTTCACATCTTTTGAGGATCTTGAAAGGACCAATATTTTTCATCATCAGTTTGGTGTACTTTTCTTTAGGAAATCTCTCCTTTTTGAGATGACTCATCACCATATCTCCCACTACATATTGCAAGTCTGTCCTTTTCTTATCACCATTCCATTTGTACTGTTTAGTCACATGTTTCATTTTTTCTTGTACTTGTTGATGAATCTCTTTCATTACACCTACAAAATCCTCCACTTGGGCACTTATTTTATCAAGGTCTTTGTCATATATTAACTCCAATACACCCCTTAGATGAGAGCCATAAACAATTTGAAATGGACTGAGACTAGTACTCCTATTTAGTGAGTCATTGTATAAAAATTATACCATTGGAAATATGGCATCCCAACTAGTGCTTTGTTCCTTTGTAAGAAACCTTAATAGGTTACCAAGAGACCTATTTATTACCTTAGTTTGACCACTTGAATGAGGTTGATAAGAAGATGAAAAACATAGATTTTTTCCCAATCTATTCTAGAGAGTTCTCCAAAAATGTCCTATGAACTTACTATCCCTATCATAAATAATGGATAATGGTAAACCATGGAGTCTAACAACCTCCCTAAAGAAATATACCTGCAATATGAGATGCATCATGGGTGTTTTACAAGGAAAGAAATGAGCCATTTTGGAAAATGTGTCCACAACTACATACACACTGTCATAGAAGATTTATTTTTAGGGAGTCCTAATACAAAGTCCATACTTACAGAGTCCCAAGGCTTGTTAGGGATTGGAAGAGGTGTGTATAACCAAGCATTGGAAGTATGCCCTTTGGATTTTTGACAAACCAAACACCCCTCCACATAATTTCTTACCTCTATCTACATCTTGGGCCAGAATTAGAATCTTCTCACAAGTTTAAGAGTTTGATCGACTCCAAAGTGTCCTACCAAACTACCACAATTATTTTCCTTGATTATATTTTCTCTGATAGACCCCTTGGATACACAAATTTGACTATGTTTGAAGAGTAACCCCTCTTGAAAAATTAAATCATAGAAATTAGTATGCTACATATCACTAATATCCATTGAAACTTGGTAAGCCTCTTTGAAACCTTCATCATTTGGGTAAATTTCCTTCATGGAGTGGATCCCTACACTTTCCAACTGAATCTCTTTTATTGTCATATTTCTTCTACTAAGGGTATCAACTACTTCATTATCTATCCCTTTCTTATTCTTGATGGTGAAGGTGTAGGATTTCAAAAAATCCATCCACTTCACATGTTTGGTTACATTTTTCCTTTCTATTCAAGAAACTAAGGGCATGCTTGTCAGTAAACACAACAAAGTTTTTAGGCAGTAAATAGTGTCTCAATTTCATACAAAACTACACCATAGAATATAACTCTAGATCATAGGTTGAGTACTTTTGTTTGGAATCATTTAGTTTTTCACTAAAGAAGGCAAGATGACTTCCTTCTTGACTCAACAACCCCCAATGGCCTTGTTACTTGCATCACATTCAACTGTGAAGACCTTATGAAACTCTAGTAAAACCAGTATGGCTTGATCTTCCCCTTTCCTTTTCAAATAATCAAATGCTTTGTTTTCATCCTCATTCCACATAAAATTATATTTCCTAGCCCATTTTATAGTATCTATCATGGGAGTGTATACACCACTAAAATCATTAATAAATTTTCTATAAAAAATTGAAAGTCCAAGAAATTTTTTTACCTCTGATGCAAATCTTGGGGTTGGCCAATTTAGTATTGCTTCTACTTTAGTGGAATCCATCTTGAGACTATCCTGTGATATCAAAAATCCAAGAAACACAAGCTCCTCCTAGAATAATACACACTTTTCCAAATTGATTTTCAATTGTTCCTCATGAAGTCTCCTCAAAACTAGATCTAGGTGTCTTAGGTGCTCATCCATGTCCTTAATACAAATCAATATATCATCTAGATATACCACAACAAACTTACTAACGTAGAGCTTCAATATTTCATTCATAAGCCTCATAAAAGTGTTAGGGGCATTGGAGAGTCCAAAAGGCATTAATAACCATTGAAAAAAACCCTTTGTTGTCTTAAAAGTTGTTTTCCACTCATCTCCCTCTCTTATCCTTATCTGGTGGTAGCCACTCTTTAGATCCACTTTTGAGTAGTACTTTTATCCTCCTAAGCAATCCAATAGGTCTTCTATCCTAGGCATAGGAAACCTATATCTTATAGTGATCTTGTTTATAACCCTAGAGTCTATACAAAGTCTCCATGTTCCTTCTTTCTTGGGAGCCAACATTGCAGGGACTACACATGGGCTTATACTTTTCCTTATGAACCCTTTAGCCATCAATTGCTCAATTTATCTTGCAATCTCCTTATTCTAATCTGGGGTCATTTTATGGGCTACCTTGTTTGGTAAGGTGGCACCAAAGATTAGGTCTATACAATGACTGACATCTATCTATGGTGGTAAAGTCTCTAGTTCACTGTCTAAAATTATTTCCTTGTACTTGTTTATCAAGTATTTCACTTCCTTAGGATCTAAACTCCTTTCTTGCACTTTGTCTTTGGGCCTCTCTACTGGTGTTCCCTTAGGTCTCACAACTAATGCAAAACATGGTGTGTCTTTCTCATTGAGGATTTTCATGAATTATTTTTCACCTACTATCATCAAACTAGTCACTACATGTCTTTCCTTCCCATCATCCAATAGTGGTGACATGGTGTATTTCACTCTATCCTTAGTCACATAATAGATTTTTTTTCTTCCTATCATGTATGGTATCTACATCATACAACCACAATCTACCTAAAAGTAAATGACAAGCATCCATCTTCATTACATCACATAGGATCTTATCTTTTTATTCCTCTATGGTGAAATCTACCCAAACTTGTTCACTGATCAAGGCTTGTTATTCCTTTTTCAACCATGAGACTCTATAGGGGTGAGGATGAGGGATCTTTTGGAGTCTAATCTTATCAACCATTTCTTTAGAAGCCAAGTTATCTATGGAACCAGAATCTACAATAACTTTTCATACCTTGTTATTCACCTTGAAAGTGGTTCTGAATAGTGACTTCCTTTGAGGTGGTTCCTTGGTTGTGGGGATTTCAAGATTTTTCTATGCAACATCAAACACTCACCTTTTTCAGGGTCGATAGGTCTTGATGTGGATGTGTGGTATGATGACTCAGTGTGACCATCATCTTCTTGATTCAAATGTACTATCTAGTCTCCCCCTTTCTTGTTAGGACTAATCTTCTCTAGGAACCTAAAGGATTGATGTCCTATGTTGGAATTAGGAGAGATAGGTACTGAGAGGGGAGGGATGAATTAGTGCCTTAAAAAATTTACTTGTAAAACCTTTCAGATCTAAAACTATAAATAGTGTGAATAGATGTAAAATGGATTCACCTCTATTCAAATGTAAAGGGGGAAATATGAGATCTATTCTCAAAAACCCAAATTCCCCAAAGAAGAGATCCGATTTGATCAACCAAAAGGTTAATGCACAATCAAATCAATTTTATGGAAAAGAGTAGGAAGAGAGAGTAAATCCAATATTTCCCTAATGTGGAGGATTATGTTTAGAATATAGAATAATTGAAATACAAGTACTAACCTCAAATTAGGGAAAATCTGGAAAATATTGAATTTTGTTGTCTGTGTGCACTTTCAGGAAAATTTGAAACCTGACCTGGATTGGAAATGTTGAGATAGAGAAAACCCAGAAATATTTCCTCAAGATGGCTCAACTTGAGTTTGACCCTCATAAAAGGTCAAATACCGCATTCTTTATTTGAAGTCTGATTCGAATTCTATTCGCAGATCTCAGAAGTTTGACGAAAAGGGTATCCAAAATTTCTCTTAGATCTAAAACTCCGCACCTGTACCTACAATAAAATGGGGGTTTTTGTTGTATGGGGGGTTTGCCTTGGTCAAACCCCAATTTAGGAATTAATCTTGAAATTGAATTGAAATGTATTGTGCATAAACAAAGTAATTGAAACAAACCACCTCGCTTATGTTGAAGTCCTTGTAGAGGATTCGAATCCTCAAATCCACAAGTAGGAATGCTTCAATGGATGTAGGATGTCTCCAATCAATGGTATTTGATCTTCAACACCAATCTTGACTTGATCTTTGTATATGAGAAGGCTTGAATATCACTACTGATTATTAACCAATCAAGAGATCCTAAAATATAAATCTGTGCTTTAAGGATTAGTTAATAATCCAAAAAAGGAAAAGAAGTATCTTGAAAAATATGTGTGTATTGAAAAGTGTGTGTGTGCAACAGGTGAGTAGAGTGTATGCCCCCACGTTAAAGTCATTGTTGACACTTTAACAGGAGCAATGGCTTTAACGAAAACATAAACAACTCCACTGATTATGTTTCCACGTTGAGATGCCCCTAGATGAAGACAAATCAAGGGAAATATCATAGAAACATACAGAGAACACAGAAGGGATCTAATTTCTGTGGGGTTAGTAGGATCATAAGATAATATATATATGATATTATTGCAAATGAATTAACATCATTGCCCAAAGAAAGCAGAACTACAATCACAAAGGAGGAAAGATCACATAAGATATGTGAAGGAGAATCTTTTCAGACCATGACATGGAGACCAAAAATAATTAGTGCTACCATATCTTGAATCCAAGCATATTATACAAGGAAACATTTACAAACAATAGCATAGTTACGACATAACATTGAACAACACATAGAAGAATAGAGATACATATAGAAGAATTTGAACAACAGTTTCAATTCCTTCATCACCTTGCACCAACTGAGTAACAAGGATCGTGTAAAAGAATCTAACAACATTTAGCAAACACATTATGGGAGAAGCACAATACAGCAGGCAAACACACAACAAAGCTACCATGAAGGACAAGCCGATCAAGCATGCCGCCTACTCTCCCCATCTCATTGTATATCATTTAGAGAAGGTGGGTAACTCGCAAGAGGGACTATATCCAACATAGTAGGAATGATAGCTAGTTCCAAATAAGGATCCTCTTGAGAATCACTATGTTCGACACTAGGTGTAAGAGTTAATTGTGATGAAAGCATATTAGGTAAATCAATGTCAATGTCAATAGTCTCATATTCATCATTAACATCATTAGTATCATCAAGAGTATCTTCTTCATCCAAGTTAATTAAAATAGGATCTAAGATATGAATAGAATCATCATAATCATGCATGTGAACATCATTATTAGTATCAACATCTTCTAACACATTATGCATAGGTTTATTCGAAGAAGGTAAAGATCTTTTAGCTTTAGCATGAGCACGATGCTTTTTACGATGTTCATTAGTAGATTGGTTACGTTTTGATTTATTTGAAAGAGGTTGAGAACTAGGAGGAACAATCACAAGATCCTTCATAGGTTCTTTAGGAAGATCAATAAAATTATTATCCATAGGAGAAACAATCACAGGATCTTTGATAGGTTTGGTAGAAGGAACTTGATTAACATAACTAGAAGCCATAGTTAAAGGAGGTATCAAAGGTGTAGTTAAAAGACCACAATTAAGATCCATAGGAGGTGAAATTAATTTAAGGATTTTATGATGTTTATAAGCTTTATATGATCCAAAAAGATTATCTGGTCTAGGAGGACATAAATTAGGTAAGGAAGGCCAAAAGAAATCTAGAGCAGCACAATCTCTAGGCCTAGAAGGTTGATATAGACTATGATTAATCATCTTCACTACTCCATCATGAATAAACTTAAGACACTTGTGGATAGGTGAAGAAATAGCATGCACTGTATTCAACCAAGGTAAACCTAGCTTAACTTGAAATTGATCAGAAGTAGGAACCACAATGAAGGTAGTGTTCACAATTTTTCCAAAAAGTTCAACTGGCAAGGTAATAGAACCAAATGATGGATAAGGAAAACCATTGCAAGTTTGAATCCACACATCCGATGTATCATAAAAGTCACGTTGTAAGATTTTCATAAAAATTTTTTCTTCAGTGATAATATTGACTAAGGAGGTAGGATCAACAAGATAACCACGAGTAGGTATCTTAGCAATCCTAGTAGCAATGTAAAGGGGACCATCATGAGATTTAATAATCTCAGAGTTATCAAAGGTAATCAAAAGTTCCCGAGGTCTTTTATTCTTGAATTTTTGTCAAGGTTTAGGTTGAGGTTTCACTTTAGGTTTAGGTTTTGGTCGATGTTGAGATTGAACTTGAGGTGAGGGTTGAGGTGAAGATATAGATTGATTGACATGCTCCACTTGATTAACAACATGATTAAGATCATCCATCTTTGAATCATACACAATTTCCATAGCAGATGGTTGAGCAATAGTATTAGTATCATGCGTAGGTAAAGGGTTCATATAAATTTGAAGGTTCTGATTAGGAGGAGAGACAGATTGATTCCCACTACTATCTAGATTATCAACACATAAAACCTTAGAATCAGTTAGATCTTGGACCTTATGTTTTAAAGAATAACATCTCTCAGTATCATGACCATTCTGATGATGATATTGAGAAAAAGAATTTTGATCAAAAGATTTAGATGCAATCGTAGTAGGTAAAAGAGGTCGAATAGGAGGTAAAGGAATCATATTAGCAGCTAACAACCTATTCATAATAGCATGTAAAGTTTTAGAAAGAGGAGTAAATGTACGATTTAATCAAAAAGTAGTGGATGCAGAAGTGGCATTATGAGATGCAACAACAATTGCATTCGCTTGTTTGTTTATCTTGACATAGTTATTGAATTTTTGAAACTTGTTTGGATTAGGAGCAACATCACTCTTATCAACTGGAATAGGAGCCATTGGAGTGGTGCTCTCAAATTGACTCACTTGCAATTGATAATGATGAAGCACTACACAAAGTTGTTGAAAAGAGGTAAATTCAGTAAGCAGAATCTTATCTCTAATATCCTTTTGAAAATTTGAAATAAACATACATTGAATATCAATATCAGGAACAGGATAGGAAATCTGAGCATGCAAATGCTTAAATCTACCAATAAATTCAGTCAATTTTTCTTTAGCACTTTGTTTACAATGCATTAAATTAGTCAAAGACACTTGCGGGCCAATATTGTTTTGAAATTGTTGAATAAAGGCATTAGCAAGTTGTGGAAAGGAATCAATTGAATAGGGAGGCAAGGAACAATACCATTGTAGGGCCTTGTCATGAAAGGTTCTAGCAAACAGTTTGGCTAAAATCCTATGGTCATGAGAATAATCACTACAAAGGATTTGGAATGTTTTAACATGATGAACATGATCTCCTTTTCCATTATAATTCTCAAGATGAGACATCTCACCTTGCTGAGGAACAGGAGTATGAATAATATCCCAGGACAAGGGACTTCCTATGTCACATGTAGGAATACTAAACTTTTTTTGAGTTAGGGAAGCAAGTTGTTGTTGTAAGGATGATACAATTTGAGCCAAACTAATGATGGTTGAATCATTAGAGGAAATAGGGGGAGTAGCAACATTAGACACACTAGGTAAAGTGTAAGAAGCTGTAGGAATAGAGGACACAACTGGAGGAACACTAGGAACTACAGTTGGAAGCGGATTGGAATAATTAAAAGGAACATTATGATATGAAGGTTGTGATGTAGGAAGGGACACAAGAGGAACACTCAAAGGAATAGAGGGAACTATCACAGTCACCAAAGAAGGAGTATAGATAGGAATACTAGGTAAAGGATTAGAAGGAGGTTCAACACTAGTGATAAGAGGAGTTAACCCTAAATCTTGAGCTTCTTGAGCTAAAGGTTTAACATTGGAATGCACAAGATGAGTAATACCATGCAAGAGGTTAATACCTTGATCACTATCATGGAGAACTTTCTTAAGAGCCTCTATAGCTTGAATGGCATCTTGATTATGGTTTTCTTGAAGAAGCCAATTACCCATTTTATCAAGTTTAGTGGAAAGTTTTTGGACTTGTTCAGGAGGAACTCTTAAAGTGTCATCCTCATCATGAGATGAGTGAGAAGAGTCAAGTTATCATGAAGAATCATGTTATCATCGGGGATCCTAAGGAAAGGAGAAGAAGATTCAGGATCAAAGGCACCCATGAGTCTATGACTTCTTCTAACCGGAATGTTATAAGTAGGGCTAGTGGTAGTAAAGCTCATAAACTAAGGTAATGCAAATGAACTAAACTAAGAATACGTAAAGCCTGAATATGAAATCTAATTAGCATGTAAGATCAATCACAAAGGACAAATCTAATACTAACAAGATAAAAGGAAAGCACAATAAGGCATCCAATTCCACAAAAGAAAAGAGAGTAAGTACGTAGAGTTCACCAAAATGAATAGTGAAGGTGAACACACACACACAATAAGACAAAGAGAAATCTAACACCAAAAAGAAAGAGAGTAAGCTAGTCGGGTTCACCAAAATGAATAGATATAAAATGGATTCACCTCTATTCAAATGTAAAGGGGGAAATATGTGATCTATTCTCAAAACTCAAATTGCCCAAAGAAGAGATCTGATTTGATCAACCAAAAGGTTAATGCACAATCAAATCAATTTTTGGAAAAGAGTAGGAAGAGAGAGTAAATCCAATATTTCCCTAATGTGGAGGATTATGTTTAGAATATAGAATAATTGAAATACAAGTACTAACCTTAAATTAGGGCAAATTTGGAAAATGTTGAATTCTATTGTCTGTGTGTACTTTCAGGAAAATCTGAAACTTGTCCTGGACTGGAAATACCGAGACAGAGAAAACCCATAAATCTTTCCTCAAGATGGCTCAGCTCAGGTTTGACCCTTATAAAAGGTCAAATACCACATTCTTTATTTGAAGTCCAATTCAAATTCTGTTCGTAGAACCCAGAAGTTCAGTGAAAAGGGTATCCAAATTCACTCTCAGATCCAAAACTCCACATCTATGCCTGTAACAAAATGGGGTTTTTTGTTGTACGGGGGGTTTGCCTTGGTCAAATCCCAATTTAGGAATTAACCTTGAAATTGAATTGAAATGTATTGTGCATAAACAAAGTAATTGAAACGAATCACCTCGCTTATGTTGAAGTCCTTGTAGAGGATTCAAATCCTCAAATCCACAAGTAGGAATGCTTCAATGGATGTAGGATGTCTCCAATCAATGGTATTTGATCTTCAACACCAATCTTGACTTGATCTTTACATATGAGAAGGCTTGAATGAATGGAGAAGGATGGATCTTCAAGGGGGCTCCAAAGAGATTGAATCCTTCAATGGCTAACAATGGATCTCCTTGATGGATGGATGCTTGAACACTTGAATGCTTGAAGACTTGAAATCACTTGAGAGCTTGAAGACTTGAAATTGCTTGAGTGTGGATGTTCTCACAAGACTTGATGTTAAAATGAGAGAGGAAGGCCTCCTTTTATAGTGATCTAGGGCACACTCCTCTAGATGGGCCACCATGGAGAATTAAACCCCAATTATGTCCTCACCTTTATAAAATATACCTATATTAAATGAAATTAAAGGATTTACCATCTCGAAACCTGAAATGGCCGACCCAGAGGTGGGAAAATAAATTTCCCAAAATCTTGAAGCCTGAAAATTAAAGATCTTGAAAATTTTGGAGAAAGGGGTCAATGTCGAGGTTGACCCTAACCTAGTCAGGGTTGACCTAAGACCTTGACCTAGTCAGGGTCAACCTAAGACCTTGACCTAGTCAAGGTTGACCTAAGACATTGACCTTTTTTCTAGGTTGACCCATAATCAAGTCAAGAGGTCCTAGGGATGTCCATAAACCTAGAATTGATGCCATAATAGGACAAAATGTCAGGAATAGACATAAAATCCTATGATTAATAAGATGAAGTCGAGGAGGATCCATTTCTAAATCCTACCTAGAAATTAGAGCCATGGAAGAGAGAAATTTAGGAGAATCCTTAATATCCTAACCCTAATTTCACCTAGAATGAAGAAATCAAGTGCGGGGAAGAAGTGGAAAGCAGGGAGAAAAGATAAATACATGCAAAGACCTGATCAAGGAGCTTGACATGACCCCAAACCACCTACTCAGAGGGCTAAATGCTCTTATCATGGAAGTGCTTCCATTTTAAGATGATACACAATGATAACCGACCAATATAACTTGAATCTAATTGCATGAATTATTTGTCCACTCAACATGAGTAAGTAAACAACATGAAATCCATAACACAATCACATGACACAAGTATTTTGGTAATGCAGAAACCCTTTTTAGAAGGTAAAAACTGCGGTGGGGATGACACCCACAAATTCTTCACTATTGCAGATAGAAAAGGTTTGCTTGTTAGGGCTACAAGTTTTGATCACTTCTAGTGATCTCACCTTGTTACGAGTGACATGTTAGATTAGCTAGATCTACCTAGTTATAGGATTTTAGCAACACAAATGAAGTGTGCACTTGGTTAAGAGATTTACATAAGACTATTAAGTCTACTCTGTCAAGAGATTTTATCCAAAACTCTATTACAATTGTCAGAAAGCAATAGGTATTTATCTGCTATTTGACACTCAATTGTCTATTATAGATCTATAAGCTCTGATAAAATATCACCTTACTTGTGATGAATATCTGCTCTGAATGGTTCAGTAGCCTCTGCTAATTCTACTCAAACTGAATTCTACTGTACTCGATTCTGTTATGTTAACTGATAGACTTGAAGATAGGCAAAATGCTTCAAGTGCTCTGTGATTCATCTATCAGGTCACTCCAAAAAAATGATGCGAACACATAAATATATAGTGTTCTATTTTTCCACTTTAACACAATTAGGTTACACACTATAATCATAACCCTAAGATCTATGGTGTACAATAATAACCTAGATCATCTATTACAAAATATATACATTGTATTTAATGAATATCATTACATTAAATGTTCCTTGATCTTGGTAAAACATTTTACAAATCATTGTAATCATTTGCATAGAAGAATGTGCCATTCCTAATTACTATGCCATTTCCTGTGATCCTCAGTAAACATTGTGTAAAATGATCGGTGTATATTGTGATGCTCGGTGTTTACTATCTGTTGGTGTTGGTGTCTGCTTGTACTCGATAAACTGTCTGCTGCTTGGTGTATAGGCTTTACCGACTAGTCTATTCTGCTTTATGTTACCGATTAGCTCATTGTAAGTAACCAACTAATATCTTTACACACCTTTGGTACTAATGACAACCTTAGAAGGCTCAATAGAGATAACAATCTCCCCCTTTGGCATTAGTATCAAAACTTTGAATGTATAAAGACAAAAAATTTCTATGTGACTTATATCTCCTTATATCTCTGCCATATACATATACACATCAAAAATTTTCTAAGTATTAAGTACTCCCCCTGGGTGCATGCTCCCAGTAATATAGTATACATAGCATCCATGTACATAATATTTGGCATAATAGCATTTGATACATTGTTTTCCCCCTTTTTGATAGTAATGCCAAATACAAAATTGAGGTAGTATACTCACAGCTTGTCAAAAATTGACTGATGGGTTTTCTTCAGTGACTCCAAGAGGTTTTCCCATTCCTCTTTCAAGTTGGTGAGAGCAACGTGCTCAAGACTGACTTGTGCATGCATGTCAAAGATGTTTTCTAACACTGGAATTTCTAGTGTTGCAACTATTAGCTTGGCTTTGACAATATGTGCTTAAAATTTTTTTAGGTACAGAATGAGTTTGGTTTGCAACTTAGTAACTTGATCTGTTAGGTGCACTTCTTGTTTCTTCAAATCTGCTATCAACCATCAGAGTTCCTAAACTCGGTGAATATGCTTTAGGAAAGCATGTGGCTCAGTGATAGCTGCATTGGTACTCAATTATATTTTTGCTTCCAAACCTTTGATCTTTTCACCGACTTCAATAGTGAAGGTGTCTAGAGTACAAAGCTTCAATAAGTATTGACAAATTGTTTGGGTGATGGATTTTGTTTTAGTAATTACCTCAGATAATTTGACCTTAAGTAATGCCACTTCTTGGCTGATTTTCTTTGTGAGTTTGTGATGTATTTTGGATTCTGCCCTTTCCTCAATTCATTTATCTACATCGGTGTCCGAGGCATTGATCTTCTTGGCTAGTGGAGCAAGTTGATCTATAATAGGCATATCCTCATCAATATGTATCTTAGGTACTATCTATTGGAGGATATCCCCACATCATTTAATACTTCTTTTCATTTGTGCTCTTGCTTTAGCTTCTCTTGCGCTACCTTCCTTGAACATAACTCCCCACATTTACTCAAGTCCTTAGGGCTTAGGGTCCTTGGGTCACACTCAGGTATAATAATCACTTCATCTAGGGTGACTGACCCTTTTCCTTTCTTCTTCTTCTTCTGTGCTAGGGGTGATTTCTTCTCAATGATAGCAATAGATCTATCTCCAGTCTTTAGAGTGTCCTTTCCTATTAGCACTTGTTCTTCCTTCTTTTGCTCCTCGGTAGTGGTGGTCTCGGTTGTTGTAGTAGGAGTCTTGATTGTGGTGTTTAGTGGAATCACCTCGGTTACCTTTGGTTCTTGTGTGTCATTTGTTGCATCTGTTTCCTTTGGTTTGGTGGAAGGTGCCTTTGTATGTGTAGGCTCATCTATCTTTGCAGGTTTCTCTGTGTTTTGATCTCCTATGGTATCTTTGTTTTTCTCAGGATCTGAGCCATTGGGTTGTACTTGGGAAAGAATTTCAGTTGCTTTGGCAAGTACATGAAGTTCACTCGATAGTAATGTAAATAGAATTTTAGTGTCTAGTGCTTCATCTTTGTTTGGTGCAATATTTACATCTTCATCATCTTGATCATTAGGATCACCATGTGTGATGTCTACAACGAGTACATCATCATCAGTTTTCTTCTCCAGTTGGATTTCAACTTTATCCGGTGCATCTTATGAAACTTTTATTTCTTCCTTATCCTCAGTTATATCAATTGCCTCGATAACTGATATACCGGTACTCTTTGATTTCTTTGCTGGTCCTTCATCAATGTAAATACCTTTAGCTTTAGAATTTTGTCTCTTCTTAGACAGGTTAAAAAATGCTTGTTGCTCAAATTTTTCTTTGGCTTTCAGAATTGATGTCCATATAGAATCAATAGTGATATCCATATCTGCTACATTATCATCCATGATCATTAAGGGCCTATTCTTGATCATAAATTTTTCTTGGTATTTGATCAAGTATTCACTAACTTGTCCAAAGCTTAAGTATGTGGCTTCCTGAACTAGAGAGCGTTCTCTCTTTCTCTTCTTGGTGTCTAATGCAACAACCCATTTCTTAGTAATTATATCATCCAATTTCTTCTGTAATGCACAGACAAACTCCATTGGAACTTTCTTAAATTTTATGATCATTTGGATGATAGCCTCTTCAATTTTAGTTTGATCTTCTTTTGACATTTTGTCAAATCTATCTAGTAAGGGCTCAATGAGGTCTCCATGTTCAATTATGTCCTCAATGACTTCATCTATTGTTTTGGCCTTGTTACTAACCACTTTGAATTGATTTACATCATCCTCTATCTCTGTATCCTCTAGATCTTCCTTATTTCTTATGTACTTTCTCTTTTTCTTTGGTGCCTCAGCTACAACCTTGTTCTTTCTCTTAATGTATTTCTTTGTCAGTGTAGTTGCTCTTCTTTTTGTTACTTTTACTGCTTCTTCTTTCTCAGTAGGTGGTGCTGCAGTTGACGAATGTGTCTTCATACCTTCATGTATAGGTGACTGCATCTTTGTAGGAATTTCAAGTGGAGGAACTTGTGTAGGATCTACTTCTTTGTCGGACTCGGTCTCCTCACTATCATATGGTTTGTCGGCTAATTGTAGCTGACCTTCGGTTGCCTGTTCAACCAGTATCCCTTAAGATGTTTCAGACTTATCTCCATATTTAGTAGTGAGATCTTTCTTCATCTTCTTTACCTTTCTAGTTATTTTATCGATCTCAATATTTGTAGATATTCTAGATTTGGCTTCTTCATATACTCTGAACCTAGTGGCTATGGGATCCTTTGGTACTAAAAGTAGTGCATTAATAGATTTCAGTGTGAAATCATGGTCTATTTCATATCCCATTGGTGCCAACCATTTTATCATAGGCTCAAATGCTTTTATCAAGGTATAATCGGTGTTGACCACAAAACATATGTCATCTTCAAATTTCTAAACTAATTCCCTCAGAATTCTGCTTCTCTTTTGCATTTTAGATTGAAATTCAGTGAAGTATGCATTAAACTCTACATTCAACTTATCTCCTAACTTGTTCATCATTTCACCAATTTGTTTTGTTATCGGTACATCCGGTATCCAATTTACTTTGCCAGTGCTAGGCACATACTTTTGTAAATAGAGGAATATGCATGCAAGTAGAGATCTGTACTTACATGTGTTAGATTTCTTTTTCCTTATGGTCTTCATATTCTCTTGAAGTTGATGAAATAGTACCTCAACAAGATCAACTTGGTGACCTTTCACTACAATTTTGTGCACCATGTCTACTGCACTGCAGGGTACGCTATTGAGTGTGCTCGATTGAAATAGCTTGTACCCAATCACATGTGCTTCAAATTTTACTGCTAGGTCCTTAATTGTTGAAATCTTCAATGCCCAACCATCTGATTGTGCTCTAATGGATTTCTAAACATTCAGTCATGAAGAAATTTGGAAAGCCTTAGCTTTGTCGGTTGTAGGGAGCCCAGTAACCCTACTGATTATTTTCTTGTTGACCTCAATCAGTTTATCCAACTAGAACTTGTCATCATGATATCTGCTCAAAATGATTCTAATCCAATCTGATTTGAATGATTGTGGCAAGTGTGTAAAGTATGATAAACCTGATTCCTCAATCTTCTTGTAGTCTGATTTCATTTTTCCATCGGGGCCACAGAGTGGTTGATATGCTGCAATAGTTTCAAAGTCCCCAAATTCTCTGATTTTGCAGTGAATATAAGACCTTATGTCTTCTGTCAGTAAAACCCTTTTTGGTATGCTTGAAAATGCACCCATTGTATCTATCTATGCTATGACCTTAGGATGTGGCTTAAACTTTGGTTTGATGAAATGTTCCCTAACAATTAGATTAACTTCCTCTTCAACACTTTGAGTTTTTCTTGTAGACGATGTCGATGCCATAAATTAATTCTAGGGTTTCGACAAGCAACAGGATAGGAAGTATTTTATCACAAATGAACTTACTCAGTATCATGAAGAGTGATGTCGGTTCGATCTAGCATAGCCTTGAATCCTTCAAAAAATCTTTTAGCTCAAACTCTGCTCTTTGAATTCTCCACTCTTTGAAATCGCATTGTAGAAATGAACTTTGTTCCCGTGTATTTATAGACTTTCAATGTTCCCGCTCAAAATTTTATGTAATAAATGCTCCATCTAACTTTTGGTATGACACAATTGTCAGCTCGGTGACTACTAAAACTTTCATTTGCTCGGTTAACATAGGTTTTCTTCATTGGTTGATACATATGCTCGGTTAACCTTAGATAGTGATTACCGACAGGTAGCAAACTCTCGGTCTCTCTTTTACCAACTGTATAACATTGTTAGCTCATGAAAAATAAACCATAGTGCATCTTTATTCATGCTGATTTGGTATAAGAACAATATGCATAAGGAACTATATGTAAAATGTGATCTTTTGAAATATCAGTCCCATACATACCTATTTCACTTTAAGTGGAGGTACCGATGTCACCTAATCCAGTGGATGAGGTTTCAACGACAACATTACTTGGCTTAGCATTCTCATTAGATGCCTTCTTCCACATAGTGTTCCTTAACTTTGTGATATCAACAATAGTATATCCACTTTCAAATATATGGTTTTCATCTGGTGCTCGGTCTCTGCAATTCTTGCTTAAATGACTGACCTTATGGTAGTGCAGACAAGCCATCCCAGAGTTTGTCTAGTTTCTTGATTGTCCAATCTGGCTCTTTCTATAACATTTTGCTACAATGTGTCCATATCTACCACATACAACACAGTTAGTCCATGTATTATAATCCCAAACATAAGAGTTACCTTGTCTCTTCGGTTGATATGGTCTGCGTTGTGGTTTCTCCTTAGGTGTCTAGACTTGCTTTATTTTCACCTTATAGTCCCGTGTAGTGTGTCCATGCTTGTTACAAGTATAGCATATTTTATCCATAGTAGTATTATTAGCAAGATCATTTTGCTTAGCTCTACACTCATAAGCAGGATGTCCAAACTTTCCACAATAGTAACAATGTCCATTAAACTTAGGAGTGACAAGAGGTTTACCTTGTGCTTTGCTTCTGCACACATTAGATGTATGTCCCGATTTGCCATAGTGATAACATGTCAACACTTTAGGTTTCTGATTTTGATTGATGTTGACTTGTTTAGCTTTTTGTGATGTTTCTCCTTTACCGGTGTAGCCTATACCAGCTTTGCTCCCAAATCTTCTTTGATTAGTCAAGAAGTCATCAATCTTCTTGGAGCTGTCCTTAGCAAGTTTCTTCATTTCATTTTGTTGTTGTTGATTTTTCACTTCATTTCTCAGCTTCTCATTTTCTTCTCTGAGTCTTGCAACATCTTCTAGTTTTCTTGACAATTCTGCATTCACTCAGTTTACCTCTTGATTCACAGTCATCACTTGATTAGTTACTTGGAAATGTCAGTCAGTGAGTCTTTGTATCTCACTTTCTTTGGTTTGAAGTTGTTCACTCATCTATCTTTGGTCATCGATTGCTAGATTTCTTTCTTTCTCAGCCTGATTTTCTTTGTTCATTGTTTCTATCATTCTCACCATCTGAGATTCTTGATCGATTTATAGTGCTTTTACTTGATTAGTTAAATATTGATTCTTTTCAGATAGATCAGTGATTATGATTTCAAATCCATCGGAGATGCTTCCAGAACTAGATCCAATATGCTCGAATATGTCATCAATAGGTTCTTCATGATAACCGATCTCATTTTTTAGTCTAGCTAGGTTCTTCCTTTCATCTAGTAATTTCTTCAGTCCTTGCTTGGCTTGCTTATACTATTCCATAAACATTTGCATTTGTATCTTCTGATTCTCAATAGTCTTGTCAAGCTTGTATCTCTCCATGACTTAGATCTTTACCCTTCAGTGGTTAAACTGTTCAACAAGAGAACTATGCTCTGATACCAATTGTTGGAATTAGGAGAGATAGGTACTGAGAGGGGAGGGGTGAATCAGTGCCTTCAAAACTTTACTTGTATAACCTTTCAGATCTAAAACTATAAATAGTGATAATCGACCAATATAAATTGAATAAAATTGCATGAATCATTTATCCACTTAACATGAGTAAGTAAACAACATGAAATCCATAACACAATCACATGACACAAGTATTTTGGTAACACAGAAACCCTTGTTAGAAGGTAAAAACTACGGTGAGGATGACACCCACAAATTCTTCACTACTGCAGATAGAAAAGGTTTTCATATTAGGGCTACAAGTTTTGATCACTTCTAGTGATCTCACCCTATTAGGAGTGACATGTTAGATTAGCTAGATCTACCTAGTTATAGGATTTTAGCAACACAAATGAAGTGTGCACTTGATTAAGAGATTTACAGAAGACTGTTAAGTCTACTCTATTAAGAGATTTTATCCAAAACTCTATTACAATTGTCAGAAAGCAATAGGTATTTATCTGCTATTTGACACTCAATTGTCTGTTAGAGATCTATAAGCTCTAATAAAATATCACCTTACTTGTGATGAATATCTGCTTTGAACTGCTTGGTAGCCTCTGCTAATTCTGCTCAAACTGAATTCTATTGTACTCAGTTCTGTTATGTTACTGATAGACTTGAAGATAGGGAAAATGCTTCAAGTGCACCATGATTCATATATTAGCTTGGTCCAAAAAAATGATGCAAACACATAAATATATAGTGTTCTATTTTGCCGCTTTAACACAATTAGGTTACACACTATAATCATAACCCTAAGATCTACGGTGTACAATAATAACCTAGATCATCTATTACAAAAGATATACATTTTATTTAATGAATATCATTACATTAAATGTTCCTTGATCTTGGTAAAATGTTTTACAAATCATTGTAACCGTTTGCATAGAAGAATGTGCCATTCTTGATTACTATGCCATTTCCTATGATCCTTGGTAAACACCGTGTAAACTGATTAGTGTATATTGCAATGCTCAGTGTTTACTGTCTATCGGTGTCAGTGTCTACTGGTACTCGGTAAATTGTCTACTGCTCGGTGTATAGGCTTTACCGACTAGTCTATTCTGCTTTATGTTACTGATTAGCTCATTGTAAGTAACTGACCGATATCTTTACACACCTTTGGTACTAATGAAAACCTTAGAAGGCTCAATAGAGATAACATCCTATTTGGTTGCAAGTAAAACATCTTCTTGTGAAAACACTTAGTCCTTTTCCCCCAAATATTCCTCTACTACTGAGTCTTCTCCCTCTGAAACTACCCATGTTACTGGGTTCACCATATTGGTCTTGATTGTTTGTTTCTCCTTGTGGCCTTCGAGATGTTCCTCTTCCTCCAAACCTACCCCTTCCTCTAAAGTTTCCTCCTCTTCCTCTACTCTATTGTTCTCCCTTTCTCTTTTATTTCTCTTTAATTTTAAGTGCCATTTGAAAACATTTCTACACCGTCTCAAGATTGAACAAGCTAAGTTCATCTTGAATTCTATACTTGATTCCATTCAAGTATCTTGCCAATTTAAGCTTTTCATTCTTAGGGAGCTTTTCCTTAAAAGTCATTTTATAAAACTCTTCTATGTAAGTGCTCACATCTAAGTCCATTTGCCTTATATTTTTCAATTTATTATGCAACATCACCTTGTAGTCTTCTGGTACAAACTTCTACTTAACCTCTGCAACCATCATCTTCCATGAAGTGATGGGATTATTTTCCTCTTCTTACCTCTCATTTTGAAGGAAGTTCCACCAACTAAGTGAAGGGCCCTTCATCCTTGATTTTTCTATCTTCACTTTCTAAGTCCCATAAATGTCATCACACTCAAAATTATTGTCAAGTACCTCCAACCAATCCATACATTCTTCTAGATTCAATTTTCCATAAAACACCAAAAGGTTTGCCCTTTCCTTCTTCCCTACCCTCTCAAGGGATTCAAGAAGAGGTCTTTGGTCTGCACATACTCCTTCCTATCCAAGGATGTCTTCTTCACCCCCTTCTTCTTCCTCTTCATCAAAATCCTCTCCTCCTTTGTCCACTTTACCTTTCAACTTTTATAATTCTATCTTCATAGTCCCATTCTCGACTCTTACTGCCCTACTTTCTACCATTTTGTCTTTAACCAAGTTTTCTAACTCCACATTGGTCATCCTCACATGTATCTCTCTTTCTTCTTCTTCACATTATGACATTCTAACCTTACTTCTCTTCCCAAATAGATTATTATGTGCTTTGATACCACATGATGTAGAGTGCAAACCCAAAAGCTTGATGTATGTCCTTTCCTTGGTTAGGAATCAATCCTATCAAACCTTCAATCCATCCTTATCCAAATACTTCTTATGGAGTTACTCCACCCTTCCAAGGGTATAGTGTGCTTCAAACAACTTCCTAGACTTCTTAGTACTAAGATTAATTAGGATACGTTTAATAATGTAGGGAAACTTTCCTAAATCTAAGCTAAAGTGTGAAAATCCACTCTACTCCACTTATACTCTCAACTTGATGATTGAGACAACACTATTAGGGTAAATACACTTAGAATCCACCATTGATTGGATTCCAAGGTACCCACAACACATCTATCCCTTATTGGGCTAGTAGACTCTACTAGGTTTCACTAGGAGGGTTTTAGACAACAACTTTAATTATCCCTTAATGACTTGGTAAAAAAATTATAGTTTTTAGTACCCTTTTGGGACTTATGTAAGACCCCAAGGTCATCAAACTTAACTCAACTCAACTCTAGCACCCCTTAACCCTTACTTTGTTCACAGACCTAATAGACCTAATTAGGCTTGGTTAACAAAGAAAATACTAAAGAATGAGTTCATAGAATTGATCTACGGCCTCAGACTTGTTCTTCTACCTTCAAATGTTCCAAATGCACCATCTACCAAGTCATACTGCTCCTTTTGTTTGATTGTCTACACATATTCACCATGCTTAGGCTAAATACATGTGCTTATTTAGCCTAGGACTTGATGGATAACCTAGTAAAACAACACTCCCCATCTTGCACCTTTGGAATCTCTAAATTTAGATCCCTAACTTTTATTTTCCAAGTGGGCAAGGAATTCCACTAGTGAAATGTCAAGTTAGGGCTCCATCTCTATAACACCCTTGTTTATGGAGGGTTTCCTTAATAGTTTGTACAAAATTGAATGATTCTCCCTTCTATTATCACCAAATGGATTAAAAAAAATGCATATACAATTTAAGTTGTTCCTGTTGTATACACCTAAAAATTGTCACCTAGACTATTAGCCCCTTTTGCTAAATCATCAATTGCTTATTCTTGATCAAATCCTAGTTCTATCATTTATTTGATTATTTTCTATGGGCTAACCATCTTATCCTAAGTCTTTATTTAATTAAAAGGAATATTTCCTCCCCTTTTAATAAATAAAAAGCCCCCACTTTTCTTCTTATCCTAAGTTGCACAAATAAATCATTATTCTTATTTTATAAAAAGGGAAAAAGCACTTTTTGTCTCATATGGACACAAAAGTCAACTCTTATTTTCTCATTGGAAGATATTTGTGCACATGGATTTCTCCCTCTTTTAAGCTCCATGGTTGATTAAACCTTTTGCCTCTTAATCTCCATGGTCCATTCCTCCTCATTTCTTATAAAAAGAGAGCTCTCTTCTTCATTCTAGATCCTCAACTTTTTATGCTAACTTTATGCTGCAGGATTTCTAGGTCACTTTGGAGCTTTTTGAAGATTTGGAGCATTCTTAGCATCTAAATCTCATTCTTGCATTCTACATCTCATTCTTGCATTCTTAGCTTAGCTTCATATTTATGCTTTCTTAGATTAGCTTCATTTCTATGCTCTAGATTAGCTCACATAGATTAATTAGCTTGGGTTGTAACACTTGCATATTTCCTTTCATAGCTTAGCTTGCATTCTCATTTCTAGTTAGCATTGCATTGCATTTTCATTCTTGATTCTTGAAGATATTGGCATTTTTTCCCTTGTCTTCATTGAATCTCCCATTGCATGGTTTACTAGCAAGGTTATAGGCTAAATAGCTCTAGTTGAGAGCATTCTTAAAACCCTTGCACTCCATGCCTAGGGAGCTATGGATCAATTTTTGAGACCTCATTCTTGAGTGTTCTTGAATGTAATGATTTATAGAAGTGTGACACATTTATAGCACACACCTGTATCTTCTCATGGGAAGCATTCGGTCAATCCAATCTATACGAGATCGTAAAATACATAAAACTAGAAAATTTCTCAGGAAAATAAATGTTATGTTATTCCAATCCACCAAGAATCATACAATACCACTCTCTCCCTCTTGGTCAGGCTTGTACTAACTCAAATAGACCATTTCCAATTACCATAACCATATTTTGGATGGTTATGACTGTTGCAATAGAAGTTGCAACTTTTTGAGAAACTTTGCAATAATTGCAAAACACAACTTTACAACTTTTGCACTTTTTGCATTTGTTGACAACTTTGCAAAATCTTGAACAATGCACTGTATCAACTCTTAATAGACCTAAATGTGATCTAGGACCATTTATAATGTCATTATTAGTCATAATAACACAAACCCCTATGACACCCTATACAACTTAACCCTAAGCTCCTATTGGTCTAAGGAGACCCAAGGTTTATAAAGCACCTCCAAGACCCTTAGCCTTACAAAATGTAACAAAAGATTACATGGGTTTATCCTAAGGATCCAAACCCTTATTACATCAAATGAACCTTTGTGTGTCATCAAAGACAAGATGAGGTGCTTTGCACCAAGTGTCAATTGTTAAATGTTATAATGATTGCAAAAGGAAAACATGTTGAAGAGTTATGACACTTCCCAACATTGGAAGATATAAAGGGGAGAAGGTTTCAATTTAGAAGGACATTCCAATGAAATCAATGTTGGGTATAATATATTATTCAAAAAGGAAACAATGAAAAGTGTTCACTCAATTCTTTTTTTTGTTAACTCAAAGGTATCACCATGACTCGGCCTAGTTGCCAACTGCCTTACCTTGCTCATACACATTACCAAGATGGCATTCAGAAAGGGTGAGATAAGGAAATATTGACCCTATAAGGAATCACACAATATCTTGAAAACCATGTGTATTGGGTAAGCCCAAGTGTCAAAGTCAAAGCTGATACCAATGGGAAGAAAATCCTTGGCCTAAGACAACTCTACTATATGTCCAAGTTATCTTGACTCATTTCTTATGAATGACAATGACCCTTTCTCAAATAAAGTATAAAGGATATTCCATTCCAAGTATTGAAGGGGGTCTTATCAATCATTATACTTCATCCATCATCTTGCAAGAATTCAAGAAATCAATTAATTAGTAAGATCTAGCAAATAATAATAAAATTTACATCAATCATCACTTCAACTTGGGATCAACAATATGTATAATTGAGAAATCAAGCATCGCTCTATCAAATCAACATTAATTCAATCACCATCCATCAACATGTCTAACTAGTATTTATTATATCATCAATTGTTAATCATCTAATTGATAATTACATAATCATAACTCACCAATACGTCAAATCATCCAACCAATCAGATTTGTCTTACAACATATAGAATCTTAATATAATTATAAATTGGTATGAAGTATTAGTTCTTATAATATAAAAATTATAATGGTTCTTATTTATGATTTTTCTTACTTATGAATAATGGTCCTATTACTGATTTCTTGTTTACAAATAATGTGTATGAATATGATATTTTTATGTCACCCTCTATTTGGAGAATACATGCAATAATGAATAACTCTTATATGTTTAACTCACAAGTATTATTATAACTCAGTCTAGTGCCTAACTTGACTTATCTTGGTCTTATATATTTCCAAGTTAGGGTTCATGAAGTTGTGAGTTGAGGCAAAACTAGCCCTCCAAGAATTAATAGAAAAACAAAAAAAAAGTAACTTTTGCAAAAGGAAAAATTATGAAAGGTTGTGACACTCACGAATGACAAAAATGGTGAAGGGTAGTGACACTTTTGAAGGGTGAAAATTATGAAAGTTTGTAATGATTGCAAAGGGTGTGCATGATGAAGAAATGTGAATCTCCCCCACATTGCAAGATACAAAGGGGATAAGGTTTCAATTTAAGATGACATTCAAATGAAATCAATATGGGGTATAATATATTACTCACAATGGTAACAATGAAAAGTACTGACTCAATTTTTTTAATTTTTTAAACTTAGAGGTATCCCTATGAATTAGTGTAGTGCCCAATTTACCTTACCTTAGTCTTACATATTTCCATGTTGGGTTTTATGAAGGGGTGAGCTGAGACAAGACTACTATTGGAAATATAAGTGGGAAAGTAATACTAAGAGGGGGGGGGGGTGAATCAGATATTACCTATTTTACCATTTTAATTTGATAAAACTTTATGCATTACATAAACAAAACTTGATCACTGTAAGAAACTAAACATATAAAGCAACATATATGAAATCACTCATGACACCATAATTTTGGTAACCCAGAAACCCTTGAAAGGTAAAACTGGGGTGGGGATGACACCCACAAATCTTCACTACTGCAGTAATAAGTTTTGCTTGTTAAGGCTGACAAAATGTGATCAATTCATGATCTAACCTATGAAAGGTCTACTCTATCAAAAGCTAAAAGACTTATATAGTCTACATGTTAAAGGATTTATAAACTTACAACAAAGTAAGCACTCGGTAAAGAGATTTACATAAAGTCTGTTAAGACTACTCGGTTAAGAGATTTACCCTGATACACTGGTCAAAATGTCTCAGTACCTGATCTTTCAGTTTGCACTTGTATGCAGATTATAGATCTCCTCTTTACTATATATTTATGATCTCTCCTATCTGATCTTTCTTGATTCTGTCCTTTCACTGCTTAGCTCGGTCACTGGACTCTGTCCTGAATACTTGACTATTCTGAATATATCTCTTTGATCATTCTCTCATACTCATTCGATCTCAATATCTCTTTTTCTCTCTGATTCACACACACTTCTCTTGGTTTAGATCTTGCCCTTATATAATAACAAAAATGTTTTACCATTTCAAGATCTACGGTTCAGATTTATTTCTATTTTCGCTTAAGCTATACAATTTTCTGATTGGCTCTAGGTATTACATAGGGATCAATGATAATAAAATGGATGCATAATTACCTCTATAATTACCTCAATAGACAAAACACAAAACACCACTGTCACCAAAAATGGTTTACCTCGATTATTGTGCCATTCCAATCTTGTATGTCATTCCTGGCTAACTCGGCAAAAGCTATTCCTGGCACTCGATATTAACTGTACTCGGCATTGGTTAAAATTATCTGTTGCTAGGTAATCATTGATATATGTAACTCAGAAAAAACTATACTCAGCATATTACAAACACATAGTGACCATGACTTTACTCGGCATTACTACTGCTCGGTAAGTATACAATATATAACTCGACCTTTACAAAATGACTTAGATGCAGTGATGACCGACCATCATTGCCTAGATATATGACTAAGTGTGAAGCACTAATGGTCAACAAAATTATAGAGATCTACAATCTCCCCCTTTGACATTAGTGGCAAAAACACTTTGTCATGACATTTGTACTTACAATTGCAAAAATATGTTTGTACTAGCCTAATACTCCCCCTGAGATATATATACATTCAAAATTTTTGTTACCTGTCCCTATTCTATACTTGTCTTTCCTCATGTCATGATGATTCCCCCTTGTTTTTGACATGATGAATTTCTTTATCAGTAGGTAGCTCATAAAATTTCTCCAGAAAAGGTTTATGGAGCACCATGATCATGTAGAGTGCATTTGTCCAAGCTGTTGAAGCAATGTTTAAAACTTTTATCTACATTTCTAAATCTACAGCTAAACTGATGAGGCTCTCAGCTATGGACAAATGTGGATCACTCTGGATTAATTCCTTAGCCTTTGCTAACTTTCTTTATATAGCCTCCAGATGAGGTGTCAAAATAGTTTGTATAGAGAGTAGGTGAGAATGAATCTTGCCATCATTAGCCATCAGCTCAGCTAACTTACTTTGGGTTTGCATGATTTTGACATAATGTGCTGCACTGGTGTTTGCATCCAAGCTCAAGGACTGACTTGTAGCCTTAATCTCTTTCTTGAGAGTATCAATCAATCGTTGATTCTCATCTGTGAATAGTTCAACATTACATATTTTGGCCAATAGAGACTGTCCATTCACAACTAATCCCTTGGTCTCTTTTACCAAAGTGGACAGCTCAACCTGTTTCACTGCTATCTCGGTAGATATCTTCCTCAGCATTTTGGTCTCAAACCTCCATTCTAACCATTCAAATAACTTATCACTTGCATAGCTAACTTCATTATTTACTTTCTGGACAATGTGTACAAGTTGTTCCAATATGGGAATGAAACTATTTACATCTGATAAGTCATATACTTCATTAAATATATCTTTTATTTCATGAAGGATCTATTTTTGCTGATTCTCCCTTCGGAGTTCTGCTTGCCTACTTTTCCTCATCAGCAAATCCTTCATTATCTATAGTTTCTCATAAGAGAGGTTATTGGTATCCCACTCGGCATCTGTACAAGAGCTTTTATTGCCTCTTTCTCCTTTGGCTCTTACTCTTCAATGAATTTTCCTATGATATTTTCTTCTCCTTTCCCCTTATCCTCAGCATGAGGACTAACAGCTTGTTCATCTAACTTAATTCCTTGTTCTTCTTTGCTATGTTCTTCCATAGGAGGACTTTGGATTTTGCCTTATGCTTTGTCCTCTTCCTCGACAGATGTAGATTGAGTTAGTGGTACCAACTTGATGGGTTCCTCGGTAGGGCTTGTACCGACTAACTTGTCAATAGTAGAAACTTCAGGTAGAGTAGGACTCACATCAACAGATTATGTGCTAGTAATTGTGGGATAATCCATGACCTATAATAGTATAGTGTTACTACTTGGTAAGGGTGTATCAGTTGCTTTTGTATTCTTTAAATCATCCTCAGTCAAAAATGAATTCTTAATGGGGCTCTCCTTGGGTATGCCAACAATGTGAACCTCAGATGTATCCTGTGTTTTCACTTCCTTAGGAGTTTCAGTCTCCATTTTATTTTTCTTGTTTTTAGGTTCAACAACTATCAAAGTAGTAGCATCCTTTCCTTCATCCTTATCGGGCAACAATCCAAATAGTATCTTCCAAATTTTGATACTTTCTTGTACAACATCTTCAACCTTGTGTTGAAGAATTAGATAGGCTCTAAGTTTGGGATCAAACTTACCTCTGTATTTCTCAATTATCTATTTGATGTTGGCAAGGGTGAGAGTGGACTCAACTTGTGCTAATGTACTCTCTCATATTTCCTTCTCTATTTGTAGAGCATACTCCCTTTTTTGTGCAACCCTGTTGCATAATTCCTTAGGAATTTTGTTTTCAATTTGGATTGGTAGCATCTTGAAAATGCATAATATTTCAAGAATAGCATCTTCTACTTTCTCTTTATCTCCAATGCTCATGTTTCCAAACTTTAATCTTTTCAACTCATCCACTGCTATAGAGCTAGTAATCTTAAGACATACTTCATCAATAGTGAGTTGTTGTGTACCCTATTGTGTAACCTTCCCCATTACTCCTTCATCACTTTCAGTTTCTTCATCATCATCTTGTGTTAGAACAAGTTTCCTTTTGGGCCTCTTCATAGCCTTAGTTGGCACTAACTTGGGTTGTGCAAATTTTTGCTTAGCAAATGCAGGAGGCATCTTAGGAGTCTCAGAAGTAGTTCTTCTAGTTCTAGGCCTAAGTGATGGTGTCACTGACACTTTAGGTTTCAACACTCTTTTCTTTTCTGGGGACTCAACAATTATTGGTTTCTTCTCTTCTTCTTCTTCTTTTTCACTACCACTAGTTTCACTCTGTTCATCTTCTCCCAATCCTTGGGTCAACTCTAGTGGTGCATCCTTCTCAGATTCTTTGACATAGTTTTCCAGATTTTTCACTATCTTCTTTCTTTTCCTCTCTGTGGTGGCAGCCAATAATCCTAAAGAGATCTTGGATTTGGCTTCTTCAAATGTTCCAAAGTAAGGTGCTTTATTATCAATTTCTTTAGCTAAGAGGGCTGTGATTGCAGCAGTAGCTTGATCTATGTTGAGTTCATAGGGTAATGGCATTAACCATGAAACCCTAGGTAGGATTGCCTATGCATAAGTAAAGTCTGTGTCTACTAGAAAACATATATCCTTGCTATATTTTTCAATCAAAGACACAGGGACTCTAGTCCTATTTCTCATCTTCTTCTTAAACTCAATGAAATAGTTATCCATTATTCCTTCAAAATCATCTCCAATTTGATTTAGAAAATCATTTATTTGAATAGTGATGGGTTTCTTCTTGTCCCATGTAACATCTCCATGTGTAGGAAAGCACTTCTTGACATAAAAGAGCAAACAGATCAGTAAGGAACCGAACTTACACATAGAATTCTTTTCCATCTGAATGGAGTTCAAGTTCTCAGCAAGTTGAGTCAGATGGAGCTCGACAAGGTCATACGTGTGTCATTTCTTGATTATCTTCCATGCTTGATCCACTGCCATACAGGGGACACTGTCCAACCAACTAGATTGATAAAACTTGTGTGAGATGACTCTAACAACAAAGTCAATTTCTGGATCAACTATGGTGGAAATTGTCATTCCTCATTTGTTCCAAACTACCTAGGTGTTAGCCTGAATATCCTCCTTTCCTACACATTTCATCGTTCTCTTTCCTTCAATTGTAGGGTAACCAATGACTTTATGTATCATTTCCTTTGTGATCTTCACCGGTCCATCTTCCAGCCATAAATGCATGTCATGTACTCAACTCAAAATGATCTTTATCCATTCCACTTTGAAATTTTGTGGGAAATTTAGGGCATGCACTAACCCTTGATCAGCAATAACCTTATATTCTGGCTTCAGCAGTCCGTTGACACATAGTTTATCATAAGCTTCCCTGATCTCGTAATCACTGATTTCTCCAATTTTACACATGTAGCAAGACCTAACATCATTCATCAATAACACATTCTCTGGAATGGAAGATAGGGATCTGTTTAAATCTCCTTTAATAGCACTTTCTGATATTGCCTTGAATACCTTAGGCTTGCAAACTTCATTCCTTACTAATTGCACATTAAAAACTTCCATCCCTTGTTTCTTGACTAGTGTAGATGAAGATGATGCCATTTTAAACTGTAATTTTCAAAAAGAAAATATTTACTCGGCAAAGTACCTTTTTCGTCAATAACCCTGTAGATGAATTTTGTTGACAACACGTTGAGAAAATTTAGAATCGCCTTTCTTAAACTAGTTTCACAAATTCTGAATCACTCTCTAAAATCTCAAATAGCCTGGTGAAATGAAATTAATGGCAACTTTTTGCTTTATAGAATTCAAAAAATAGAATTAGGGCCTCATAAATGCTTCGTATAGGTTTTGGTGGATTACAGTTGTCTTGGCAAACTCAAAAGCTTAGTCGATATAATCATTGCGATACAGCTTGACCTACATAGCATTTCAGCCATAGTAGGTGCTCGGCATACATTGATAGCTCGGTCAAGATACTGATGCTTGACATCAAAAATGAAATTCTCTATTTTGTTCAGATATGTCCTAATGCATCTTTCTCTTATGCAGATATGGAATTTTGCTCAATTCTATGTTAGGAACTAATGAAAAATAAGAATTTGCAAGACTCAATTCTGAACATACCTTCCAAGCTTAATTAGAAGAGGTGTGATCACCTAATCCATTGGATTGGGTGACGGCAGATGTGCTAGCTTTGCTTGAGTTTTCTTCTTCTTTGTTCCTCCATGTCTTTTCCATCTGACTCTTCAATTTCTCACGGATACCTTCATTCTGATTATTATCATTGCTCGGCATGGGTGATCTACAATCTTTCTTTAAGTGACCAACCTTATTACATTTGTAATAGACCATGCTTCCATTCATCCAACTTTTAGATTTGCCTCTAAAATGAGTCTTCATGCAATTTTCTCTGATGTGTCCATATTTACCACAATAATGGCAACCCTACCAAGTGTTGTAATCCCAATTGTAACAGTTGTGCTTTGTGACTGGCTTGGTTTGTTCATTTGATGACCACCTTGGTCTAGATCTGCATTCAAAACCTTTGTGCCCATACTTCTGACAATTGAAACAACTTCCTTGAAACTTGGGTGAGGTGGATGAATTGCTAGCCTTAGATTTACATTCATGTGCTTGATGTCCATGCTTCTTGCAGTTAAAACAATGTCCATTAAACTTAGGTTTAGAATTAGACTTACCATGTTTGCTTCTACATATGTTGGTTGTATGTCCTGGCTTTCCACAATGATGACATGTGGGCTTGGTGTTCTTTGGTTTAGCAATCTTCTATTCTCCATTCTTTGATGATTCTCCTTCTTTAGTAGATGAATGTTCATTCAGTCCAAGTCCAGATCTATCACCGGATCTTCTAGGTGATCTTAACAGTTCAAAATATTTTGTAGCTTCATTGGGTTTGTTCATCCTTTCATTGATTTCCTTTTCAGTTCTCAAATCATATTTCAACTGATCATTTTCAGACCTTAGTTGATTGATTTCCATATCTTTCCTGCCCAATTTTTGATTAACCATCAGTAGTTGATTTACCATGTCTAGTTGATTATTAGTCAACCTTTGCATGTCACTTGTTCTTTCATCTAGCTTGATTGCGATTTGTCTTTTGTCTTCTTCAGCCATTGCCTTATCATCTTCAACTTTCTTTTTCTGTTCCACTAATTCACAAATTCTGACAGATTGAATTTCTTGTTCTCTCCTTAGAGTTTTGATGTCATCATTTAGTATGGTATTTTTCTCCAGTAGTTATTTTATAGCTTTATCACTTTCAATAGAGTTACCATTGTCAAATAGTCCAGAGATGTTTTCTTCTTTATACTGTGGCTCATTTTGTTGGATTTCAATCTCTCTTCTCTTGCTCAAGGATTTCTTCAATTCTCCTCTAGTTGCTTCCAGTTGCTGTAATGCCAGTTGTACTTCAATCTTTTGATTCTCTATGATCTTCCCCAGTTTATAAGCTTCCATTGTAAGATCTTTTTCCTCAAGTGGTTAGACTTCCTTAAGAGAAACCTTGCTGCTCTGATACCAATTGTTGGAAATATAAGTGGGAAAGTAATACTGAGAGAGGGGGGGGGGGGGGTGAATCATATATTTCTTATTTTACCCTTTTAATTTGATAAAACTTTATGCATGACATAAACAAAACTTGATCACTATAAGAAACTAAACATATAAAGCAACATATATGAAATCACTCATGACACCATAATTTTGGTAACCCAGAAACCCTTGAAAGGTAAAACTGGGGTGGGGATGACACCCACAAATCTTCACTACTACAGTAATAAGTTTTGCTTGTTAAGGCTTACAAAATGTGATCAATTCATGATCTACCCTATGAAAGGTCTGCTTTGTCAAAAGCTAAAAGACTTATATAGTCTACCTTGTTAAAGGATTTATAAACTTACAACAAAGTAAGCACTCGGTAAAGAGATTTACATAAAGTCTATTAAGACTACTCGGTTAAGAGATTTACCCTGATACATTGGTCAAAATGTCTTAGTACCTGATCTTTTAGTTTGCACTTGTATGCAGATTACAAATCTCCTCTTTACTATATATTTATGATCTCTTCTATCTGATCTTTCTTGATTATGTCCTTTCACTGCTTAGCTCGGTCACTAGACTCTGTCCTGAATACTTGACTATTCTGAATATATCTCTTTGATCATTCTCTCATACTCATTCAATCTCAATATCTCTTTTTCTCTCTAATTCACACACACTTCTCTTGGTTTAGATCTTTCCCTTATATAATAACGAAAACATTTTACCATTTCAAGATCTACGGTTCAGATTTATTTCTATTGCCACTTAAGCTATACAATTTTCTGATTGGCTCTAGGTATTACATAGGGATCAATGATAATAAAATGGATGCATAATTACCTCTTTAATTACCTCAATAGACAAAATACAAAACACCACTATCACCAAAAATGGTTTACCTCATTGTGTCATTCCAAACTTGTATGTCATTCCTGGCTAACTCGGCAAAAGCTATTCCTGGCACTTGACATTAACTGTACTCGGCATCAGTTAAAATTCTCTGTTGCTTGGTAATCATTGATATATGTAACTCAGAAAAAACTATACTCGGCATATTACAAACACATAGTGACCATGACTTTACTCGGTAGTACTACTACTCGGTAAGTATACAATATATAACTCGACCTTTAAAAAATGACTCAGTCATAATGATGACCAACCATCATTGCCTAGATATATGACTAAGTGTGAAGCACTAATGGTCAACAAAATTATAGAGATCTTCAACTACCCCTCTAATTATTAATGTAAGAGAAAAAGGAATAACAAAAAATAATGGAAGTGAATTTTCTAAAACACAAAGTTATGATACTTTGTGACACTCACAAAGGACTAAAATGGTGAAGAGTTGTGACTCTTTTAAAGAGTGGATATTATGAAAAGTTGTGATGAATGAAAAGGGTAGATATGATGATGAGATGTGATTCTCCCCCACATTAGAAGATACAAAGGGAAGAACATTTCATTTTATGAGGACATTTAAGTGAAATCAATGTGGGGTATAGTATATTATTTACAAAGGCAAAAATGAAAAATGGTGACTCAATTCATTTTTTTATTAACTTAGAGTTATCCTTGTGACTTAGCTCAGTGCCCAACCTACCTTACCTTGGTCTTACATATTTCCAAGTTGGGGTTTAGGAAGGGGTGAGATTAGGCAAGTGTAACTCTCTAAGAATTAATGGAAGATAAAAATGAATAAGAAGAAAAATAAGGAAGTGACTCTTTAAAAAGGAAAAGTTATGAAAGGTTGTGACACTTGCAAAAAACAAAAATGGTGAAGGGTTGTGACTTTGTTGGTTCTTCAAAATATACTTTATGCTTATGAAAGAAACCAATACATCCATAGATAGATTGTCAGGAACGGTCAATTCCAAGTATGGAAAATCTAGGATGATTGGACCAACTATAGGGACAAGATTGCCCTTTGCACTTCTGGCTCTGTAAAACCAAGGAGGGTGCTCCTAATTCAGATCCACATAAAACACTTCAAAATACCTTCTGGATTTAAATAACATATAAATGATAAGAAAATACTAAATAATAACCAGTTATTTATTGATTCTCCATTACCATTGATGAGATACAACTTGCAAGTCACAATACCTTAAATATCTTGATAGATTTATATCAATATTAGGAATATAGCCAAACCCTACTAAGAACATATCATTGAAAAATAAATTGATTTCTAGCCAGTGCCTTATCCATTACACAATATTTTACTACAAAGCAAGAATACAAAAACCAACTAATGTCAATGATTGAGGATCCCTCAAATATTATCACCTTATGACAATATTGATCAGTTTATCACCAGACTCATACTACTTATAGAAATCCCTGTGCAGACCAAAATGAATCTATGTTCTATCCAAATCTATTTAATTTGATCTCATATCAAATTAGGGGAAAAGAAACACATACATAAATAAACTCCATGCAATGAATTAGAAAATTCATAACTCAAAGAAATAGATACAAAGGAGAGATTTGAATCCTGGATTTTTGTATTCATATATACTGAATCATGTTCCTTGCATACACCACGCCTTAAAAATATACACCACTACAATAATAGCCAAAAAACAAGAAACTTGCTATTTTCTATAATAATACAACCTTATACAATCTATTATACCCTTGACTCAAAACTTGTAAGAAAAAGCTATCCAAGTTCCAACCCTTCAAATGTTCTTGGGAATCCTTTTATAGAATAAGGATTCCAGCGAGATTTGGATCATTTAGGAAAATGACAAAAAGTCACATTAGACAAGACAAAAGACAACAAGTACAAAATAACTGCATTGTTGCAACTTTTACAAAAATGTCCTCTAATTTTCTGACCAAGCTCCTACAACAGTTTTCACAAAATTCACACAACATTCTTTTACACAAAATTCACCTCTGCAATTTGTTTCCTTTAAGAAACTGGGGAAGTGCCACCTGTTGCAGCATCAGCGGGGATCTCCTCTTTACTTGCTTCTTTTGAGGTATATTTATCTTCCCAAGATTTGAACACTCATCACTTGACCAAGGGAAAGAAACAACCTCATAATTCTTCTTTATCAATAGGTACCAGTCAGTTTTCACCTCTGAACCTCTTTATTTAAGAACCCAAAATATGTTCTAGCATTTTATATAGTCTCAACTATTTGAACAAAAGGAATATTAATATCCATATTCAAAATAATTCTCATTCTTATTACAGATCATCATCTATTTTGTCGAGCCATTTTCTTTTGTCCTTTTAACTCTCCATTTTTCTTGAAAATGCTAGGAAACATTTCAAAACAAGCTTTAGAATATTCACCTTTTAATATTAATGTCTTCCTTTGAATAGTCTCTCTTTTAGCTGCAAACTCTAACAAGTTTTTAACAAACTTGTGAGTATTCTTTATTTTTACATCTACATCCTGTTCAACCTTTGATAAAGAATAAAAGAATTTCATTTTATTTTGTCTCAAGATCCACCTATCCAAAATTGGTTCCACAGTGGCTTTTTCCCCTTTAGAAGAATTCAAAATTTCTACTAGTTGTTCTCCACTCATGTAAATACCATTTGACTCAATGCCCCTAACAAAATGCAAAACTATGTCCCTAAGCTTCTCTTCATACTTCATATCAATCTCTAATTTTCCTTCCATGAAAATTTGTCTTTCACCCTTCAATTTCTTTCCTTTTTCAATCAAGGCTCTTCTATGGTCTTCCAACATTTCTCTTTCAATCATAAATTCCTCAAGAGTAAATGGAGGAAAAGGGGAAGGAGGGTATTCAATAATAGGGCTTGAGGATGAAGGCCCAGTAGAGGAAGAAGCAATCTGTAATTGTTCTAGCATTTGAACTTGCAATTGCCCTCCTAACTGTATGCACCCTAAAATGGTCGCCTAGACTTTGGACCCCATTTCTGCAATTTGTCAAATCCCTGAATCAATATTTTCAAAAATCAATATTTTTCAATTATATCAATTTCCTTGATCAAATCATAATCAATTCAATATTTCCTAAGGTTTGAACTTTATTTTAATTTAAAAGAGAAAAAAATAAAAATAAAAATCTTATTTAATTAAGAGAACATGCTCTTTTTTAAACAATTAAAAATCTCTTTTAATTAAATAATAAAATCACTTTATCCTAAGCTTTTATTTAATTAAAACGAATTTCCTCCCCTTTTATTTAAATAAAAAATCCCCACTTTTCTTCTTATCCTATGTTGCACAAATAAAGCATTATTCTTATTTTATAAAAAAGGAAAAAACACTTTTTGTCTTATGTGGGACACAAAAGTCAACTCTTATTTTCTCATTGGAGGATATTTGTGCACAAGGATCAAACTTCTTTTTTTCTCCACCGTTGATTAAGTCTTTTGCCTCTTAATCTCAATGATCCATTTTCATCTCATTCTCTATAAAAAAAGAGCTCTCTTCCTCATTTTCATATCTTAAGTTTTCATGCTAATGTTATGTTGCAGGTTTTCTAGGTCATTTGGAGCTCTTTGAAGACATTCTACATCCAAGCTTTGAAGACTTGTTATTACATTTCATTGTAGTTGCATATTTTCTTTCTTAGTTGCATTATCATGGCATATTAGCTTAGATTTCCTTTTATGCAATAGATTAACTTGCATTGTCATATAGATTTACATTGCATTGCATCCATATTGATTTCATTAGAGATATTGGCATTGTTGCCCTTGTCTTTGATTTGGAATCTCTCATTGTGTGGTTGACTAGCAAGGTCATGAGTTTATAGCTCTAGCTGAGAGCAATTTTACAAATCTTGCAACTCCATGCATAGAGAGCTATGGATTGATTTGTGAGGGCTCACTGTTGAGTTTTCTTGCATGTAAAGATTCATAGAAGTGTGGTCACATTTTCACCACATATTTTTTGGCACCCACCGTGGAGCAACCCCCCTCTTGCATGCTGGTTTTGATTATTTTTGGAGCTAACCCTTGTGTAGATTTGTTTGGAGATGAAAAACCCTAGATTTGAAAGATTTGATCATATCTCCCAAATGACTTGGTGTTTTGGTCTAAAATTTTTTTTGCAGGTTGGTGACATATCAGAGAAGCTCCAAAAATTTTTTTAGAATTTTTGGAGGTGATTTGTATTTTTTATGATTTTTCATAAAAAAATGATTTTTGGTGCAAATCAGCATATTTTTTGGAAATTTTTACATTTCTAGAAAGGTCTTGGAATTCTATAGAAGGTCCATTCACTGTGTTTTTAATTTAGAAATCATATCATAGCTCATTTGGTCAATTTATAAAAATTGGTCTATTTTGGTAAAATGGGTCTCTAGGGCACAAATAAAGAGATTTTTAAAATTTTTTTACATTTTTGGAAAGCTCTCTATTTTTTGATAGAGGTCTTTTTTCTGCATTTTGGGTTTAGGGTCCGAATTCATGTGGTAAAAATCAGATCTTGTTGACTAGGTCAAATGCAAAAAAAATAAAATTTTGTGATGGGTATGCACTTATTTTTCATTGTTCATTGCATGATATGAGTTATCATTTGGATTATTTGCTGGTTATCATTGCTCCTAACAATTGATTTTCAGATCTAACCCTAGGGTTTGCATAAGTTGGATATACATTGCATATCTTGTTTGCTTATTTTCTTGTCTTGTTTATTTGAAGGTGCTCTTGCTTTCATGGAAAATGCTTAAAACAAAGCGTTGGACTTGAGGTACTTTGTTCCATCTCTACAACATTTGGATCTTGGGATTAAAATCGAACCTCTTGTGTTTGGTTTGAGTGTTTACATGCTTTCATAGAACACATTTCAATTGATGCTCTTAATGAGAAATGAATGAACATAGATTTGCTTTCATACAAGTTTGTGTAAGTGAATACTTGTGTTTAAACCTTAAGTAATTCTTGGTTCCAATATCAAATATCTCATTGAGTGATTGAGGGCATGGATTCATTCCTTGTTTACATAAGGAGTTAAATGCACCACTTTGTGGACTCACTCTATGTTTACTTGGAAAGTTAAATATTCCATTGTTCAACCCTTTTTCATTTGTGAGTAGTATTGATTAGCAGTCTTAGATTACTTGTGATTGATCTAGATTGCTATCTTGGGTTATTGGACTTGCTAATCCACTGGCCCCTCATTTTCACCCCGTGGTTGCAAGATCAGCACCACATTAAAGGGGAGGGGTTTACAGGAAAGAAGCGTTAATTGCTCCACTAGGAAACCCTTTTGTGCTTTTTGGAACTCACTTATTTTCTAAGGTGTGGACTCACTTTGAGTTGATGTGAGGAGTTAAATGTTCCATTTTTGGGCTCACTTTGAGTTGATGTGAGGAGTTAAATGTTCCACTTTTGGACTCACTTTGAGTTGGTGTGAAGAGTTAAATGTTCCACTTTTGGACTCACTTTGAGTTGGTGTGAAGAGTTAAATGTTCCACTTTTGGACTCACTTTGAGTTTGTGTGAAGGGTTAAGTGTTCCACTTTTTGGACTCACTTCACATTCTCTTGAAGGGTTAAATGTTCCACTTTTGGACTCACTTCACATTCTCTTGAAGGGTTAAATGTTCCACTTTTGGACTCGCTTCACATTCTCTTGAAGGGTTAAATGTTCCACTTTTGGACTCGCTTCACATTATCTTAAAGGGTTAAATGTTCCACTTTTGGACTCACTTCAAATTAACTTGAAGGGTCAAGTGTCCCACTTTTGGACTCACTTCGCATTTACTTGAAGAGTTAAGTGTTCCACCTTTAGTGCTCTAAATACTTTTGATAGTGAATTACTTAGTTTTTATTTCTAGAAGACCTGCTTGGGGACACACCACCTCAAGGGACGACCTTAACTCCTATGTTTCGGCGGAGTATAAATAGCGGGAGGTGAATCCAAAGACACCTCTCTTGGAAATTGAGTTTGATATCACTCTTGGCTAAGCCTCAAAGAGCTTTATACCTTTGAGAAGTGAAGGAGGAGATTTGGGTTACCGTCTCCCCTCGGTTGTGTGATTTTGAATTCTTCTCATCTACGGATTTGGGCCTCACGTACCTTGCGTATATCAAGGACTCCTTTTAGAAAGCCATGTATATCTTTGTAGACAACTTGTTAAGGTGTTGTTGTGTTCTATGTGCCTGCTAAAACATTTTCAAGAACATACACAAGTAGAACCTTTAAGGAGTAGAAATACTAAGTCACTATCTCTGTTCATGTGCAAGGTTGCTTTGTCTCTTGCCCATTGCTTGAAGACTATTTGCTTGAATTCCTTGGTTGCTATTCTATGTGCTTGATCATCATTGTGAAATATTTTGAAAAATCTAATTGGAATACTAAAATTGAGTTCCATCCTATTGTAGTGAGTTCTCCTTAGAAGCTTGGTCTTCCTTGGTTAGTCCAGATCTCAGATCCTAGGTGCTGTCATGTTGCTCAACATCAACGTTATGGTATCAATTGCATAAGATGAATCTTAGTCTTCTTCTTTCTTCTCCATTTCCCATGTTCTTCTGAAGTCTTCTATTCCCATGGGAAATTCTTCTTCTTCTTCTTATTGATTATTTTCCTCTTATTATCTAGTCTATTTTCTTCTATTTTATCTCTTCTGTTGCTCCTATGCTTGATTCTTCTTCTTCTAGAACCATGAATCTCAAATATCTAGTTTTGGAACCTTTATTAAGAATAGATGATCTTGAGCTCATTGACATATTCAAAAAGTGTTGTTCCTTCAAAATTTTCATGAGTGACGAATTTATGACAAAAATAAAAGAAAAATTGATTAAATCAGACACCTTTGCTAGAATCATACTCATGATCTCATCCAAATATTTTTCATCTTCTAAATCTTCTCATCATTCCTCACATTCTAAATCTTATCACAATTCTTCTAAACACTATTCACATTCTTCATCTTCCAAATCTTATTATCACTCTTCTAAACATTATTTGAATTCCTCATTATCCAAGTCCTCTTCCAACACTAAGTCTTCAATTTCCTCTTCTTCACGATCTCATTCTTCTTCTACTTCTTCAAAGAGTCTTACTTCTCTTCATAAGACATACCATAATGAGCAACATGATAGTCCTTATGATACCTCTTCCATGAAGAGTGACACACCCACCTATGATGACTATGATGATGGACAATGTAGTGATGCCTATGAAACTTCTATTCCTAAGAGTCCTCCTCGTCATGTGCTCGTGCTTGCTAAAGGGTCATCGTATTGGGTAGATCGTGATGGTGATCCGTATGATTCTAATTTTGAAAGAAACTTTGATGAGTTTTGTGAACAATACCTTGATTATAATCCAGCTACTACTGTTGAGGAATATAAAATGCATTGTGCTGATTTGAAATGTAAATATTATAAGAATCCTTCCTCTAAGAACATTCATGCTGAAAATAAAGATGACACTCTCAAGAAAGATCATGTTAATGCTAAACCTTTGTTTTGTGATGGTTCCCTTCCATCCCCTACTTCCTCCAATACCCATACATTTCCTAAAGCTTCTGAATCTTTCACAAATCTTTCATGCAACAAAAGTCCTAATACTTTTCATGCGGTTCCCTATAGTTATTCTCAAGGGCTACCTCTTAAAGAAACTCAAGCTAATAATGCTAAACCTAAAGAGCCTAAGCTTTTATGTGCTATAATGCCTACTTCAACTAGTCCTTCACCATCTCTTCCAAAGTCTTCCATATAATTCCAACATGCTTCCTTGTCCTTAGAAGTGGCTCCATGTCAAGAGGACTCTAAAAATGATGAAGAAAAGAACATAAAGAAAGATCAAGATCAGGAACCCTCCATATCATCCAATTCTCTTCATGATGTATCTCTTCCATTTCATTTTTCTTTTGATCCTCTACGCTCTTCCGTATTCATTCCACCATCTCCTAAGCAAGATCAAGCTACTACTTACACCGTTGAGCTTATTGATAATCAAAATGACCTTACCACACTTGCGCTTTCCAAAGATGATACTTCCATTAAGGTTATTAAAAATGGTGTTGTTACTTTTGATGTAAAGGTTATTGAAAATCAAGAAAAAAAATGATACACTTATGTTATCCAAAGCTCCTTGTCAAGATCAAAGTCTTCCATCTTCTTGTTCTATCACTCCATGTTCACTTCCACTTTCTTCTCTTCCTAAATCTTTGCAAGCTACGAATGATCCTATCAAAGAAGGTGCTCCTATTCAAGATGTGCATGATCCTGTTGAAAACTCTAATGCTCACTCTAAAGATGCTGATGTCCTTGGTTGTCATATAGATGTTGATGAACTTATTGATTATCCTTTTGCATCTTCCACATCCATCCTTGGACCTCCTCCACCAATACTAAGGGCTTCATGTCTTCCTTCCATCTTGGGCCCTTATGTCCCTTCACTTTCCCCTCCTAATTCTCCTAATTCATCATCCATCTTGGGTCCTTACATCCCTCCATCTCCTATCTTTCCTCAAGATGAACATAGATGCATACTCTTGAATTATTTTCCTCCATCCACCCATCTAAACCAGTCATATTTTTCTTCTTCTTCCACAAGTCCCAAGTCTTTTGGAAGTAACTTGAATGTTCAATACAAGAAAAAGAAGCAATACAAGAATCCATCAAAAAAAGAAGATCACCATGTCTCCTCTAATCGACATGGGGGCATAAAGTCAAAAGAGATATCTAAGAAGAAAACTACAAGACAAGTATGGGTTCTGAAATCCATCATTGAAGATATTCTCTCTAAATCATCAAAAAGAAATGAAAAGCCTACGACTATATGGATTCCAAAGTCTCTCTTAAGAGAGTCTAATATTGAACAAAAAGTGAAGTTGACATTCAAGCTTCCAAAGGCTTCCGCTTCATCTTCTTTCAAAAACATTCTTCTATTCCATGTGCCTGAACCGCAACCTCTGCTAAACATTCACCATATTCCTTCTCGTATTCCGTTTCTCACATTTCCTCCACCCTCTCGCCACCCTTCAAGGTGTGTGTTGACATTGATCTTGCCTTCCTTTCCATCTACCCTTTCACAATCCTTCCATTCATTATCCTTCTACCTTCTATCATTTTTCCTCATTTGCCTATTCCTCATATCTTCCAACCTCACTTGCTTTACATAAAGCCTTATCCTCCATTTTTCTCTTCTATTTTCCTTTCCTGATCAGCATCTTTGAGAATATCATTTTGAATCCTTGTTATATCATGGTTTATCCTTTCAAGGAGCATTATCTAAAAAACTTGCTTTCTTCCAAAAAAAAAAAATTAAAAAAAAAAGAAAATTCAAAAGAAAACAAAAGAATGATGAAAAAATTAAAAATGTGCCTTGGTGAAAACCTGGAAACAAGCACCTTGGTAGCAAAAGTAAAGAGAAATAAATTCATCCTATGGTGAAAACCACTCCCTTGTGGCACCTTGGATAAGTACCATGATGAAAACCTAGCAATCATGCATCATGCGTAGTTCTTCTACATATTTCATCCATTCCATCTTCTTTCTTTGATTTTGACAATGTTGAACTATACACGAACATTTGGCTATCATGTGAGCTATCTTACGATGATCTTGCTTTCATTCCATTCATGTTTAGCCTTCATATTTATTTTCCTTCATTCATTCTAGCCTTTCGCTATCTTTCCCCCCCTTGGTCTTGATCTAATAAAAAGAGTAAAACACGATGCTATGAAGCCTCTTGACATATCTTCTCCTTTGGACTACATCCCTTCTTTCTTTTGCAGTGCGCTTTTGTGACTTATCCTATGCTAGCCTCTCATTGCTTGTCCAGATGCACTTTACATGACAATTTTTCCCTAGCTTGGGTACTCTTGAGGAGTTTGCCTTTGAGGATATCTTGCCTTCACTCTCCTTCATTCTCATGTCTTCCATCTCTTCCACCAGCTTGCTTATCCATTTTGTCCTCGACATTGCTAGATATTGGGACTACATGATGTGATCTTGCTCATGAGTTTAATGCTCATTCTGTCTGGGGGCATCCTTTGTATATATCTTATTGATCCTGAAAAAACACTAAAAAAATTTATATATGATGCTGAAAAAATCCTAAAAAGCATAAAAAGTCCTAAAAAAAAAATAAAAAAATAAAAAAATAAAAAAATAAAAAAATGAAAAAAGATTCCAAGTGGTGAAATTCTGAAAACAGGCGCTACTTGAGACCTTTGCACCCTTGTCTTTTAGCATGCGTCCTCGACACTTAGCCATTCTTCATCATGCCTTGACCTTATTTGACTTGGTCTGAAATTGGTCTTTACCTTTGTTTGGGAGGCATAACTATTCGCATTGGTCTTTTAGGTGTGTTTGTCTCTTGGGGCATTTCACAACAAGTGTTTTTCAACACCACCCCAAACAGTGTTTTTCAACACTACCCTTGTGTTGAGTGTTTCTTAACACTTATCAGATGTCTTACCCAACAGTCCAGTATGATGCGACATCGCTCATTAGCAAATTTGATCCTCAAAGTTTGACTCTATGACCAACACACACGCACTTAAACAATCAACTCGCTTGAGATATGTTGACTTTATTTTTCTTTGTGTGTTGTCTATGAGGATTTATTTGATGAGTGGTCTCTCCCTGAGAAGTTTTTGATGATGCATAGCTAGAAGATTGAGGGAATGAGAACATGTTTTATTTCTTTATCTACTTGTGGGTATATTTTGTTGGTCCTACCTGTCATGAGCATTTATGCTGGTCTTACTTGACACTATGGATTGATAAAGTATTATCCTTGACTGTTTTGCGAGTGCGTGCTTCTAGTTATCCTGACTTTCATGTGTCTTGATACAAGCATAATCTTGCCATATCAAACTTAGGTGATCTCACTACACTAGTCATCTTGACCTACATGTCTTTGATGCCTAGGTGAGATTTCTGCATTTCTATCTGATAAAGATCATATTCATATCCACATAGTTATTCTAGTGTGTATTGTATGATCTTGCAATGCTACCAATAACGCTCGATGATGATAATTAGATGTCTATAGGCATTGTGACCTTGCAAGTCAACCACTTTCATAGTAGCTTGCATTCTTAGGTTCATCATAGTTTAGTTTTTGCATCTTGCATATGGAGAGAGCTCTCCTTTTTATCATCTACGGACTAGTTGGTCAACTGTGCTCATTTTCTAATTCTTCTTGATCATATCTTTCATTTCTAGTCTTTCATATCACATCATTTTCTATCCATTTTTGGACACAAAATTGAAATCTGAGTCGCATTTCCAAATTTTCTCATTCTTCTACGCAGTTGACTGACCTTTTGAGGCATAATTCTTCAATCTTTGATGGAATTTCTTCCTTTCCATGTCTTTCAAACTTCTAGTCTTTCATTCACCCCTTTCGCTTCCTTTCTCTAAGGTTTGACTTAATTTTTATCCTATATCTTTCCTAGTCAAACCTAGTCAACCTGGGGCATATCTTCACTGTTTGATGGTTATCTTATCATGCTCGATCCTTCGATTATGATTTATTGTGACTTGATCAGATTTATCAATTTGTTGTTCTCCTCTATTTGATTTCAATTTCGATTCCAAGGGGGCAGTACCTATCAGCTTTAATCTTTGATTTAGCTTTATCATTCAGCTCAGCTTGAGATTCTTATTTTTAGACTTGATTATCACCTAACAGCGACGGTGGTGATTTTGTCTTTCAATTTTTATCTCATATTTTTCAGACTTGATTATTGCCTAGCAGCGATGGTGATAGTTTTGTCTAAGGCTTGATTTGCACCTAGTAGCGATGGTGTTGGTCTTGTCTTTCAGCTTATGCTTATTTTTGTCCTGATGTGTTTCCAAAATGAACACACATTTGGGTTGTTTTGTGATCCCAAATCGATCTCACATTTCAACTTTATTCTTGACTACATGTGATCCCAAATCGATCTCACATTAGTCAAAGAGGGGCAAATGTATGCACCCTAAAATGGTCGCCTAGACTTTGGGCCCCATTTCTGCAATTTGTCAAATCCCTGAATCAATATTTTCAAAAATCAACATTTTTCAATTATATCAATTTCCTTGATCAAATCATAATCAATTCAATATTTCCTAAGGTTTGAACCTTATTTTAATTTAAAAGAGAAAAAAATAAAAATAAAAATCTTATTTAATTAAGAGAACATGCTCTCTTTTAATTAATTAAAAATATCTTTTAATTAAATAATAAAATCACTTTATCCTAAGCCTTTATTTAATTAAAAGGAATCTCCTCCCCTTTTATTTAAATAAAAAATCCCCACTTTTCTTCTTATCCTATGTTGCACAAATAAAGCATTATTCTTATTTTATAAAAAAAGAAAAAACACTTTTTGTCTTATGTGGGACACAAAAGTCAACTCTTATTTTCTCATTAGAAGATATTTGTGCACAAGGATCAAGCTTCTTTTTTTCTCCACCGTTGATTAAGTCTTTTGCCTCTTAATCTCAATGGTCCATTTTCATCTCATTCTCTATAAAAGAAGAGCTCTCTTCCTCATTTTCATATCTTAAGTTTTCATGCTAATGTTATGCTGCAGGTTTTTTAGGTTATTTGGAGCTCTTTGAAGACATTCTACATCCAAGCTTTGAAGACTTGTTATTACATTTCATTGTAGTTTCATATTTCCTTTCTTAGTTGCATTATCATGGCATATTAGCTTAGATTTCTTTTTATGCAATAGATTAACTTGCATTGTCATATAGATTTACATTACATTGCATCCATATTGATTTCATTGGAGATATTGACATTGTTGCCCTTGTCTTTGATTTTGAATCTCTCATTGTGTGATTGACTAGCAAGGTCATGAGTTTATAGCTCTAGCTGAGAGCAATTTTACAAATCTTGCAACTCCATGCATAAAGAGCTATGGATCGATTTGTGAGGGCTCATTGTTGAGTTTTCTTGCATGTAAAGATTCATAGAAGTGTGGTCACATTTTCACCATACACTAACTTCTTCCTTAGTTCAACAATTATTCTGTCCTTTTCACTCACCTCTTTCTTCATTTCACCATTGGCCTTTAGGATAGTTCCCAACTTTATTGTGAGCTCTTCTTTCTCCTTGGCCTCTTTCTTTTCCACCTTCATATTGAACTTGGCAGTTTCTAATGCTAACTCTGAGGCCTCAACTCTTTAAGTCTCACTAACTCTTTTTACCAATAAACTACTAGAAAGGTCACCCTTGACAATTTGTTTACCTTGATTTCCTTCTTCTTTCATGAGAGACCACATAACTAGAGCCTGGTGATCATCTAATTGTGATACCCTTAATGGATTGCTCATCTTCTTCCCTGGTTTTGTGTACTTGCTTGGTTTGTTTCCTGACTACATCTAAGACAACTACATCAACAATGTCCCATTAAGGGAGGATGACTACCCTTGCATTCTTTATCAATTCTCTTCCTTTCTCTGGGTTAATTTTCCCAAACTCTTAATCATTTCCTTTTTGACCTCATCCTCAATGATGGCAAGGTTCTTTTCTAGACTTTCTTCCTATTTTTTCTCGTGGGTCTCCTTGAATTGACTAAGGTGAGTCCACCATAGGAACTGCAAAAAATCCCCAGCCCTAACAAAGGCATCATCAGCCACTAACTCATCACAAGATTTCTTTTTTACAAGATCCAATTCATTGCCTGCTAGTTCACTAATAGCCAAGTCCATCTCTACAACTTTGGGAGGCTTAGGGACTCCATAAATTTCTTCATAGGTCATAAAGATCTAACCTAGGCTTCTCATTCTTTGTAACTACTCTACTATCTCCTATTGATCCATAATATTTAAAGGAGATTGGGAGGGAGAATAGATACCCTCACTCTGTTGTGTCCTTTCTTCAATTTTTTGCCTCTTTGGGGGAGGTGGAGATTCAAGATCCACATCAATAGGCCTATTCTCTAGTGAAATGGGAGGCTCCTCTATTTTTTCTTGCATTTCTACTTCCATGGAAGAGGAAGGGATATCTTCTACTCTTTGACCCTTTTAATGTTTTTCAAGCCTAGGCACTACCACACTATATCCAGTCTTCCTCTATACCACATATCTATCAGGAGGCACCATTCTTGCAAATGTTGGTTTTACTAAATACAAATTTGGCCCTCTCTGGTCCTAATTGTATTACCATGTCCTTCTTTTAGTTTAGGGTCTGCATTATCCCCTCAAAATGGCTCATAAGAGCTTCAATCTTCTTTTTAAAAGGTTTTAAGTCCTTTAAAGGATCATAATACCTAACAAAATGATGTAAAAAATCTAGGGTCTTTCTATACACTAGCCATTTCTCCTTCCCAATCTCTTGCTCTTGTAAATCAAATAAATTTATGATTATATCATCAGAGGAGTTTAACATATGATCCGTGGAAGCACGCCTAGTCCTCTTTTTAAGCATTTCAGTATAAAATCCCTCAGGATCTATAGACCTTGCAACTCATGTGGTCATATGGTATGGTTCTAAAACCTTAACCAAGGGTGTCCATCCACCCTTTATGATCACAAACTGGTGTGGTATGGTGATGATTGGAAAATGGATCCCCTTCCTTTTCCAGTGAGATCCATATCCTACAATCCTCCAATCTTCCTTAGGATTTATGCTATGCCAACCTTTAAAGGAACTTGGTATGGAAAAATAAATGGAGTGCCTCTAAAACCATACACCCTGAAAATAGTTGAAACAAGGTATAAAATGATATCTCCCCAATTGTGTACTATCTTGATATTATTGAAAAATTGCTTTGGCCTAAGAAAATCCAATAATGCCTTTGGGATTCTTGGGTTCTCCAAAAATAACAGGGCCATAAGTCTAGATGAAAAGCATCTATCAAATGTTATAAAATTGGCCTCATTCTTACCCCATGTCATATTCAAGTTCCACAACTGGACTTGCATCTCTTCACCATCCTTTTCTTTTATTAATTCCATTTCCTTCTCAAAATCATCTGAACCCTTATAAAGGAATATGTGCATCAACAAAGAATACCAACCAAAAGGTCTATCTACCTTAGATCTCTGAATTCCCATCAGTCCATTATGTATTAAGTCAGCAAGGAAAGAGGAAAAATCAAAATTTACTACTAGATATGGGTGTAGGATATGTGCCATCATAAACATATAATGCACTCGCATTTCCTTTCCTGATTCCTCATAAAAAATTTGACATAGACACCAATACATACCCTTTTCCTTTAGATTAAAGTAATCTAGCTTGATGGGCTTTGGTGTGTTCAGTCCTACCATAGTCAACCCTTCAACCTTATCAAAAAACTATCTCAAAGGACTACTTCTGATATAGTCCCTCTATGCATTGTAAACCTCTTTGAGTTTATTAAAATCTATTCTTTTGAGGGCATCAATAGGCTCTCTTAACCGAAACACCTCTCTAATTTCAATAACAGTGATACTAATTAGAGGGTTTCCATTCACATCCCTAACCACTCTTGCTACATGGTCATAATTTTTAGCAACTTGGAGAAAAATATCAGTATCCATGAATACATTTGGGACTACTATTTTTCCTACATCAAATGGCCATACATTACTGCTAGGGGAAAAAGCATGTCTCTCTCTAAACCCTACCCTGAACAATACCAAACTAGACACACCAATGTTTATATCTCTCATATAATTACCCTTTTCATATAAGCCATCTACAACTCTAAGCCAAGGGTTTTTGGGCACAAGTTCTTTCAACTTAGATGAGTCATTCGTATAATTATCAAGTTGTTCTAGAAAATCATCACATACAACCCTCTCTTGGTAATCTACCTTTTCCCTTGAATTATCTTCTCAGTGCCATCTTAAAACTTAGGGTTTTAATATTCAACTTAACCAGGAATGCACATAAACCCTTCTCTCCAAACCCTAACAATAGAAATTGTAGACAAAAGATGGAAGAAACACAACATTCCTTATAATTACTCACCCAATAAATATTTCACTAAAAAACACAAGACGCTCTACAATATTGCTCCACTTAGTTGCTCTAAAAATTTTGTAGCTTTTGATTATAAAAATAGAGTGTCAAATGATATATTGTCTATGCAAAAGACATTAACTCTTGACAACCATGCCACATGTTCATGCCATAACTTCTTTGAAAATTTGACAATTTTCAGTTCAATGAGTAGGAAAAAATTTACACCAAAGAAAGAAAGTTTAAAATAGAATCATTGATCTTCCTTTGTATCACATTGGATGATCGTCGTGATCCCTTGACTAGTAAATATTGATCAACTTTTTATTTAGGCTTTACGCCCTTCGTCCAATTAGATTTGATCTAACGACTATCAAAACTGAGTATCCTTTGGCCCCACTTATCATTTAGGTTCCACGATCACCATTAGATTGAGTTAATCCAACCGCTACCTTTATTTCATTTGATTCTAACCCCACTGACTTACATTTTGTTAACCTGGATGATCAGATGACAAGTGTGATCCCACTATCACTAACTTCCTTTCATCTTTTGATCAAAGTATTATGACAACCGTTAGATCAAAAGAAACTTGTCAGCAAATTTTCAAGTCTTTATCCTTCGGCCCCATTGACATCATCCTTTTGCTAACTATAAGATCAAACGGCTCGTGTGTTCCTGTGATCGATAAGTATCAATGAATCTTTAATCAAGGCATTACACCAACTATTAGATGGAAATAGATCTGATAGCATCTTAATTCCTTACATCCGGGTCTAGGAAAACATGAACCATTAGATTGAAATAATTTGACAACAGATAGAAGTCTTAAAAATGATGGTCCCACTTACTTTGATCTTCACTAATTTGAGCATCTGATGGATGGTGTAATCGTGTAAAGGATAATCTTCAATCAAATTTTCATTGTGGGATTATGCACACCGTTAGATAAAAAGAGACTTTAACAAGGTTTGATATATGTCAAGACTTAGGAAAAATTAACACTCATGACAGGAAAAATTAAAATGTTGTCAAGGATTTAAACTTAGGAAATATTAAAGGGCACGCTAGGTAAAAAGAACTTAAAAGACTTGGCCCCACCCAATGATGACTTAAGACATGTTCTTAAAAGGAACTTAAGAGTCTGGAAAAAGTAACAAATAATAAGACTTTTCAACAAAGACCTAGGGTTTCCTTTCATAATGATTATCTAGGGCTAGAAACAAGACTTCACCTAGGGTTTAAGGAACAAAATGAACCAGTTCCTTTGAAAGATGAGGACATAGATAAAAAAAATTAATTGGGTATCCATAACAAGACATAAAAGACCCTTCTATTGAACCATGAAAATTTTAAAACACAAAGTCTTGAGATAGGAAAATAAACAATGCTCGCAGACTCTTTCGAAGGGTAGAAATTGTTAAATGTTGTGATGATTGCAAAATGAAAATATGATGAAGATATGTGACTCTTTCTCACAATGAAAGATATAAGGGGGATAAAGTTTCAATTCAGGAGGACATTCAAGTGAAATCAATGTGGGGTATGTTATATTATTCACAAAGGCAACAATGAAAATTTGTGACTCAATTTTTTTTTCTTAATTTAGGGATATCCCAATGACTCATCCCAGTGACAACCTGTCTTACCTTTGTCTTACATATTTCCAAGTTGGGGTTCAAGAAAGGTGAGCTAAGGCAAGAGTGGCACTCTAAGGATGCACACAATATCTTACAAACCATTTGAATTGGGTAAGCTTGAGCGTTGAAGTCAAGCCTGATACCAATGGTGATAACACCCATGGCCCATGCCAAGTTTTATAAACATGCAGGTTGTGGTGAATCATTTCTTATGAATGGTGGTGACATTTTATCCAATAAAGTATAAAGGATATTCCATTCCAAGTATTGAAGGAGGACTTATCAATCATTATACTTCATCCATTGTCTCACAATAAATCAAGCAATCAATCAATTAGAGAGATCAATCAAATAATAATCAAATTCACATCAATCATCAATTCAATTAAGGATAAAGAATACATACAATTTAGCAATCAAGTATCACTCTATCAATTTAACATTCACTCAATCTCCATCCATCACCATGTCAAAATAGTATTTATTATATCATCACTTCTCAATCATCTAATCGATAATTACTTAACCATAACTCACCAATACCTCTAATCATTGAACCAATCATATCTCTTTTACAACGATCTGCCTTACAACATACATAATCTTAATATTATTATAAATTGGTATGAAGTATTAGTTCTTATAGTAAACATTACAATGGTTCTTATTTATGATTTCATACTTATGAATAATGGTTCTATTTATGATTTCTCGCTTATAAATAATGTGTATGAATATGATATTTTTATGTCACCCCATATTTGGAGAATACATGCAATAATTTGTAACTCTTATATGTTTAAATCACAAGTGATGAGCCACATAATTGCTCATATTTTATGTCTCATTTTGTTTCCATCCTTTTTGTCTTGAGATGCTATCTCTTTAAAACTCTAGTTTCTTTCTATAGTTGAAAGACTTTTCTACATTCTTTGAATTCACAGTTTGAACATATAAACCTTTTAAATGCAACCTAGTTTTAATGTGATATTTTATGGTTTGTTTTAATAAATGTTTTGTATGTGATGAATGGATATATTACATGTTTTGTGGAATTCTTTCTTTGTTTTGTTTGCATTAACAAAACATGGGCATCGTGCTGAACACTGGAGTAATGAGTGGTTTTCAAATAACCAGTCATGTAGTGAAGACAATTGATTATTCTCAAGACCCAATCCAAGAAAGTTGAGGTGTTCAAAAGTAAACCTCTAATTTATGATTAGTTCAAAGTGAATCACTCGAGTCACAAGGTGATATTCTTATTGTTGAGGAAATCTAGGGTAGTGGATGCTATATCTATTCTTGTCTTAAATAAGCGAGTTTATTTATTTATTAATGAAATAGTTAAATGTGTTCCTCTTTCTTTAGGATAATTGATGATCCACCTTCCTTGTGGTGTGTGTGTTAAGTTAAGCTATAGTTTGTTTCCTAGTATAAATAAACACTACTACTCTTCTCAGGAGGGAGCTAGATAGAAATATAGATTATTTTTTGGTTTTCTAAAACTTATGCATGTATCGAGCTATGTTATGAATAGATAATGAAATTGAGAATGTAGCAATACTCACTACAGGGTCCCACTTAGTGAGGCATTCTCCATTAGTATAGTTTCCCTTTTTTGCATTGATAGTTTCCAGAGTTTTCACATTAACTGTTCCTGCAGCCACTCGAGTCCATTCCATGTGTTTGTTCCTACAACAATAACAAACAAAGTAGTTCTTGTTTGGTGTGAACTAAGCTTTATTTACTTTAGTCAAGTAAGTCAGATTACTATTATGTTTTGCAAAGATGTTTTAGTTAAGCTATTCCAAAAATTTAACTTCCTGCAACCATAGAATAGTATTCATTTATATATTCCATTTCTTGCAACTTCTTAATAAATGGATCTAATGGGTACTTAGTGCACATCTTGTTCTACATCATTTCAAGTATACGTCCCTGGATTGATATTTAAATGTGTCCCCATAATAAGAAAATATAGCTACTTGGATAGGATATTCAATTTGCAAGGAGAGTCAAGGACCTAGTTTTAAGTACTCTTTATGGAACCAACCATTGTTGGCACCGTTGTCGGGGATGGTGTCAGCTAAGAACCAATTCTAGCCATTCTTAGGATTAGATTAACATTTTCAAGATTTTTCTAGTTATTTTGTCAAAAAGTTCCATGAAACCCCAAAGCTCAACTGCATGTATAGGAGGGATTCCCTAGGAAGATTCCTTCCTAATCACCCTAATAATCAAATTTTAGAACCTTTTATACACTTGGATAGTTTTGAAGAAGAAAAATTAAACCCCTTTTCTAATACTACTGAGTCCTTGCCCACATCCTCATCTCTTCAGAAGAAGAACCCATAGATCTCAATCCTTTTTGTAGAAATCTTGGCCAATTTACATCTTCAAGCACCTAAAGCCCTTATCAATCAAGAGCTTGATAACTATCTACCTCTAGTGGTTTATCAACAAAGAGATCTAGCTATGGAAAATCCACTTGCTACCTTTCCATTCCTAATATTTGATCAACATAATAATAATAACCTCAAGAATATTCATGCATTAGCCTTGCCCAAGTTTTATGGCTTAGTAAATGAAGACCTTGATACCTTCCTCTTTGAGTTTGACATCCTATGCAGAAGTTTTGACTACACCACCGATGCCCATAGGCTCAAACTCTTTCCTTCAATTTTAAAAGAGTCATGATTAAGATGGTTCATGGGTCTAGTAAATGATGCTATTCATAACTGGAATGAGATGGAGAATAAATTCATTGAAAAATACAAGGAGTATTGTAGAGGGAATGATTTGAGAGGAGATGACATTTTCAAGATGTCCTAAAAAGAGGATGAAATCTTAGAAGACTTTATATCCTAGTTTCTTTTCATCTTGCAAAAGAATACCCAACATGAGCTTAATGAAGAATCCCAAAAGCTACTCTTCCTGCGAGGGGTAAATGAGGGATGCACTGATGCCTTGGACTTAATGGAAGGAGGAGATATCACTTAAGTTCCTTGAGATGATATATAGACAATCTTCCTTAATTATTCTAGAGTTGCTGGGAAGAAAGGACGAGGATAAAAGTCTACTATTGGAAAATCCAATGGTGTTGGATTTTCAAGGACAAAGATAACTCATCTTTAGTAATATTTCAAGAAGCACATCATCAAAAATATGGAAACTTAGTTGGACACTATACAAGAAAAAAAGAAGCATGATGATATTGAAGCCATGCTACCTAAATTTTGTCCTCATTACAGATACAAGAAGATGGATTGAAGATGCAAGATAGTAGCCAATTTGGAGGCTAAGAAACTTCCCATAGAGTCCTACCAAGTTCTAGGAGATGATGACTAGGTCTTCTATATTGCTCAAAGATGACCATGGGCTCCAAGGAAAGGTATTCCACAAGATCCTTTGATTTTTTCTGGTCCATTTTATACTTCTTATGAAAATCAATGGCCACCTACATTTAATAATTAGTCTCAGCGTTGGAATACACCCCCACATCAATGGCCCAATTATCAAAATCCTCAATGGATTAATCCATAAGGACATTGGAAAAATCCTCAAGGATGATGACAACAAAACCAAGGGGGGTGGAAACCACCTCAGGGTAATTGGTAGCAAATCCCACAATGGAAAGGAGGCTAGCAATGGAAAACAAAAAATATGGGTTCTTCCAACCACCTTATCATCTTTCTCCACCTACAATTATGCCTCCTATAGCCAATATAGGAACACCCAAGCCAACTCAGTTGCCTACCCAACCTTTGCCAAATCCAAACATTAAGAAAAAGCAACAACAACCTATGTGCTTTTTAGATCAGTACCCAGTTTATGCCCTCAATATCAATGGAATCTATTTAAGGTCTAGGACTACTCTACACACACTATAGCCCCCAATAATCATAGAGGTATTGGTTAAAGAGCCTAAAGAAATGGATATCCCTATTTTTCCTCCTATAGCTAGCCCACCAAAGGAAACTGATACTCCAAAGTAAGTTGTTCCACCTTTTCCCAAAATATTACTGGTTGCAAGACCCCAAGCCAAAGAAGGAACAACCTTTGATATCATTTATTGACTTAAGAAAACATGTGTTCAGATTCCACTCTTTTAAGCTATCAAAGATGCTCCCTTGTATGGAAAAGCTATTAAGGAAGCTTGCTTAAAGAAACCTAGAAGGAAGAAGAAATATCCCCAGTTTGTCCATGTTCTTGGCCAATTAGAAAATATCATGTTAGGAAAAGTGGTAGTTCCTAAATATTCCAATCTAGGTAGCTCTCCAGTTGAAATTATCATTACTGGTCATTCTGTGAAAAATGCCCTGATTGATCTAAGAGTATCCATTAATGTTATGACCAAAAATACAATACAAAAGCATAATATCTTGGGTCTTAGGTATAATCCCACTGTCCCGCAGCTTGGAGATAGATCAACGGTTAAACTTGATGGGATGATTGAGGATGTAGTAGTAAAATTAGACTCTTGGGAATATCTAGCAGATTTCATGATTTTTATCCCCTAAGGTAACACTTGGAGGTTATCCAATAATCCTAGGTCATCCATGGTTGGCCACTACTGATGCACAAATAGGTTTTTGATCAGGAAATATGACTATTTCAGATGGTCTTACCATGAAAAATTTATCCTTGTAGCCACCTTCTCAGCCTTAGGAAGACTTAGTCCTACATGTTTGGCCAACCTTGGGAGAAGAGTTTGAAGAGATGAATATCTCAGTTGATGATTTTTCAATGGAATCCTTTCTTGCAATTGCAAGAAGAAGAGGAACTACTCGCAAATATCATGCAAAATAATTATGGAATGGAGGACCAATCCCCTATTTGTTCACTTGATATCCACTGTTCCCTACAGTCATTGTATCCTAAATCAAACCCTTCCAATTTTACTGATGCACATACTCTATTTCATAAATTATTTCCTCATGATATTAATACACCTCCCCTAACTAATGCTTCCATGTTAGAAGTAACAAAGAAGATAGAGTGGTGTCTCCTGACCACTACTTGAACATAAACAACACGCTCACACAGTCCCAACAAGTAGTCTTAACAAGACTCCTACAACAACACAAAACTATGTTTGCATGGGACTATGGGGATATGAAAGGGTTAGATCTAAAATTATGCACCCATAGAATATATATCACAAAAGGTAGTATTCCTGTAAGGCAATCTTAGAGGAGAGTAAACCCAACCCTTAGAGAAATAGTTAAAGATGAATTGCAAAAATTATTGACTGTTGGCTTTATATAACCCATATCAGATAGAAAGTTGGTATCCCCATTAGTAATTGTACCCAAGAAGGGATGGAAATGGAGAATTTTTTTGGATTATAGGGAGTTTAACAATGCCACTAGAAAGTACCATTTTCCTTTACCATTTGTTGACCAAGTGCTAGATTCTTTGGCTAGTGAGAAATACTTTTCATTTATTGATGGGTACAGTGGATACAATCAGATAAGAATAGCCCCTAAGGATTAAAAAAGACCACTTTTACATGTCCATGGGGAACATTTTCCTACTCTGTCTTACCCTTTAGCTTATGTAATGCACTAGCAACATTTAAAAGGGAAGTCATCAGTATTTTCTTAGATATTTCTAATGACTACATAGAAATATATATGGATGATATTACCACTTATGGAGTCACATATGAAGATGCCTTAGTTAATTTGCAAAAGGTTCTGATAAGGTTTGAAGAACATAATCTTCCTTTGAATAGTGAAAAGTGCTTTATGATGATGCAAGAAGGTGTTGTGTTAGGCCATTTTATATCTCAATCTAGTATACAAGTTGACCCTGCTAAAATATAAGTGATTCTCACTTTGCCTACTCCAACCAAGCAAAAGGATATTCATATATTTTAGGCCATGCTGGTTACTATATAAGGTTCATCAAATATTTCAGAAAAATAGCCAATCCATTGTATACCCTTCTCACCAAAGATTCATAATTCAATTGGACTGCATCCTGTGATGTTTCCTTCCTGCAGTTGAAGACTCTCCTTACCCAAACACCTGTCCTTAAAGGACCAAATTGGTCTTTTCCATTTCATATACACATGGATGCTTCTGATTTCACAATAGAAGTAGTGCTTGGCCAAAAAGAAGAGTCCATTGAGCATGCTATATATTTCATCAACAATAATTTGCAAGGCCTGAAGTTAAACTATACCATTATAGAGAAAGAACTTCTAGTTGTAATATATGCTCTTAACAAGTTTCACCACTATGCGATAGGGTATAAAGTGTTTGTCCATGTTGATCATGCATCAATTAGATATCTAATGAATAATCCATTAATCTCTAGAAGATTAGCATGTTGGCTTCTTTTGTTGCAAGAATTTGACTTAACCATCATTGACAAGCCAAGAAAAGATAATGTATTTGCATATTTTTTGTCTAGACTTCAGAACCTTACTTTTGGTGACTCCCAGGTGATTGATGAAAATTTTCTAGATAAACATTTGTTTTCTATATTTGCTAAAACACCACGGTATATAGACATTGCTAATTATCTAGCTGCAAATAAGATTCAAGCCTACTTCTTACCCAAGGAGAGGAAATTGCTTGTGGAGAAGAGTTTCAACTTCACATGGTTGGCTAATAGCTTATTGTATACAAGACTCAATCAAGTCATGAGAAGATGTGTGAGAGAGGATGAAACTTATGACATCCTTCATGCATGTCATGATGAGCCTTATGGTGGACACTTTGCAACCAAGAGGACAACTATGAAGATATTAACAATAGGATATTATTGGCCTACTTTACATAGAGATGCAGAAGTCTACATAAGGAAATATGAAAAATGTCAACCAATGGGCCACCCTACAAAGTCTGATGAAATGCCCCTATATCCTCGGGTAGATGTTACTCCCTTTGAAAAATGGGGAATGTACTTTATAGGTCCTATTGATCCCACATCCAATAGATATTCCTATATCTTGGTTTGTACAGACTATGTCACTAAATGGGTAGAAGTCAGAGCCATGAATCATGTTATGGAAAATAAGGTTGTTAAATTATTTTATGAAGAAATATTCACTAGATATGGAATTCCAAGAGAGCTTGTCATAGACCAAGGTGCCCAATTCACATCAAACTTGATCACAACACTAATGGAGCAATATAACATACACCACATGAAGTCAAGCCCATACCATCCTCAAGATGGTCAATAAGAGGTCACCAACTGAGAGATTGAATCTATCCTGAGAAAAATAGTGTAGGTACACAAAAAGGATTGGAATAGTAGGCTTCTTGAAGCAATATGGGCATAGAGAACAACTAAAAAAATAACAGCTGGGTTTACCCCATTTGATTTGTTATATGGGAAAATTGAAATGTTGTCCATTGAATTATAACATAAAACTCTTAGAAAATCCTTAGAGCTAGATGTAGATCTTCTTGCAGCACAACAAGAGTGCCTCCTGTAGCTTAATACACTTGATGAAACAAGGAAATTTTCCCTACAAAAAACAAAGATTATTCAAAAGTAACAAAAGAAATGGCACGAAAATCACATCAAAACAAAGAACTTTATAGTTGGTGACTGGACACTATTGTATGACTCTCATTTTCAAACAAATGAAGGCAAGTTGACCACCAGGTGTCTAGGCCGATATGAAATTGAAGCAGTATTTGATAATAGCATTGTACAATTAGCAACAATTAATCTAGTCTTGTTCAAGTTACTCATTAATGGTCATGGGCTATGCTTGTACCATAAGCCTTCCTCCAAGGATGAGTTCCTTTGGAAATTTGAACACACAACTCAACAAGAACTTCCAGCAGTAGAAGACTTTGGTCTTCTTCCTATAGCTGCTTCATGAACTTGTTGAAGTCTCTCATAATAAAGTGCCACCTCACCTTTTCATTCTCTGAGTTCCATACTTTTCACTTACATCAACCATGTCAATCAATCTGGTTCACCATCAATAGGAAAATCATTTTATAGGTATGCAACTTACTTCATTTATTACTTTTTATTCCATTTATTTATTACATGCTATAATTATTACACAAAAAATTTGTTGTATTTATAATACTACCAACTATGAATCTTTCAGCATGTGTGGACGTGTGCCACCTTTTTTGAAGGGGGTGGAAGTGAATGCCAAATATTGAATTCACATGTCATTTCCATCCCGATGGTCTTGTGATTGTCACTTCACATTATTTTAGAAGTACACCCTTTTGCCTCTACCTGTCCTTGTCATAATATTTCTTCATCTTTTGAACCAAATTTGAATAATGAAAATACAATGTATCTTATTTCCATTAATGAATTTCTTGTTAAAAATTTGTTTCAAATTTGATTATGTCCAAATCATAAGTTAAACAAATTTTTCTTGCGATACCTGAGATTTGAGTTTTCAAGTTTTCATACCCGAGACTTAAGTTTTCAAGCTTTCAAGTAAAGCAGTAGGATAAGGCATAAATTGTGATTAGGGCAGGGGAAGAAGAACTAAATTTTAGACCATGGGAGGGTTGTTGATAAGGAATGAACCCACCATACATGCATCTCTTCTTCAAGATGAAGATGTTGTGCAAAGATTCAACAATAATGGATGGCTGAATTATTTCCTGAGACTGAATGAATACAATGATGATGTTGCACTTGACTTCATGCACACATTTAATGGGTTGAAAGAAGTTGTATGGGCTCTCACAATATTAGCCATAGAAGAAATAAATTTTGAAATAACTAGTTTTCCAACTATGGGAGAACATTATCTAGTCAACCATTATGTTAGGCCAGTTAGGGCAGAATTTACTCGACCTGGTGATACCCAGTTGGAGGTTAGAAAGAAAGGATGCAAGAGAATTTCTCTACCTACACCATACCCAAAACTTTCCATACATATCATCAGGTATTTATCCTATGATAGTTGGTTCTCTTACTTACATTCCCATAATTTTAAATTGTTGAGTTTCATTCAGCATGGTCATGCAGTAAATGTACCAAATTTCCTCTATCATTTTCTGTTAACTAGTTCTAGTGAAACACACAAAGGGAATACAAATTTTGTAACCCATCATGGGTTGGTTAAATTTTTAATTGAAAGAGATTTAAGAGATGGGCCTCCCAATGGATGGGCAAAATTTATAGTAGCTAGGGCTCCACAACCTAATGTTGAAAATGTTAAGAATATTGAAAGAATTGAGAGAGTTGAGACTTCCATAGACTCCCCTTCTTCGTCCTCTCCTTTAGCAAAAAGGGCCAGGAAGTCTATAGCAGAAAAAGAGGAAGTTCCTTCTATTTCCACTACCCTAGTGCAGACTAAGCATGATCATGAGAAAGAAAAAGGTAAAATGAAGAGTGAAGAGTCAATTCAAGAAAAAATCCCTCACTCTGTTGTCCATAAAGACAAAAAGAGGAAAAACCCTCCTACAACCTCATCTTCGATGGATCACTCTGTTAAAATAAAAACCCTTAGAAAATCTCCTCTTGTAGCTAAAGAAACCCCAACTAGGAGAAGTTCTAGGATTAAAAAGAAGGAAGCAAAAGTTCCAATTATCATGTTAGGAGAAGAGGATGATGTTGATCAAGGGTCTCAAAATATCAATAAACTAGAGGTTCCCTTTGAGGATATAAACCCTAAAGAATGGTAGGAGACTAAGGAAAGATTTCAAATTTTAAATTATTTAGCTGGGACAGTTGTTGAATTAGTCACAAGCCAATCTAGCACCCTGCAACATACAAACTTAGTTCCATATAGGACACTCATTATAAAATATTTATAAATTATTTGGAAGGAAAAGTTAACATCTGGTCCTACCACTCTGTAGTCTCTTTCTTTCAATTTTTATTACCAGGTATTGTTTCAACAAAGTTTATGGGAAATTGAGAAAAATAAAATGCAGGAGATGCAACGTCTACAGAGAAAATTGGACTTAGTATTGGGTATTACCTCACAAATAGCAAAATGCAAGCCACCTCCTAAGGTATACACTCTATGTTTTCAAGAGAAACATTTGTTATTTAAATTAATGAGAGTTGATAAGGATCTACCTCCAGACATACAAACTCCACAAGGGTTTTATGCTCTTTACCAATCTACCCCAAAATGGATTAGCAATTTACTCTGTGAATTTTATCTCCATAATATGATGTTACCTTCAAACACAGAATGGAATCCCTTTTATTAATATATTTGAACCAGCTTAGGGTTACTTATGGATCCCTTAAACCAGAATGTAGAGAATTTTTTTTTAATTTCAGGGAAAATGTTTATAAGGAGTTCTTGAAGATGCCTTATCACATAAGTCAGAGGGCCTTCTCTGGGATAAGTTCACGCTGGGACAAGCTTCCCACATTTTTAAGAAAAGAAGAACCTCATAGTTCCCTCAATTTTAGGGTTTCCATACAACGGGCTCAGAAGTATATCAAATTAGGGAGATAGGCCAGGCCAGAATTATGGTTCCCTATGACATTCCAGCTACCACTTCTCATATGGCCTCTTTACCACTATACCATTAAGGAAATGAATGAAAACATGGAAAATAGGAGAGTTGAGAAATGGGAGCGGTCAAGAGGATTTTATTGGACATTGGAAGCTCAAGGAACAATGGAGAAACAAAAGAAGGAGATTTTAGAAAAGTGGAAAAGCTTTGCAATGCTGGAGGACCATCATGAGTTTCAAAGGGGAGAAATGATGAGCCACATAATTGATCATATTTTATGTCTCATTTTGTTTCCATCCTTGTTGCCTTGAACTACTATCTCTTTAAAACTCTAGTTTCTTGCTATAGTTGAAAATTTTTTCTACAACCTTTCAATTCACAGTTTGAACTTATAAACCTTTTAAATGCAACATGGTTTTAATGTTATATTTTATGGTTTGTTTTAATAAATGCTTTGTATGTGATGAATGGATAAATTGCATGTTTTGTGGAATTTTTTCTTTTTTCTATTTGGATTAACAAAATAGGGGCATCGTGTTGAAGACTAGAGTAATGAGCGATTTTCAAAGAATTGGTCATGTATCGAAGACAATTGATGATTTTCAAGACCTAGTCCATGAAAGATGAGGCGTTCAAAATAAAACCTGTGATTGATTATTAGTTCAAAGTGAATTGCTCGAGTCACAAGGTGAGATTCTTATTGTCGAGGAAATCTAGGGTAGTGGATGTTATATCTGTTCTTGTCTTAAATAAGTGAGTTATTCTGTTTATTAATGAAATAGTTAAATGCATTCCTCTTTCTCTGGGATAATTGATGACCCACCTTCTTTGTGGTGTGCACATTTAGTTAAGTTGTAGTTTGTTTTCTAGTATAAATAAATGCTACTCCTTCATGCAGGAGGGAGCTAGATAGAAATATAGATTGTTTTTGGTTTTCTGAAACTTATGCACGTATCAAGCTATGTTATTAATAGATAATAAAATTGAGCATATTATGGGAAATTGAGTTTTTAGGAATACTCACTAAGGGGGCCCACTTAGTGATATATTCTCCATTAGTGTAGTTTCCCTTTTCTGCATTCATGGTTTCCAAATTTTGTGCATTAACTGTTCCTGCAGCCACTAGAGTCTATTCTGTGTGTTTGTTCTTACAACAATAAAAAAAAAGTACTTCTTGTTCAGTGTGAACTAATATTTATTTTCTTTACTCAAGTAAGTCAGATTAGTATTCTATTCTGCAATGGTATTTTAGTTAAGTCATTCCAAGCATTTAACTTCCTGTAACCATAGAATAGTATTTGTTTATGTATTACATTTCTTGCAACTTCTTAATAGATGGCTCTAATGGGTACTTAGTGCACATCCTGTGCTGCATCATTTTAAGTATACATCCATGGATCGATATTTAAATGTGTCCCCATAATAAGAAAATATATCTACTTGGATAGGAAATCCAATCCCAAGGAGAGTCAAGGACATAGTTATAAGTACTCTTTATGGAATGAACAACTAGGTATCATTGCAACTCTATCTAGTGCTTAACCTATCTTACTTGGTCTTATATATTGTCAAGTTGGAGTTCATAATATTGTGAGTTGAGGCAAGTCTATCCATTTAAGAATTAATAGAAAGGGAATAATAATAATAGTAAAATAAGTAACTCCTACAAAAGGAAAACTTATGAAAGGTTGTGACACTCAAAAATGATATCTAAATGGTGAAGGGTTGTGACTCTTTTGAAGGATGTCAATTATGAAAGGTTGTGATGATTGTAAAGGACATGCATGATGAAGAGATGTAACTCTCCCCCACATTGGAAGATAAAAAGGGGAGAAGATTTCAATTTAGAAGTACATTCAAATGAAATCAATATGGGGTATAATATATTATTGACAAAGGAAACAATTAAAATTAGTGACTCAATTTATTTTTGTTAACTCAGAGGTATCCCCATGACTTAGCCTAGCACCCAATTTACCTTACCTTGGTCTTACATATTGTCAAGTTGGAGTTAAGGAAGGGTTGAGATGAGGCAAGACTAGCCCTCTAAGGATTAATGTAAAAGAAAAAGGGATAAGAAGAAAATATGAAAGTAACTTTTAAAAAATGCAAAGTTATGATACGTTATGACACTCAAAAAGGACAAAAATGGTGAAGAGTTGTGACCTTTTTGAAGAGTGGAAATTGTAAAAAGTTGTAATGATTGCAAAGGGTAGATATGATGAAGAGATATGACTCTCACCCACATTAAAAGATACAAAGTGGAGAAGATTTCATTTTAGGACTTTAAGTGAAATCAATGCGGGGTATAGTATATTATTTACAAAAAAATCAATAAAAAGTGGCGAATTAGTTAATTTTTTTTTAACACAAAGGTATTCTTGTGACTTAACTCAGTGCCTAGCCTACCTTACCTTGGTCTTACATATTGCCAAGTTGGGGTTCTGGAAGGGGCAAGTTTAGGAAAGATTAGCTCTCTAAGAATTAATAGAAGAGAAAATGGAATAAGAAGAAAAAAAATGAAGTGACGCTTTTAAAAGGTAAAGTTATGAAAGGCTATGATAGTTGCAAATGAAAAAAATGGTGAAGGGTTGTGACTATTTCGAAGGGTGACAATTTTAAAGGTTATAATGATTGCAAAAGGCAAACATGATGAAGAAGTGTGACTGTCCCCCACATTGGAAGATATAAAGGGGAGAAGGTTTTAGTTTAGGAGGAAACTCAAATGAAATAAATATGTTGTATAGTATATTATTCACAAAGGAAACAATGAAAGTGGTGACTCAATTTTTATTATTTTTGTTAACTCAAAGGTATTGCCATAGGTCAGCCTAGTGCCCAAATTCCTTATCTTTCTCATACACATTGACAAGTTTTAGTTTAAGAAGGGTGAGATAAGGAAAGATTGAATCTCTAAAGATGCACACAATAGCTCACAAACCATGTCCATTGGGTAATCTCAAGCTTTGAATTCAAACCTGATACCAATGGAAAGAAAACCCATGGCCCAAGCCAAATCTACTATATGTGAAGATTGTGTTGACTAATTTCTTATGAATGGTGGTGACCCTTTCTACAATAAAGTATAATGGAGATTTAATTTCAATTATTTAAGGACTTATCAATCATTATACTTCATTCATCATCTCGCAAGAAATCAAGTAATCAATCAATTAGAAAGATCAAGAAAATAATAATCAAATTCACACAAATCATCGCTTCAACTTGGGATCAAGAATACATACAATTCAGAAATCAAGCATCACTCTATCAAATCAACATTTATTCAATCACTTCCTTCAAATTATCCGGGTCTTCCTTTAGGCGTCAAGACCCCTGAAGCTTTCTAGAACAAACTCATTGATAGATTTAATAGGAAATTGGCAGGTTGGAAGGAGATCACTCTCAATCAAGTGGGTAAAATCTAGCTGGTTAAATCTACTTTGCAAAATATTCCTACTTATGCTTTAAGTCTCTTTTCAATAGCTACTAAAACTTTGGAGGTGATAGATAAAATTTAGAGAATATTTCTTTGGTCGGGGATAAAAGAGCATAAGAGAATCCCTCTAATTGCTTGGGACAAAAATTGTCTTCCTAAAAGTGTTGGAGGATTAGGGATAAGGAGAATTAGACCTTTCAACAAAGCTCTCCAAGAGAAATAAATATGGCATATTTTCAATAGTAAGGGGGAATGGTGAGACACTTTTTAAGATACGTACTTTTTAATAACTCCATTAATCCTTTTTTTGTTTGTAATGATATTCTAAAAGGATCTTATATTTGGAATGACCTCCTCAATGCTAAGGATATTGCCAACTCTAAAGAAAAATGGAAAATTAGTAATGGTCAAACTATAAGCTTCTGGAATGATAATTGGCTCTAGTTGGGACCCCTAAGGGACTATGAGCCTTTTAATATGTGGATGAACAAGTGTATCCAACAATACAGATCTCTGGTTTGCAATTATAGAGTGGGTAATGCATGGGTGAACCTATCCTCCCTCTCTCATGATTTGAATCATGTTATGATAGTTCTAAATGCAATTTCCCTCTCCCCTTCTCAAGATGTTTTGATTTGGGATGGTTCCCCTGATGGGGCCTTCTTGGTGGATTATGCCTATTCTATCCAAATGCATCAGGAAGCCAAGCCTATTTGGTCCAAAGCCTGGTTCCCTGACCTTATTACCAAAATCAATGTATTCTTCTAGATTTTGCTTCAGAATCACATCCTCACTATTCATAATCTTTTGAAGAGAGGTATCCCGATCCCCAAAAGGTGTGTGTGTTATAAATGTCAAGAGGAGTCTGTGGACCACTTGTTCATTCATTGCCCTTTCATTAGTAAGGTTTGACAGTATCTCCTTTCTGCTTTTGGACTGCAATGGTGTTTTTTTAAGAATGAATGCTGAATATATCATATGGGGGAGTATTCAAAACCATTCTATAGTAGTTGTATGTTGCATTCATGACTGTGATTTCATTGATGTCAACACAGTGGTCTACTGAAGATTAGCAAAGAAGCAGACAATGTTTGAATTAGCGCACATGGGATATTGAAGATCAAGCTATGCAGAGTTGAGGACTTACTCTATGTTGTGTCCTATGATCATGGTCAATAGAATATATGCAAATTCAATTATTCATGAAAGTTATATGTAATTCACTGCAAGCAGTATTCAGACAATATTCCTAAGAAGCGACTTGTGGTAACTGGATGATATCTCCTAATAGGGATAGAATCTAGGCATGAAAATTTGTACAGTTGATGAAGACATTATGATAGTGATGTGGATGTGACAACAAGGTTAGAGATCACACGAGTGGAGAATTATTTTGTCTGGAAGCTGATAGTTTTATGTAATTATGAATTATTGTGTAACATGTGGAAGTTTATATTTTGTAATTGGTTGGTCGACTCATTTGTAATTATTTGAGTGTGGTATAAAGGAAGGATTTTTTTCCTTGTTTGAAATATAGTTGGATATGAAGTTTTAATGTAAGAAATATATGATATTGTAAGAGGATATGCGAATTGCAGAGATATGGTATTGAGATCTGGTGAAGCAGTTGTTGCGGTTTGGCACATATAGAGGAGAAGTGATAAGTTGTTGAGATTAGTAATATTTTGGTATTATTCTATTTGAGTAATACATAGATCAGTTGGATAGTGTGTTTAGTGATTTTTACCTTGAAGCTATTTGGAAAGTGGGTCCTTCTGCCTTCCATAACTCCTAATAGGGTTAGAATATTTTAACAGGGATTCAAAGTCTCTTAATAGGGACTGATATGTACTGAATGTATTTCATAAGGCTCTTAATAGAGTCCATCCTCTCACAAGGAATTTTCATATTAGTGCATCTTTTGTGGGCATCATTCCCACTATGGTTTACTCTTTGATCAAGAGGTTCCTTAGTCAACATATCTTGTGTTATTGTGTTGTTGTGTATGTTTATCTTTCTATGGTTGTTTCTTACATTGCTTACATGGTTAAAATTTGTCAATGGTGATAAAATTTGTATTTATCTGATAAATGATTCAGCCTCCCCCCTCTTAGTTATCTTGGTGGACTTTACTTTCTAACAATTGGTATTAGAGAAGTAGGTCCTTGAAGGAAAAGTTTAACAACTTAAGGAGATCTATGGAAAATTATTTTAGGAAGGAAAACCCTAAGTTTGATGGAGTAAACTATGACATATGGAAAGAAAAATGAAGACACATTTGTTATGTTTAGGACCATGATACTGGTTAATCACAAAGAATGCGAAGAATATCATTGAAGAAGACAAAATTGAAGAATGTACTAATGAGGAAAGAGATATGTTCATGTGTAACATACTTACCAGAAAAGCACTTTTGTCAGCATTTATGGAAAATGAATACAGTCAGGTAAAAACAATAAGAACATCTCATGAAATTTGGTTAGCTTTACAATCTACTTTTGAAGGTGATGTACATGCAAAAAGAGTCAAATTAAAAAATTGGATATGTTCATTTGAAGATATAAAAATGATGGAAGATGAATCTGTTAGAAGCTATATTGGTAGAATAACAAAGATTGTTGTAGGTATCAAAGCTTGTGAAGGAAACAAGACTGAGGATGAAGTGATATTGAAGATCTTGAAAATATTGACTCCTGTATTTGATCATACAATGCAAATGATTGAGAAAGTTGTACCTTGTACTGAGAACTTTACCAGAGAAACTCTTCTCGGAAGACTAGAAGCAGTAGAGATAGGATTGAGACAAATAGGTGATCTACCTAGAATGGAGACAACATTCAGTGCACTTAGTGTTTGCCCTACTTTTCAAGAAGCATTAGTGTAAGTGGATATTATGCTAGTGGCAGAAGATCTAATACCAAAGAAGATAGGACTATTGAGGAAGGAATTGCCTTTCTTGTGAAAAGAGAGCCAGAAGGTAAGAAAATCTTTAAATGTTGGACTTGTCAAGAATATGTTCATTTTGCATCTAAATGTCCTAAAAGAGTAAAGAAGTATAATAAGAACTTTAAACCTATAAGATCTAAGGAATGTTACTATGCTAATGATGAAGAATTTGAGGCTAGTGTGGAGAAATTCCTAAGTGAAAGTGATAATGAGAATGATGATATAGGATTTGTAGCAATAAAAGAAGAAAACCTTGAAACAGAAGTTAGAGAAGAAAGAGATTTAGTTTCTCAAGTAGAAAAGAAAACTAATTATATCATAGATAGTGGTTGTTCACATCATATGACTGGTGACATGAAAAAATTTATAAAGTTTAACAACTATGATGGAGGAATTGTTATAGTTGGAAACAATGCACCTTGTTTGATAAAATGAACAAGATCTATTACTCTTGATGGAAAGACTAACATTGATGATGTCTATTTTGTTGATGGATTAAAACATAATCTTTTGAGTGTTGGATAATTAGTTGATAAGGGATATCAAGTTTGGTTTACTGAGAAAACTTGTGTGATCAAGAATGTAATTTTATTGGAACTGGATCAAGAATAAGAGGTAATGTATTTCAATTGAACCATGCAGAGATGACATGTTTGATTTCTAGAATTGATGATAGTTGGTTATGGAACAAAAGATTTTGTCAAATAAACTTTGATAACATTATGAAAGTAAATACTACACTTGTAGTAAGAGATTTGCCTAAGATTATGCAACCTACTAACATGATTTGCAAAGAATGTGTTATGGCTAAGTAGAAGAGAAGTTCATTTCCTAGCAAGAAGTTCACATCAATAGAGAATTTGGAAATTGTTCATACAGATTTGAGCGGTCCCACAAGGACTAGAGGATTCTATGGTGAAAGATATTTTATGATTCTTGTTGATGATTTTACAAGAATGATGTGGATAGCATTTCTTAAAGAAAAATATGAAGCATTGGATAAGTTTAAGATGATTAAGAACAAAGTTGAGAATGAATCTAGAATGAAGATTAAATGTTTAAGATCAAATAGAGGTGGATAATTTACTTCAAAATAATTTAATACTTTTTGTGAAGTGAATGGTATTAAGAGATAGTTTTTAGCCACTGGAACACCTGAACAAAATGGTATTGCAGGAAAAAGGAATAGATCAGTAATTGAAGCAACAAGAGCTATGTTATTTGAAAATGATTTGGAAAAGATATTCTAGAGAGAAGCAGTGAATACAACAGTATATAAAATGAACATAGTACAAATTAGAGTAGACACAGACAAGACACCTTATGAATTATGGTTTAGACATGCACCATCAGGTAAGTATTTTAGAATTTTTGGAAGCAAATGTTATATTAAAAGAGATGATGACATTGGAAAGTTTGACCCTAGAAGTGATGAAGGTATATTTCTTGGTTATTCATTGAAAATTAAAGCCTATGTTGGCATCAAGGGATGATAACCGGTAAGCCTACTACCAATACAAGTATTGTCATTGATTGGAAAAATAGTATAGAGACCTGTCATCTCTACTAAGTCTAAAGATCCAAGAAGATCTATATGAAAGAAGGATGGTTTGGTCAATGGTGCCAATATACAAGATAGTTGTGACCATATGCAAATACCATCAGTCACTATACAAAGCCTTAGCCACTAGGCAATGTACACAGTTAAGGAAAAGATGACTCCAACATCAACCAAGGACTAGGCTACAACTGGTGTAGATAAGTACAAATAAAGCAATAGCTAACTGGTGTCAACAATACAACCAAGGATGGTGCAACTGGTAAGCCAAGCAAGGGACAACAAACCGAGGACTATGCAATCGGTAAGCCAAGAAAGAGACTGCAATAGGTCAAAGACTCTTACCTATTTACAAAATGAAGAACTCAACTGATATATTAAATGACTCTGGTATGAACTGAGGAAGTCATAGTCAACTATCTTTTCCAACCAACTCTTTAACCGGGATTTATTGCAGTAAATCTAGATGACTATGAGTTAAATTGGTGATCATTTTGAGGCATGTTTGAAGGTTTTAAAGCCAGAATCAGTGGCTTTAAAACAAAGTGTTATCTCCTATGAAGGAAAGTTGCTTGACACACAACTACTGCTTTCTTCATTAGGTAGATAAAGCAAGGGCATGCATCAAATGTTTCCTTAGAAAACTGACACTCCACTAAGTGATGGATCCGATAAGGATCTAAAATTAGGTCATGCATAATGAGCACAATTAGGTCTTGGAATCTATATATTCTTCTACCTAAGGCGAATAGAATTCACCTTCATTCTGCTAAGAAAAAGAGTGAACCTATAAGCTACTAAAGCTAGGGTGAAAAGAAGAAAGAAGAAGTGAGAAAGGAGAATGTGCAGAGAAGCACAAAAATAGAGGAGAAGACACTTGTAGTGATCGGTGATGCTTCTTAGTGTTAAGCTCCAAAATTTTCACCCTGTGCTGAACAAAAATAGTTCAACAATTCTGGCATAACATGGGAATCGCTTCAATGTGGGGCATGCAACTGAAGTGAGACCACCGGATTCTAGGCCGGTTCCTATAAGATGCTTCACTAAAACTTACAAAATTTTTGAAGGAAAGGGATAGAAGGATGGCATAAAAGAAAATCTAAATTTATGGTGATGCACCTAAATTTTGAATTTATGATATCCGAAGAAACTTTAACATTTTAAACCACAAAATAATGCTTAAACTCACACAATCTTACCTTTACCATGCATGCACATAATTATTTTGTAGAAAGGTCTAAATGACTATTTTCTCAATAAAGGTAAAGGAATTTTTTCACATTAGAGAGCTTATAGCATCTACAAGACACAAACTTCAACCTGTACATTACATAAATTGCATAAAAGGTATGAAATGGTGAGACAAAATTGAAGGAAAATGACACTTTTCACTAAAATTCAATCAAATCACACAAATACACTATTTTGCAAGTGAAAAAGAAGGTGATAAACATTGTCCAAGATGGTCTCCAAGGAAACCTTTATATATCATAATGAATGAATTACAATAAAAATGCAGAAAATGACACAAAGGATAGAGAAAAATCACCAAGTGCAAAATTTTGCATAACTGAGAACTCCATAGAATGAGTTGTAAAACTCATTAAGTACAATTCTCAATCAAACCTCTTTGGGTCGAATGTAGAAAAATAGCCCCAAAAATAGGCCTCTCCACTCTTCCAAAATTAAGTCCAATGCATGAAAAAGTCTAACCAAGTCATAACAAACCCAACGACTCACCAAAAATCCCCCTAAAAATGCTCCAACTGATTATAAATGCCTTCTTAAATTTAGGGGAAAGTAAAATTCGACCCTAAGTCTTCTCCAACCCCCCTATATACTCTCCTCATGTCTGCAAACTAACTCAACTTCTTGAGAATAAGTCTTTCAACCCATTAATGCATCTTATCCACTTGCATTAATGACATTAATTGCTCTCCTTTTTTTATTTTATTAAGAAAATTTAATAATTTATTAATTTATTTAAAATATCAACCAATTAATAATTATTAAATTACAATAATGATGCATGAGAACAAATAAAATTTGGGCACTTGAAGATGTCAAATTTTGGAAAAACTTTTGGGCAAGTTTGTAGTAGGATAGTTTTCAAAAAAAAAATTTTATGACACCATAATCGTCAAAATAATTTTTTCTAGAAGCAACAAAGTTTGTTCCTAACATCAATATCTTCCTCCTCACAAATTTATAGGGTCATACAACTCTATATGTAGCTGTACCAAATTTATCTTCTTGCTGTAGATTCTGGAAAAAAATTTCTGGGCAAGGTACTATCACTAAAATGGACATAACTTTTCCATTTCTTCATGAAAATAACCCAAACTTGATTTAAATAAAAGAGTACTCGTATATCTTTCATTTGAGTATGATATTCCACATTCATGCATCGATACAGATTTTTACCATGTCTGCAAAGTGGTTGTAATAGTCAAAAAATCAGAAAACTAGTAAAACTATACATTTCCTGCAGCAATATAACGTCAAATCTCTTGATGACAATGGTCATTTGAATTTACATATTCCCTAAAACATGTATTTTATTGTTTCCCCATTATTAATTCCTATAGCTACACTTTATTGCAGTAGCTTGTATTTCTCTTGCAACATGTATTTCCAATCTTCTCATACTCTTCGGTAGCAGCATACTTTTATTTCTTATTGAATGCACCTTCCTGTAGAATAATTTATCTACTATAGAATATCATCCTGATTGAACCTGTAGGGTGAAAATTAGGTAACACTAAGTTGAGCACAAACAAAGATCTTATCAGGCTATGCAAATCCATTTGTAAAAGGTCATCTCTCTATTGTTTTCTAGCAATTACAATAGTTAAATCCCAATATTTGGGTGGACTCTAACAGGTCCCTTCTATCAAAATCCCTTAACTGGGTGACACCTTTCAAGGTGTTCAAAGTCCTCTAACCAGGTAGGCACTAACCGGCCTTATTGTAACAAATTCCTTGACTGGGTCGCATCTAACAAGTGCATTTTTATCCTTTAACCAAGAAGGCTCCTCATAGGGCATACTCTAGAAGAGTACAAAATTTGTGAGGTCTCCTCACACTGTGGTTTTCACCCTAACTGGGTTTCCACGTGATAAATTTAGTGTCACTGTGTGATTGTTTACTTACTGTTATTATTTTCTTAAATCTACTTGCCTTTCTACTATAAGTTTACTTCACCAGATTTAGAGAAAATTTTTTTTTAGAGGTTTTGATTCACCCCTCCCCTCTCAGCACAGGTTGGGAGTGTTAGCCTATAGATGTTTCAATAAAAGAACTAAAACTATTGTTGAGAGCGCAAATGTTAAAGTTGATGAAAAGTTTAAAATTCAAGAAATAATGCTTGATTATGAATCAGATGAAGGAACTCACCCTAGAGTTGATCAAGAAAATGTTGAATTATTCTATGAAACTAACAGTGATTTGCAGAATGAAAGTCACATTAAGGAAATCAGAGAAGAACCTAGAGCTGAAGCAAGAACTAAGACAATGACACCTAATAGGAATCTAGAAAGAAATCATCATGTTGAGAAGATTATTGGGAGCATAGAAAAATGAGTTCTGACAAGGAATAAGGTACAACAAGAACTATGTTTTATTTCTCAAATTAAACCTAAATCTACAGATGAAGCTTGTAAAGATGAACACTGGATTAAAGAAATGCAGGAAGAACTAGATCAAATTGAAAAGAACAAGACTTGGGAGTTGGTCCCTAGACCTAAAGATAAGAATGTTATAGGAACTAAATGGGTATTGAAGAACAAGATGAATAAACAAGGAGAAGTTGTAAGTAATAAAGCAAGATTGGTATGTAAAGGATACTCACAGCAAGAAAGAATTGATTATGAAGAAACTTTTGCACCTATTGCAAGAAATGAAGTAGTAAGAATGTTTTTGGCTTATGCAGATTATAAGAAATTCAAAGTATATCAGATGGATGTGAAGTCAAAATTTCTGAATGGACAATTAGAAGAAGAAGTCTACATTGAGTAGCCCAAATTTTTTCCCTTAACTCATGAAGGAGACACGGTATGTAAATTGAACAAATATTTATATGGACTTAAACAAGCACCTAGAACTTGGTACACAAGACTAGATAAGTATTTGATGAAATTGGGATTTTCTAAAGGCGCAACAGATAGTAATTTGTATTTGAAAGAGATTGAGAATAGTTTGTTGATTGTAGTTACCTTTGTTGATGATATTATCTTTGGTGGAGAAGATGAATCTAGTGATAAATTTGCAGATGAAATGAAGACATAATTTGAAATGAGCATGATTGGTGAGATGAAATATTTTTTAGGATTGCAGATAACACATAATAGTGATGGTATTTTCTTATGTCAAACAAAGTATATGAATGACTTATTAAAGAGATTTGGAATGGAGAATTGTAAGTTGGTTGGAAAACCTATGGTAACTGGTCATAAGTTATCTAGCACAGATGAAACTCTTGTAGTTGAACAAAAGAGGTACAAATCTATGATTGGAGGTTTGTAGTATTTAACTCATACAAGACCTGATATATCACATGCGGTTGGAATTGTTGCAAGATTTCAAGCTGATCCTAAAGAGTCACATTATGTAGCAAAAAAAAGGATACTGAGGTACTTGAAAGGTACAATTGAATATGGATTATGGTATGAAAAATATGACGACTTTACCTTATGTACATATATAGATGCAGATTGGGGAGGTAATATTGATGAAAAAAAGAGTACAAGTGGAGAAGTATTTTTCCTTGGAGGAAGATTGGTTTCTTGGTTAAGTAAAAAGTAGAATTGTATTTCACAAAGTACAATAGAAGAAGAATATGTAGCAGTAGCAAACAATTGTAATCAGATAATATGGATGAAACATATTTTGAAGGATATTGGAATCAAATTTGATGATCCTGTTGTTTTACATTGTGATAACACCAGTATAGTAAGTATGTCTAAGAATCCTGTATTGTATTCTAAGACAAAGCATATAGAAATAAAGTATCATGTAGTGAGAGAAAAATTTGCAGAGAAAGAAGTTAGACTTGAATATATAAGTACAAAAGAGAAGATTGTAGATATATTTACAAGGCCTTTACCTAAAGATACATTTGAGTATTTGAGAGGTATGCTTGGGGTTATGCCCCAGCCTACTTTTGAGAAGTGATGTAGATTGTTGCATCAGTCCAGTGGTATATGAGCTCTATCTTTTTCTAGACTAGATGTTGGCACTTCTTCTATGGGGGAGCATGTGTTTCTAACCTAAGTCATGAGGACCCTAGTGAATGTATTTTTCTAAAAAGTGTCTTTTGACATTGAAGTTGTTGTTGACATAGTGATGTATTATTTGTCATTGATGTCAATGGGGGAGAAGGATACATGAAAAATAATCTATTAAAGATAAAAAAGGGAAAATGATACAACAATATAAATAGAAAAACTATAAGTTTTGATTGAGAGAAAATGAAGCAAGATTTGATTGATGAAGAGGATTTGAAAATATTTCAAAGCAGTAGTGTTGCTGTTTGGTATTCATGGAACTTAGATGTTTTTTCATCTATGTTGTCATCAATGCCAATGGGGGAGATTGTTAGGAATGAATGTTGAATATATCCTATGGGGGAGTATTTAAAACCATTATGTAGTAGTTGTATGTTACACTCATGATTGTAATTATCATTGATGTCAACACAGTGATCTACTGGAGATTAGCAGAGAAGTAGATAATATTTGAATTAGCGCATGTGGGATATTGAAGATCAAGCTATGCGGAGTTGATGACTTACTCTATGTTGTGTCCTATGATCATGGTCAAGAGCGCATACGTAAATTCAATTATTCATGAAAGTTATGTGTAATTCACTGGAAGCAGTATTCAAACAATATTCTCGAGAAGCGACTTATGGTAACTGGATGATATCTCCTAATAGGGATAGAATCTAGGCATGAAAATTTGTACAATTGATGAAGAAATTATGATAGTGATGTGGATGTGACAACAAGGTCAGAGATCACATGAGTGGAGAATTATTTTGTCTGGAAGTTGATAGTTTTATGTAATTATGAATTATTGTGTAATGTGTGGAAGTTTATAATTTGTAATTTGGTTGGTCGACTCATTTGTAATTATTTGAGTGTGGTATAAAGGAAGGATTTTTTTCCTTGTTTGAAATATAGTTGGATATGAAGTTTTAATGTAAGAAATATATGATATTGTAAGAGGATATACGAATTACAGAGATCTGGTGAAGCAATTGGTGCGAATTGGCACAGACAGAGAAGTGATAAGTTGTTGAGATAAATAATATTTTGGTATTATTCTATTTGAGTAATACACATATCAGTTGGAAGCTGTGTTTAGTGATATTTCCCTTGAAGCTATTTGGACAGTGGGTCCTTCTGCCTTCCATAACTCCTAACAGGTTTAGAATCTTTTAACAGGGATTCAAAGTCTCCTAATAGGGACTCATACATACTAAATGTATTTCATAAGGCTCTTAACAAAGTCCATCCTCTCATAAGAAATTTTCATATTGGTGCATCTTTTATGGGCATCATTCCCACTGGGGTTTACTCTTTGATCAAGAGGTTCCCTAGTCAACATATCTTGTGTTATTGTGTATGTTTATCTTTCTATGGTTGTTGCTTACATTTCTTACATGGTTAAAATCTATCAATGGTGATAAAAGTTGTATTTATCTGATAACTAATTCACCCCCCCTCCCAGTTATCTTGGTGGACTTTACTTTCTAATAGCTTTCCCTCCTCTATCCAGGATCTTTTTCCCCAATGGTCCCTGCCTTTTAAGAATAGTGATGATCTTCACAAATTTTTCTCCTAGGCTCTTCCAAACCTTTGTTGGGGTGTGTGGAAGGAGTGTAACAATCATATCTTTAGGGATTTTTGTGCTCCTCCCAAAATCATTTTTGAAAATATTCACTATGCTTTAAAAGAAAACTTTGTTACCTGTGGTGGTACTAACCCTTTTGCAGGAAAAGACAAGAATGGAGGCCCAAAGAAGAACAATAATAAAAGATAGACATGCACTTGGAGCTATCCCCTAGAAGGTTGGTCTAAGGCTAATTTTGATGGCACTGCCAAGGGAAATACGGGAAAGACGAGAAGCGGTGGTGTGATTAGAAATTGCTATGGAAAGTGTATTGTTGTTATTATCCTCCCTCTTGGAACCCAATCTAACCACTATGCATAAGCTAATGTGGCCCTTCAAGTCACTAAGGGTCTATTTGGTTGCGGGAATTAGGAAATGCTAGATTTGATCAAATGCTGGAAATGTTCAAATCATGGATTTGATAATCCAGTTTTTCATTTCTGGATTATGTTTGGACCATTTGGTTGACCCGGAATATGAGCGAGAAGATGTATTTCCTCTATTTGGTTCCACTTTTTGAAACTGGAATTGAAATTTGAGTATGATTTGTTTTATTTTTATTTTTTTGAATTGTTTTAATGTTTTTGAATTTAATAATTCATTTTTATTAATTTTTTTTAATTTAATTTTATATAGAAAATTGAAGCGAAGTTTAAAAGAATTTAATTCACATCAAATAGCAAGGTAAGGTCATCGATAGAAAAGTGAAGTTTAAATGAATTTTCACTTTATTCATGTACGTCAACAAACCTAACCTGAATGCGCTTCGTGTCATTGCAACCTACATGAATGAAAATTGGAAAATGGAATCGCAGACCATTTTAGGCAGCCAAAGTTGGAGGCAAGCAACCAAGTTACAATCATTGATCGCAACCAAAATTTGAAAAAAAATCTGACAACAAATTTGGAAAATAAATTCGTGAAAAAATTTTAAAAAATAAAAAATCAATTTTTTTTAAAAAAAATTGAAAAAGAATTAGACAAAAACATTTGAAAATTTTTTTGACAAAAAATTTGAAATTTTTTTCGAATAAATAACAAAGTTACAAACCACCCAAACAAATAAAAAATAAATTAAATACCCCCGCACACAAATAAAAAATTAAAAAAATTAAGTGGTAGACATGAAAAATTTTAAAATTTGCTTTACCCAATTCTAATTCCACCTTTTCAAGTGGAAGATGTAAATGCTCATTTTGGGCAAAATGAGCATTTACATCTTCCTATTCTATTTTCATATTGCATTCCAAAACTGAGGATTTGACGAAATCAAAAATCGCAAATGCCAATTCCAGACTAATTCCTGCAACCAAACGGGCCCAAAATTATCCCATGATATTGGGATTAAAAACCTCTGGCTAGAAGGAGACTCTAGAAATATCATAAATTGTATAAACTATCTTCATCCCCTGTAATGGACTATAGCCAATATGATTCAAGAAACTTGCAATCTTTTGAACACCTTTGAAAATGTACATATATCCCACATGTACAAGGAAGCCAAACAAGTTGCTGACTCATTTGCCAACTTGGCAGTTAAAAGAGACACTATGATCAAATGGCTACATGGTGGAGATCTCCCACATGAGGTGAATGATTTAGTCGAAAAGGAGAGAATTCAGGGAAAGGAGGGAATTAAAATAAGAAATCATGAAAGTTAATGTTTCTTTTTGGATGTGCTTTCCCATAAATGGGAAGTACCGAAATGGCAGGAAGGATAATTACTCCAAGTCCCATTCACACATTTTCTAGGTGCCCATTTAAAAAGTTAAAACTTACTTTTTATGGAATAGCAGTAGAAATATCTAGAACACCTTGGTGAGAAAGTGTTTGGACAACTACAATCTGTCTCACCCGAGCACTTTTTTGAGCCATAATTTTTCTATGGGAGGTGAAAGACATAGAAGGGAGCCCTCAGATGATAGTGAGAAATGGAGGAGATAGACTAAGGTCTGGAATTCCCTACAGGAAGGGAGAATTTCAACCTTTATTGAAAGGCTCTATGGTGGCAAGCCGACGGTGACCAAAATGTTCTTGAAAAGATGGAATGAGGGAAACATGGTGATTGATGGGAGGAATTTCACGGTCACAAAAGAAGTTATCCCAAATGTTACTGGTATCCCTATTATGGGCAAGAAATTTTACAAGGAACCATAAAATTTTGGATACCACAGTTAATGATTTTGTGAGGGATGATGAAGAGAAGAATGCTCTCACCAAAGTCGGCACTTACTATCAACCTAAAGGAATTAAAATGTTGTGGATATTTTTCCTAAGGGCTCTCATCTCTTATGTTACATTGGACACCAGTTTCAATTGGATTAGAACCTACCATTTCATCCTCATGAACCACTTTACATATGGTATGTAGGTTTCTATCCCTTTCTACTTATATCCTTCTATCAACGATAATATAAATGGATATAGAGATAAGGCTATTTCTAATCCTTCTCTTCATGAGGGGTTATTACTCTTTATTTATGAATACTTTAAATCCCAAATCATGGGGAAGGAAATTGATGAAAAAGAGGAAAGAATGGATGTTTCTGGCTCTGACTATGTCCCCCCAGACACTAAAGATAGTAAGGGTTTTCACTTGGAGGATCAAGAGTATTGTGAAACTAAAAAGAAGATTCAGGGTTCTTCCTCTACGAAGAGGACTTCCAGTATTGTAAAAAAAGAGAAAGCAATGATGCCTTCCAAAAAATAGGCTAGAACTATGATCTCTTCTAAGGAGGAGTACAACAACAATGAGGAAGGGATGAATATGGAAAATCAGGAGGATTTTTCTAGTGGTAAAAGTAAAAAGAAAAGGGAGCCTTCTTCAGAGAGGAACTCAAACAAAAAAATCAAGAATAGAGGTGAAAGGTCTAGTCGGATGTTTCCTGATGATAGGTCCAAGATTCACAGGACACCCCCCCCCAATAGGCTCTCATGTTAAGGCTCAAGAAAACCACCAGTATAAGCTTGAAGGTAATTACCAGGATGACCCCTCTCCCTAGCTCTTTCACCCCCACAACTCAACGGATGATAAGGACCAGAACAATGAGGATTATCACTGGAATGTGTTAGTCAAGAGGAGGAAAGTGTGGTGTATTTTTAATGTTAATAATGTTAAGATGGGGATTATCAGGGAAGCCATTAATCCCAAATTTGTTGAGGGTAAGGACGGTAGGATTCAGTTGGAGGAGTTGATTGAATTGGCTCTTGTGGTCCTCAGTGATAACATGAGGGAAATGGAGCTTAACCTTCTCAACAATACCAAGAACATGTTGGATAATTTTAGGTCTATCAAATGGCTATTCCATGAAGTGGGGGAACTCAAGAATAGAGTGAATGGGCTTGACAACAATAATGGAGGTAGCACGGCTGAGGATTACAAGAGGCTGGAAACCAGGATTATTAAGATGGAGGAAAAAATGTTGAGCCTTGAGGACACTCTCAAAGGCATCGTGAAGGATATTTTTAACATCTTGAGAGCCTCTAATGAGCATATCAAGTTTCTCATTGAGAAAATGGAAGAAAATCCAGGAGGGAAAGGCATAGTGAACACTAAAGAAGACAAAGTGTAGAACCCTGATGATGGATCTGGTAAGAGGACTAGGGCCAGATCCAAGAAGAATTTGGAGCATGAAGAATATGTGGATCTTCACAAGATTAAGGAGGCTATTGATAATTTGGAGATCCTCAAGTCCAAAGTGGCCACCCCACTTAGGAATATCTCCTGACTATTTTCCCTAGCTCTTCTAGCTGCCCCTGTGTGTTGATTTCTTTTTTGTTGGCTCTGCCTCTGTTTTTATTTAACTTTTGGCCTTGGTAGTGGCCTATTTTGCTATTTATTCCTGTAGCTTTTTGTTTGGACTTATTTTACTATCTTACACTATGTATTGGGTTTCAGGCACCCTATAAAATCTATTTTACTTAATCAAAAAAATTTATTCAATCACCATCCATAAACATGTCAAACTAGCATTTATTATATCATCACTTCTTAATCATCTAATTGATAATTACTTAATCATAACTCACCAATACATCAAATCATTGAACCAATAAGATCTCTCTTACATCATATAGAATCTGAATATAATTATAAATTGGTATGAAGTATTAGTTCTTATAATATACATTATAGTGGTTCTTATTTATAATTTTTCTTACTTATGAATAATGATCCTATTTGTGATTCCTAGTTTATAAATAATGTGTATGAATATGATATTTTTATTTCACCCTATATTTAGAGAATACATGCTATTAATGTGTAAATCTTGTATGTTTAACTTGCAGGTATCATTGTGACTTAGTCCATTGTCTAACTTGCCTTACCTTAGTCTTATATATTACAAAGTTGGGGTTCATGAAGTTATGATTTGAGGCAAGACTAGTCATCTAAGAATTAATAGAAAAAGAAAAAAGAATAATAAAAAATAAGTAACTCTTGGAAAAGGATAAATTATAAAAGGTTGTGACACTCACAAATGATAGAAATGGTGAACGGTTGTGAATCTTTTGAAATATGACAATTGTGAAATGCTGTGATGATTGCAAAGGGTGGGCATGATGAAGAAATATGACTCTCCCCCACATTGCAAGATACAAAGGGGAGAAGGTTTCGATTTAAGAAGACATTCAAGTAAAATCAATATGAGGTATAATATATTATTCACAAAGACAACAATGAAAAGTAGTGACTCAATTTTTTTTTTAACTCAGAGGTATCCCTGTGAATTAGCATAGTTCTCAATTTACCTTACCCTTGTTTTATATATTGCTAAGTTGGGGTTCAAGAAGGGGTGAGCTTAGGAAAGACTACCACTCTATCTATTAATGTAAGAGAAAGAGGAATAAGAAAAAAAATATAGAAGTGACTTTTTCAAAAGATAAAGTTATGATACATTGTGACACTCGCAAATGACTAAAATGTCAAACAATTTTAACTCTTTCGAAGAGTGGTAATTATAAAAAGTTATGCCTCTTTCGAAGAGTGGTAATTATGAAAAGTTGTGATGATTGCAAAGGGTGGATATGATAAAGAGATGTGACTCTCCCCCCACATTAGAAAATACAAAGGGGAGAAGATTTCATTTTATGAGCACATTTAAGTGAAATCAATGTGGGGTATAGATTATTATTCATAAAGGAAAAAATTATAAATTATGACTCAATTTTTTTTTTTTTTAACTTAGAGGTATTCTACTGACTTAGCTCAATGTCCAACCTACCTTACCTTGGTCTTACATATTTCCAAGTTGGGGTTCAGGAAGGGGTGAGCTTAGGAAGGAATAGCTCTTTAAGAATTAATGGAAGAGAAAATGAAATAAGAAGAAAAATAAGGAAGTGACTTCTTCAAAAGGAAAAGTTATGAAAGGTTGTGACACTTGTAAATGACAAAAGTGGTGAAGGGTTGTGACTCTTTCAAAGGGTGGAAATTATTAAAGGTTATAATGATTGCAAAAAGAAAATATGATGTAGAGATGTGACTCTCCCTCACATTAGAAGATATAAAAGGGAGAAAGTTTAAATTTAGGAGGACATTCAAGTGAAGTCAATGTGGAGTATGTTATATTATTTGCAAAGGAAACAATAAAAATTTGTGACTCAAATTTTTTTCTTAGCTCAGAGATATCGCAATGACTCAGTCCAGTGCCTAATTGCCTTACCTTGCTCTTACATATTTCCAAGTTGTGGCTCAAGAAATGTGAGCTAAGAGAAAAGTGACCCTCTAAGGATGCACACAATATCTCACAAACCATGTGCATTAGGTAAGACCGAGCCTTGAATTCAAATCGAATATCAATGGTAAGAAAACTCATGGCCCAAGTCAACTCTATTATACATGCATGTTGTGGTGACTCATTTCTTATGAATGGTGGTGACCCTTTCTCCAATAAAGTATAAAGGATATTTCATTAAAAGTATTGAAGGAAGACTTATCAATAATTATACTTCATCCATCCTCTCACAAGAAATTAAGAAATCAATCCATTAGAAAGATCAAGAAAATAATAATCAACATTCATTCAATCACCATCCATCACTATGTCAAACTAGAACTTATTATACCATCACTTATCAATCATATAATTAATAATTACTTAATCATAACTCACCAATACCTCAAATCATCGAACCAATCATATCTATCTTACAAAATACATAATCTTAATATTCTTATAAGTTGGTATGAAGTATTAGCTATTAAAATAAAAATTATAGTGGTTCTTATTTATGATTTCATACTTATGAATAATGGTCCTATTTATGATTTCTTTCTTATAAATATTGTGTATGAATATGATAAATTTATGTCACCCTGTATTTGGAGAATACATGGATTTATGTGTAACACTTATATGTTTAAATCACAAGTATCATTGTGACTCAGAATAATGCCTAACTTGTCTTACATTGGTCTTATATATTTCCAAGTTGGAGTTCATGAAGTTGTGAATTGAGGCAAGACTAGCCCTCGAAAAAATAATAGCAAGGGAAAGAGAATAATAAAAAAAAAAATAACTCCTGCAAAAGAAAAACTTGTGAAAGGTTGTGACAACCACTGATGTAGTCAAGACTGGTGGATCCAACTAAGGACTGACTGACCTTGCAGCCAAACCAATATGTAGGAGAAATACACAACAATAACACCAGATTTGTAATAAAATAGAAGTCTTTATTGATCAGATCACCGATTACATGCAATGTGTCAAGCTGTAAGGCCTTCCCAATTACAGCTAGATACAAAGAAAATAACAGTCCACAAGATCTCGCAGGATCCAAATCTTTTCCACAACTTCAGCATTCAGCTAGCCCAGGTCTGCAACAAGCAGCACACTGGTAGGCACCCAGAAAAGATCTAAACTTGTACTCAAACTTCCAAGCAATCTTCCTACTCCTAAGCTCACAGGCTAATAACCTTCCTTGCCCCAATCTTTTGTCCCTAAACAATTACCCAAGCATCCTATAAATATTGATTCCTAGCCACAAGTCGACTGATGAAACAATAAACTCTTACAAACCAATATTAAATGCTAAAACATCAGTCGGCTCTCACATACCCTTAAAAAATAAATAAACTCTCAAAGATGGCCCAATAGTCATCAGATCCGCATAGAAGAATACAACACACTAGATCTAGGTCCCCACACATCCAATGGTCAATCCATATCACAAGGAGTGCGACCCAAATCAATGGAACTAGTCAGCCAAGCTGATCCAACAAAACAATCCAGTCGGTAAGCAAGAACACTGAGAAATAGAGGAAATAACCAAGCACTAGTTGACCAACCATGCCAAGCATGACCGAGCAATGCAGTTATCACTGAATGCCAGTGAACTGACACCTTCAGTTACCAAGCATTCTTTAGAGATCGAGCACCCCGGTAACCACATAAACCGAGCAACCAGTCTCCCAAATCGAGCAAGTAATCCACCAAACCAAGATCAAAACTAAAAATCTACCTTCAAAGACAAACATATTTTTGGTTGATACAGGATTGCCAAGAATCCTAGGATGCTCCTGCATCAGACACCCTAGGTAAGAAAGATTTTCTCATAAGGAAATCAAGAACACCTCAAGGGAATCAGAACAGGTATGCCGAATCTATTCTTCACCCACATCTCCTCTTGTCCTTCATCCCAAGTAGTCTTCACTTCATTCACTATCTCATGTAGAAAGTCCTTCTACTTTCCACTGTGCTTATCCTTCTAGTTGACAACTGATAGAAATTAATTTTGACCACTACTGACCACATCAGTGCCTTGGTAAGGTTCATCCTCTCCAAAATACTCAACCAACTTAGTATCATCTGCATCTCTTTGTGTCACAAATGTCACCATCTGCTGTATCATCTCTACCAGAAAGTCCATCTATTTCTTCATGTCAATCAACTCTTTAGAGATATCATTCTCCTTCTCCTTCAAACTAGACTTTGCAGGAATAGGTTCATCAATCATTTTCTCTTGAGGTTTTTCATAAGGACAACACCTGATAACTCCACATCCCTTAACCCTTGTTTCTTATAAAGGTATCAGCTTATGCCGAGCTCCTTCATGCCTAACCACATAAGTATTAGCATGACCATCAAATAAAACATTTCCATCAAACTGCTAAGGTCTACTGAGCAATAGATGACAAACATCCATAGGCAATATATCACACAATATATCATCATGGTAAGATCCAATCTAAAATTTAACCAAGCATTGTTCTTCAATCCTAACCTTAGACACATCTTGTATCCAACTAATCTGATAAGGATTAGGATGCTTCCTTCTTTCCAAACTCAACTTACTAACCATTTCATCTGAAACAAAGTTCTCAGAACTGCCACCATCAACTATGACATTACATACCTTATTCTTGCACTTACATTTGGTTCTGAACAAATTCCTTCTTTGCACTGATTCATGAACACATGCAGCTAATCTCCTAGTGATAAGTGTCTCACCTTTTTCAGCAACATTCACAATATCTTCTTTAGCAGTTAGTGCCACCCTTTTCTTCGGATAATAAAAACTTCTATGACCAGCTTCACCATAGTTATAACAAGTACCGATGAACTCATTCTTCCACCTTCCTCTCTGTCCAGCATTCTTTGTAACTTGACCAATGCTAGATCCCACATTAGACTTAGGATTCTCTGTCACACTACTCTCAGCAACTGCTTCACCAGTTTTACCACCCCGGTTCCTATTGTTTTATTTTCCTTTATACTTCTTATTCAACTTCTCTTCAATCTTCAATGCCATCTGATAAGCATCATCGATTGTTGTCATCTGTATAGTAACTCTTCATGAATACTAGGTCTTAAACCATATACATACCTAGCAACCTTCTCTTTATCAGCTTCAGATTGACTAGTCCTAATCAGGATTCTATAAAACTCCTCGGTATACTCCTACACCAATTTTTTGGTCTACTTCAAAGCTTGCATCTTCTTAAACATGTCCAATTCATAATCTGCTAGAATGAATTGCTTCTTCAACTTGTCAACCATTCAGTTCCACTTAGTGATCTTTTCTTTTCCTCTTCTACCTCTTTCCAATTGAACTTCTCTCCACCGAATATTTGTATGACCCTTTAACTTAGTCTTTGCAAATCTAACCCTATCAGGATCTTCTATTTCTTCATACTCAAAGTACTCATCAATCTTATTGATCCAATCAATCAACTCTTCTGGCCTAAGGCTTCCAACAAATGCAGAAACTTCAATCTTAGGTCTTTTCCCAATCTTAGACATAGCTTTCAGAATTTGATTCTTCTTAGGATCTCTAGCTTCTTTGACAACTTCTTCAAAATGATCTTTCTTAGATTCATCATCACTATCCTCTTTCAAGGTAGGCTTCTTCTTTCTCAATTCTTCTTATAGGTCTTGCACTTGTTTCTACAAAGCCCTAAAATCATCAAGACTTAATTCTCCAGTAGCTTCTTCTTCCTTTAAGATCTCACGATTTCTCCTCGGAGGCATCTTCAAATCAAGATCTATACACAAACACACAAGATCCACTTGGCTCCAACAGGAAGAGACTTCTCTCAAATAGGAACAAACTTCACTCTAATACCACTTGATGTAGTCATGGCTAGTGGATCCAATTAAAGACTGACTGGCCTTGTAGCCAAACCAATATGCTGCGAAAATACACAATAATAATACCAAATCTGTAATAAAGAATAAGTCTTTATTCATTAGATCTTTGATTACATGCAATGTGCCAGGCTATAAGGCCTTCCTGATTACAACCAGATATAAAGAAAATAACAATCCATAAGTTCTCACAGGATCCAAATCTTTTCCACAACTTCAACATTCAGCTAGCCCAGGTCTACAACAGGCAGCACACTGGTAGGCACCTAGGAAAGATCTAAACTTGTACTCAAACTTCCAAGCAATCTTCCTGCTCCTAAGCTCGCAGGCTACTAACCTTCCTTACCCCAATCTTTTGTCCTTAAATAATTACCCAAGAATCCTATAAATACTGATTCCCAGCCACAAGTCGGCTGATGAAACAATAAACCCTTACAAACCAATATTAAATGCTAAAACATTAGTCGACTCTCACATAGCTTTATAAAATAAATAAACTCTCAAAGATGGCCCAACGGTCATCAGATCTGCATAGAAGAATACAACACACTAGATCTAGGTCCCCACATGTCCAACAGTCAATCCATATCACGAGGAGCACAACCCAAATTAATGAAACTAGTCGGCCAAGCCGATCCAACAAAATAATCGAGTCGGTAAGCAAGAACACTGAGCAACAGAGGAAATAACTAAGCACCAATCGACCGACCATGCCAAGCATGACCAAGCAACGGAGTTATCATTGAGCGCCAGTGAACCGACACCTTCAGTTACCGAGCATTTTTTAGAGATTGAGCACCTTGATAACCACATAAACTGAGCAATGAGTCTCCCAAACCGAGCAAGTACTCCACCAAACCAAGATCAAAACTAACAATCTACCTTCAAAGACAAATATATTTTTGGTTGATATAGGATTGCCAAGAATCCTAGGATGCTCCTACATCAATCACAAATGAGAAAAATGGTAAAGGTTTGTGACTCTTTTGAAGGATGACAATTGTGAAAAGTTGTGATGATTGCAAAGGGCATGCATGATGAAGAAATGTAACTCTCCCCCACATTAGAAGATACAAAGGGGAGAAGGTTTCAATTTAAAAAGACATTCAAGTGAAAAAAATATTAAGTATAATATATTATTTACAAAGACAACAATGAAAATTAGTGACTCAATTCTTTTTTTTAACTCAAAGGTATCTCCTTGACTTAGCACAGTGCCCAATTTACCTTACCTTGGTCTTACATATTTCCAAGTAGGAGTTCAGGTAGGGGTGAGTTGAGGCAAGAATAGCCCTTTAAAGATTAATGTAAGAGAAAAAGGAATAAGAAAAAACTATGGAAGTGACTTTTTTTAAAGATAAAGTTAAAATACATTGTGACACTCACAAACGATGAAAATGAAGAAGAGTAGTGACCTTTTCTAAGAGTGAAAATTGTAAAAGGTTGTGACCATTGCAAAGGGTAGATATGATGAAGAGATGTGACTCTCACCCCTATTAAAAGATAAAAAGTGGAGAAAATTTCATTTTAGGAGGATATTTAAGTAAAATCAATGTGAGGTATAGTATATATTATTCACAAAGGTAACAATAAAAAAATGGTGACTCAATTTCTTTTTATTGTTAACTTAGAGGTAGTCTCGTGACTTATCTCAGTGCCCTGCTTACCTTACTTTTGTCTTATGGGTAAAAGCACAATCATGTGTCACCTTTTAGGCTAACTTATTAGCATAGCTGAATTTTAGTATTTCTAACTAAAAATTAATTTTGGTCAAACATATGGTCTAGCTAGATTCATTCTAGCTAAGTTAGATAAGTTATTTAACTTTCCCAATTGGAAACATCTATTAAATGCATGTTTTTTTACCACTTTTGGTCCAATTACCATAAAAATAAAATTATTTCATAAAAGTGGCATTTCAATAACTCAATTTTTTTAATGATATTTAAAATTAAAAAAAACCCTTTTGTAGAGATCAGAGGCAAGGATATCCTCATATAGATTTTATAGTGTTTTAATTAGACATAGTTTATTGTAATTAAAAATATTGTAAGTAGGTATTTTAGCAATCAAGGAGATGTTGATTCGAAGAAAGAAAAAAATATTAAATAATATTAAATAAATTTGAAAAATATATGGTGCACTAGAGGAGAGAGTCCTCTTCAAGAATATATATTTCTTTTTTTGATTGAGATAGATTTGTTATGAAAAATATGTTGCAAGATGAAAACTGTCGATTTCAGTGAGTTGGACTTTGAATTGTTATAAAAGAGAAAATATAAGTCACAAACCAATTTTTTTTTTTTCATGCACTAGCTATATATGTCATCTATGACATATTTTTAAATTAGGGGGAAAATATTTATTTACATATAATTTTTTGGTGGGAACTAGACCCCTAATTTTCAGCATTTTTCAGCGATTGAAAAATCATCTTTAAAAATTAAAAAAAACATATCAATTTTTATTCAAAAAAATTATTAAAAATATTAATCATAAAATTTATCCATTTTATCACATTTAATTAGTTTACATCATCTTCAAATTCTAAACATAAATGTCACTTTTATAATATTGAAGTTGAACAACTTTAATTTTGTTAGCCTTTTCCTTTGTAAAAGAGTGACAACTTATTGTGCATTTACCCTTATATATTGCCAAGTTGGGGCTCGGGAAGGGGTGAGCTTAGACAAGAGTAACTCTCTAATAATTAATGGAAGAGAAAATGGAACAAGTAGAAAATGAAGAAAGTGACTTCTTCAAAAGGAAAAGATATGAAATACTGTGACACTTGCAACTATGAAAGGTGAAGGGTTTTGACTCTTTTGAAGGGTGGAAATTGTTAAAGGTTTAATGATTGCAAAAAAAAAACATGATGAAAAGGTGTGAAACTCTCACATATTAGAAGATATAAAGGGGAGAAGGTTTCAATTTAGAAGGAAATTCAAGTGAAATCATTATGGGGTATAATATATTATTTACAAAGACAATAATGAAAAGTGGCAGCTCAATTCTTTTTTCTTTGTTAACCTAGAGGTATTGACATGACTCAACATAGTGCCCAAGTGCCTTACCTTGCTCATACACATTGCCAAGTTGGCATTCAATAAGGGTGATATAAGGAAGATTAATCCTCTAACAATGCACACAAGAGCTTGCAAATCATGTGCATTGGGTAATTCTGAGCCTCAAAGTCAACCATGATACCGATGGGAAGAAAACTTATTGCCCAAGCCAACTCTACTATACGTACGGGTTGTATTTACTCATTTCTTATTAATGGTGGTGACCCTTTCTCTAATAAAGTATAAAAGACATTTCTTTCCAAATATTAAAGGAGGACTTATCAATCATTGTACTTCATTCACCGTCTTGCAAAAAATCAAGAAAATAATCAATTAGAAAGATCAAGAAAACAATAATTAAATTTACATTAATCATCACTTCAACTTGCAATAAAAAATACATATAATTTAGCAATTAAGCATCACTCTATCAAAACAACATCCATTCAATCACAATACATCAACATGTCAAAGTAACATTTATTACATCATCACTTCTCAATCATCTAATTGATAATTACTTAATCATAACTCACCAATTCCTCAAATCAACAAACAAATCAGATATGTCTTACATCATACAAAATCTGAATATAATTATAAATTGGTATGAAATATTAATTATTATAATAAATATTATAGTGTTTCTTATTAATATTTTTTCTTACTTATGAATAGTGGTCCTATTATTGAATAATGGATAATACATGCAATAATGTGTAACTCTCATATGTTTAACTCATAGGTATCATTGCAACTCATTCTAGTGCTTAACTTTCCTTATCTAGGTTTATATATTTCCAAGTTGGGGTTCATGAAGTTGTGAGTTGAGATAAGACTAGTCCTATAAGAATTAATAAAAAAAAAAAGTAATTATTGCAAAATTAAAAATTATGAAAGGTTGTGGCACTCACAAATGATAGAAAAGGTGAAGGGTAGTGACTCTTTTAAAATATAAAAATTGTGAAAGGTTGTGATGATTTTAAAAGGTGGGCATGATGAAGAAATGTGACTCTCTCCCCACATTGCAAGATACAAAGGGGAGAAGGTTTCAATTTAAGAGACCATTCAAGTGAAATCAATATGGGGTATAATATATTATTCACAAATACAACAATGAAAAGTAGTGACTCAATTTTTTTTTAACTTAGAGGTATCCACGTGAATTAGCGCAGTGCTCAATTTACTTACCATTGTCTTACATATTACCAAGTTGGGGTTCAGTAAGGGTTGAACTTAGGCAAGACTACCACTCTATGTATTAATGTAAGAGAAAGAGGAATACGAAAAAAAATTATAGAAGTGACTTTTTCAAAAGATAAAGTTATGATAGGTTGTGACACTCACAAATGACTAAAATGACAAACAATCGCGACTCTTTCAAAAAGTTATAATTATAAAAAATTGTGACGATTGAAAAGGGTAGATATGATGGAGAGATGTGACTCTCCCTCACATTAGAAGATACAAAGGGGAGAAAATTTTATTTTATAAGGATATTTAAGTGAAATCAATGTGGGGTATAGATTATTATTCACAAAGGAAAAAATGAAAAATGGTGACCTAATTTATTTTTTTCATGTTAACTCATAGGTATCATCATGACTCAGGCCAATGCTCGACCTACCTTGCCTTAGTCTTACATATTACCAAGAACGGGTTCAATAAGGGGTGAGCTTAGACAAGAGTAGCTCTCAAAGAATTAATAGAATAGAAAAATGAATAAGAAGAAAAATAAGGAAGTGACTCCTTCAAAAGACAAAGTTATGAAAGGTTGTGACACTTGTAAACCATACAAATTGTGAAGGGTTGTGACTCTTTCAAAGGGTGGAAATTACTAAAGGTTTTAATTATTAAAAAAGGAAAATATGATGAAGAGATCTCACTTTCCCTCACATTGGAAGATATAAAAAGGAGAACATTTCAATTTAGCAAGAAATTCAAGTGAAATAAATGTGAGGTATGTTATATTATTCATGAAGGCAACAACGAAAAGTGGTGACTCAAATTTTTTTTCTTAACTCAGAGATATCATAACAACTCAGCCAGTTCCCAAGTGTCTTACCTTACTCTCACATATTGCCACATTGGGGTTTGAGAAGGGTGAGCTAAGATAAAAGTGACCATCTAAGGATGCACACAATAGCTCATAAACCATGTGCATTGGGTAAGTCTGAGCCTTGAAGTCAAATCCGACACCAATGGTGAGAAAACCCATGACCCAAGCCAACTCTGTTATACATGCAGGTTGTGGTGACTCATTTCTTATGAATGGTGGTTATCCTTTCTCCAATAAAGTATAAAGGATATTACATTCCAATTATTAAATGAGGACTTATCAATCATTATAATTCATCCATCGTCATGCAAGAAATCAAACAATCAATCAATTATAAAGGTCAAGAAAATAATAATCAAATTCACATCAATCATCACTTAAACTGTGGATCAAGAATACATACAATTATGCAATCAAGCATAACTCTATCAAATCAATATTTATTCAATCACCATCTATCACCGTATCAAACTAGCATTTATTAGATTATCACTTCGCAATCATCTAATCAATAATTACTTAATCATAACTCACCAATACCTCAAATCATTGAACTAATCAGATCTCTCTTTACAACGATCTATCTTACAGCATACATAATCTTAATATTATTATAAATTGGTATGAAGTATTAGTTCTTATAATAAACATTATAGTGATTCTATTTATGATTTCATACTTATAAATAATGGTCCTATTTAAGATTTCTTTCTTATAAATAATGTGTATGAATGACATTTTTATGTCACCATGTATTTGAAGAATACATGCAATAATATGTAAATTTTATATGTGTAACTCACAAGTATCATTGTGACTCATCACTGTGCCTAACATGTCTTACCTTGGTCTTATATATTGCCAAGTTGGAGTTCATGAAGTTGTGAGTTGAGCAAGACTAGCCCTCTAAGAATTAATAGAAAGGGAAAAATTATAATAAAAAAATAACTCCTGTGAAAGGAAAACATATGAAAGGTTGTGACACTCACAAATGACATAAATTGTGAAGGGTTGTGACTATTTTAAAAGATGCAAATTTTGAAAGGCTATAATGATTGCAAAAGGTGGGCATGATGAAGAAATGTGACTCCCCTCACATTGGAAGATACAAAGGAGAGAAGATTTCAATTTAGGAGGATATTCAAATGAAATCAATATGATGTATAATATATTATTCACAAAAGCAACAATTAAAAGTAGTGAGTCAGTTTATTTTTTGGATAACTCAGAGGTATCCCTCTGACTTAGCTTAAAGCGCAATTTACCTTAGCTTAGTCTTACATATTACCAAGTTGGGGTTCAAGAAGGGGTCATATGAGGCAAGACTAGCCCTCAAAGGATTAATATAAGAGAAAAAAAATAAGAAAAAAAATGGAAGTGACTTGTTCAAAAAGAAAAGTTATGATACGTTGTAACACTTAGAAAGGATAAAAATGGTGAACTGTTGTGACCTTTTCAGAGAGTGGCAATAGTAAAAAGTTGTGATGATTACAAATGGTAGATATGATGAAGAGATGTGACTCTCACTCACATTAAAAGTTACAAAGTGGAGAAGATTTCATTTTAGAAAGGTATTTAAGTATATTATTCACAAAAGAAATAATAAAAAGTTGTGACTCAATTCATTTTTTTGTTAACTCAAAGATTTTCTCATAACTTAGTTCAGTTCCCAATCTACCTTACCTTGGTCTTACATATTTCCAAGTTGGAGTTCGGGAAGGAGTGAGATTAGGAAAGAGTAGCTCTCTAAGAATTAATGGAAGAGGAAATAAAATAAGAAGAAAAAGAAGAAAGTGACTCTTTCAAAAGGTAAAGTTATGAAAAGTTGTCACACTTGCAAATGATGAAAATGGTGAAGAGTTGTGAGTTTTTCAAAAGGTGGCAATTGTTAAAGGTTATAATAATTGCAAAAGGTAAATATGATGAAGAGGTGTGACACTCTCTTAAATTAGATGATATAAAAGGGATAGGGTTTCAATTTAGGAAGACATTAAATTGAAATTGATGTGGGGTATAATATATTATTTACAAAGGCAACATTGAAAATTGGTGACTCAATTCTTTTCTTTTTGTTAACTTAGAGGTATCATCATGACTCATCCTAGTGTCCAACTTCCTTACCTTTCTCATACACATTGCCAAGTTGGGGTTCTGAAAGGATGATCATAGGCAAAATTAACCCTATAAGGATTCACACAATAACTCACAAGCAATGTGCATTGGATAAGTTTGAGCCTTGAAGTCAAAGCTAATACCAATGGGAAGAAAATCCATAACCCAAGCCAACTCTACTATACGTGCAAGTTATGTTGACTCATTTCTTATGAATGGTGGCGATCCTTTCTCCAATAAATTTAAAGGAGATTACATTCCAAGTATTGAAAGAGGACATATTAATCATTATACACCATCCATTTTCTCGCAAGAAATCAAGCAATCAATCAATTAGAAAGGTTAAAAAAATAATAATCAAATTCACATAAATCATCATTTCAACTTGGGATCAAGAATACATACAATTTATCAATCAAAAATCACTTTATCAAATCAACATTCATTCAATCATCATCCATCAACATGTCAAACTAGCATTTATTATATTGTCACTTCTCAATCATCTAATCGATAATTACTTAATCATAACTCACCAACACCTCAAATCATCGAACCCATCAGATCTGTCATACAATATACAAAATCTAAATCTAATTATAAATTGGTATGAAGTATTAGTTCTTATAATAAACATTATAGTGGTTCTTATTTATGAGTTTTCTTACTTATGAATAATGGTCCTATTTATGATTTCTTTCTTACAAAAATGTGTATGAATATGATATTTTTATGTCACCCTGTATTTGGAGAATACATGAAATAATGTGTAACTCATAGGTATCATTTTAACTTGTTGAAAAGTAAAATTTATGAAAGGTTGTGATACTTGCAAATAACAAAAATAGTGAAGGGTTGTGACTCTTTCGAAGGGTGATAATTGTTAAAAGTTGTAATGATTGCAAACATAAAATATGATGAAGAGATATGACTCTCCCTCACATTGGAAGATATAAAGGGGAGAATGTTTCAATTTAGGAGGACATTAAAGTGAAAATAATGTGGAGTATGTTATATTATTCGCAAAGGCAATAATGAAAATTGGTGACTCAATTTTTTTGTTCTTAATTCAGAAATATCGCAATGACTCAGCCTAGTGCCTAGTTGTCTTACCTTTCTCTTACATATTTCCAATTTGGGGTTCAAGAAGGGTGAGCTAAGGAAAGTGTGACCCTCTAAGAATTCACACAATATCTCACAAACCATGTGCATTGGGTAAGCCCTAGCCTTGAAGTCAAACCTGATACCAATGGTGATCAAACTCATGGCCCAAACCAACTCTGCTATACATGCAGGTTGTGGTGACTCATTTATTATGATGGTGGTAACCCTTTCTCCAATTAAGTATAAAAGATATTTCATTCCAAGAATTCAAGGAGGTATTATCAATCATTTTACTTCATCCATCATCTCACAAGAAATCAAGCAATCAATCAATTAGAAATATCAAGCAAACAATAATCAATTTCCCATTAATCATCACTTTAACTAGGCGTCAAGAATATGTACACATCAACAATCAAGCATCACTCTATCAAGTAAAAATTCATTCAATCACCATCCATTACCATGTCAAACTTTCATTTATTATATCATCACTTCTCAATCATTTAATCGATAATTACTTAATGCTAACTCACCAATACCTCAAACCATCAAACTAATCAAATCTCTCTTACAACAATCTGTCTTACAACATACAAAATATTATTATTATAAAATGGTATGAAGTATTAGTTCTTAATAAACATTATAGTCATTCTTATTTATGATTTCATACTTATGAATAATGGTTCTATTATTTATTTTTTCTTTCTTATGATATTCTTATGTCACCCTATATTTGGAGAGTACATGTAATAATATGTAACTCTTATATATTTAACTCACAGGTATCAGTGTGACTCAACCTAATGCCTAACTTGTCTTACCTTAGTCTTATATATTTTCAAGTTGGAGTTCATGGAGTTGTGAGTTGAGGTAAAACTATCCCTTTAAGAATTAATAGAAAAGGAAAGATGAATAATAAAAAAATAAGTAACTCCTGCAAAGGAAAATTTGTGAAAAGTTGTGACACTAACAAATGACAAAAATGGTGAAGAATTCTGACTCTTTTGAAAGATGACAATTTTGAAAGGTTGTGATGATTGCAAAGGGCAAGCATGATGAAGATTTGTGACTCTCCCCCTCATTCGAAGATGCAAAGGGGATAAGATTTCAGTTTAGAAAGACATTCAAGTGAAATCAATATGAGGTATAATATATCATTCACAAAGGAAACAATGAAAAATAGTGACTCAATTTTTTTTTGTTAACTCAGAAGTATCCTCTTGCCTTAGCCTAGTACCCAATATACCTTACCTTGATCTAACATATTGTCAAGTTGAGGTTCAAGAAGGGGTGAGCTGAGGCAAGATTACCCCTCAAACAATTAATGTAAGAGAACAAAGAATAAGAAAAAAATATGGAAGTGACTTTTTCAAAAGACAAAGTTATGATATGTTGTGACACTCACAAAAGAACAAAAATGGTGAAGTGTTGTTACCTTTTCAAAGAGTGGAAATTGTAAAAAGTTGTGACAATTGCAAACGGTAGATATGATGAAGAAATGTGAGTATCATCCACATTAAAATATACAAAATGCAACAGATTTTATTTTAGGATGACATTTAAGATAAATCAATGTGGGGTATAGTATATTATTTGCAAAATAAACAATAAAAAGTTGTAACTCAAATATTATTTTTGTTAACTCAGAGATATTCTCATGACCTAGCTTAGTGCCCATACCTTACGTTGGTCTTACATATTGCCAAGTAGGGGTTTGGGAAAGGGTGAGATTATACAAGAGTAGCTCTCTAATAATTAATGGAAGAGAAAATCAAATAGGAAGAAAAATAAGGAAGTGACTCGATCTTTTTAAAAAAAATTATAAAAGGTTGTGACACTTGTAAATGAAAAAAATGGTGAAGGTTTGTGACTGTTTCAAAGGGTGGAAATTATTAAAGGTTATAATAATTATAAAATGCAAACATGATGAAGATGTGTGACACTCCCCCACATTGGAAGATATAAAAAGGAGAAGGTTTGAATTTAGGAGGACATTCAAGTGAAATCAATGTGGGGTATAATATATTATTCACAAAGACTAAAATAAAAAGTGGTGACTCAATTCATTTTTTTTATTAACTCTAAGGTATCACCGCGAGTTAGCCTAATGCCCAACCGCATTACCTTGCTCATACACCTTTCTAAGTTGGCATTCAAGAAGGGTGAGCTAAAGAAAGATTGTCCCTTTAAGGATGGACACAATAGCTCACAAACCATGTGCATTGGGTAAGCCTGAGCCTCAAAGTTAAACTTGATATCAATGAGAATAAAACACATGGCCCGAGCCAACTCAATTATACATGTAAGTTGTATTGACTCATTTCTTATGAATGGTGGTAACCCTTTCTCCAATAAAGTATAAATGAGATTTCATTCCAAGTATTTAATAAGGACTTATCAATCATTATACTTCATCCATTGTCTCGCAATAAATCAAATAATCAATCAATTAAAAAGATCAAACAAACAATAATCAAATTCAAATCAATAATCACTTTAACTTGAGATCAAGAATACATACAATTAAATAATCAAGCATCACTCTATAAAATAAATATTCATTCAATCACCATCCATCAACATATCAAACTAACATTTATTATATTGTCACTTTTCAAACATCTAATCGATAATTACTTAATCATAAGTCAGAAATACCTCAAATCATCAAACCAATCAAATATATATTACAATGTACAAAATCTGAATACAATTATAAATTGGTATGAAGTATTATTTCTTATAATAAACATTATAGTGGTTCTTATTTATGATTTTTCTTACTTATGAATAATGGTCTTATTTATTATTTCTTGTTTATAAATAATGTGTATGAATATGATATTTTTATGTCACCTTGTATTTGGAGAATAAATGCAATAATGTGTAACTTTTATATATTTAACTCATAGGTATCATTGTGACTCAGCCCAATGCCTAACCTACCTTATCTTGGTAGGGGTTCATGAAGTTGTGTGTTGAGGAAAGACTAGCCCGGTAAGAATTAATACAAAAAGAAAAAAATAATAATAAAAAAATAAGTAAATCTTGCAAAAGGAAAAATTATCAAAGGTTGTCACACTCACAAATGACATAAATGGTGAAAGGTTGTGACTCTTTTGAAGGGTGACTATTCTGAAAGATTGTGATGATTGCAAAGGGAAAGCATGATGAAGAAAATGTGATTCTCCCCCACATTGTAAGATATAAAAGGGAGAAGGTTTTGATTTAAGAGGACATTCAAGTGAAATCAATATGAAATATAATATATTATTTACAAAGGCAACAATGAAAAGTAGTGATTGAATTCTTTTTTTTAACTTAGAGGTATACACGTGACTTAGTGCAGTACCCTATTTATCTTACCTTAGTCTTACATATTGACAAGTTGAGATTCAGGAAGAGCTTAGTTGAGGTAAGACTATCCTCTATGTATTAATTTAAGAGAAAAAATAATAAGAAAAAAATATGGAAGTGACTTTTCTGAAAGGAAAAGTAATGATGTGTTGTGAAACTTGCGAAGGACAAACATGGTGAAGAGTTGTGACTCTTTTGAAGATGAAAATTATATAATTTTGTGATGATTGCAAATGGTAGATTTGATGAAGAGATGTGACTCTCACCTACATTAAAAGACACAAAGTGCTGAAGATTTTATTTTAGAACATTTAAGTGAAATCATTGTAGGGTATAGTATATTATTTACAAAGGAAACAATAAAAAGTGGTGATTCAATTTTTTTTTTGTTAACTTTGAGGTATTCTCGTGAATTAGCTCAGTTCCCATCATACCTTACTTTAGTCTTACATATTGTGAAGTTCAAGTTCGGGAAGAGGTGAGTTTAGCCAAAAGTAGCTCTCTAAAAACTAATGAAAGATAAAATGGAATAAGAATAATAAGAATGAAGTAAATCTTTTAAAAGGAAAAGTTATGAAAGGTTGTGACACTTGAAAATGAAAAAAATGGTAAAGGGTTGTATCACTTTTTAAAAGGTGGCAATTGTCAAAGGTTATAATGATTACAAAAGGAAAACATGTTGAAAGGTTGTAACTCTCCCCTGCATTAGAAGATATAAATAGGAGAAGGTTTCAATTTAGCATGATATTCAAGTGAAATTAATATGAGGTACAATATATTATTCATAAAGGCAACAATGAAAAGTGATTTCTCAATTTATTTATTTTTAACTTAGAGGTATCACCTTGACTTAGCCAACTTCCCAACTCTTTACCTTGCTCTTACAAATTGTCAAGCTATCATTCGGGAATGGTGAGCTAAGGAAAGCTTTACCTTCTAAGGATGTAGATAATAGCTCACAAACCATGTGCATTTGGTAATCCCTAACCTCAAATTCAAACTTGATAGTAATGGGAAGCAAACCCATGGCCCAAACCAACTCTTCTATATGTGTAGGTTGTGTTGACTCATTTCTTATGAATGATAATGACTCTTTCTCCAATAAATTATAATGGAGATTGCATTCCAAGTATTGAAAGAGGATTTACCATTCATTATACTTCATCCACCATCTTGCAAAAAATTAAACAATCAATCAATTACAAAGATCAAGCAAACAATAATCAAATTTGCATCAATCATCACTTCAACATGTGGTTAAGAATACATATAATCTAGCAATCAAGCATCACTCTATCAAATCAACATTCATTCAATCACCATCTATCAACATTTCAAAGTATCATTTATTATATTGTCACTTTTCAATCAACTCATTGATAATTACTTAATCATAACTCACCAATACTTCAAATCGTCAAAGCAATTAGATCTGTCTTACTACGATTTGTCTTACACCATACAAAATCTGAATATAATTATAAATTGGTATGAATTATTAGTTGTTATAATAAACATTATAGTGACTCTTATTTATGATTTTTTTACTTATAAATAATGGTCCTATTTATGATTTTTTTCCTATAAATAATGTGTATTAATATGATATTTTTAAGTCGGTATATATTTGAAAGATACATTCAATAATTTGTAACTCTTATATGTTTAGCTCACAAATATCATTACAATTCATCCTAGTGCCTAACCTATTTTTCCTTGGTCTGATATATTGCCAAGTTGGGCTTCATGAAGTTGTGAGTTGAGGCAAGACTAGCCCTATAAGAATTAATAGAAATAGAAAAAACAATAATAAATAAATATATAACTCCTACAAAAGGAAAAACTATGAAAGGTTGTGAGAATAAAAAACAAAAAAAATGGTGAAGGGTAGTGACTCTTTTGAAAGCTGACAATTGTTAAGGTTTGTGATTATTGAAAAGGGAAAGCATGATGAAGAAATGTGACTCTCCTCCACATTGGAAGATATAAATGAAACAATGAAATGTAGTGACTCAATTTTATTTTTTTTGGGTTAACTCTGAGGTATCATTGTGACTCAACCTAGTGCCCAATTTACCTTTCCTTGGTCTTACATATTAACACGTTGGGGTTAAGGAAAGGGTGAGCTAAGGCAAGACTAACCCTTTAAGAATTAATATAAACTAAAAAGGAAAATATTAAAAAAACATGGAAGTAAGTTTTTTAAAAGATAAAGTTATGATACTTTGTGACATACTCGCAAATGATAAAAATGGTGAAAATTTGACTCTTTCAAAGAATAACAATTGTAAAAAACATTGAAGATTGCAAAAGGTAGATATGATGAAGAAATGTGACTCTCCCCCCATTAGAAAAAATAAATGGGAGAAGATTTTGTTTTACAAAGATATTTAAGTCAAATCAATGTGAGGTATAATATATTATTCACAAGGGAAACCATAAAAAATGGTGACTCAATTTATTATTTTTTAACTCAGAGGTATTCTCATGACTTAGCTTAGTACACAACCTACCTTACCTTGGTCTTAGATATGGCCAAGTTGGGGTTCGAGAAGGGGTGAGTTTAAATAAGAGTAGCTCTCTCAAAATTTATAGAAGATAAAATAGAATAAGAATAATAAGAATAAAGTGAATCTTTAAAAAGGAAAAGTTATGAAAGGTTGTGAAATTTGCAAATGAAAAAAAATGGTAAAGGGTTGTGTCACTTTTTAAAAGGTGACAATTGTTAAAGGTTATAATGATTACAAAAGATAAACATGATGAAAGGTTGTAACTCCCCCCCACATTATAAGATATAAATGGGAGAAGGTTTTAATTTAGCATGACATTCAAGTGAAATCAATATGGGGTACAATATATTATTCATAAAGAAAATAATGAAAAATGGTTTCTCAATTTATTTATTTTTAACTAAAAGGTATCACCTCGATGTAGCCTACTACCCAACTACCTTACCTTGCTCCTACAAATTGTCAAGTTTTCATTTAGGAAAGGTGAGCTAAGGAAATCTTTACCTTCTAAGGATGTAGACAATAGCTCACAAACCATGTGCATTTGGTAAGCCCTAACCTCAAAGTCAAATCTGCAAGGAATGAGAAGTAAACCCATGGCCCAAGCCAACTCTTCTATATGAGTAGGTTGTATTGACTCATTTTTTATGAATAACGATGACTCTTTCTCCAATAAATTATAATGTAGATTGCATTCCAATTATTGAAGGAGGATTTATCAGCCATTATACTTAATCCATCATCTCACAAGAAATCAAATAATCAATCAATTACAAAGATAAAGCAAACAATAATTAAATTTGCATCAATCATCACTTCAACATGTGGTTAAGAATACATATAATTTATCAATCAAGCATCATTCTATTAAACCAACATTCATTTAATCACCATCTATCAATATGTCAAGCTATCATTTATTATATTATCACTTCTCAATCATCTAATTGATAATTACTTAATCATAACTCACCAATACCTCAAATCGTCGAAGCAATTAGATATGTCTTACTATGATCTATCTTATAGCATACAAAATATGAACATAATTATAAATTGGTATGAAGTATTTGTTATAATCAACATTATAGTGGTTCTTATTTATAATTTTTTTTACTTATGAATAATGGTCCTATTTATGATTTCTTGCCTATAAATAATATGTATGAATATGATATTTTTAAGTCGCCATATATTTGAAAGATACATTCAACAATGTGTAACTCTTATATGTTTAACTCATAGGTATCATTGTAACCCATCGTAGTGCCTAACCTATTTTTCCTTGGTCTGATATATTGTCAAGTTGGGCTTCATGAAGTTGTGAGTTGAGGCAAGACTAGCCCTCTAAGTATTAATAGAAAGAGAAAAAAGAATAAAAAAAATAAGTAACTCCTGCAAAAGGAAAAATTATGAAAGGTTGTGACAATAAAAAATGATAGAAATGGTAAAGTGTAGTGACTCTTTTGAAGGCTGACAATTGTTAAAATTTGTGATTATTGAAAAGGGAAAGCATGATGAAGAAATGTGACTTTCCCCCACATTGGAAGATATAAATGAAACAATGAAATGTAGTGACTCAATTTTTTTTGGGGGTTAACTCTAAGGCATCCTTGTGACTCAACCTAGTGCCCAATTTACCTTACCTTGGTCTTACATATTGTCAAGTTGGGGTTAAAGAAGGGGTGAGCTAAGGAATGAGTAGCCCTCTAAGAATTAATGTAAAATAAAAAATATATGAAAAAATATGAAAGTAAATTTTTCAAAACATAAAGTTATGATAGGTTATGACATACTCGGAAATGAAAAAAAAGGTGAAAATTTGTGACTCTTTCAAAGAATAAAAACTGTAAAAAGTTATAAAAATTGTAAAAGGTAGATATGATAAAGAGATGTGACTTTCCCCCCATTAGAAAAAACAAAGGGGAGAAGATTTTGTTTTACGAGGACATTTAAGTGAAATCAATGTGAGGTATAGTATATTATTCACAAAAGAAACAATAAAAAGTGGTGACTCAATTCATTTTTTTTGTTAACTCAAAGGTATTCTCATGACTCAGCTCAGTGCCCAGCCTACCTTACCTTGCTCTTACATATTGCCAAATTGAGGTTCGGGAAGGGGTGAGTTTAAGAAAAAGTAGCTCTCTAAGAATTAATGAAAGAGAAAATTGAATTAGAAGAATAAGAATTAAGTGAATCTTTCAAAAGGAAAAGTTATGAAAGGTTTTGACACTTGCAAATGAAAAAAATGGTAAAGGGTTGTGTCACTTTTTAAAAGGTGGCAATTGTTAAAGGTTATAATGATTACAAAATGAAAAAATGATGAAAGGTTGTAACTCTCCCCTGCATTAGAAGATATAACTGGGTGAAGGTTTCCATTTAGCATGACATTCAAGTGAAATAAATATAGGATACAATATATTATTCATAAAGGAAATAATGAAAAGTGGCTTCTCAATTTATTTATTTTTAACTCAGAGGTATCACCTCAAATCAGCCAACTGCCCAACTACCTTACCTTGCTCCTACAAAATGTCAAGTTGTCATTTAGGAAGGGTGAGATAAGGAAAGATTTATCTTCTAATGATGCACATAATAGCTCCCAAACCATGTGCATTTGGTAAGCCCTAATTTCAAAGTCAAACCTGATAGTAGTGGGAAGCAAACCCATGGCCCAAGCCAACTCTTCTATATGTGTAGGTTGTGTTGACTCATTTCTTATCAATGACGGTGACTCTTCCTCTAATAAATTATAATGGAGATTGCATTCCAAGTATTGAAATATGATTTATCATTCATTATACTTCATCCATCATCTCACAAGAAATCAAGCAATCAATCAATTACAAAGATCAGACAAATAATAATTAAATTTGCATCAATCATCACTTCAACATGTGGTTAAGAATATATATAATCTAACAATCAAGCATCACTCTATCAAATCAACATTCATTCAATCACCATATATCAACATGTCAAACTATCATTTATTATATTGTCACTTCTCAATCATCTAATTGATAGTTACTTAATCATAACTCACAAATACCTAAAATTGTCGAAGCAATCAGATCTGTCTTACTATGATCTGTCTTACAATATGCAAAATATGAATATAATTATAAATTGGCATGAAGTATTAGTTGTTATTATAAACATTAGACTAGTTCTTATTTATGATTTTTTACTTATGAATAATGGTCTTATTTATGATTTATTTTCTATAAATAATGTGTATGAATATGATATTTTTAAATCATCATCTATTTGAAAGATAAATTCAATAATGTTTAACTCAAGGTATCATTACAACTCATCCTAGTGCCACACCTATTTTTCCTTGGTTTGATATATTGCCAAGTTGGGCTTCATGAAATTGTGAGTTGAGGCAAGACTAGCCCTTTAAGAATTAATAGAATGATAAAAAAATATGTAACTCCTACAAAAGAAAAAATTATGAAAAATTGTGAGAATAAAAAATGACAGAAATGGTGAAGGGTGGTGACTCTTTTGAAGATTGACAATTGTTAAAGTTTATGATAATTGAAAAGGGAAAGCATGATGAAGAAATGTGACTATCCCCCACATTGAAAGATATAAATGAAACAATGAAAAGTAGTGACTCAATTTCTTTTTTTTTGGGTTAAGTCAGAGGTATCCTTGTGACTCAACCTAGTGCCCAAATTACCTTACCTTGGTCTTACATATTGCCAAGTTGGGGTTAAGGAATGAGTGAGCTAAGGAAAGACTAGGCTTCTAAGAATTAATGTAAAATAAAAAGGAATATAAAAAAATATGGAAGTAAATTTTTTAAAAGATAAAGTTATGATACGTTGTGACATACTCGCAAATGAAAAAAAATGGTGAAGATTTGTGACTCTTTCAAAGAAAAATAATTGTCAAAAGTGTTGAAGATTGCAAAACGTAGATATGATGTAGAGATGTGACTCTCCCCCCATTAAAAAAAAGGGGGGGGAGAAGATTTTGTTTTACGAGGACATTTAAGTGAAATCAATGTGGGGTATAGTCTATTATTCACAAAGGAAACAATAAAAAGTGGTGACTCAATTCATTTTTTTTGTTAACTTAGATGTATTCTCATGACTTAGCTCAATACCCAGCCTACCTTACCTTGGTCTTATATATTGCCAAGTTGGGATTCGAGAAGGGATGAGTTTAGGCAAGACAAGCTCTCTAAGAATTAATGAAAGAGAAAATAGATTAAAAAGAATAAGAATGAAGTGAAACTTTCAAAAGAAAAAGTTATGAAAGGTTGTAACACTTTCAAATGAAAAAAAAGGGTCAAGGATTGTGTCACTTTTTAAAAAGTGGCAATTTTTAAAGATTATAATGATTACAAAAGGCAAACATGATGAAAGGTTGTAAATCTCCCCAGCATTATAAGATATAAATGGGAGAAGTTTTCAATTTAGCATGACATTCAAGTGAAATCAATATGGGCTACAATATATTATTCATAAAGATAACAATGAAAAGTAGATTCTCAATTTATTTATTTTTAACTCATAGGTATCACCTCGACTCAGCCCACTGCCCAAATACCTTACCTTGCTCTTACAAATTGTCAAGTTGTCATTTAGGAAGGGTGAGCTAAGGAAAGCTTTACCTTATAAGGATGTACAAAATAGCTCACAAACTATGTGCATTTGGTAAGCCCTAACCTCAAAGTCAAACTTGATAGTAATGAGAAGAAAACCCATGGCCCAAGCCAACTCTTCTATATGTGTAAGTTGTGTTGACTCATTTCTTATGAATGAAAATGAATCTTTCTCCAATAAATTATAATGGAGATTGCATTATATGTATTGAAGGATAATTTATCAGCCATTATACTTCATCCATCATCTCACAATAAATTAAACAATCAATCAATTACAAAGATCAATCAAACAATAATCAAATTTGCATCAATCATCACTTCAACATGTGGTTAAGAATACATATAATCTAGCAATAAAACATCACTCTATCATATCAACATTCATTCAATCACCATCTATCAACATGTCAAACTATCATTTATTATATTGTCACTTTTCAATCATCTAATTGATAATTACTTAATCATAACTCACCAATACTTCAAATCCTCAAGGTAATCAGATCTGTCTTACTACGATCTATCTTACAACATACAAAATCTAAATATAATTATAAATTGGTATGAAATATTAGTTGTTATAATAAACATTATAGTGGTTTTTATTTATGATTTTTTTACTTATGAATAATGGTCCTATTTATGATTTATTTCCTATAAATAATGTGTATGAATATGATATGTTTAGGTCGCCATATATTTGAAAAATACATTCAACAATGTGTAACTCTTATATGTTTAACTCACATGTATCATTGTAACTCATTCTAGTGGCTAATGTATTTTTTATTGGTTTGATATATTGCCAAGTTGGGCTTCATAAAATTGTGAGTTGAGGCAAGACTAGCCCTCTAAGAATTAATAGAAAGAGAAAAAAGAATAATAAAAAAATAAGTAACTTCTGCAAAAAGGAAAATTATCAAAGATTGTGACAATAAAAAATGACAGAAAATAGTGAAGGGTAGTGATTCTTTTGAAGGTTGACAATTGTTAAAGTTTATGATTATTGAAAAGGGAAAACATGATGAAGAAATGTGACTCTCCCCCACATTGGAAGATTTAAATGAAATAATGAAAAGTAGTGACCCAATTTCTTTTTCGGGGTTAACTTAGAGGTATCCTTGTGACTCAACCTAACGCCCAATTTACCTTACCTTGGTCTTACGTATTGCCAAGTTGGGGTTAAGGAAGGGGTGAGCTAAGGAAAGACTAGCCCTCTAAGAATTAATGTAAAATAAAAAATGATATAAAAAAAAAAAACATGGAAGTAATTTTTTCAAAAGATAAAATTATGATACATTGTGACATACTTGGAAATGAAAAAAATAGTGAATATTTGTGACTCTTTCAAAGAATAACAATTGTAAAAAGCTATGCAAATTGCAAAAGATAGATATGATGAAGAGATGTGACTCTCCCCCCCATTAGAAAAAATAAAAGGGAGAAGATTTTGTTTTAAGAGGACATTTAAATGAAATCAATGTGGGGTATAGTCTATTATTCACAAAAGAAACAATAAAAAGTGGTGACTCAATTCATTTTTTTGTTAACTCAGAGGTATTCTCGTGACTTAGGTCAGTGCCCAACCAACCTTACCTTGGTCTTACATATTGCCAAGTTGGGGTTTGGGAAGGGGTGAATTTAGGCAAGAGTAGCTCTATAAGAATTAATGAAAGAGAAAATAGAATAACAAGAATAAGAATGAAGTGAATCTTTTAAAAGTAAAAGTTATGAAAGGTTGTGACACTTGCAAATGAAAAAATGGTAAAGGGTTGTGTCACTTTTTAAAAGGTGGCAATTGTTAAAGGTTATAATGAGTACAAAAGGAAAACATGATGAAAGGTTGTAACTGTCCCTTGCATTAGAAGATATAACTGGAAGAAGGTTTCAATTTAGCATAACATTCAAGTAAAATTAATATGGGATACAATATATTATTCATAAAGGCAACAATGAAAAGTGGTTTCTCAATTTATTTATTTTTAACTCAGAGATATCACCTTGACTCAGTCCACTGCCCAACTACCTTACATTTCTTTTAAAAATTATCAAGTTGTCATTCAGGAAGGGTGAGCTAAGGAAAGATTTACCTTCTAAGAATGCAAACAATAGCTCACAAACCATGTGCATTTGGTAAGCCCTAACCTCAAAGTCAAACCTGATAGAAGTGGGAAGCAAACCCATGACCCAAGCTAACTCTTCTATATGTGTAAGTTGTGTTGACTCATTTCTTATGAATGATGGTGACTCTTTCTCCAATAAATTATAATAGAGATTTCATTCCAAGATTTGAAGGAGGATTTATTAGTCATTATACTTCATCCATCATCTCACAAGAAAACAAAAAATCAATCAATTATAAAGATCAAGCAAACAATAATCAAATTTGTATCAATCATCACTTCAACATGTGGTTAAGAATACATATAATCTAGAAATCAAGCATCACTCTATCAAATCAACATTCATTCAATCACCGTCTATCAACATGTCAAACTATCATTTATTATATTGTCACTTTTCAATCATGTAATTGATAATTACTTAATCATAACTCATCAATACCTCAAATCGTCGAAGCAATCAGATCTATCTTACTACAATCTGTCATACATCATACACAATCTGAATATAATTATAAATTGGTATGAATTATTAGTTGTTACAATCAACATTATAGTGATTCTTATTTATGATTTTCTTACTTATGAATAATGGTCCTATTTATGATTTCTTGCCTATAAATAATGTGTATGAATATGATATTTTAAAATCATCATATATTTGAAAGAGACATTCAATAATGTGTAACTCTTATATGTTTAACTCACAGGTATCATTACAATTCATTCTAGTGCCTAACCTATTTTTCCTTGGTTTGATATATTGCCAACTTGGGCTTCCTGAAGTTGTGAGTTGAGGCAAGACTAGCTCTTTAAGAATTAATAGAAAGAGAAAAAAAATAAAAAAATAAAAAAGTAACTCATGCAAAAGGAAAAATTATGAAAGGTTGTGACAATAAAAAATGATAGAAATGGTGAAGGGTAGTGACTCTTTTGAAGACTGAAAATTGTTAAAGTTTGTGATTATTGAAAAGGAAAAGCATGATGAAAAAATGTGACTCTCCCCACATTGGAAGATATAAATGAAACAATGAAATGTAGTGACTCAATTTATTTTTTTTTGGGTTAATTCAGAGGTATACTTGTGACTCAACCTAGTGACCAATTTACCTTACCTTGGTCTTACATATTTCCAAATTGGGGTTAAGGAAAGGGTGAGCTAGGGCAAGACTAGCCCTCTAAGAATTAATGTAAAATAAAAAAGAATATGAAAAAAATATGGAAGTATATTTTTCAAAAGATAAAGTTATGATACATTGTAACATACTCGCAAATGAAAAAAATGGTGAAGATTTGTGACTCTTTCAAAGAATAACAATTGTAAAAAGCTGTAAAGATTGCAAAAGGTAGATATGATGATGACATGTGACTCTCCCCCCTTAGAAAAAATGAAGGGGAGAATATTTTGTTTTAGGAGGACATTTAAGTGAAATCAATGCGGGGTATAATATATTATTCACAAATGAAATAATAAAAAGTGGTGACTCAATTCATTTATTTTGTTAACTCAAAGGTATTCTCGTGACTCAGCTCAGTGCCCAACCTACCTTACCTTGGTCTTACATATTGCCAAGTTAGGGTTCAGGAAGAGGTGAGTTTAAGCAAGAGTAACTCTCTAAGAATTAATGGAAGAAAAAATGGAATAAGAAGAATAAGAATGAAGTGAATTTTTCAGAAGGAAAAGTTATGAAAGGTTGTCACTTGCAAATGAAAAAAATGGTAAAGGGTTGTGTCACTTTCTAAAAGGTGGCAATTGCTAAAGGTTATAATGATTACAAAAGGCAAATATGATGAAAGGTTGTAACTCTCCCCTGCATTAGAAGATATAAATGGGAGAAGGTTTTAATTTAGCATGACATTTAAATGAAATCAATATGGGGTACAATATATTATTCATAAAGGCAACAATGAAAATTAATTTTTCAATTTATTTATTTTTAACTCAGAGGTATCACCTCGACTCAACCCACTTCCCAACTACCTTACCTTTCTCTTACAAATTATCAAGTTGTCATTTAGGAAGGGTGAGCTAAGGAAAGATTTACATTCTAAGAATGCACACAATATCTCACAAACCATGTGCATTTGTTAACCCCTAACCTCAAAGTCAAACCTGATAGCAATAGGAAGCAAACCCATGGCCCAAGCCAACTCTTCTATATGTGTAGGTTATGTTGACTCATTTCTTATGAATGATAGTGACTCTTTCTCCAATAAATTATAATAGAGATTTCATTCCAAGTATTGAAGGAGGATTTATCAGTCATTATACTTCGTCCATCATCTCGCAAGAAATAAAGAAATCGATCAATTATAAAGATCAAGCAAACAATAATTAAATTTGCATCAATCATCATTTCAACATGTGGTCAAGAATACATATAATCTAGCAATCAAGCATCACTCTATCAAATCAACATTCATTCAATCACCATCTATCAACATGTCAAACTATCATTTATTATATTGTCACTTCTCAATCATCTAATTGATAATTACTTAATCATAACTCATCAATACCTTAAATCGTCGAAGCAATCAGATCTGTCTTACTATGATTTGTCTTATTGCATACACAATCTGAATATAATTATAAATTTGTATGAAATATTAGTTGTTATAATAAACATTATAGTGGTTCTTATTTATGATTTTTTACTTATGAATAATGGTCGTATTTATGATTTATTTCCTATAAATAATGTGTATGAATATGATAGTTTTAAGTCACCATATATTTGAAAGATGCATTCAATAATGTGTAACTCTTATATGTTTAACTCACAGTTATCATTGCAACTCATCCTAGTGGCTAACCTATTTTTCTTTGGTTTGATATAATTCCAAGTTGGGCTTCATGAAGTTGTGAGTTGAGGCAAGACTAGTCCTCTAAGAATTAATAGAAAGAGAAAAAAGAATAATAAAAAAATAAGTAACTCCTGCAAAAGGAAAAGTTATGAAAGGTTGTGAGGATAAAAAATGATAGAAATGGTGAAGGGTAGTGACTCTTTTGAAGGTTGAAAATGTTAAAGTTTGTGATTTTTGAAAATGGAAAGCATGATGAAGAAATGTGACTCTCCTCCACATTAGAAGATATAAATGAAACAATGAAAAGTAGTGACTCAATTTCTTTTTTTGGGTTAACTAAGAGGTATCCTTATGACTCAAGCTAGTGCCCAATTTACCTTACCTTGGTCTTACATATTGCCAAGTTGGGGTTAAGGAAGTGGTGAGCTAAGGAAAGACTAGCCCTCTTTGAATTAATGTAAAATAAAAAGGAATATGAAAAAAACATGGAAGTAAATTTTTCAAAAGATAAAGTTATGATATGTTGTGACATACTCACAAATGACAAAAATAGTGAAGATTTTTTACTCTTTCAAATAGTAACAATTGTAAAAAGCTGTGAAGATTGAAAAAGATAGATATAATGAAGAGATGTGACTCTCCCCCCATTAGAAAAAACAAAGGGGAGAAGATTTTGTTTTAGGAGGACATTTAAGTTAAATCAATGTGGGATATAGTATATTATTCACAGAGGCAACAATAAAAAGTGGTGACTAAATTTATTTTTTTGCTAACTCAAAGGTATCCTCCTCACTCAGCCCAGTGCCCAACCTACCTTACCTTGGTCTTACATATTGCCATGTTGAGGTTCAGGAAGGGATGAGCTTAGGAAAGAGTATGTCTTTAAAAATTAGTGGAAGAGGAAAAAGAATAAGAAGAAAAATAAAGAAGTGACTTCTTCAAAATGAAAAGTTATGAAAGTTTATGACACTCACAAACAAAAAAAATGGTGAAGGGTTGTGACTATTTCGAGGAGTGAGAATTGTTAAAGGTTGTAATGATTGAGAAAGGAAAACATGATGAAGATGTGTGACTCTCACCTACATTGGAATATATAAAGGAAAGAATATTTTTATTTAGGAGGACATTCGAGTGACTCTCCCCCTTACCTTTCTCTTACATATTGTCAAGTTGGGGTTCAGGAAGGGTGAACTAAGATAATATTGACCCTTTGAGGATGCACATAATAGCTTGCAAACCATGTGCATTGGGTACGCCCAAGCCTTAAAGTAAAACCTGATACAAATGTGGAGCGAACCCATGGCCCAAGATAACTCTCATATACATGTAGATTGTGGTGACTCATTTCTTATGAATGGTAGTGACCCTTTCTCCAATAAAATATAAAGGATATTTCATGTCAAGTATTGAAGGAGGACTTATTAATCATTATACTTCATCCATCGTCTCACAAAAAATAAATCAATCAATGAATTACAAAGATCAAGCAAACAATAATCAAATTAACATCAATCATCACTTCAACTTGGGATCAAGAATACATACAATGCAGCAATAAAAAATCATTCTATCAAATCAACATTCATTCAATCACCATCCATCAACATGTCAAACTATAATTTATTATATTCTCACTTCTTTACCATCTAATCAATAATTACTTAATCATAACTCACCAATACCTCATATCATCAAACCAATCAAATTTTTCTTACAACATACAAAATCTTAATATTATTATAAACTAGTATAAAGTATTTGTTCTTGTAATAAATATTATATTGGTTCTTATTTCTGATTTATTACTTATGAATAATGGTCTTATTTATGATTTCTTGCTTATAAATAATGTGTATGAATATCATATTTTTATGTCACCCTGTCTTTGGAGAATACATGTAATAATGTGTAACTCTTATATGTTTAACTCTCATAAGTATCATTGTGACTCAGTCTAGTGCCTAACCTACCCTACCTTTGTCTTATATATTGTCAAGTTGGGGTTCATGAAGTTGTGAGTTGAGGCAAGAATCCATTTAATAATTAATAAAAAGGAAAAAAATAATAATAAAAAAATAAGAAACTGATGCAAAATAAAAAATTACGAAAGGTTACGACACTCACAAATGATATAAATGGTGAATGGTTGTGACTCTTTTGAAGGATGATGATTGTGAAAGGTTGTGATGATTGGAAAGGGAAGGCATGATGAAGATATGTGACTCTCCCCCACATTGGAAGATATTAATGGGGGAAGGTTTCAATTTAGGAGGACAATCAAGTAAAATCAATATGAGGTATAATATATTATACACAAAGGCAACAATGAAAAGTTGTAATTGAATTATTTTTGTTTTGTTAACTCAGAGGTGTTTTCATGACTCAGCCCAGTGTCCAATTTACCTTACTTTAGTCTAACATATTGCCAAGTTGGGGTTCATAAAGGGGTGACCTAAGGCAAGACTATCCCTCTAAGGATAATTATAAGAGAAAATAGAATAAGAAAAAAATATGGAAGTGATTTGTTCAAAAGGAAAAGTTATAATACGTTGTGACACTTGTAAATGACAAAAATAGTGAAGAGTTGTGACTCTTTTGAAGAGTGGAAATTGTAAAAGGTTGTGATGATTTAAAATGGTAGATATGTTGAAGAGATGAGGCTCTCCCACACTAGAAGATACAAAGGGGAGAATATTTTAGTTTAGGAGGACATTTCAGTGAAATCAATGTGGGGTATAGTATATTATTCACAAAGGTAATAATGATAAGTGGTGACTCAATTGATTCTTTTGTTAACATAGAGGTATCCTTGTAACTCAATCTAGTGCCCAACCTACCTTACCTTGGTCTTACATACTGCCAAGTTAAGGTTTGAGAAGGGGTGAGATTAAGAAAGAGTCACTCTTTAAGAATTAATGGAAGAGAAAAATGAATAAGAAGAAAAATGAGGAAGTGATTCTTTCAAAAGAAAAAATAATGAAAGGTTGTAACACTTGCAAATGAAAATAATGGTGAAGGATTGTGACTCTTTTGAAAGACAACAATTGTTAAAGGTTGTAATGATTCCAAAAGGAAAACATGATGAAGAGGTGTGAATCTCCACCACATTGGAAAACATAAAGGGGAGAAGGTTTAAATTTAGGTAGAGTTTCAAGTGAAATCAATGTGGGGTATAATATATTATTCACAAAGGAAACAATGAAAAGTGGTGACTCAAATTTTTTTTTGTTAACTCAAACATATTACCACAACATAGCCTAGTGCCCAACTACCTTATCTTTCTCTTACATAAATTTCCAAGTTGGGGTTCAAGAAGAGTGATCTAAGGTAATAATAACCCACTAAGGATGCACATATAACTTGGAAACCATGTGCATTGGGTAATATCGAGCCTCAAAGTCAAACCTAATATCAATGTGAAGAAAACCCATGGCCCAAGCCAACTTTTTTATATGTGCAAGTTTTGGTGACTCATTTCTTATGAATGGTGGTGATGTTAATATGATTTAGAATAACAAAGAGCGGGGGTGAATTAGTTGTTCTCAGGTCCTGATGTATAAAATAATCTCAAAAACTTATCCTTAAATCAGATCCAATAACCAAAACAAACTCGGTCATCACTGATTCAGTAATAGAAACATATAAAAATGCAGTTCACTACCCAGCTATAACTTAACTTGTAAAACATAGAAATGTTCAAACCAAAACATTCACACAAGTATCAACACTAGGATTTATAGTGGAAACCCAATTTGGGAAAAACCACTTTGTAACATGCTACTATTATTTTCACTCGTCTGAAGTGAGCTCAGTAAAAAGCCAACCCTATCAAAGGTTACAATACACACTGTCAGGTGTGACCCGGTTAAAGGATTTCAATCACCTTGTTAAAAGTGAGCCTAGTCATAGGACTTACATACACTCCATTAGAATGCAACCTTGTTCAAAGGATTTAACATATGACTGTTAGGTCAACCTCTGTTAAAAAGATTTTGACTATTACAATGGTTAGAAAGTAGCAGCAATATTATCTGAAAAATATACAACTCACTTTGCAAATATCAGATCCAATTCCATACACTAATGCTGGTTTACTAACTTTGAAACTTTTCCATCTCCATCTCTGATTTGCTCGAAACTTTTCTTCAAGCAACCACCATGATTCTCCTTCAGTCTTTTCTGCTTATTCAGTCAATAAAACTTTACTCTTCCAGCGTTCTCTATTCTTCCTTGTTCACTTGCATATCTCAGGTTCCCTTATATTTTCCTCAATTAGGTTAACTCATCTTTTGCCGCTCAATCTCCTTCGTAGATCTTAGGGTTAGGTCAGATTCATTGAATCTACCCACTTCATGTTCTTCGGCTTCTTTTCTAGAATTATCTCAAATCTCTTAAAGATTTACAATAAAATATTTTACAGTGCATTTAATGCTTCCAAACAATCAATAAATAAAGTCAACACATTTTACATAATCCAAGAATTCAATAATGTCAACTCCAAAATTAAATTCTCTTCAAATATAAAATTGTTGATGCTCGGTCAATACTATGATCAACTACTTGGTCTTCATGTAGAAAGCTCGATCATTACTAAAATTGATTCCTTGGCTTACACTATCTTCCTCGGCAATTAACTATTGTTCGATTGACACTATAATTTTTCTCGACATACATTGACTCGGTCGACACTAACATTACTTGGCTTAAACATGATTTTTCCATTCTTTGCTCTGTTAAGCCTACCCGTTTAGTCTTCAATCTTTCTAAGATAAGCAATACATTATCTCATCATTGTGCAACATAGTCAAGTACACTTTGTAGTATCAAGATAACTCAACCTTTCCTTAGGTTCAAACACTTATAAGCTTTAATTTTTGTGGAATACCCTAGGAATATGTGATGAAGGGTGTTCCCCTTAATACCACAAACACATAACAGAAACAGAGAAACAACAGTAACAATATGCAAGAACATAAAATTGGCTTCTTATTATCTCCACAAATGTGGAATTACAAACTTTCAGAATTACAATATGTAAAGCCACATGGGCATTCCCTTACAATATTCTGTAGGACAAAGCCTCGAATCAATACCCAGATCTGCTACCCAGAACTGTCCCCTGAACTGCCTAGACAACACTACGGGCCTTCTTTATATAGGCAATTTCCACCACTCGAGAAGGTTCCGAAAAAATTTAGCCCTAAGGGCCGACCAAACTTAGAATTATTTTATTTTTCATTTTATTACATCATAGTTAGCTCAAAATAACTTTTGAAACCCGAACATAAATTTTGAAGGAAAATTATTTTTGGCCATTTCAGGTAGCCCGACTTCCGGAGACCATAAGTCATCACCAGTTGACCTGATTGACTATTATAACCCCATTTCAGAAAGGGCGCGACGAGATCTACAACACTTGAATCAAGAAAGCTTCATTCAGCAAAAAATTTGACCTCATCCAAGACCTCTAAAGCCTTCAAAACTGAGCTCAAAGTTTCTGTACCCTGTTTCCAAAACCAAAAATTTTTAATATCTTCAAAACTAGACCCGATCTAGCCATGAAACTTTACTGGTAGGCTGATATGACTGAGATGAACCTCCACATGTGAAATCAGAACATTATGAGATCGTATGACCAACTTACTAAAAATAGAAAGTTTCCATAAATAGTAGCTCTACACAAGATAGCCCTTATTGAAAAAAAAACATAAATATTTTTTGGGTGATGCAAGATTGCTCTTACACCCAGGATGCTCCTGCATCAATATGCCTTCATCACTCTTAGCATCAAACTTTCCATTCCTAGTGTCTTTCAATATATAGCACTTACTTCCAAAGATTCTAAAGTATTTAACACTCGGTGCATGCCCATGCCATAATTCATAGGGTGTCAGATTTGTACCTTTCTTTATCTGTACCTGGTTAAGAGTGTAGACAGCAGTGCTTATAGCTTCTTTCCAGTATTTGTGTGCCACATTCTTTTCAATCAACAATTTCCTTGCACAACCCAAGATAGATCTTTTTCTCCTTTTTGCTATACCATTCTATGGAGGTATTCTAGGTGCAGACATCTGTCTTTTAATTCCTCTATCATTGCAAAATAGATTAAATTCATTTGATGTAAATTCTCCACCTTGGTTAGATCTAAGACATTTCAAGTTCCTACTTGTCTCCTTCTCAACCTTAGCCTAATACCACTTAAAAAAATTGAAAAGCTTCAGATTTTTCTTTTAGAAACATCACATGCATCATCCTAGTGTGATCATCAACCAATAAGATAAAGTATCTAGCACCACAGTAACTTTGTACACCCATAGGTCCACAAAGGTCAGTATGAACCAAATCTAAACTATTTTTAGAAGTAAAGGATTTGCTCTTAAAACTTGACTTTGTCACTTTTCTTAACTGGCATTCCTTGCACATCACATTCTCAAGTTTCTTCAATCTAGGTAGACCTCTTACCTTTTTCTTCTTACTTATCTCTACCAGATTGTCAAAGTTAACATGACACAACCTTTTATGCCATAACCAAATATCATCAAGTTGTGTAATTAAACATGTTTCTTTAGATAGGTCAAGATAGAACAAATTACCTCTAGTTTGATCTCCACTTCCAATAAGTTCTCCAGTAGCATTAAATATTTTAGCTTGCTTGTGATGAAATTCCACTCGGTAACTAGTTTTGTTAAGCTGAGCAACACTTAACAAATTATAATTAAGTCCTTCAAGATAGAACAAATTACCTCTAGAACAAATTAGTCAAGATAGGTCAAGATAGAACAAATTACCTCTAGTTTGATCTCCACTTCCAATCAGTTCTCCAGTAGCATTAAATATTTTAGCTTGCTTGTGATGAAATTCCACTCGGTAACTAGTTTTGTTAAGCTGAGAAACACTTAACAAATTATAATTAAGTCCTTCAACCCAATATGCATTTTCACAAGATATCTTATTAGTCAGTTTAATCAAACCTTTTCCTCTAATAGGACATGGTGCATCATTACCAAATTTTACACTTTTACCTTTGTAATGATGTAAGGTCTCAAACTTATTTTTGTCACCAGTCATGTGATGTGAACAGCCACTGTCAATAATCTATTTATCATTCTTGTTCACATAAGATATCAATGCAGTTTTCTCATCCTCATCAAATTCATCTTTCATTGCAACATAGACTACCTCAATTTCAAAGTCATCACTATTAGTGTCAGTTTCTTTTTCAGCAATGTAACAAGATTTCTTACCTTTTCCTTTGTAGTCTTTGTTCCATCAGTAGCTTTTGTCATCTTTTCTGTCTTTGTGTTTTCTTTTCCTTTCATCATCTTTATCCTTCCTGTCAGGACATCTAGTAGCTATATGACCAACTTTATTACATGCAAAACATATAATAGGGAGCTTACCTTTATACTTTACTTTTCCCCTTCTCAGTCTTCTAGCCATAAGAGCTTCTAGATCTTCTAGATCTTCATCAGAAGTGTCACTGTTACTTTCACTATCACTTTCACTTTCACTGATCCATCTTTCTTTTTCTTTCTTTGGCTTGTTCAGAACTAGCTGTGACTTGAAAGCAGATTCAACATTTCCAATGCTTCCAATAGTGAAATTATCATAGTTAGAGAGTTCAAAAGCAATCAGCTTACCAACCAAACTTTCCAAAGTAAGCACATTAGCAGAGTTACATCTAGATTCTTGAATAGCTGAGATCTTAATACAATATATAGGATGTAGGGTTCTTAGTACTTTCCCAATTATAGTTTCATCATCAATAGCCCCATTTGCTCCTCTAATAACATTCACAACTTCTTTTATTCTACCACAATATTGTGCAATGTTTTCACCTTCTTGCATTCTCATTTCATCAAACTTACCTCTAAGACTCTTGGCCTTTGCTTTCAGCACATTCAAGTCATCACCATAGATCCTTGCAAGAGTATCCCACATATCCTTAGTAGTTGTACAGTTCTTAACGTCCTCAAATTTTGGATAGCTTAAGGCAGATGCAATTTCCAACATTGCCTGATTATGTTCTTGCTTAGCTCTCATTTCTTTGGCAGTCAAAGGTGCGAAAAGTGAGACATAACTATTTTCAATGTAGTACTTTGCAGAGTCACCAATACTGGCCAGATGCAGCTTCATCAAGCTTTGCCATGCAGGGAAATTTTCCTTGTTCAGCTTTGGTACCTCTTTCTTATACATCCTGATCATTTGCTTCAAGCCCCTTTAAACTTGATATCTGTCAACACTAATAATAAGAAACAAAGCTCTGATACCAATTGTTAATATGATTTAGAACAATAGAGAGGGGGGTTGAATCAATTGTTCTCAGGTCTTGATGTATAAAACAATCTCAAAAACTTATCCTTAAATCAGATCCAATAACCAAAACAAACTCGGTCATCACTGATTCAGTAATAGAAACATACAACAATGCAGTTCACTACCCAGCTGTAACTTAACTTGTAAAACATAGAAATGTTCAAACCAAAACATTCACACAAGTATCAACACCAAGATTTATAGTGGAAACCCAATTTGGGAAAAACCACTTTGTAACATGATACTATTATTTTCACTCTTCTGAAGTGAGTTCAGTAAAAAGCCAACCCTATCAAAGGTTACAATACATACTCTTAGGTGTGACCCAGTTAAAGGATTTCAATCACCCTGTTAAAAGTGACCCTAGTCATAGGACTTACATAGACTCCATTAGAATGCAACCTTGTTCAAAGGATTTAACATATGACTGTTAGGTCAACCTCAGTTAAAAGGATTTTGACTGTTACAATGGTTAGAAAGTAGCAGCAATATTATCTGAAAAATATACAACTCACTTTGCAAATATCAGATCTGATTCCGTACACTAATGCTGGTTTATTGACTTTGAAACTTTGCCATCTCCATCTTTGATCTACTTGGAAATTTTCTTCAAGCAACCACCACAATTCTCCTTCAGCCTTTTCTACTTATTCAGTCAATAAAACTTTACTCTTCCAGCATTCTCTATTATTCCTTGTTCACTTGCATATCTCAAGTTCCCTTATATTTTCCTCAATTAGGTTAACTCATCTTTTTCTGCTCAATCTCCTTCGTAGATTGTAGGTTTAGGTCAAATTCATTGAATCTACCCACTTCATGTTCTTCGGCTCCTTTTCTAGAATTATCTCAAATCTCTTAAAGATTTACAATAAAATATTTTACAGTGCATTTAATGCTTCCAAACAATCAATAAATAAAGTCAACATGTTTTACATAATCCAAGAATTCAACAATGTCAGCTCCAAAATTAAATTCTCTTCAAATATAAAATTGCTGATGCTCGGTCAATACTGTGATCAACTACTCGGTCTTCATGTAGAAAGCTTGGTCATTACTAAAACTGATTCCTCGGTTTACACTGTCTTCCTCGGCAATTAACTATTGTTTGGTTGACACTATAATTTTTCTCGGCATACATTGACTCGGTTGATAGTAACATTACTTGGATTAAACATGATTTTTCCATTCTTTTCTCGGTCAAACCTACCAGTTTAGTCTTAAGTCTTACTAAGATAAACAATACATTATCTCATCATTGTGCAACATAGTCAAGTACACTTTGTAGTATCAAGATAACTCAACATTAACTTAGGTGCTATTGTTACCAACCTTGCCTATCCCCTTAGCAACACTCAAATAGATATAATACTTTCCTAAGTAGCAACAGTTTAACCAATTAAGGTTTGACATCAATGACAATACAACAATTGTTTCAATTGCAGTTTCCAACGGGTGACCCTTTCTCTAATAAAGTATAAAGGAGATTTCATTCCAAGTATTTAAGGAGGACTTATCAATCATTATACTTCATCAATTGTCTTGCAATAAATCAAGAAATCAATCAATTAGAAAGAGAAATAAAACAATAATCATATTCACATCAATCGTCACTTTAACTTGCGATCAAGAATACAAACAATTCATCAATCGAGCATCACTCTATCAAATCAACATTCATACAATAGCCATCCATCAACATGTCAAACTAGCATTTATTATATTGTCACTTCTCAATCATCTAATCAATAATTACTTAATCACAACTCGTCAATACGTCAAATCATCGAACCAATCAGATATGTCTTAGAACAATTTGTCTTACAATATACAAAATCTTAATATTATTTTAAATTGGTATGAAGTATTAGTTCTTATAATAAATGTTATAGTGGTTCTTATTTATGATTTATTACTTATGAATAATGACCCTATTTATGATTTCTTTCTTATAAATAATGTGTATGAATATGATATTTTTATGTCACCCTATAGTTGGAAAATACATGTAATAATTTGTAACTCTTATATGCTTATCGTAGTCAATCATGGTAGGGATAAGAATTGAATACTAGGTGGCAGAAAATATTATGAGGTATTTTTCTAATACATAACCTCATGGTGGTGATTGATAGTCCCACAAGGCGAATGGGGCACAAGGATGCCCCGTCCTTGGGCTTAGAAAGGAAGGATGCTCCAAACATGTTATTGTAATTTCCTCAATTTCTTACATTGGTTGTCCATTATGTTAAGGAGCTCTAATTATAGGAGGGAGGATAAGCATGATGCTTTGGGAACCCTAGAAATGACATTGATATGTCTGGTGTATTACTTTAGTGAGATCATGACTTGTTACTTCTCAACTATTGGCATAATGTTTTTTATATCAGAGTGGAGCAACAAAAGCCTAATGGATATTTGCACAACATTGGAAATTTAGCCTGCTACATTCAAAGGCTCTATTAGCCCACATCTAAGAGAGTTAAGGAGATAGTACTTGTAGTCATGGTGCAAAATAGAGCTTTCAACAAGTGTTCATTTTGGCTTCCAGAATTGGCTTGCGATCTTGGTACTTGCTTTCAAAGGATGGCCAATTTTGTTGGTGAATTGCTTGAGGGCAAGAAATCTTTGGGTCAGGAGGATTGTAATGTCTCCAAGTTTTCAAAAGTGACTTAATTAAATTAATTAACTATGTTGTCTAGAAATTAATTTTATATCCTAAGAATGAGTTTAATTAATTAATTAAATTATAAAATATGGTGAAAATAATAAATTAATAAAATAATTCACTTTATTTATTTGGCCTAACCTTCTAGATGTTTCTATTAGATAACTGAGAGGGGGGCAAATCAGTTATCCAATTATCCTACAGTCCCACACACTCCCTGATCTATAAAAAAAATCTTTCAAACAATATAATCAACTCAGTAAAACTTTAACTATGCCTTTTTATTCATCTACTGAATAGCATTAAATTAACTAGTGCATATACCGATCAATCCAACAATAGTAATGTGTAAAGTAAAATAAAAATTCACCATATCCATACAAATATAACACTTTGATTTTCAACGTGGAAATCTTGTTAGGGGAAAAACCACCTGGGATCGATAACCCAAACTAATTCACTCTTCTAAAGTGAGCTCGGTTAAGAGCCAACCTTGTTAAAGGTTACACTAACATGTTGTAAGGTGTGACCCGATTAAAGGATTTATCACGAACGGTTCTTTCTGACCAAACATTTACTATAAGGTCAACAAGAAAAAAATCAACATTCATTGAATGTCATAATGAAATAAAAAGATTGTTAAGTCCCACTCGGTTAAGAGATTTATCTGTAGCAATGGTTAAAATGCAATAGTAATGATCTAATTAAAATACAACTTGTTTTGAAATTTTTTAGATCTATGATAAGCTCAAAATACCTCTGGCTAATAAACTCAATTCAATCTCTTTGTTTCCTCCAATTTTGTTCTTCTCGATGTATTCCTTTTCTCTGACGCTTGGTGTTGTCTACAGAATTGCTCTATTTTGTCTTCAACCTGTTTGACCAGCTTCGCATGATTGCAATCTTCTCATGTGCATTTTAGAATTTATAATGAATCTCTTGTCTCCTTTTATAGACATAATACACTATTTTATTTTCAGCCATATATTTTGCCTCTTAATCCTCACCGTTGATTTTTTCGCTTTAACCTTCCTCGATAGTTGTGTCAATAACACATTTCAATCTCCTTCATCTGATCATCCTTGACTTTTTTCATCCATTTGATCATCATAAAAAACATTATCTTTAACCTCAGAATCATCACTAATTGTCCAACTCATCATCTTTAGTCGGTAGTCATATGTTCCATTTATTTCTTTCACTTGGTCAATACCACAATGTGTCAGTGTCTTCTTACTCAGTTAGCATTGTACTCGATATACACTAGACTTTCTCGGTGTACACTATTTCAACTCGGTGTATACTAAGTTCTTCATTTACCGACCACATAAACTTGTACATTCTTTTTCTTCAAACCATAACAGAATTATGTAATACAATCAAATCACTAATACAATGTCATAGAATCATCAATAAGTTACCCAATAAATACCATACCCATATCTTTCTCATACATCTCATCCTCGTGTAGATATCTCATTCCTTCACCATTATTTCTTTTTTAAGATGTTTGTAACCATCATGATAAGTATAGTCAAAACTAGTTGACATCAATGACAATACAATAACTAATTTAATGTGTATCACACATACCTTTGTAGCTTGGTGATCATCAATCGCTGTCTTTTGAAGTCTATCAAATCTCTCCTTTAAGATATTCATTCACTTGTAGTCTATCAATCTCTCCCTTTAGAATTGATGGCAACACAATATGAAATATGTCATAGAATACCAAACACCTGTCTACAACTGTGTATGTGTATATTAGTTCTTGATAAGCTCTCTCTAGCTTAGGCATTTAATATGTTTAATCACTACACAACATTAGTATCTCTCCTTGTCAGTTAGCTTCTATTCTAACTGATATATCTTTGTTATTCTCTCTCCCTTACTTCATGCAGTCATCTCTCCCTGTAGATAAATATTTCATGTAATTCCTCTCCCTTTGAAAAAAATGCCAAAAATAAAATAATCGTCTCTTTAATAGCCAAATCAATATCTCTATAGTGCAGTTCAGATCTAGTACCTTGCATGTACTAATATTCAGTTTCAACTTGTTTCCATCTTTCACAACCTTAGGAATCCCAAATTGTGAATAGTATGCATCAACATCATTTGATATTCTGATAAAGTATAGGTTGATGCAATCACCTAATCACCTTAGTGACTGTTAGATAGGGGATGGACCCCTAGTCTACTCCTCAAGTTTCCAAATGTGTCCTTCGGTAAGGGTTTAGTAAATATATCAAGTTTCTTTTGTGATTTCACATACTCCAATCCAACTTTCTTTTCTTGAACTTGTTCCCTCAAGTAGTGATACTTAATAGAGATATTCTTTGTCTTTGCATGCATCACTATATTCTTAGAAATATTAATTGCATTTGTATTATCACAGTAGATTATCACTGGGTCAGTGATCTCCTCATTCATACCTTCCAATAGTCATTTTATCCATGCAATATTCAAATAATTAGTAGCAGCAACAACATATTCTACTTCTGTAGTGGACTAAGAAATGCATCCTTGTTTCTTACTTATCCAAGTAACCAATCTTTCTCCCAAAAAAAATGTTCCACCAGTAGTTCTCTTTCTATCATCAATGTTTCCAGCCCAATCAACATCAATATAAACTTTCAGTTCAAAATTATCTTCTTTCTTATGCCACAAGCCATAGTTTCTAGTGTTCTTCAAGTATCTCAAAATTCTTTTCACAACAATCATGTGTGATTCTTTAGGATTAGCAGAGAATCTTGCTACAATTCCAAACACATGTGCAATATTTGGTCTAGTATGCACAACATACATCAATTTTCCAATTATTGATCTATACAAGGTTTGATTTACCTCAGTTGACTTGTCATCCTTTGTCAATTTGCATCCGGTGACCATAGGTATACTAACTAGTTTTGAGTCCTCCATACCGAATGTCTTCAATACTTATTTTATGTATTTGGATTGTGTAAGGTATATGCCTTGATTCTATTGTAATATTTACAAGCCAAGAAAAAAATTAATCTCTTCAAACATTGACATTTCAAATTCTTTCCTCATTTCATCAACAAATTATTTGCATAACTTATCATGTCCTCCAAATATGATATCATTAGAAAAAATTTCAGCAATAAAAATCTTGTCATCGCTTTCACTTATCAAATACAAATTGTTGTTGTCACTTGTTCTAAAAAAATCCAATACTAATAAGATAGGAGTGCAGTCTTTCATATCATGCTCTCGGTGCTTGTTTCAGTCCATATAATTCTTTGTGCAACTTACATACCATATTCCTCTAATTAGGATCAACAAAACCTTCACGTTGTTCAATGTATACCTCTTTCTCAAGTATCCCATTTAGAAATAAAGATTTTACATCTATCTGATAAGCTTTAAATCTTTTTAAAGTGGACTATGTGAGCAATATTCTTACTCCTTCAAGTCTAGCAACTGGTGCAAAAGTATCTCCACAGTCAATACCTTCTTCTTGTGCATAACCTTTGCATGCTAGTCTTGCTTTGTTCCTTGTGACATCTCCATTCTCATTCAATTTTCTTTTGAATATCCATTTGGTTCCAATCACATTCTTGTCTTTCAGTCTTGATACCAATGTTCATGTCTGGTTTTTTCTGTATTTGTTTAATCTCTTCATTCATTTCCTTGATCCATTCATTAGTTTCCAATGCATCTCTAACAGTTATAGGCTCAAATTCACAAAATAAGCATGTGTTGTTTCTCAACTTACTTTGTGTCATCATTCCTTCTCTTTTATCTCCAATTATCTGATCTTGTGGATGATGTCTTCTTACATATCTAGCAAGTACATGTTTAGTTCATTGTTCTTCAATGTGTTCTCCAATTGGTGCATGCTCAATATCTTCATTGGTAACAGTTTGTTGATTCTCAGTTTGTTTCTCATGAATGCAAATTGTTGCTTGGGTAGAGTGTTAGGTTCCTCAATGTAAACAAATATACCATAGTATTTCAGTTACTTTTCACTTTCTTCATCATTCTTTTTAGCAAATTCGTCAACTCTCGCATTTGCACTTTCAATCATCTTGTTAGTAGTCTTATTCAAATATTTATAAGCTTTGATTTTAGTAGAATATCTGAAAAATATTCCTTCATCACCTTTTGAATCAAATTTACCATTTCTATCATCTTTCAGAATGTAACATCTACTTCCAACTATTCTAAAATAACTCACATTAGGTGTGTAACCATACCATAATTCATAAGGTGTCTTATTTGATTCTTTCTTCAGTTGAACTTGATTTAGTGTATAAATAATAGTACTTACAACTTGTCTCCAGTACATCTATGCAACATCTTTTTCAATCATCAATATTTTAGCATAATCAATAATTGATTTATTTCTCCTTTCAGCAATCTCATTCTGATGGGGTTTTCTCGGTGCAGAAACCTATCATTTAATTTCATGCCCATTACAAAAATTAGTGAACTCATCAAAAATAAATTCACCACCTCTATCTGACCTTAAACATTTCAGTTCTTTACCACTTTCTTTTTCCACTTTTGCTTTATACCATTTAAACATTTTCAAAGCATCATATTTTTCTTTCAAGAACATGACAGTCATCATTCTAGAGAAGTAATTAAAAAACAAGATAAAATATCTATCTTCATAATAACTTTGACTTCTCATAGGACCACACAAGTCAGTATGAACTAACTCCAAAATAGCATTAGATGAAAAGCGTTTGCTCTTAAAAGTAGATTTTCACATTTTTCCCATTTGACATTGTTTGCACATAACATGATCAGGTTTAGATATGCTTGGTAAACCTCTAACTTTCCTTTTCTTACTAATCTTAACCATGTCGTCAAAATTCACATGACATAATCTCTTGTGCCATAACCATACATCTTCATTTTTAGCCAACAAACAAGAAGTTTCAACATTGTCAAGATAGAATAAGTTAGCTTTTGATTGTTCACTAGTACCGATCAAATTTACAGTCTCATCATATATTTTCACCTTTCTATTCTCATATGCAACTCAGTTACCTATATTATTCAATTGTGCTACACTCAACATATTATAATTAAATCCTTTCACCCAATATGCATTCTCACATATGATCTTATTGTTTAGCAATATAGACCATTTTCCTTTCACTAGACAAGGTGTATCTTTTCCAATTTTCATAGATCCACCATTGTAATGTTTAAGGTATTCAAATTTATTTTAATCACCAGTCATATGATGTGTACAACCACTATCTATAATCCAAGTATCATTCTTTCTGACTTTAGAAATAAGTTTTGTTTCAACATACCTTTCTTCTTCTTCAAAATCTTCTTTTAAAGCCACAAATACTACTTCTGTGTCTTCATTAGTGTCGATGTTGGTGTCATCATCATCATCATCAAATAGGTAACATACCTTCTTGAATTTATCTTTGTAGTCTCGGTTATCTCTCTTTCCATACTGTCAGTTGTCTCTGTGATCTTGGTTATCTCTTTTGTCATACTTCCTTTCATTAGATCTTTCATTTATTTTCTCATCTTCTTTCCTATCAGGACATCCAACAATAATATGACCAATCTCTTTACATCTAAAACAAACCAAGGGTAGTTTACCTCTATATCTTCCTTTAGCTTTTTTTAATCTTCTATCCATTAATGCTTCAAGTTCATCCAGTTCATCTTCTTCACTTTCACTATCACTTTCATTTATCATCTTATGTTTGTGGCTTGACTTACCAATTTTCAAAGATGACATAAATATAGATTCAACAGTAGGTACAATACTATTGTCATAATTATTCAACTCAAATGTAGTCAATCTACCAATTAGACTATCAAGTGTAACATTGTTACTAGGAGATGCTCTCATTTCACGAATTGAAGAAACTCTAATAGCATAGGCAGGTAACAAGGTTCTAAGAATTTTGCTTACCATACTGTTTTCATCAATAATTCCACCTAATCCTTGGATATCATTCGCAAACTCCTTGACTTAGTTGTTGTATTGATATATGTTCTCACCTTCTTTCATTTTTATGTCACCAAAATTACCTCTAAGACTTTCAGCTTTATCCCTTAGCACATTCACATCTCCTCCATGAACTAGTGCAATCTTGTCCCACATATGTTTAGCAGTTGTACATGTCTTAACATCTTCAAATTTAGCATTTGATAAAGAAGAAGAAATCTCAATCATCATAGCATTGTGTTCATGTCTTTCTCTCATCTGATTAGTAGTCAAACATTCAGTGGGTAAGATAAACTCATTTTTCAAGTAGTATGTTGTAGACTCACCAATCCCTGATAGATACAATTTCGTTCTTATTTTTCATGTTGAGAAGTTGTCTTTGTTCATCTTTGGCACTCTCTCTTATACATCTTGTGATATTTTTCTTAAGTCCTTCAAACTTTCCTTTCAAGCACTCTTGGCTCTGATACCAATCGTTAGATAATTGAGGGGGGGGGGGGGTGAATCAGTTAAGTCTAGTTATAGTCCCACACACTCCCTGATGTATAAAAAAATCTTTCAAATAATATAATCAACTTGGTAACACTTTAATTGTGTCTTTTTGTTCATATATCGAGTAAAAGTAAATTAACTAGCGTATATATCGATCAATCCGGTTATAGTAATGTGTAAATTAAAATAAAAATTCACCACATCCATACACATATAACACTTTGATTTTTAATGTGGAAACCCTGTTACGGGAAAAACCACCTGAGACCAGTAACCCAAAATAATTCACTCTTCTGAAGTGAGTTCAGTTAAGCACCAACCTTGTTAAAGGTTACAATAACACACTGTAAGGTGTGACCTAGTTAGAGAATTTACCACTAACAGTTCTCCATGACCAAACATTCACTATGAGGTCAACGAGAAAATAATCAACATTCATTGAATTCCATAATGAAATAAAAATACTATTAAGTCCCACTCAGTTAAGAGGTTTATCTGTAGCAATGGTTAGAATGCAACAGTAATGATCTGATTCAAATACAACTTATTTTGTAGATTTTTCAAATCTATGATAAGCTCATAATACCTTTGGCCAATAAACTCAATTCAATCTCATTGTTTCCTCCAAATCTATTCAGTTCGGTGTATTCATTTTCTCTGACACTCGATGTTGTCTACATAATTTCTTGGTTTTGTCTTCAACCTGTTTGACCATCTTTGCATGAATGTAATCTTCTCATGCACGTTTTGGAATTTATAATGAATCTCTTGTCTCCTTTTATAGACATAATAAACCATTTTATTTATAGCCATAGATTTTGCCTCTTAATATTCACCGTTGATTTTTTCACTTTAACCTTCCTCAGCAGTTGTGTTAGTAACACATTTCAATCTCCTTCATCCAATCATCCTTGAATTTTTTCATTTGTTTGATCATCATAACACACATTATCTTTAACCTCAGAATCATCACTAATTGTACATCTAATCATCTTTAGTCAACATTCATATGTTTCATTAATTTATTTCACTCGGTCAATACCACAATGTGTCGGTGTCTTCTTACTCAGTTGATACTGTACTCGGTATACACTACACTTTCTTGGTGTACACTGTTTCAACTCGGTGTATACTAATTTCTTCATTTACCAACCACATAAACTTGTACATTCTTGTTCTTCAAACCATAATAGAATTATGTAATACAATCAAATCACTAACATTAATGTTATAGAATCATCAATAAGTTACCCAATGAATACCATATCCATATCTTTCTTATACATCTCATCCTCATGTAGATATCTCATTCATTCACCATTATTTCCTTTTTAAGATGTTTGTAACCATCATGATAAGTACAGTCAGAACTAGTTGACATCAATGACAATACAATAACTAATTTAATGTGTATCACATATACCTTTGTAGATTGGCGATCATCAATCACTATCTTTTGAAGTCTATCAAATATCTCCTTTAAGATATTCAATCAGTTGTAGTCTATTAGTTTCTTGGAGCTCTTTATTAGACCGTTGGCTGGGTGAAGTAAATCATCATCAAATATTTGTAATTTCATTATTTCTTTTGTTGGAGGCATGCAAGCTGAAGGACTCTAAAGTTCTGATGGTGAGACTATCTACCCTAGTTTGCAGTTGGAAATATCATTTCACATATTCCACTTTGTACCTACTAAAGATTATACATATTCATGAAGTATTCACTCAAAGAAAAATTTGCAAAAATAAGATATTCACATGTCTATGGTCATTTGTATCTTGAGATTCTTAACTTGTGGAAATATAAGTTTATTCAAAAATATAATATTATTGCTATCAGTCCCTGTTGTTCATGTTATCTTTGGATATTTTGATATCTATCATATGCTTTATATGTTGTGCTTTGTAGGATATTATTTATAATATTATTACTAAGAGTTAAAGTGCAATGATGTGAAAATATTGTGCAGCGGCTCAATATACCATCATGGGCTAGATTAATATTTATATAGTTGGAAAATAAATATTTTGGTGGTGTGATATTACTTAACGAATTTATTATGACTGGACAGTATATTAAGTCAATGGTTAATTGAGAATGTTGGGCATAGAATTTTGTGTTGGATCAAACATCCACAAATCAAAGGTTATAACCCTTATTAAGGGACAATGTCAAATTTTCATGTTTCTGACATTTGAAACTAATAAGTCAAAGATAAATATTTGTATCAACTTTAATTAAGTATCCGAAAGATATAATTGTGATTTCTTTATTACTACGAGAATAGTATCAGGCAAAGATGTTTCTTGGTTGTATCTCAATATTGGTGTGAACATTCATGTGTCATGAGCTCCTATTGAGGGGTCGACCTACATATTTTCTAGTAACTAAGATAATAGTGTATGATTAGTGCAGATTCAACAAACTAGATATTTTGGCTTTACATATGCTGGATATTCCCACTGTGTGCAATTCACTAGCTTAAGCCCTTGAGTAAATCCCTCCCAAGGTGAAAAGAGTCCCTCATATACTAAGTGAACAGACATCTACACTCATATTGCCTATAGCAAGGGATCCACAAGCATATAAAGGTTCTAATTGTGAACAACACCATTCAAGGAGTCTGAGATGAACTGTGGCCAACAAAACATATTTGGTAAAGGGAAGAGTTAGAGAAAATTATGGTTGCTACGATACCTTTCCAAGTGCTACTATGATTTCAGAGGGACAAATAAATACTTTCTTTTGTTATTTTGTTAACTAATTAAGGAATGCCTTTGTCTCAGTATGAATGTGTGGAAGGATATAGTTATTATCATTTATTCAATGCTTTGTTTTAAAACATCAAGCCAATCCATTTCCTCTACATCCCTAAAACTAAACATTTTAAAGTATCAAGCAAGCCACTATAAAAACAACACTCAAGGAAAATATTGGAAAATTATTGGTTCAAATTAGTCAAGGATATCTCAGTCTTTTGGAATAAAATAAATTATGACACAGTCAAATTTATTTCAAAACCTTCTACTCATAAATATAATAAAATTAAGAGCATACCACCCTCTAGATTGGTTAAGTCATTTTCTATTCTCTAGTAATGTCTTAACAACAATACGCCAATAGGAAAGTCTATTTATACACTCCTATGATGTCTCTCTCTTGTCTAAGACCCTGATACAACATCCAATTCAATTTTGTCTTTGAAGTGTACTGCTTCCAACATTGGTAAACATATCCAGAGTGTTGCACCTCAACTTGCCTCCACAAAAAATTCAACAAGCAACCAAAAAATAGGATATAATATGAGAAGTTAAATAATTTTCATAGATATGCTAAGTTTTATAGAATCTATCAAACAAGAGAATGATTTAGCAACAATACTAACTTCAATGATAACATTATGAGCATTAATCCATAAATATATTCCACTACAAGGCATTTATGTCCAAGCACACACATTCCAACTACCAAGATAATAACTCCCTACTATCAATTCCCATAGACAAAATAATATGTCATGAAGCTCGCCATATGAGATTTATCCATCATAAATGTTGATAAAACTATACAAACTCCAATGCACACTAATAAAAAGGTGGAAGATGGATTTTTTAAAATCATCTTCAATGGTTATCAACTATCTCTAACTTGCTAATTGTATCTAAAAGTGCAAAAAAGACTACATTGATATTATCCTCCCTTAGAATATGGAGAAACTCCATTCGAAAAAATAAAGAGAAACTCATTTTAATTGCAAAAGTATAGCAATTAATTGTGATTCCATAAGCTCATTATGGTAAGAAATCCCTAAAGAAAATCATAGGTTGTCAAATAAAACACATTTCTTTTACAGGAGAGGACATATTGTCATGTATTAAAAGATAAACTATTTATGTAACATTCATCACTTCTATTAAAAAGGAGAAACATGTCCATATGACATTTTCCTTTTGAAACTTGTGATGCCTTGCAGCCACAAAAAAACTTGTCCCTCTTCCACAACAGTTGTTATAATGACAAAATGAACAAGGAGAGAAACTGGCTTTGTGGGGGAACTCATCACAATCCCACAACAATGTGGGATACATATTTATCAAGTAGAAGCTAAATAGACAGTTGGCTACACCTATGTAGGTAGATGCTCAAATAAATGATTATAAGCTCAAAACCATTGAATTAGACCACAAATGATCTTATAGGGTATTGAAAAAGGTTCCTTACACATCCAACTTCTAAGCCATTTTGGGCATCCAAAGGCAGAAGCAATTATCTAGTCCACAAAAATAGAAAATTGCCTTAAATGGAAAGTGGGTGGGTCTCCAGCCTACTTACTTTTAAGAAAATGTTTTTTTTTTCTACAAAATAAATTTGAAGGCAAGTCATATTCTAATATCATGAAGAAATGACAAAAAACATTTTAGTCTAACATTACACTAGTAGATTTTTTTTTGTGCTTGTCTTGTATTACAAACATTGAAGGTTTGACTATCACTTATGTAACTCCCAAGCATATTCTCCTCCCAGAGAATAAGCAATTGAATAAGTCAATAAACTGTAAGTGAAGTTAATCTATTGTTAAAGGGACAACCTATCTACTTTTGAGCCCTCTTAACCTACTTTGGCCCTTCTAAGGACCTTCCTATAATTACCTTCTCTATTTTTACGTTATATACAAGGTATAACATATATTATTCCTTTCTTCTAGTAATTTGTTTAATCTATTCACTTGTAATTACAAGTCTCGAACTCCTTATATCACCTTTTCATATATCATGGCCTTAAGTGGAAATTAAAGATGGTGTAAGGTTAACTCTATTTCCTTTTACTCTTTTTATATTTGAACTTTTGACTTACATTCTCATGGTCTAGGTTCATGCAGAAACATTCACCTAGACATCAAATTTTTGCTTTTGTGCTCATAACATCAAATTTAAACTTTGTGCTTCTAATATATGAAATTCAATTTAAGAAGTTATAATCTAGAATTCTTGTCTCAAAGTAAGAATATTATGTATTTATTTGTATATGACCATGTAAAATATATAGATATATACCTGTGGAAACTGGTACTTCTTTGTGTAATATAATTAATATGATAGAAAAATTACTTTACCTTAATTCTTGGGTTGATTGCAAGGCCCTTTGGGCACTATTAGAACTTAATCTATGTTAATCGAGAGACACAAAATGTAAAACTAGCAAAAAATGTACTTGGGATTAAGTGGTTGGCTTAATAACCTTGTTAATTTGAATGTCGTGATGTTGGTTTTATATCTCTTATGTTGTCTTCTACTAATGTTTTTTGAATATCTACACACACCCTGCTATTGATGTTAGTGGCAGGAGTTATCTCCTAATTTGAACTCAATTATATGCCTTATGAAGATAACTCAGGTAGTGTGCTAGATCACCTAACTAATATATATTATTAATGCCAACTCTTAAAGTTTCCTAAATTTGAAAAGCCACATCTAAGGATATATATATATATATATATATATATATATATATATATATATATATATATATATATATATATATATATATTCAAATCAATTTTCTCCTTATTGGGATTGATATAGATTTTTGATCCACTATAATTCACATCTTCTAGTAGATCAAATATTCAAGTGCTCAAGGGAGACAATCGAGTATTGTCTATGGTTGGGAGGGAAAATCATTGTTTGTGGTTAAACAAGAACATAAACAACATGGCATCAAAGCATGTTCTCCTACTAGTCTGTGAGGTTTCAAAGTTCACATTTGTGCAAAATTTGGAAGTCTCCATTGGAGATAAATTTCAAGCTTCCGATATTTTGGATTTGTCAATTAGAGAATGAATGATATTTATTCAAAAAAAATAGAGGTTTGATAAGGAAAGAGTGGTATAATATTAGTGGCATCTACATTTAATGTTTGGTCTATGACATATTTTCATGATTTTTACTGATGCGATGAATGCAAGATAGTAGATTTATTTATTGGAGAGTTTTGAAGTTTATTTTGTTGTAATATAATATATTTATCTTGGTCATTGGTTTTATTTCCTGAGAAGATATTTTATATCGTTTGGAGGATTATATTATTTTGTGATCATTTTAAAATTTATGGGCTTCATGTTAGAGTTTGTGGGTCCTAATTAAGTGGAGGATTAATATTTTTGGTTGTTTCAAAAATTTTGTAGGAAGAATTTAATTGAAAGGAAATATTCAAGTTATTGGGTTGAGTACTTTTCACTATCGAAACTACATCATAGTAGCTAGGCAATTAATATTTATGGAATAATCCTTTTCATGATTTATTTAGTGAAGTGAACATTAACATTATCATGGCAAATATTAACATCATATATTTTGATAAATATTTCTAATATCTTTTTAACTTTCTATTGTTTGGTTTTTCCATGAAAAGACAATCAGGGTAGTGTTAAATATTGATATATATCAAACATTAAAAAATCACAAAGTGATTCAATAGGCAGAGAAATAAATATCATCCCTCTTTGTGCACAAGAAGATATTATAAGTCTGATGATTTTTACTTGATCTATAGTTGGCAAGTAAGTTTCATAAACAAATATTGTTGAGCATATGGAATACATTTTCCCATGTAAAGTCTGAAAATGAAATATTGTAATGTTTCCATGAATATTTGGGGAAATATTTTATATGTTTGGTCACTATTGTTCATCGTAGGAAGGCACTCTATGGCAGCGTGAACTCAAACTCCTGAAATTTCAGTGGAAATTCATAGATATTTCAAAAGGAAATATTGGGGTTTTGATAAAATATTCGCTATATATTTAAGATGAAGACTTCATCAAAGACTTGATTGAGATAAATATTTCCATTGAGAGGTGATATAAGATTATCCAAAAAATAAATATAAAAATAAAAGCAAATAAGGTTTAAACTTTTGGAATTCTGATTACTGTGAATAATATCTCATGGTGCAGCATTGTTTCTTGTTAAAAGTGAAAGAGCATATTGTCATCACTCTTTGTCAGAGTTGTTATATTTATTTCCAAAAAATAAATATAAAAATAAAAGCAAATAAGGTTTAAACTTTTGGAATTCTGATTACTGTGAATAATATCTCATGGTGCGGCATTGTTTCTTGTTAAAAGTGAAAGAGCATATTGTCATCACTCTTTGTCAAAAGAACAACTCTAGTTTGGTTTCATCGTAAGTTTCATATTAGGAGTCCTAGGTGATTGAGACATAATTTTAGGTATTTTTCTATCCTTCTTTTGAGATCTAGGTTGATGTAGGAGTATCCTCGGTGTAAGGGCAATCTTGCATCACCCAAAAATATTTTTGGTTTCTTTTCAATAAGGGCTATCTTGTGCAGAGTTGTTATTTATGGAAACTTACTATTTTTAGTAAGTTGTTCATACAAGATCGGAATGTTCTGATGTCACAGGTGGAGGATCATCTTAGTCATATCAGCCTACCAGTTGAGTTTCATTGCCATATCACCTGTATCGGTGAAGTTATTGATGTTTTTGGGTATGAAATCTTTGAGTTCAATTTTGAAGGCCTTAAAGGATCTGAATTGTGATTGAACCCTAGCTGACTAGAGCTTTCACTAGACAGACATTGTAGATCAGGTCTTGTCATTTCTGAAAAGTGGTTATAATAGCCAAACAAAGCTGCGGTTAAAAAGTTATGGCCTCCGGAAGTTGGGCTACCTAAAAATAAAATTTGTAATTATTTTGAGCCGACCCTAATGTAATAATTATGAAAAATAAAATAATTCTATGGGTAGTCAGCATTAATGGCTAAATTTTTGGAACCTTCTCTAGTGGTGGAAAATTACCTATATAAGGAAGGCCCATAGTGTTTTCTAGGGAGTTCTAGGTAATAATTCGAGGCTTTGTCCTACAGAATATTGTAAGGAAAATGCCCATGTGGCTTTGCATATTGTAATTCTAAAATTTGTAATTCCACACTTGTGGAGATAATAAGAAGCCCATTTTATGTTCTTACAAATTGTTTTTGTTTCTTTGTTTCTATTATGTGTTTGTGGTATTAAGGGGAGTACCCTTCATCATAGGTGCTCACTTGCATCAGTTGTGAGAATATCTAAGTGACTTAAAGATTTAACAAACAAATTTCCCCTCTTTATGTTACCTCTTAGTCAGGGTGTATTTGGGAGGGCTTGGATATAGATTTTAGGCCACATCTCTTACTATTCCATATATGTTCTAAAGACGTCCAGGTCTGCAATTCCCTTTTATGACTAGTGAAGACTAAACAAGTCGGTTGGAAGGTCTTCTAGAACCATTTGTTGTGCCTTAAAATCTCATTACAACTTTAACAAACTTACATACAGAGATTTTCTTCTCTTGGTTGAGTATCTATACACCAGTGCCTGAAGTTTCATCCTTTGAATTTTACTATGAAAGCTTATACCTGTAATCTGATTTTAATATATGGGTTAAAATAAAAAAATTAATGTGTTTAGAAGTGGCCTCTACCTATGTATAGAGAGGATTGTCAATTGAGATAGATTCTTCCCATATCTAAAGAGTGAATGGAAAATACATTTGCATTAGGATTTTGTATTCCTTGAAATTGGTGATAACAAGGTATGACCCTTACTGTTCTTTGCTGAAGGAAGATGGTTTGTACAAACTTCGGTGTCATTCCATTTCATTGTTGAGTGATAAAGGCAAGTGAGTGAGAGGTGTGTTTATCTAGTATGGGATTATTCCCATTGTTGACACAGATAACTCTAATGGGATGTGGTTGTCATCCCTGGTTAAGAGACATGAGGTTTCAAACTTGGTAGCACTACATTACTTTGTCTTAGTGAAGCATTTTAATGAGAGTGATTGAGTTTGTCATTTTTTAGGATCTTTTCTAGCAAGATGTGAGACACTTGAAGGAAATTTTTAGAGTGGGAACCCATTGAGTCTTACTTCGGTTTGTTGTTACTTATAAAATTGGTGCATTGATTGCCTATGTATTCAACATCCTATAATATTGTTGTCTTGATCATGAAGGTTCTATTAAATTAATGAAGATTATGATATGTATGAACATTCTAAACTAGCCACCCTTGTAATTCTAACACTACACACAAAGTTACATATATATTAGACTATTGGGTTGTTATTTTCTACTATGTAGAGGTTTCTAGGAGAAGTTGGGTGCATAAAGAGCATGTTTACACACCTATAAGAAGTTTCAATTGGATTTGGAGGTTTATACTATTGTCAGCTATTAACAAACCAACAATATTAACTCTAAAGTGTATGATGAGCTTGAATCTTTGGAGTGTCTGTATGAAGTTTCTTTAGGTGTGGATTATGTCTATAATTACTTTGGAGAGGTTTATGAGAAACCACATTATTTTTTGTGTGTTGTACATGCACACCAAGACACTATTGTTTCAAATTCTAAAGATAAAAGTATATGAGTGTGGAATATGTCCAAACATATAATTCGTCAAACTTTTCATAAAGAGCATAATCGGTTCTGAATTCTTTTTGCACGTCCATAAGTGAAAGTTATAGAAGCTAAGCATGATAGTGGGATGATTATATTCATATTGGAGAGAGAGGGGCATGCCCATGTTGTCCTTAAGGACTAAATTGAGACATCTCTCCAAGAGGAAGAGTCTATATAGATTGTGATCAGTTTCTTCAAAGAGGAGGAATTAACATTTAGAGGGATTTTGACAAACCATTAGAGGAAACTTGGACAAGAAGGTCAAGAGGTTGATGCAAGAAATTGAGCTTCAGATAGAGAAAAATCATCATTAAGCTCTTTTTTATGCATTCTTCTCTATGAGAGAGAATTTTGAGGTGCAACCCCTTGTTAATGCATTCTTCTCCATGAAAGAGAAATTTGAGGAGCAAGCCCTTCCTAATGCATTTTTCTTTGTGATAAATAAATTTGAGGTGAAATCCCTTGTTCCACCCTCTAGGAGTATGCAAGGTGGATGTCATGTTGAGAGAATCCATGACCTAGCACTTGTGTTTATTCACTCTCTTGGAGTATCCATGGTGAATGTCATGATTAAATGATAACATCACGTTGAGTGACTCCATGATGGACATGTGTGCTCAATTATATTTCCATTCATGGGAGTATCCATGATGGATCCACCCTTTTGGATTATCCAAGGTGTATTTCATGTTGAGAGATTCCATGACAATGTCACTTGTGTTTGATCATGCTTTGAGAGTATCCATGGTGACTAGCATGATGAGATAACAAAATCACATTGAGAAATTTTGTGATAAATTCCTTGTGCTTGTGCTCTTTCCAATCATGGGAGTAGCCATCATGGATGCCATGTTGAGAAACTACATGATGTTGTCACATTGAGAGACTCTGTGATAAACTATTTTTTTTCGCAAATGGGTGTACCCATTGTGGGTGTCATGTTGAGAGACTCCATGACATGGATATTTGGAGAGATACCTCACTATCTAAGAGGGAGTGTTGATGTTAGGGGCAGGATTTATCTCCTAATTTGAAATCAATTATATGCCTTATGAAGCCAACTGAAGTGGTGTGTTAGTTCATCTAACTAATATTTTTTTTAATGTTATTAATGTCAACTCTTAAAGTTGCCTCACTTTGAAAGAGGTTGACCCTTCAATTGAAAGCCACATCTAGGGATAAATATTCCAATTAATTTCCTCTTTATTGAGATTGATATAGATTTTTGATCCAGTGTAATTCACATCTTCTAGAAGATCATCTATTCAAGTGTTCAGGGAAGATAATTGGGTATTTTTGATGCAGTGGCATCTTGGGATCTAAGGAATCTTGCATCAACAAAATAATGTTATGTTTTTTGTTGATCAATCATGTGCTCTAGTTGCGGTTGATTTTTACTTCTTAGTTTGAGTTGTGATTTCTACTATGTGTTTGTGACTACATTCCAAGCCTTATCCTATTATCATACCTCATTTGGAGCCATCACATGGGAGATATTGAAGATTGTTGCATGACTGTCACGTTCTTCATTTTCTCAGTTAGTCATCGTGTTCACCAATTGAATTTCTAATCTTCCAGTTGGAGTTTTCAGTTGCAATTGTGTTAGTGATTTATTACGTTCAAAGTTGACTTATTATTATGATTGCATCTCTTATTTTATTCATTGGGGGTTGTTCCTAGGGTTTTGGGAGCCCATCTAATTATTGTATTATGTTTTCTATGTTCTTTGGAAATGTGATCTATTCTGGATTGACTGATGATTGTATTATCTATATAAGATTATGGACTTGTTCCTAAGGGATAAGTTAGTCCTCATAAGATTATTTGGTCCTAGTTGGCTAGGGTTAGAAGGGATTTCTGATCATAACTAGGCATGTGTGGCTAGCATGTAAGACTACAGTTATAGATCAATTATAACTAATTTCCTGATAATAATTGAAGGTTGATCTTTTATTTCTTTGCTATCTTGGATATTGTTTCTATTGTGTTGTGTTGGTTAAGGTTGGACTGATCTTTTGTAGGTTTCTCCATCCTTGATTGCACCAAGTGGTATCAGAGAAAGGTTTTCAACCTAGGGTTTGTTGGTAGGGTGGTGGTGGAAGATAATTTGACCTACAAATTCAAGGGTTTGTGGAAATGACTAGGAGAAATGCTAGAGGCGGTGCAAGAAATGCAGATCCAGTGGTCTTAGACTTGTTAAGAAAAATTTCTACTAGATTAGATGTGGTGGAAACTACTCAAAGGAGAGGGAAACATATAGAAGATGTAAGTGATGAAGAAGGAGATGCACAAAACTAGGAGCAAGGGGTGGAAGGGGAGAATAATGAGGCACAAATAGAATTGAATCGTGAAGAGGAGAGGTTCATCAAGGCCTTGAAAAATGTTAACAAGAAACCTCATTTCAATACACTTGATTATCATGGAAACCTAGATGTTGACGAGTTGATAGATTGGATCACAGAGATGGACAAGTATTTTGAGCTTGAAGGAACTAGTGAGAAGAATAAAATGAAGTATTTTTGCACAAAGTTCAAAGGACATCCATTCTTATGGTGGGAAAATCTACAAATAAATCAATAAAGAAGAGGTAAAGAAAATATAAAATCTTGAGACATGATGGTAAAAGAGTTGAAAGCTAAGTTCTTGACTGAGGATTACCTAATCAGCTTGTTTAGGAGATTGCATAATTTGAAGAAAAGAGACCGAAGTGTCAAGGGTTATACAGAGGAATACTACAAATTTAACATTAGATCTAGTCATATAGATGATGAGGATAAATAATTATCTCACTACATTAATGGGTTGAAGATGTCCATACAAGATGAAATCAGTTTACTACAGATTAGGAGTGTAGAAGACACTTATAAGTGGGCCATGAAGGCAAAAGAAAAGATGAATAGGAGGCATGATAAAAGACAAAGAGGTAGAGGTGGAAGATTTTAGAGAGGAAGAGGTATATCTTCTACATATCAGAGAAAAAATCAGTCAGACATTAAGGAAAATGAATGGTATAAGATAAATGACTAGAGTTTCTACCAAAGGGGAGGACAAGGTAGTAGTGAAAGGAGGAAGTTTAGTGGTACCTATTTTAATTGCAGTGAAGTAGGGCACAAATCCTTTTAATTCAAGCAAGGTAATTGTAAAAAGAAGGTAGATAGTAGTAAGAGGACAACATTTGTTGATGAAGAGTCCATTGGTTCATTGAATAATAATCTAGCAAAGGAACGTACAACCTTGATGACTAGGAGAGTCCTATATTAGGAAGAACAAGAGAAGAAACTGGTACAAAGGAAGAATCTATTTAGAACCAGATGTAAGGTACAAGATAGGGTATGTAATAGTGTCATAGACAGTGGAAGTTCATATAATCTTGCTTCATAGGAGCTTCTTGATAAGTTGAATTTGTAGAGTTTGAAGCACCCTAAACCCTATCAAATTTCATGGATAAAAGATGAGTACAAGGTACTGGTAAGTGAAAAATGCCTAGTTAGATTCAAGATTGGGCAGTATAATGATGAGGTGTTGTGTGATATTATGCTTATGGATGTGTGTCATCTCGTGTTGGGTAGGCCATGGCAGTATGATAGGAAATCTATGCATGATGGTAGAAGGAGTGTTTACACTATTGTTGCTAATGGGGTGAAACAAAATTTGTTACCTTTAGAGAAATATCTTAGAGGTGAAGTGTGTACTAGTGCAATGATTTGTGTAGTGGATGCCCAAAAGTCTTTGAATGGCATGAAACATCATAATGTATGTTTTGCATTAGTACCTAAGGAGTCTAAAGAGAAGGTATTAGAAGAAGAAACATCCTGAAGGAATCACAAAAGTGTTGAATGAATACACCAATATCATATTAGATAATGTTCCTGATGGATTACCACCGATGAGAAGTATCATTTATTGCATGGACCTGATACTGGGGACTAATATTCCTAATATAGAAGCTTATAGAATGTCACTAGAAGAGAATGAGGAAATTGATAGGAAAGTGCAAGATTTATTGCAAAAAGGATTGATAAGAGAAAGTCTAAGCCCATGTGTGATACCTACAATATTAGAACCTAAGAAGGATGGTCAGTGGAGGATGTGTACCGATTCCAGAGCTATTAACCATATTACCATCAAATACTAGTTTCCTTTGCCAAGGATGGATGACCTGATGGATTTCTTGAGTGGAGCTAAGTATTTTGCCAAGATAAATTTGAAAAGTGGCTATCATTTAATGAACTACAACTGATTGAGAACCTGATTGAAGAAATTAAAGTGATTAGAGATCACTGAACATAGAACTATTATGTAAGATAATTGAATCAGTTTTATGTTGTCATTGATGTCAACTAGTTTTGACAGTACTTATCATGGAGTTGCAAACATCTAACACATCTGTAGAAGTGAAGAGAAAGATGAAGAACCAAGATATCTACATGGAGGAAGATGGATATGATATATGAGGATAAGGAATACCTTTGGTAACTTATTGATGAGTCTATGACTTCATATTGTTGACTTGATTATGTTGCATTAATCTATTATGAAGTTGGGAGCAAAATGTTACAAAGTAGTGTGGTTGGTTAATGAAGCATTCCAGTATACACTGAGCAATGCAGTGTATACTAAGCATAGTATAAACCAAGCTTGTGTTCACCGACGCACATTTCTTTGTTAACCGAGAATGAATAAAAGAACTAAATGATTTGTTTAGCCGACAAAAGTTGATGAGCTGGAAAGTACCTTGTGATTGGAGTAAAAGATAAAGTTTGTTATGAGATCAACGGCTAGAAAAATTCAAGGAAGATCTAAAGGATAGATTTAAAACGTGTTACTGACACATCAGCCGAGGAAGGTTTAAGTGGCAAAATCACCGATGGAGATTAAGCAACAAAATCTGATGGATGAAAAGAAAATGGTTTACCTGTCTATTTAAGAGACTAGGATTTCATTATGAAACTCATGCTAGAGGAAAGAATACTATAGAGATATTGTGTGAACAAGCTTCATGCATGCCTAATCAAACTGGTTAAGGAGAACCGAACTATAGAGATTACCAAGCGTCAGAGAGTTTTTACCATAAGTTACTGAATGTTGATGAATTGAATAGAAATATTGATCAGAGGATTTTTATGAGCTTAAGAATAGATCTGAACATATGCAATAGAATTTGTATTGTAATCAGATCAATTGCTGTTATAGTTTAACCATTGTAATCAGATAAATCTCTTAACTCAGTGGACTTGAAAGTCTTGTAATGTCATTCATAGAATGCACATTTTTTATATTGTCAGCCCCATAGTGAATGCTAGTTGGATGATAACGGTTAGTGTTAAATCTTATAACAAGGTCACACCTTACAGTTTGTTTTGTAACCTTTAACAAGGTTCGGTCTTCACCGATGTCACTTCAGAAGAGTGAACAATTTTTGGGTTGCCGGTCCCAAGTGGTTTTTCCCTTTACAGGGTTTCCACATTGAATCTCTTGTGTTATGTGTTGATTGTGATGATTGTTGGATATCATGCTTTACATGTTGCATATTTGATTTGATCAATAGTTACTTTATGTTTTTGACTGGTAATCGGTAAAAGCATAGATAGTTTACTATTATATGTTAGTGAGCTACATAATTTTTTTTAAATTGTTTTTGGATATACATTTTGTAATTGGGACAGTGGATAACTAAGTCACCCCCCTCTCAGTTATTCTAACAATTGGTATCATAGCGTATTGGTTTCTTGGAATAGAGTTTTAAGGACTTCAGCATAAAGATCACAAAATGTATAAGAGGGATGTGACAAAGTTGAACAAGGACAACTTTACAATATGGCAAAGCTGAATGAAACTGCATATATCTAGAATTGGGAATTCTGCCCTCACACTATTAGAGAATGGCTACATTGCACTGCCCACTGGACCTTTGACTCTAGATCAACTAAGAGATAGACATGAGCATAACATTACTATGATGGAGATTGTTGCTGCTCTGACAGATGCTGAGTTTGAAGATATTAAAGATTGCACTACTGATAAAGATATGTGGGATAAACTTGCTCAAGTTTATAGTGGTCATACAAATGTCAAGAGAGCTAGAGCTGAAAGTTTAAGAGGAATATTCGATGATATTCGATGAAAGAAGGAGAAAACATTATGCAGTACACAAACATAATAAAGGAGGTAGTTCACTCTATCAGAGCATCTGATGGTGTTATTGATGAAGACACTATGGTAAGCAAAATTCTAGGGACTTTATTGCCTATTTATACCATCAGAATATCTACAATTCATGAAAATAGGTTAGCACCTAATAGTACTCTCACTCTGTATAATCTGATTGGAAAGCTAACAACATTTGAACTAAACAACTATGATAATAGTGTTGTACTGACTGTTAAATCTTCTTTTATGACTTCTCTGAAGATTGGTAAGTCTAGTAGTAGAAATGATAAGGATGAAAGTGATAGCAATACTGATGATGAACTTGATGAGCTTGAAGCTCTTATGGCCAGGAGATTACCTAAAGGAAAAGGTAGATATAGAGGCAAATTACCTTTAGCATGTTTTAACTGCAAAGAAGTTGGTCATATTGTTGCTAGATGTCCAAACAGGAAGGAAGCTGATAGAAACAAGGATCGATCTAGTGAAGGAAGCTATGGGAGAAGAGGCAACAGAAGTTACCGACACTACAATAGAGACAACCAAGACAATAATTACAAAGGCAAAAAGGTATGTTACATTATAGAAGAAAATGAATTAGATTCCAATTCAAATGATGATGTAGAAGTAGTATTTGTTGCTATGAAGGATGATTCTGAAGAAGAAGAGAGGTATGTAGAAACAACATTGATTTCTAAGGTTAATAAAAATGATACATGGATCATAGATAGTGGTTGTACACATCACATGACTGGTGATGAAGAAAAATTTAATCATCTTGAGCAATATAATGGAGGATCTGTAAAAATGGGTAATGATACACCTTGTATGGTTAGAGGAAAGGGATCCTTGCTGATAAATGATAGAATCAAATGTGATAATGCTTATTGAGTAGAAGGACTAAAATATAATTTTTTAAGTGTGGCACAGATGAATAATTCAGGTCACAAAGTTGCTTTTGAGAGAAAGAAAGTAAAAATATTTGATGATGGAGGAAGACTTGTTGCAACAGGAGCACAATTGAAAGGTAACTTGTTTTATCTTAACAATGATGAGTCTTCTTGTTTAATGACGAGAAATGAAGATGCTTGGTTATGGCATAAAAGGTTATGTCATGTGAACTTTGATAACATGATTAAAATTAGTAAAAAGAAAAAGGTTAGAGGTCTGTCTAACTTATCTAAGCCTGATCATGTTATGTGTCATGAGTGTTAGAAAGGTAAAATGAAAAAATCTAGTTTCAAAAGAAAAGATTACTCAACAAAGAAAATACTTGAGTTAGTTCACACCGACCTATGTGGTCCTATGATAACTTAGAGTTGTTATGGTGATAGATATTTCATTCTTTTTGTTGATGATTATACTAGATTGATGACTGTCATGTTCTTGAAAGAAAAATTAGAGGCATTTAAGATGTTCAAGTGGTATAAAGAAAAAGTAGAGAAAGAGACTGGTAAAGAATTGAAATGCTTAAGATTTGACTGAGGTGGTGAATTTATTTCTGATGAATTTACTAACTTTTGTAATGAGAATGGTATTAAAAGATAGGTCTCTACACTGAGGACACCTCAGCAGAATGGAATTGTTGAAAGGAGGAATAGGTCAATAGTTGACTGTGCAAGAACACTGATGATAGAGAGAAATGTTGCACAAACATACTAGAGAGAGGCAATTAGCACAACTGTTTATGTTTTGAACCGAGTATAGTTGAAGAAGGACACTAACAAAACACCCTATGACTTATGGTTTAGACACAAACCCACTGTAAGTTATTTTAGAATTTTTGGAAGTAAATGCTTTATTCTGAAAGATGAAAGAAATGGAAAGTTTGACTCAAAAGGTGATGAAGGAATATTTCTTGGTTATTCCACTAAAAGAAAAGCATATGTGTCTAAATAAAGTTAAAAATAAAATGATAGAAAGTTCTAATGTTAGGGTTGATGAGTTTGATGACAAGAATATAGAGGAAAGCACAAAGGAACCAGAAGACTATGATAGATTCACTTACATTGAGCATCTAGAGTATCTATCGAAGCCACAGACAGTGACAACTGGTCAGTAGGAAAATAACACTGAGGAACAAGAAAGAGAAACTGACGAGTAGGAAAATGAACCTAAACAAGATGAACAAGAAAGAAGACATCAGATACTGGTAAGATTTGTCAGAAGACATCATCCTAAGAACCAAATTATTGGCGACAAGCAAGCTGGCATACAAATGAGAAGAAGTAAGTCAAGACAAGGTACATGCTTAGTTTATGAATATGAACCAAAAAATGTTAAAGTTGCATTAGAGAATGAAGAGTGGATAAATGAAATTAATGAAGATATTGAAAAAATAGAGAAAAACAAGACATGGACCTTAGTACCTAGACCTAAGGATAAGAATGTTATTGGTACTAAGTGGATCTTCATAAACAAGCTGAATGAAAATGGAGAGGTTACAAGGAATAAAGCTAGACTAGTTTGCAAGGGGTATGTACAGGAGGAAGGAATTGACTATGGTGATACCTTTGCACCTATTTATAGACTAGAAGGAGTTCAAATGTTACTAGCTTATGTAGCACATAAGAAATTTAAATTTTATCAAATGGATGTTAAGTCTACATTTCTGAATGGGATACTTGAAGAAGAAGTCTACATAGAACAACCAGAAGGGTTCGTTGATCCAGACAAGAAAGACATGGTATGTAGATTACATAAAGATTTGTATAGTTTGAAGCAAGCACCAAGAGCTTGGTATGAAAGGCTGCATACTTATTTGTCAAGTATTGGATTTGTTAGAACTAGTGAGAACAACAATTTGTATATGAAAGGAGATACTGATGATACTATTCTAATTGTTGAAATATTTGTGGATGATATTATCTTTGGAGGAAAAGATCACATATGTAAATCAATTTTTGATGAGATGAGAAAAGAGTTTGAAATGTCTATGTTTGGAGAGATTAAGTTCTTTATAGGACTGCAGGTTATTCAACAGAATGATGGGATATTCATCACATGATCCAAGTATATAAAAGAAGTACTGAGAACATTTGGCATGGAAGATGCTAAACTAGTTGGAACACCAATGGTCATAGGCTGCAAATTGACTAAAGATGATGAAACTATAGAGGTGAACCAGACACTATATCGATCAATGATTGGTAAGTTAATGTATGTAGTACATAGTAGACTAGATATAGCACATGTGAGAATTGTTGCAATATTTTCTGCAAATCCTAGGGAGTCACACATGATTGCTACAAACAAAATCTTAAGATACCTAAAGAAAATAGAGGATTATGGATTATTGTATCCTAAGGAAGGAAAGTTTGAACTTAAAGTATACACCGACGATGATTGGGCTGGAAATTTGGATGATAGAAAAAGCACAACCGGAGGAGCATTTTTCTTCGGTGGAAGACTTGTTACCTGGAAAAGTAAGAAGTAGTCTTGTATTTCCCAGTCTCCAGCTGAAGCAAAATATGTTGTTGCTACTACAAACTATTCAAATATTGCATATATCAAGCAAGTGTTAGAAGGAATGAATGAGATAATCACTGAGCCGGTGATTATATATTGTGATAACACTAGTGCTATAAACATTTCAAATAATCTAGTGACACACTCTAAAACAAAGCACATATCTATCAAGTACCACTACTTAAGAGAACAAGTGCAGGAGAAGAAAGTGAGCTTGAATTTGTTACATCTAAAGAGAAACTTGCTGACATATTTACAAAGCCTCTATCGAAAGATACATTTGAATACTTGAGGACTAGACTTGGGGTCCGTCCCCTATCTACCGGTCACTAATGTGATCTGGAGGTTGCATTAGCCTAATCTTATCAGAAGATCATTCATGTTGATGCAACATAGTTCACACTTTGGATTTTTGTCTAAGGTTGTGAAAGATTTGAGAAACAAGTGGCATAATCAGTATACAAAGATATAGTAAATGCACTAGAAAATAGAGAGTTAATTGGCTACTACAAAAGCTATATGGTTTATTTGTTTCTTTGGCATTGTTGTCAAAGGGAGAGATAAACAAAATGATAACCAAGGAGAATACTGGAACATCTATCTAAGGGATAGACAATCTAAAAAGATAAAGGGAGATAAACAAAAGGAACCTGAGAGTTGCTAAAGATCATATATGCAGAAGATAGTATGCACATTGTAATGTTGTTATGTAACATAGTGATTAAACATATTAAGCTAAGGGAGAGCTTACTATGCTACAAGATTTGTTTATAGAGTTGTAGAATAACATGTTTGGTATGTGTATGGTATACTTCATATTGCTTGAGTTGCCATCAATGCCAAAGGGAGAGATTGATGAACTACAACTGATTGAGAACCTAATTGAAGAACTTCAAGTGATTAGAGATCACTGAACACTGAACTATTATGTAAGATAATTGAATCAATTTTATGTTGTCATTGATGTCAACTAGTTTTGACAGTACTTATCATGGAGTTGCAAACATCTAACACATCTGTAGAAGAGAAGAGAAAGATGAAGAACCGAGATATCTACATGGAGGAAGATGGATAAGACAGATGAGGATAAGGAATACCTTTGGTAACTTATTGATGAGTCTATGACTTCATATTGTTAACTTGATTATGTTGCATTAATCTGTTATGAAGTTGGGAGCAAAATGTTACAAAGAAGTGTGGTCGGTTAATGAAGCATTCCAATATACACTGAGTAGTGTAGTGTATACCAAGCATATTATAAACCAAGCTTGTGTTCATTGATGCATTTCTTTGTTAACTGAGAATGAACAAAATAACTAAATGATTTTTTTAGTTGATAGAAGTTGATGAGCTAGAAAGTACCTCATGATCGGAGTAAAAGATAAAGTTTGTTATGAGATCAATGGCTAGCAAAATTCAAGGAAGATCTAAAGGATAGATTTAAAATGTATTATTGACACATCAGCCAAGGAAGGTTTAAGCGGAAAAATCAGTGATGGAGATTAAGCGGAAAAATATGATGGATGAAAAGAAAATGGTTTACCTGTCTATTTAAGAGACTAGGCTTTCATTATGAAATGCATGCTAGAGGAAAGAATACTACAGAGATATTGTGTGAACAAGCATCATGCATGCCTGATCAAACTAGTTAAGGAGAACTGAATTGCAAAGATTACCGAGCATCAAAGAGTTTTTACCGAGGGACAGTAAGTTACTGAATGTTGATGAATTAAATAGAAATATTGATCAGAAGATTTTTATGAGCTTAAGAATAGATATGAACATCTGCAATAGAAGTTGTATTGTAATCAGATCAACTGTTGTTACAATTTAACCATTGTAATCAGATAAATCTCTTAACTGAGTGGACTTGAAAGTCTTGTAATGTCATTCATAGAATGCACATTTGTTATCCTATCAACCCCATAGTGAAGGCTGGTTGGATGATAACGGTTAGTGTTAAATCCTATAAAAAGGTGACACCTTACAGTGTGTTTTGTAACCTTTAACAGGGTTGGGTCTTCACTGATCTCACTTCACAAGAGTGAACAATTTTTGGGTTGCCGGTCCCAGGTGATTTTTCCCTTTACAAGGTTTCCACATTAAATCTCTTGTGTTATGTGTTGATTGTGAGGATTTTTGGATATCATACTTTACATGTTGCATATTTGATTGGATCGGTAGTTACTTTATGTTATTGACTGGTAATCAGTACAAGCACAAACAATTTACTATTATATGTTACCGAGCTGCAGAAATTTGTTTAAATTGTTTTTGGATATACATTTTGTAATTGGGATAGTGGATAATTGATTCACCCCCCTCTCAGTTATTCTAACATTATCAAATTAGAATAAAAGAGGATGATGAGTGGAAAATTGTGTTTAAAACAAATAAAGGCTTGTATGGGTGGTTGATGATGCCTTTAGGGTTGTCTAATGCACCAAGTACTTTTATGTGGTTAATGAATGAATCCTTGAAGAAATTCCTGGGTAAGTACTTCATTGTATACTTGGATGATATCTATATTCTTAGTAAAATAAAAGAGGAACATTTGTGGCATGTTAGGAAAGTATTACAAAGGTTGAGGGAAGAAAAGTCATTGATAAACATCAAGAAGTGTACTTTCATGAAGGAAGAGCTAGTATACCTAGTATTTATAATTTTTGTTGAAGGACTAAAGATGGACCTTGAGAAAGTGAAATTCATTATTGAGTGGCCTAAATCGATGACAATTGGTGAGGTGAGATAATTCCATGGGTTAGCCAGTTTTTATTGGAAGTTCATAAGGAACTTTAGCTCAATCTATGGACTGATGAAAAAAACCATGAGAGGTGATAAGGAGTTCAAGTGGACACATGGAGCATAAAGGAGCTTTGAATTGTTGAAAAGGAAGGTGACATAATAACTGGTGTTAGCTTTACCTGATTTTAGTAAGGTATTCCAAGTGGACTGTGATGCTAGTGGAAATGCAAATGGAGCAGTCTTGAATCAAGAAGGGAGACCTATTGCTTACTTCAGTGAGAAGCTAAATGATGATAATAAAAGATATTCATTTTATGATCAATATTTTTATGCTATAATTTAATATTTGAAGAAATGGAGGCATTATTTATTACTTGGGGATTTTTTCCTATATACTGATCATCAAGCATTGAAGTATTTGAGAAGCCAGGGTAAGTTTAATCAGAGACATCTAAGATGGGTTGAATTTATGACAAGTTATACATTTGTGTTGAAACATAAGAGTGGTGTGGAAAATAAAGTTGTTGATGCCTTGATCAAGAGAAGGACTTTGTTGACTGAAATGAAGATTGTGGTATTGGGGTTTGATGAATTAAAGAAATTGTATGAGGATGATCCATATTTTAGTGAGTGAACCATGTAAGGCATGTAAACATCCTATTGTTTCAGACATGAGTAAGTGTATAGATTATTTCATTCAGGATGGGAAGCTATTCAGAGGTAATCAATTATCTATACCTAGAAGTTTCATGAGGATCAATTTGATTAAGGAGAAACATAGTGGCAGTTTGGCAAGGAATTTTGGCATTGATAAGATATTAGCTTTGGTAGGTGAGAATTACTTTTGGCCACAAATTCAAAATAATGTGAGTTATATTTAGATTTGTAAGGTATGTCAATTTTCTAAAGGAAGTAGTCAGAATTTGGGGTTGTATATGCCTTTAAAAGTTGTGGTCAGACATTGGGAGGACATTAGTATGGAATCTATGTTAGGTTTACCTCAAACACAAAGAGGTTATGATTCTATCTTTGTGGTTGTGGATAGATTTTCCAAGATGGCACATTTTATTCCTTGCAGGAAGATAATTGATATGGTACATCTGGTTGGCTTATTTTTCAAGGAGATTGTGAGATTACATGGGTTACCTAAGAGCATTATTTTAGATAGGGATAGAAAATTAATTGGGTATTTTGGAGGACACTCTAGAAGAAGGTGAACACTGATTTTAAGTTTAGTTCTACTTTTCATCCATAATAGTTGGACAAATAGAGGTGGTGAACAAGAGTTTGCTAAATTTGTTGAAGTGTTTAGTTGGAGATAAGCCTGGAATCAGGTAGAGTTTTCTTATAATAACTCAGTGAATAGGAGTACAAGGAAGACACCATTTGAAGTGGTTACTAGTTTTAACCCTAAAGGAATAGAAGAACTAAGGGATATCACTCTTGATGTTAGGAGGAGTGTTGAAGGAGAAGATTTTGTTGAGGTTATGAAATCATTACATAGGGAGGTGAGACATCAATTGGATAAAATGAATCAAGGTTATAAGAGGAGATGATATGAAGAGGAGACATAAGGAATTTCAAGTGGGAGATGAAGTTATGGTGTGCTTGCAAAAGGGTAGATTTCCTGTTGGTACTTATAACAAGTTGAAGATGAAGAAATTTGGTCCTTGTAAGATCTTAAGGAGGTTTGATTTAGAGAATGCATATGAAGTGGAATTTCCTAATGACATGAATATATCATTGGTACTCAATGTTGCAGACTTTTATGAATATCATGATTTAGGAGGCAATAGTGTTGAGGAGTTAGATGTTGTACAATAGTATCCTAATAAGTAGAGGGATTAGATAGAGTATATTTTGGATAGCGGAGTTGGTAGGAGTACAAGAGGTGAGTAGTATATGGAGTCTCTTTTCAAATGGAAGGACAAACCAGTTGCAAATTCATCATGGATTTCTCAGGCTCAAGTGGAATAATTTGGTTTTCCTTTAGCCCAAGAAAAGTGAAGGACTCACTTTTCAAGTACCTCAGGTGTATGATGCAAGAGCATCTTGGGATCTAAGCAATCTTGCATAAACAAAAAATGTTCAATTTTCTATTAATCAATCATGTGTTCTAGTTGTAGTTGATTTATACTTGTTATTTTGAGTTGTGGTTTCTAATGTGTGTTTGTGGCTACATTCCAAGCCTTATCCTATGATCGCACCTCATTTGGAGCCATCATGTGGGAGTTCTTGAAGATTCTTACATGATTATCTTGTTCTTCATTTTCCTGGTTAGTCGTGGTGTTCACTAATTGATTTTTCAATCTTCCAGTTGGATTTTTTATTGTGATCATGCCAACAGGTTATTACGTTTGAGGTCAACTTATTATTGTGATCACGTCTCTTATTTTATTCATTGGGGGTTGTTCCTAGGGTTTTGGAACCCGACCTAATTATGATGCAGGAGCATCTTGGGTCTTTGAGCAATCTTGCATCAGCCAAAAACATTTCATATTTTTTGTACCTATATGTTGTTTGCATTATAGATGTTGTGGTTATTGGTTTCATGTTATGAGAAGCTTACATGATGTTGAGGACCTATTTTGGAACCTTCTCCTATGAGTGCATAATAATTGGATGGATCGTTTCAAAGTTAGAGTTGTTTTCCTTGTTGTCAAAGCCATATTTTCCTGCTTTCCATGTGCTGATTGTGCGTAGTGTAGCTGTTGATCCTTAATGAATCAGCGTTTGAAATCTTAGGGCCTTAAAGAGAACCTAAAATAATATCTTCACCTAAGACCAAAAATCCTAACTCATCATGAGTTGGGAGTTATGATTGTTTTCCTCAGGTATCGATTTTCAACCAATTTCACACGAAATGTGGAGTTTTTTATCTTGCGCGGTTTCGTATGATGAAATGGGATCTTGCTAAGTTAGAGACATTTTCTCAGATCATGTGTGGACCTAAATGTAACCTCTCCTTGAGGTTTTTTCATTCTTTCTTTAGTTTTGGTTTACTCTTCCAAGTTGGACCTATAATGTAATTAAATGCCTGACTGGATGACTTGTGGCTTAGCTGGCTATATAAGGAGCTTGGGGTTGATCTATAAAGTAAGAAAGTAAGATAGGACATGATTATCAAGATACAACATTGGAGATAAAGATAGGATGCAAGTTGAGATTCTATTTTCATAATTTCTTTGTATAAGGCCAAAACCCGGAAGGCCTCACAGTCAGACATGTTGACTGATTTTATTTAATCACACTAGTTTGGTTTCTAGTTGCCTTTCCTCATATACATTGTATTTTAATTGTTCATGTGAATTACATATTTCTTCTATGTGTAACTCTGAGCAGGGCTTATTTGTTGATTCAAGTGGAGTCAATTCTGCTTGTATCTACCCTACCCTTGCGTCAGTTGGTATCAGAGCGAGTTCTTTCTTATGGATTGGATCATGGAGAACCTTATTGGATTTGTTGTATAGTGGCAGATCTAAGATCTTACCTATAAATTTTTGAAGGTTACGATCTTGCTGGAACCCGATTATCAAGAGGGTTCATGGTAGAGGAAATGATAATGCTATCATGGATATGTTAAGGCCGATTGCAACTAGGCTTGAAGTTGTAGAGACAACCCATAGAAGAGGTCCACATCTTGAAGATGTTAGTGATGAAGAAGAGGCAACACCTAATCTTGAACCTGAAGTTGAACAAGATGAGGAAAGACTCTTGATATTTTTCGCTAAGGCTAACTCCAGACCTGCGGTTGAAGTTGCTTGCTATGATGGAAGACTTGAGATCGATGCACTTTGGATTGGATCTTTGAGATGGATAAATAATTTGAGTATGAAGGTACTCCTAATAATAAGAAGGTTAAGATAGTAGTCACAAAGTTGAAAGGTCATGCATCTCTTTGGTGGGATCATTTGCAAACTAAGAGACAGAAGAGAGGAAAAGAAAAGATCAAGACATGGATGAAAATGCTTGGAAAGATGAAAAAGAAATTTCGTCCAGCTGATTACCAAGTTAGTTTGATGAGAAAAATGTAGAATTTGAGACAAAGGGAAATGAGTGTGAAATAATATACTGAGGAATTTTACAAGTTGGATATCAGATCTGGACATGTGGATGATGAAGTTGAGGAAGTGGCTAGATATCTGAATGGCCTAAGGACATTGATTCAAGATGAGATTAGTTATGTTAAAATAGATAGTGTGGAAGAAGCATACCAATTTTCTTTGAAGGCAGAAGAATGATTGAAAAAAAGACATGATCAAAGATAGAGAGGAAGAGTTGGTAGATTTCATAGAAGTAGAGGCAGATCTTATGGAGAAAGTAGCAAATCTGACAATGCAGTACAAGATAAAGGATGGAAAGATGAACCTACTGGTAGAAGAGGTAATTACTCTAGAGGTAGCTATACTGGTTACTCTAGGAATAACAATAGTGGGAAAAGAGAAGATAAATCTTGGTTTAGAGGTACTTGTTACAAATGCGGTGAAGAAGGACATAGAGCTTTTGAATGTACTAACTCTGGAAAGAAGACTGGAGGTAATGACATAAATAATTTGTCTTGTGAAGAAGTTGAGGAATTATCTAATGAACCTGAACATGGTGAAAAATTGATGCTAAGAAGGATCATATGGAATGAAGAAGTTGATGAGGAACCTATTCCAAGGAAAATTTTGTTCAGAACTAGATGTAAGATCACTGACAAATGTTGCAATGTAATCATTTATAGTGGAATTTTTGATAATTTGGCATCCAAAGACCTGGTTAACAAGTTGTAGTTGCAAAGATTGAGACATCCTAAGCCTTACCATATTGCTTGGATCCAGAAGGAGCATAAACTACTTGTAAGTGAACAATACCTTATTAAATTCAAAATTGGGAATTATCATGATGAAGTCTTGTGTGATATTATGCCTATGGATTGTTGTCATATTCTTTTGGGTAGACCTTGGCAATATGATAGGAAAGCTTTACATGATGATAGATTGAATCAATATACTATTTGGATGGATGGAAAGAAACAAGTATTATTGCCTTTAGTAGAGAAGTTTGATGAAGGTCACTGTACTATGGTCAGAGTATGCTTGGTTGATGGTAAAAAGTTTGCAAGAGAAATGAAAGAACAAAATATTTGCTTTTCTTTAATTCCAAGGAAAATTGAGAAACAAGATGAGTTAGAATATGCACCTAAGGTTAAACCTTTGTTGACTAAATTTCATGACATCATTTCTGATAATATACTTGATGATTTTCCTCCTATGAGAAGTATAAGTCACTGTATGGATTTGATAACTGGAGCTAGTTTGCCTAATAAAGCACCACATAGGTTGACACCTGATGAAAAGACTAAGTTGAATAGACAAGTGCAAGAATTTCTTGAGAGAGGTTTGATTAGGGAAAGTTTGAGTCCTTGTGCAGTACCTGTTATATTAGCACCAAAAAAGAATGGAGAATGGAGAATGTGCACTAATTCTAGAGCTATAAATAAGATAACAATAATGTACAAATTTCCTTTGCCTAGGATGGATAACATAATACATAGTTTGAGTGGAGTGAATTATTTCATGAAGATTGATTTGAAGAGTGGTTATCATCAGATTAGGATTAGAGAAGGGGATGAATGGAAAACTTCTTTTAAGACTAATGAAGGTTTGTATGAATGGTTGGTTATGCCTTTTGGTTTGACTAATGCACCTAGTACTTTCATGAGGCTGATGAATGAAGTTTTGAAAAGATTCTTGGGTAAGTTTGTGATTATATACCTTGATGAAATTTTGATATTCATTAAGAGTACGAAAGAACATCTTGAGCATATCAGACAAGTATTGAAAAGATTGAAGGAAGAAAAGTTGCTGATTAATTTGAAGAAATGTTCATTTATGAAAGAGGAGATTGTGTACCTTGGTTTTGTAATTTCAGCTGATGGATTGAAGATGGATCCTGAGAAAGTAAGAGTTATACTTGATTGGCCTACACCAGAGATTGTTGGAGAGGTAAGATCATCTCATGGATTGGCAAGTTTTTATAGGAAGTTCATCAGAAATTTCAGTTCTATTTGTACTGCTATGACTGAAAATATGAGAGGGGATAAAAGGGATTTCAAATAGACACATGGATCACAAAAGAGTTTTGAAACATTGAAACAAAGAATTGCAGAATTACCTACACTTTATTTTCCTGATTTCAGTAAAGTTTTTCAAGTTGAATGTGATGCTAGTGGAAGTGCAATAGGAGCTGTTTTGAGTCAAGAAGGAAGACATGTAGCTTTCTTTAGTGAAAATTTGAATGATGCTAAGAGAAAATATCCAGTTTATGACCAGGAATTCTATGCTATTGTTCAAGCTTTGAAGAAATGGAGACATTATTTGATGCCTAAAGATTTTGTGTTGTATACTAACCATAAAGCTTTGTAGTATTTGGGAAGTCTAAATAAATTGAATCAAAGACATATCAAGTGGGTTGAGTTCTTGCAAAAATTATCCTTTTCATTGAAGCATAAAAGTGGACAGTCAAATAAGGTTGCTGATGCCTTGAGCCGAAGAAGAAATTTGCTAACAGAAATAATAATTGAGGTAATTGGTTTTGATGATTTGAAGTGTTTGTATGAAACTGACCTTGATTTTGCAGAGCCTTGGAAAGCTTGTAAGGAACAAATAATAAATGACAAGTGGACTGATTATTTCATTCAAGAAGACATGTTGTTTAAAGGAGTTTAGTTGTGCATACCTAGAGGATCTGTGAGAGAGAACATAATAAAGAAGAAACATAGTGGTGGACTTGTTGGACATTTTGGGATTGATAAGACTGTGAAACTGATTTTAGAAAGATACTTTTGGCCACAGATTTATAGAGATGTACAGAGAATGGTTAGAGGTTGCAGAATTTGCCAAACAACAAAAGGAACTAGTCAGAATTTGGGATTGTATACACCTTTTACTGTACCTGATAGACCTTGGGAAGATGTGAATATGGACTTTGTTCTTGGATTTCCTAGAACTTAGAGAGGTAATGATTCTATTTTGGTAGTGGTTGACAGATTTTCTAAGATGGCTCATTTCATACCTTGTAAGAAGACATCTGATGCATTACATGTAGCTGAATTATTCTTCAAGGAAGTCATGGTAAGATTGCATGGTTTGCCTAAATCTATTGTTTCAAATAGAGATTATACTAAGTTTACTAGTTACTTTTGGAGAACACTTTGGAAGAAGATGAATACAAAATTGAAGTTTAGTTCTACTTTCACCCTCAAACAGATGGAAAAAATGAAGTTGTGAACAGAAGTTTGGGAAACTTGTTGAGATGTTTAGTTGGAGATACGCCTGCTAATTAGGATTTAGTTTTGGCACAAGAAGAGTTTGCGTATAATAATTATATGAATAGAAGCACTAAGAGGACACCATTTGAGATTGTTACCAAATTTAATCCTAAGGGAACCACAAAGTTGAGACATTTACCTACTAAGACAAGAAGAAGTACTGAAGTTGAGGATTTTGCAGTCTTCATGAGAACTTTACATGATGAAGTCAAAAGGAATTTGGAGGACAATAATTTGAAATACAAACAAAGAGCATAGAAGAGAAGGAGACATAAATCTTTTGAAGTTGGAGATGAGGTTATGATTCATTTGAAGAATAATATATTTCCAGTTGGTACCTACAACAAGCTGAAAATGAAGAAGTTTGGACCTTGTAAGATTCTGAAGAAGTTTGACAGTGGAAATACTTATGAAGTGGAATTACCAGAGGAAATGGATATATCACCTATATTCAATATTCCTAATATCTTTGAGTAATTTGAATCAAATTATGAGATAGAAGATGATCTAGATTATCCTAAGAAGAATAAAGACAACATTGAGAATATCTTGAATAGTAGAGTGAGCAAGAGTACAAGAGGAAAAGACTACATGGAATACCTAGTTCAGTGGAAAGACAAGCCAATTGAAGATAGTTCATGGATTACACAAGCTGAGTTGGATCTTTATGATTTAGGTTAGAATATGAATAGTACCTGATGTGGACATCAATTCTTTATTTACCCTAGGTGTTTGATGCAGGAGCATCTTGGGTCTTTGGGCAATCTTGCATCAACCAAAAACATTTCATGTTTTCTGTACCTGTATGTTGTTTGTATTATAGATGTTGCAGTTGTTGGTTTCATGTTATGAGAAGCTTACATGATGTTGAGGACCTATTTTGGAACCTTCTCCTATGAGTGCATAAGAATTGGATGGATCGTTTCAAAGTTAGAGTTGTTTTCCTTGTTGTCGGAGTGGTATTTTCCTACTTTTCGCGTGCTAATTGTGCATCATGTAGATGTTGATCCTTAATGAATCAGACTTTAAAATCTTAGGGACTTAAAGAGGACCTAAAATAATATTTCCACCTAAGACCTCAAATCCTAATTCATCATGAGTTGGGAGTTATGACTATTTTCCCCGAGTATTAATTTTCAACTAGTTTCACGCGAAATGTGGAGTTTTTCATCTTGCACAGTTCCGTATGATGAAATGGGATCTTGATAAGTTAGGGACATGTTCTTGGATCATGCATGGACCTAAATGTAACCTCACCTTGATTTTTTTTCATTATTTCTTTAGTTTTGGTTCACTCTTACAGGTTGGACCTATAATGTAATTAAATGCCTGACAGGCCGACTTATGGCTTAGTTGGCTATATAAGGAGCTTGGGGTTGATGTATAAAGTAATAAAGTAAGAAAGTAAGAAATTAAGGACATGATTATCAAGATAAATCATTGGAGACAAAGATAGGATGCAAGTTGAGATTCTATTTTCATAATTTCTTTGTATAAGGTCGAAACCTGGAAGGCCTCACAACCAGGCATGTTGATTGATTTTATTTAATCACACCAATTTGGTTGCCAGTTGCCTTGCCTCATATACATTGTTTTTTCATTGTTCATGTGAATTATATATTGCTTCCATGTGTAACTATGAGCAGGCCATGTTTTTTGATTTAAGTGGAGTCAATTCTGCTTGTATCTACCTTGCCCTTGCTTCAAATTGTTGTATTATGTTTTCTATGTTCATGGGAAATATGATCTATTCTAGGTTGACCAATAATTGTATTGGCTATATAAGCTTATGGACTTGTTCCTAAGGATTTCATATGTCACCTATTGTGGGGTGACATTCCATGGAAACATCTAGCTATGTTGACATGCCACAATGACTCCTTTATCCTTAGAATGCATCATGCTCCTCTCTGTGTAACACATTCCATTCTTGGTGGGGGGGCTATTATATCTTGTCATGTAAATCATAGGTTTTTTGAAAATTTAAGAAATTTTAATCTATTGTATCTACCTCCATGGGGGCCAATTTAGATATTTATAATCTTTTTCCCTATCATAGGGTCATCTATTTTTTCTACCCATACATGCATACCATCTAGCATTGTTTCCCATACTAGTGCTATCAAAATCTCTCACCCTATCATACAACTACTTAGTCTTTGCTACCCTTATCAACATGATAAAATTTGCCTTGTCATATGACCACCTAGCCTTGCTACTCATATCAATGCAATCAAAGTTGCACTATCATATGACTATCTAGCCTTTGCTACTAATATCAACACAATCAAAGTCACCCTATCATATGATTATCTAGCCTTTGCTACTCATATCATTGAAATCAATATCATACTATCATATGGCTATCTATCATAACATAATTTTTACACATACCAGCGTACTATTAGTGATCACTATCTTATCATTATCTCTTTCATCTAGCGCACTTGTCTATAACTTGGATGCTAGATGTGATCTTGTGAATATCATATATTTTTCCTAGGGAAACTCTATGTGGATAAAATCTAAAATACACCCCTTGTAATTATTCATTGCATAACACCTCCAAATTATCTAAAAATCTAAATTCCATGCAAGCCTCTACATCATTCCATTTGACTTGTCACCTTCCCTATTTGAATTCTTGACCACATGAATTATTTGGTTCATGTCGTATGCATGTTGCAAATACGTCCACACAACACACACTCATCCCACAAATCTACAAACATGAAAATGTTATTTTTGTAGTGTAATGCCTCTTCCCACCACCCACTGACATCAGAAATCATTCGGCCTCCTTAAAGCTTAAAGAATTGGCTTCATTAGTCTCTTCTTACATTTTGGGCTCTCTTCTTGGTGATTTAAACTTCTTCTTGGATCTTGAGAATCTTCTCCATCATTTTTGGATGCCTTTCACAACCTTTGGACACTCTCACATTGCAATTCCACCACCTTCATCACTCACTAGCTCAACCTTGCCTTCATCCCATCAAGCTTTGGCTTTGTGGCTTCAAAGGGGAGTTCTCTCACACTCACCTCATCTCATTTTGTTTAGCATATCATAGTATCTTGACCATTTCCTATTTATCTATTGTCATTTATCATTTTTTTATTATCCATAATCTATTTGTCTATCTTGGCTATATGTGGATGTGGAAACACCAAAGCGGGGATCTGACTATGGCAGACTTGTTAATCAAGCACCCAAAACATTTTTCTTTTTGAGCCTATGTACATTTCAAAGGAGGAAGGAGCAAGAGATTTGTGGATTCTTCTACCTTCGAGGTGTAATCTTTCTATCTCCCTCTTGTTTTCTTTTTTGTCTAGAATAGTTTCTCATAGTTATTCATACTTTCTTTTTCTTGAAATTAGTCTAGATTTGATTTATGTTTGGTTATTTATTAGTCTTGTACCCTTTTGTCTCAATATTTGTACCCTATTCATACAAGATGCATGCAATTGAACGTGTGACATGCATTTGCACTATAGTCCTCGACTCACACAGGCATCTGGGACAATGAGCTCACAAAGCCAACTAGTCTATCTTAACAACATGCTTTCTTGATTTCAGAAGTTAGAATACTTATATCTATTAGTATCATAGTGTTATTTTAGTTTCTTTAATTTACCTTGTGTTCATTTAAGTTTCAAGTTCTAGTTAATCAATTGATCCTCTTGGTCACCCTAGCTCACTAGAGCACTAGCTTGGTGAGGTGGTGCAAGGGTCGATTCATCCCTTGAGATTTTATCAATCTCGAGGGTGGAAAATTCCCTTGGCCATACTATTTTATAAGCAAGTAGGTGGGTTCTATTGGCCTCTTCCCTTCTAGTTGATTACCTTAATTTGAGGGAGAAATTTTTTAGTTAATTGATTCGTTACAACCAACAATTGAGGGATATATTGCCTCCAATTGAGGTGTGTTGGGAAAAGAGTGCTTGAATTATATTATGACCTAGGAAGAGAAGGGATACACTTAAAATATGAGAAAAAGAAACATTTCCTATTCATGGACTAGACACCATGTTTTAAATTTTTTTAAAAAAAAATTAGTTGAATAGAGTACTTTTAGGTTTGTTTATTGCTTGTAACTTGTAATTGTTTGTCTTAGGGTTATTTTTTATATGCTATTGCCAGAGGTTTTTGCATGCATCATCTCCATTATATCTATCACTTTTACAATGATCAAACATGGAGACTAATTCTCCAATCCTTAGCGAGGTGTAATAATTAATTGGTACCATGCTTGACCAAATGAAAACCATTATAAAAAATATGAACCCACCTTGCAGTTCTCTAATGAACATATTCAAGACCTATATTAAATGGAAGTAAGAGAAGTTCAACACTCTCTTGCACATTGTATCCTATGCATTGAACCTAAAATAGTATGTGCAAACATTGTTCACAGACTTGGACTTAGAGAGTAATAAGAAAGTTCAAAACTTTTCACTTGGAAAAAACTTGACAACTTAAAAAGTACTAAGATTTCTTTAAAAAACACTTTTTTTACAAAGTTCTACAAAATGGAACAAATGAGTCTAAAGAACCATGAGGAATTTTTTTCTATAGAATTGACTATTGAATACACATGGATAAAAAACTAGCCTCATCATGCAAAGTCAGATAGTGGACACAATAGCTAGTTGTTACCTAGTAACTATTATGAATTTATAATGATTGTCTTTGAAAATCATCATCATAAATTTCATATCTAGGCAAGTAAAACATTACATTTTTTCAATTCCCCCTTACCCAACCTATTGAACAATTGACATGAAGTGGATGTTCTTATATTTTTAAGTTAACTCATTTTAATGGATTTCTAAAAAAATCAACCCTACAATGATTTCTATTTTATATTATGATTCTTGACACACACTATGAATAATGTAAAAAAAATTAAATACTTCATACAAAGTTAAAAAAAATGAAACTTAACTAAAAAACCACCGAAATTTTGTCACGTTTAACAAGGGTGAAATGAAGGGTTTTATAGAGAAATATCCAACAAAAATCACAATTCACTTACATTTTAAGAATGTTACAACACATCATGGATTTCCATGCATGTTTCACACATTTTGATCCACTGTTTTTCTTTTTTGGGCCTATGTCACATTTCCCTACAAGTTTAGCAAGTTGCACAACAAATTTCCATGGGTAAAAATGTATTTTTTTTTGTCTACGGGCTTTGGTGAGTTAGCTCAATAGTTGCTCTCATAGTTTTGAAGCCCATAAGTATTTAGCAACTCAATGAGTACTTGCCAAGTTTTCCTACTATGTGTGCAAAGACCTACTAGATTTGTCTCCATAGTAGATACTAAGATCCAAAGAGACTTCATAAATGCAATTCAAAAGATGTACAATATAGAGGTCACAATTGTCCATCATAAGTGGAACAAATTTTCCACACTTAACAACTATGTAGAATAGACAAAGTTACATAGGGAGACTATGGCATAGAATGATGCACGACTATGGTTATCTATGTATGGACTTCATTCATCGACAACACAATTATCCATTCACCTCTTGTTTGTGATTTCTCCGTATTAAAATAGAATTTAATAATAAATAATAAAATGAATTAATAAAAAAATAGATTATTATATATTATAATGTAATTTATTATTAAATATATTATAAATATAATAAGAAAGAAAATTAATAATGTATAATACAATATTATATTTATGAATCAATATAATAATATCATCCATTATTAATCTAATAATATGATTTATATAATATTAATATAAATAAATAATAATAAAATATGATATATTATTGAAAAAAAAAATTAATATTATTATAATATAAAATAGATAAATGATACTAATAAATAAATGTATAGAAAGTTTAATTTATAAAGTAATACAAAATATAAAAGTATTATATATATATATATATATATATATATATATATATATATATATATATATATATATATATATATATATATATATATATATATATATATATATATATATATATATATATATATATATATATATATATATATATATATATATATGTATGTATGTATGTATGTATGTATGTATGTATGTATGTATGTATGTATGTATGTATGTATGTATAAATGATAGTATAGCATTCGATTAGTAATTAGATGTTGGCCAAACAAAGACGTAACTATGGATATATGAAATCATATATATATAAGAGTGTTTTAGTAGCCCTTCAAGGGTATTAGAAGAGGGGATAATGTTGACAATATTTATGCATCAATTTACAAGAAAAGACATGGAACCATTATTGGCGGAGGAATATATTGAAACCATTGTATTTAATGTTTCCACAAGACTATTAACATTGGAAAATAAATAAATAAGACCATTCAATCCTTAGTCTAGGATGAATATATTATGTGGTCCAACTAAATTACTTGAGACTCTATTATGCAGAGGCATGAATTCATTGGTGGAGTTTTGGGATGCTTCTATTCATTGAGTTCTGCTACAATCTTTGTGTGTAAATGCAATTATTGATGCAATGATGGTAATCTTGGGTGAATTTGATGGTATAAGGACAATTACTATTCCTTGTGATCATTTGTAGTAGGAAGAAAATAATTGAGCATCATGTGTTTCAGTCTAAACACTATTGTTGTTGCTTATATGGAGGGAAGATATCGTAGATATGAAAGGAGTTGACAAGAGTAGGAAAATAAATAATATATCAATGGAAGAATAGAAAGAAAAATTCAGATCTACATACGAGGGATTAACAAGTTGAATTTGGAGAGAGAGAGAGAGAGAGAGAGAGAGAGAGAGAGAGATTATATGTCAATATCAAGAAGATTGTGCAAAGATAAAAGAGCATATATGTAGATATGAAAGGAAGACATTGATATTGTTTGTGGTTAGATTTAATGGAGATAATTCTCATTCATGAAAAAATATTACGGATCATTTGAACCACTTTTTGATGAAAGAAACAACATAGAAAGGAAGGGAAAGAACTGGAATATCTATTTATCAATGTGGGAGATTGGGAACAAAGAGTAATGTTGGAACCATAGAAGTCAAGCTCATTCATCAAGGAACCAACATTGAAAGTAAGGACACTACAATGTTATTTGGATTCTCAAAGAGGGAAATATTAGTATTTGGTGACATGAGTGATATAAATCCACATCTTTGGTCACTATCAAGCTATGCTAGTTAATTCAAGTTAAGGACTATTATTAATCTATCTAAGGTAGTGTAGAAGTTAGTTGCCTATATCTCTTATTCATACAATTCAAATCAAACCTTTGGAATTATTGGCTCTTCCTCACTATTTTCTATTGTGATTATTAAATACTAAGCTACATCATTGAGTAGATTAGTGTTACTTCCATTTAGATATCAAATTCTTTGAAGTTACTTCTGCAAGTCGTGATCAATCTAAGCCAATGGCCTAATAGGACTTGGCATCCTAAGACATGGTTAGATTCTGACACATTCTCAGGATTATTTAAAAGGGAAGAGATTTTATCTAAGCTTCCTTTTCATTCCTTCAACCAAAATCCTAAGTTCTCTTGGTTATCACCTCTGAAAATTGGGCTCTTGGTGATTGAAATCCATTCCAAATTTTGATTTTTTATCCCCACTTTGCTCCAAATCTTATTATTTCATCCAAGATTCCAATTCATTTTCACCTTTCACCTTTAATTCCCATCATTTCCATCAACTCAAACTTGAGTTTTCTTATTGAAATGCCCCTAAACTTGGGTAGAATTTTACTACTTATCAAGATATTTGTTTGGGAGAAGGGGAAAAATCTAAGGGTTGTTGAGATTAGGAATTTGGAGACATGGCTGGATTTTGACCTGGTGTCAGATTTCAACCTAGTGTCGCTATTTGGAGCCTTGAGACATGGTCGGATTGCAACCTACTCTTAGAATTTTTCATCTTGCAATTTAACTCCCAACTATTCAATTTAGTGTCTCTAGCATGGAGGGCAGGATAGTTATATAAAATACAATATTTATGTTATATTTTATATAAATATTGTTAGGATGTTTGAGAGTGGTTTTAGGTTCATTGGAGTTATAATAAACATTTAGATTTTGGGAGATTCTAAAAAACACTATTAGGAAGTTTGAGAGTGGTTTTTGATTCATAGGAGTTATAAAGATTTTAGATTTTGGGAGATTTTAAAAAATTCCAAGGTCTGCCAAATTTCAAGAATTAGCATGCCTCCATTAGTTTTATCTTCCATAGCTTTTCTTGACGTACCAAAATAAATTTGATATTTTCCAAGGATTCTAAATCATTTCATCACAAACCCCTTGATTTCAACTTCACATCCTTGACTATCTTGGCCCCAACTCTCACTCATATCCCTTACTGAGTTGACTTCCCAATGAGCCAAAGTTGCTCAAACTCATCTCTTAGACCTAGAGACTTGAAAATTGCCCCAAAACTAGGACTAATTGGGACAAATATCCTACTGCTAATTGAAAAGAGGGGGTCCCCGTTTGTAATGGGGTGATGGTGTGAAAACCTCACAACAAGGCCCCTAGTCACACCATGAGCCAAAAAATAGGCAAAGAAAAACTAGCAAAACCCAAAAACTCCAAAACACTACCAAAGGGAAATCAACCCCTCACAAGCAAGAAACTACTTTAGGAAAACCAATGAAGAACCCACCTAAAGGCATAGCCCAAATTCCAAGGTCAACATTAAACCCTCCAAGAAGCCCTTGAAGGCAACACAAAAGAAAACATCGTGCAAAGACCAAAGAAGAGGGAGTTGTAACTAAGCTCAACAACGATAACCTCAAAATAATATCCCAACACATCAACACTAAAGCCTAAGGCAAAAACATCACCCCACAAATAAGCCACAATCAAGGCAACAAAGAGATGCACTACCATTGAGACCCAAGGACCTCCCCTTCTTCTCCCACCACTTCCACCATTCCCATTTCTCTCCATCGCAAAGATTCTCCCTTAAGAAACGTACAGACAAGAGATGTATTGTTGCCTATTTTTTTGCTTTCAAGTCAAAAATAGATTACTATTCCCCTAGGTCTTGTGAATTTTTTTAAAAGGTATTTGAGTGTTAAAGGATAAAAGCATAGGTTATTTCTAATGCCTTTGATCTACATTACCAAAGTGAATAAAAAGGAACATAGTGTCTTTGTCTTAGCTAAAAGCTCTTAAAAATATTCTCAAAGATACATTGTTCACATTACTTTGTGGTGAAAAATCATAATTATTTCAAAAGGCTTTTTGGAGCAAGAATCTTTTAAAATTCTAAAAACATGTATCTTCACCCAATGATCACCTAGGGTCAAAAGAGTCAAATTGTGGGTTAAAGATGGAGTAAAGCCCAAAAGCCCTAGATATCCTCGAGCTTGCTCTTTAAATCTTCTCCAATGCAAAAATGGCTACCATTTTAAAAAAAAATAGTAGTATACTACAATTAACAATGAGTTTGAATGAAGGAATGAAGGAGCACTTTAAATTTGATGGAGAATGACAGATTTTGTGAGGAAACAATGAGTTATATTGAAAGAGAAGAAGATTTCAAGAGGATAAAAGAAAATTTCATTAGTAAACATAAGTTTTGATAGAGGAAACATCAGGTTTCCAATGATATAGTAGAAAACAATTAAGAGAAACCCTTGGTTTTCATAAAAAGAACAATGATTTCTTAAAGGGACAGTGTGAACACTAGGTCATTCTATGATATACAATGTCCAAAGTGTGAGAACGAAAATTTAGCACAAGAAGAAGTTATTTTCAATGGAAAGGAACAATGCATTCCAATCATAAAATAGCAGATTTTGTGAGATAACAGTGAGCTTTTAAGAGAGCACTGATTTTTCATGATGAAGAGAAGCCAAATGCACAAAAATCAATAGATCATTCATTTTAGTAAACGCCAATAAAAAGGGTGAATAGCAGCACTAAGAGGTAGTGTTTTGATCCTTCACAAGCCCTAGCTTGCAAAAGATTTATTTTTGCCTTAATCACTCATCAGATGTTCTTGGTAAAACAATGGTATTCAAAGTCAAGTTTTCCTTCATTATCTCTTAAAGATATCTTGGTTTCCTTTAATACATTAGGTTTAGAGTTTCAAAACATGAAATAGTTTCTTTCCATGTTTTCTATTGTATATTGGTTGTTGTCATGCTTCTCATTATTTTAAGTCTTAATGTGAGGGAAGTATAGAGTATGAACCTTATGTCATGACAACAGAGTAAGATCACTGAGATAATAAAGACAATGATCAATCATTAAGAGAGGACAACCATATAACAACAAAAAAGAAGTTATATTCAACGCTCAAAACAATGTTAAAGTAATTAAAGACAACAATAGAACAATTGTATCATGAAGGTAGTGAGATTGTTGTTACAAATGCCAAAGATATCTACTATGTAAATAAAATCTATCTATCCACTATGAGATCAAAGATACCCCTAATTAGAACAAATAGTCATTGTTATAAGGACAGATTCAAAGAGGTTACAAATTCACAAAAAGAAGAAAAGAGTTGCTGCTATGTGTAAGAGTAGTTGTCCTCAAGGATCATGAATACATGACAATGTAACATCAGTGATTTTGTCATGTCCCCCGTAGAAGACCTTAATGATAATATCTCCTTCTAGAAATAAGTACTTAATAATGAATAATAATATAATTAAAGATAAATAATATTTTAATATGTAAGTGTTATTATTATAACTAGTAATCAATTCTTTTAATTTAAAAAATTAAACATGGTTGTCAATCAGTAATAATCTAAGACAACAACCATTATATTTATGGGAGATTACGTGCAGCGATTTTAGGAGGAAGGCCACATAAGCTTAAGAACTGCAACTTGAGTGCCACGTTAGATGAAGAAAGATGATTAAGTAATATCAATAAGATTAAAAGTGGCATCCTTTGTAAAACGACAGTCACACACTTATCAAGCCACTTATCTTTGATATATTGACTAAATAATGACTAAACTGGACATAATAGTGATCAGTGATTATAATAATGAAATGGTGCCAAAAACATAAACTCGGATCCTTGTATGATGATAAGTCCATCAACATTTTCATGGAGGGTATGATAACTATTAAAGGAAGAATACATTACTAATACGAAGACAGCTATGATGAATCAAATAAGATGGATTCATCATTGATGAAAATACTCAATGGTTAATTAAATACAAAGCAATTTACCATAGTCCTCAGACATTGACTAAGGAGGAAATCAAAACTAAGTTTAAACGTATCCAACACATTGCCAAGCATGAATTATGTGTATGGGAGTGATCATACATAAACTAGAAAAGGTGTGATTATCTTGAGGATCCACATCAACAAGGAAAACGTTGATGTAGCTAACATTAATACTAATATATATTATATTAAGTCAATATTGATAAAGGTTAATTAAGGAAGGAATTCGAATAAGGGATAGTTGCTATGAAGAGACGAGGATGTGTCTCTTGAAAGCATCATTTCACCATACATAATATAAGGTGGGAATAAAATACTCTCATTTGGATGATTGATTTAGAAGATAATGGATGTTCATAAAAAGAAATAAATTATATTGCTGGCAATCAGAAATGAATTAATATTGATCAAAAAATATTATATCTGAATATTCTTAGCATAAACAACCACCGAATCCTACATCAGATAAGTGGAATTCAAATCAATAATTCATGTCCTCTGAATAGTGACAGTAAAGACTGTAAGTGATAGAATACTCTATTTCAGAGATAATAAATAGGAAGTAATAGAATACCCTATTATATTAAGCATTTAACAATAGTCCCTCTCACCATAAATCTATGTTAAATTTGGGTTATTAAAATCCTAAACATATTGTAAGACCCAGATTCTATTAATGCTTCATACATGAGAAGGGAAGGGTTGAGGCAACCAAAGAGGGGTAGTCTAAATCCAAAAGGATAATTCCCAAGATAGGGTAGGGATCAACGTTCTCTTTAGCTTTGAGGGCTTAAGTCCAAGACATGTTAAAGGTTGATCTGTAAACTTTGAGGAAGCGTATCAATGGTCTCTAAGCGCTTTGGAGATTTCCTCCAATGTCTTCTCCCATCTTTAGAATTGAAGTAATAATAAGATATGTCCTATAATATAGATTGGAAACAGTCCATTTCTTAGTTCATTACTTATTCCTTATCTTTTGTTATAAATGTTATTTGTTAAATTAGCCTAGATATAAGATAATAATAATAAATTCATTTGAATCATAGTGACTAAGTTTAAACATAGAAGGGGACATTATATATTCACTGAAAGAATGGTGCAATGGCGTATTATGATAGTGATATGATGCAAAATAATAGAAATAGTGAGAATATCAATCACTATTATCAAGGCATAAAATGATGATATATATTCATGATAAAAATGAACAAGATTTATTCATGCATAGAAATGATCTAGAGGGATGTGAAATAAATTTGGAGAGTGTAGATTCACCATTGGACAGAGAATGGTAAGGGTTCGAATCTAATGTCCCTGAGATGAAAGTGTTACACTATTATAGCAGTGAAAAGACAATGATACATTGAATGCAAAAAATCAATGGTAACAAGCATCAAAGCATTCCAAGAAATGGTAATGCATGATAATTATGAAGATCAAGGAAGAAATAAGTTCCAACATAGTGGGACAAAGGTTAGAATGTAGGTATGGAAAATTCTCAAATATACATAGATCAAGACACTTATGTGAAGAGGGTAGGGGATAACACTATTATTAAGAGATCAAGAATGCATGCTACAGTCCATATTGAAAAGAAGTGATGTTACAATGTAAAAATAAGTGATTTTCCATGGATGAAAAACTAATGATCATTTGTAGAACAATGAAGAAACAATGTTATTCACTATCAATACAATGAAGAGTAAGGAAAACAAGAACATTTGTTGTAAAAGATCTCAGATTCAATACTGATCATTGAGCTTTTACCATTTAAAACATCTTCATTTATTTTGGTCCTGTCACAAATGTGTGTGATTGTTATAAAAGGAGTGAACAAATGTTGTCACAAGCGTTAGAGTGATATCATCTTGAAAAGGTGACCAAGATTGACATTTAGAGGACAATTATAGCAATGATATACAAAATGGTATTGAAACACGATATGTTTAGGATTTTAATACACTTGCCAGAAGCTTTCTCTGCAAGTATATTTTATTATGTTATTGATTATTGAATAATATATTGGGTTCCTTTGGAGTGTGGGGTTTTTCTCTCGAAAGGGTTTTCCCATGTAACTATTGGCTTATGGTATGCATGTTATGTGTTATTTTTGTTAAGGTTTTGTAATTGTTATAAAGATCTGATTTTTTTTGCATTACCCTCTCCTCAAGATTTATGTAGGAAGTTGTTTTGCTACTTAACTTCCTTAACAATCTATTGATGTTGGATAGCATATCGAGACTGGTGACTTGGTATGAGCTTATATTATCGTGGGCACAATCGAGCAGATTAATATGTTGTGAAACTATCGTACGAAAGATTATGTAAATCGGAGTTCATTACCAACATGACGGGTTTGGCTTCTTCAGTCCCTTATTTGTTGTGAGTGGAAAAAGTCAAGTGGGTTGTTGAAGCTTGTATATTCTATGGTCCCAAGCATTGGCCAGCTAGAAGTATATTGTATAGTTGTTTCTTGGAAAACATAACATATGGGAATTGCGCTATAATAGGAGCATTAATTAGTGCGGTGTGTTCACTAGTCTACTATGAATTGTCAAGGAGTATCATGCATATAAATGGATAAGTTCCTTGGTTAGCCCTCTATATACATTTTTGGGCATTGGGACTTGCCGTATGAGGTCAGTGATAACATTATTTAAAGCATTAGATTAGTAACCCTATTTTTTTGTTTCAAAGCAATGTTATATGCCTCAATATGAAATTTGCAAGTCATGTCAAAAATCCAACCTGTCTTGGGATAAAATTCCAACCTAGGTTGGAATGTCATCTTCTGTCAGGACCAACATCATGTTGAAATCCGATCTACTTAGTAAGTGAAAATCTTGAGACAAGGTTAAAATCTGGGTTTTCTAATGAAGTTTTCAAACTTGCAACAAGGGATTGGGCTTAAAGATCATATCTTCATTCAAGTGGACATCAAAACATCAACAAGCATGGTGAGATTTCGAAGCAAGGACTTGAAATCCAATTTACATTTGAAGATCTGATTCAAGACATGGCGAAGATATGAACTTGACATGGCAAAAGTTTCAAATACTTAGCAAAGTTTTAATGGACCTCAATGAAAAATTCCAAGAGAGGTTGGAAATTTATAATTTCGACCTCCCTTAGGATAAATTCCTAAGGTTATCAATATTTTCGCCCAGCAAATGAAATGAATTTTTAAAATGCAAGATGAAAATATTACTTGTTAACAAACAATGTTGATTTGTCAATGTGAAAATTTTGAATGGAGAGAAAAAAATTCAACTTGTTTGGGAGTTAACATAGAATTGCAATCTTGCAGGTTTGCCAAAGTCAAAAATCCTAACCTAGGTCAGAAATCTGACCTTGGTTAGGATTCAATTTCAAGTGGTTTAAAAGAGAAATCCAATTGTCATTTGAGTGAAATTCAAACTCCCATCTAGGTCCGCCATGCAGAAAAGGTAAACGAATTGTAGTTAAATTGAATGCAAAACCAGGTCGGCCTTCCCAAACCCCAAGAGACACGTTTCTTGAGAAAGAAGCCTATAAAAGAAAGATCAAAGGTAATTAACATCAATTGAAAATTGATTATAATCTGATCAGAGGTAAGAGGCGAAGATCAGATTTGAGAAAATAAGTTGGGTGTTTGACAACCTGCAAGGTGGATCAAGATGAACTTTGACTGAAATCTCCCAATTGAGATGCAAGTTTAAGATAGACAAGGTGGATTTGAAACAAAAACATGGCAATCAAAGTCAGAAATATGAGATTTAGATCAGAATTTAAAAGGAACTTCTAGATTTGAATTTCTAAGTGCAAGTATAACTAAAATTTTGTTGTTTGAAAGGTTAATTATAATGGGAATTTTTTCTTAAAAACAAAACTTGCATTCCATTATTTATAGTTTTGATTCAAATTATTTATCTTACTTTCAGGTTTGGATGCAAGGGATGATGTACAAATGGAGGTAGCCATGCAAGGTGATGCTCGAGCAAGTGCATGATGAAAGGAAAACATGAAGATTATAAATGATGGAGATAGTTGTAATGTCCCATGATAGGTTTAGACACAATTGGTACATATTTAACTCAAATTCTACATTGTATGTCCTAAGATACAATGATTCAAACTAAGATATTCTTAATAAAAGAATTATCTATTTATTTATTTCATCACGTTAAATTATCTATATGTAACATTAATACCCCCATATCCAATCTTATTAGTATTTGAGTTCAATGATGGAAGGAGTAGGTGTTCTCCAAGGTGTCTATAGACCAACTGCAATGGGCTCCCTCAAAGTTTACAAGTCCAAGCCCATATCCTATCTTGGGACTTTCCCTCAAGGCTTCCGGGATGTTGACCCCTACCCTATCTTGGGACAGATAGCCATTTCTTAGATTTAGACAAGCCCCTCCTTGGACATACCTCTGTCCTCCCTTCTCAGATTAAAATAGTAGTAAGACTGAATATTAACTCATAGTAGCAGCATAATTCTCTGTCACACAATGCTTACTAGCATTGTAAGTGCTTCATTCCCTTTCTCATCAAATTAGTTAAATATTCAGATATATAATTCTCATTGCATTATATATATAAGGATCTCTTATCCTATATCATCATTCTGATATTAAACTCATAGATACATTACAGCACACTTTGCTGTCATGTATTCATTTCCTTTCTCGTAAATGATTCATTTTCTTTTCTTATACGTTGGTTGGGTTTTCATCAAAGATGCGTCTCTCCATAAGTAATCGCATCCCTTTCAAACCATTAGTTTATCTAAACATAATCAGATGCTTCTCTAATTAATATATCGATCATAATGATCATCTTAGTTACGATTCATAATCTCAGACCTGTGTAATAAGACTAATTGTTATTATTCATACATCGATAATGTGTTTTATCGATGGGTTTCATTCATCATTATTGCCAGCAATTAATGGAATTTGTAATTCGTACTCTAATCAATCTTTGTTCATGCCTTCTAGGCACTCCATTGATGATTATGTTCAGATTGCCGTCTCAGCATATTAAGTACAAAAATCTCTGTCAGCATGCCCGACTTAATTATATCGATTGATTTTGTTCATCATATAAAATGTGGTAGTCAAAAACAACCTTATTAATATCATCACTGTTCAGTTATTAGGTAATCTCTAACTTATAATCGTTAGATTACTGCTTTAACATCCTTGTGTATTGATAAATATATTTGTTCAGTGTTTATAATTAAAACTCTTTTGCTTTAAGAGTCTTTGTAAGTATTGCTGTTTGATCTTAGTTATCTATAATTATATTATAATTTATTTATTTATTTATTTATTTTCGTATTTTAATTTTATTATTATTTACTATTAAATACTATTTCAGAAAGGAGACATCATAAAAGAACTATCTTTAGAATTGGGAACATGACAATGGTACAAGCTAATAGCAATTTACAAGTGAAGATGACAAGCAAGAAGAAGGTATGGCGGTTTGCATTTCAAGTAGATGGAGATGATTACAATACCAAGGTTGAGCAACATCAAGGAAAGCATGGAAACATCAAACAAGGTAGTTGCAAGTCCATTGAGCCAGTGAAGAAGATCGGGATTATGGAAATGCAAGTGCCATGGTCTAAGTCAACAATCACAAAGCTTGAAGGAGAGATCAATGCAAAATCGAGAGTAACATGAAGGAAGAAAGGATTAAGATTATCAATGTTGTCTATCCAAATTTGTTGGAAACCTTAACTAAGGGTGATGATCGAATTGTAAATATACACATCTCATAGAATGAGGAAAGTCAGGATAGAAGTCAATTTGAAGTCAAAACATGGGGAAAAATCAAGGCCAAGGAAAATTTGAAGTCTATCTTGATTTGAAAGTCAGGATAGAAGTCTTATTTTCATTCATGATATTGGAGTAGGATCACAATGGTTCTTATCAATTAAGGCTTTTTAGTTTGTAGCCCCCTTTATGAGGCTCCTACTATGTTCCTACAACCTTTGGCCACACGATCTGCCCATAATAATACAACAGTTGAAGTCAGGGATTTGAACTTGCACCCACTATCTGTGTCTTTCAACTACTTGACCAGCCAGTCTGCCCCATGGGAAATAGTTTGTAGCATTTTTTATATTACCTTAATTGTGGAAAAATAAATATAATTGTTATAATATGTTTGAATCTCAACAATCAAGAGTAAGTTTAGGATTAATAAACATACCTGATAATGGATACATTGTTGCATCTAATCTCCACATTTTTGGTCATGAGGAATAGCATACTAGAACCAAAGTTGTAATGACCCTCTTGTCGTAAACATGTGTCAAGGTTGACTAGAATTTGTTCCTTCATAAGTTTATTAATGAGGAAAGGCTATACAATCTAGATTAGGAAGTGTCGCTTATCGTAGAGAGCTGTCCAGATATATTGACTTAGAATCAAGGGTGTGCTACTTCATAAATAGAAGAAATAGTTTTAGAAGGTACTCAAATCAAATAAAACCCATCTTGACTTAGTCTAAAATTATCAATAATGTATCAGAGAAAGAATGATTAATAACATTGATATGGATCTTGAGCAAAGCATTTCTAAAAGACAGTGTCAGTGATACCATATAATAGTCAATATGACAATACAGAGGATAGCCATTTAATGACAATGTATGAGAAAAGCATGACTGAAACTAGGACAATGGGAATAAGATAGCATGAGGAATACAAAGAATGGAGATCAAAACCCTCACTATTATTGAATGCAACAATGGACATTATCATAGATAAAGGTATTTTTGTCAATGGGCATCAAAGGTCATGATGAAATGTAGCAGAGCAGGCCCAAAGAATAGACATTTTTACATATAAAAGACAGTAATTTGAAGATCAGATCAGAGAGATCAAATGAGGATACCAAAATAGAGGAATTGAAGGTCAAAATTAGTCACTTACAATTTGAAAGACAGTCACAAGTATGCAGTGAAGCAATGTTTCAAGACAGTGATTTGTAATGTGAATGAGGGGGATCAATAAAGGACAAATGTATGCAATCAGGTATAAATAAGAGATATGAAGGAGATGCATAGTTCTAAGGAATGATCAAATTAGTGATTGTCAATGAATGTCAAAGGCGAAATAGTGAATAGTGACTCTAATACTATTATATCAAACACAACGATCAGAGAAAGTTTTGAGACAACACTTTTTTGAAAAGATAGTTATAAATTGTAACAAATCTTCTTTCTTTATTTAATTTGAATGGAAAATAGTTGATACAAATTAGATTTAAAATGTAGAAGTGAAATGCTTTGTTATGTATTCTGATGCAAATGACTATATCTAATTTCAAACTGACACATTTTCCCACAATGGATCAATAATTACCATAGCTAGGTTCAACCTAGCTAACTAGTAAATACATGTGCTTCAAGCCCAATCCAACACACACAACTTTGGGTTGTTCTAACTCACTTCCAAAATTTTTTGGTGGTTTAAATACACTCATTTCACAAAACAACTCAATAACACTTGTTACATGTTGATGATCCTTCATTGCCTAGGCCCAAACATGCCCTTTCAAGCCTAATACAAGTGCACGCCAATAACTTGATTCAACCTTTCAAATAATAGGCTAGTAAGGCCTTCTACAACATTCCAATAACAAATCACAACAATACTATTATTAACTAAACCAAAAACACCAATGTTTGTATTCAAACCCTCATGTAAATTCAAATTAAATGGCCTTATTTTCTCAAAAATAACCAAATCCAAGGTTGGAGAACAAAAACTCACTAGTAAATTCAAATTAAGGTTTTGGTGGGAAACCACAAATTTGAATTTCTAAATTTAACCATCTATCTTAACTCAAGGAACTTGATCCCCGTGAGTCACAAATGACTTCATCAACCCCATCCAAGACTTAAAACACCAAAATATACATGACTTCCATCACCAAGGATGCGCTTGCATCACATTCATCCCCTACAAGGAGTCAATCCTCACTCCAATCAGCCTTGTACTAAGTTGGCAGACGGGGCATGTTGGATGTTAGTGGTAAAACGAGATGCCTAGGTACAAACTCCATTCTCTGCTCAATTGTCCTCCCTATTTTTGATTGAAGGTTGATGAATATGGATCTACATCTAATGATTGTAATTTCTTACAAGTATCCAATCACAAACCAAAAGTCCAGTTTGTGAAGCAACCCTTTTATTTACACTCAAAGAATCATTGGTAAGTCATATTGGTCCTTTACTTGCAAATGCATGTTAAAAGCACTTTTCTACATAAATGAAGGTCTATTGTACCCATCACATACACAAGAAAACCTTTGAAATATATGTTGTTCACACATTTTATCAGTTGGGATGCCAAGTCATAGATTTTTAATCAATGATTGAACTTCCTTTGGAAGTCAAAAGACATTCAATGATGTATTTCCAGTTCTTGCATTCTTTCGAGGGCATTGACAACTATTATGATCTTAGTGAAGATACTTATTATGGATGATATCATTATAAAAACTCTTATGCATTTTAGTCACATACCTCACTATATATTTGCATCTGCATACCCTTTTCAGTCATAATGCCTCTTTCTTAATAGTAGGTTGTGATCGATCAATATGACTATCACTATATCATACAAGTTTGAAGTTTAAACTTTAAACATATTTTTACTACAAATCAGTAGGTCTCTTTTGCATTGTTAAAAAATTGTGCGGGTTTGTTTTAGGTGAGTAGCATTGTAAAACATTCTTACCAATTGATTCAAACCTTTGTGATAAGCCCAAACAATAGTGACATCCTCTAGAATCGTTATGGTCCTTAATGAGTTTTTTTTCACTAGCAACCCATGATAAATTCCTGCAAATGCATAATAAACATGGGCCATTGCTTTGCTATGAATTTGAGCTTAAACACAATATGTACACAGTCCTATTACTAGGCCCTTGGTTTCAGTTATCATAAATATTATGTACACATTATATGGAAGTTGCCAGTGCTTTCAAGTGGTTTAGACCATCGTAGTCTATACATCCAATTGTATACATTTATAAATATTGATTAAAAAAAAATAGCCTAATTAGATCTCAATATGTTAGTTAAACTAAACTTCCTCACTCCCATGAGGCATTAGGAAGCTACAAGGAATTTCAAATGTTATTCACACAGTGAGGGTACAAGAGGAAACTATCCTAGATTGAAGCCATAACTACTACTTCACACATAGGCTTAGTGAATGTTATGATGCTAGGAATGGTATTTTCCGTTGTAGCATGCAAAACAAAATAATTTCTATGCCCGTTTTTAGATGATTTTCAAACATACCCTCTCATTCCAGATAATATTAATACTTAGTACATTCAAGTCTACAATTCAAGTCCAAAATGGTGCTTCTACATGAAGTTAGCAGAAAAATGAGTAGTCTTTATTAGAGCTATAAAACCTATTAGTTGTGATCGTAGAAAATAAATCACAAGAAATAGAAAATAAATCAAAACTATATGCAAATCTTAGCATAACCATTTACACATATATTTGGTGCAATTTAATATTTTACAATAACGACAATAAAATGATACCATCTACAATGTATTTATCTAAATCAAGACAAAATGATCAATTATGGGAAACCCTTTGCAAATAAGAAAATCCAAGCATTCCAATGAAAAATGAAAACCCTCCACAATTTTATTTATTTCATTATTTTTTGCAATATCAAAAAAGAGAAAACCTGGTTTTGTAGCTTGTTTGCTTCTCTTCCTATTCTTTAAGCTCTCCCATGCTACTTTTCCACCCTACCATTATGAGAATTGGCTATCAAAATGAGGGACAATTTTTGAATCTGCAAACAAAACGACATTCCTTGAGTGAGTTGAGAATGGGCTAGCATGCATGCTAAAAACTTAGTATCAACTAATAAATCCTTGGTAGATTGTCAATGTTGGATTTAATTTATTTTTTATTAAGCTAAATAGGTTATAAAAAATGCAACAAGGCGACATAATAACTAAATGGGTAACCAACAAAATCAAATTTGGAACAACAGAAAAGCCCAACCAAGAGAACAATAGAGTTGTATCACTACAATAAATAGAGAACACAGTAGAAAAAATAAAAGAACAACCAATTTAGTTTATTTTTGAATAAGATAAATGAATTATAAAAACTATAACAAAGCAGCACATTACCAAATACAGAATAAAAAAATCTAAATCTAAATCTAAACAAAAATCCCAATCAAGAGAACAACAGAGATAATGCTATAATAAATGATTGAACCTTCTTCTACATTTTTCTCTGCAAACACATATTATTTCCTGCCTTCAAGCTTCCCTAAAATTGCCTCCACAATCATTCACATTGGGAAATTAAAGGAGTCTAACGTGGAAGCAAAGCATCCTTGCTCACATTTTAAGAAAAATTACAGTCTATTTCTTCTATTATGCATCAAATGAGATCCTTTAAATTTCATCCACCATTACTGAAAGCATGAAACCCAATCTTGTAAAACAAATAAATACCCACAATTAATTTCTAAATGGGTTTTATGAGTAATGCAGGACTAGAACAATTTACAAATTTACAAATAATTTACAAATGTATAGAATACCTGTACATCACATTTACTTTCAATGTGATAGGAAAACCTAGAAAAAATTCTTAGCTCTGCAAGAGAGAGAGCCAAAACCGTGAATCATCCATTTTTCTTTCACTACGCTCCAAATCAAAGTCCAAATCCATGTCATTCCCCTGAAGCATTTCCTCTGCAAATCCATCAAGATTGGGAGGCAGGCCAAGTTCATCATCTGAGGCTTTTTCTAGAAATTGTATATAGTTTTGGGTATTTGGATCCCCAAAGTCTCTGCATTTGTATTCGTTTTCACCCAAATCTTCAATTCATTGAATCCAAAACCAAATTGAAATGGTTGTAGCTGATCACCCAACTGGGTGTTATGAAACAATTTTGAAGCCCCAAACATGCCCACATTTTTGCCTGTGAAGATGATCTAATTAGGACGCCATGCCTCCTCAATGGCTTTCTTGCCGGCAAGAAGCCGCCTCAATGGCCCAACGAACTGAAGCATGCCCGTTTATATTTTTTAATATGAATTGAGGAAATCTATCCATTTATATTGTTAAATTTGAATTGGGGAAATCAAAGGAGCTGACATTTCATAGATAGCTATGTCACGTGGAGATTCGAATTGGGGAAATCAAAGGAAGTGTTCACAGATAGTTATGTCACATGGAGGATATAATGGGTTGGATTTCTATTCTTAGGAGGATAGTTTGTCAAAGATAATATTAGCATAGTTTATCTTTTTTCACATTTATTGGTAAGAATTATAATGGGTTGGATTTCTACTCTTTTAGGAGGATAGTTTGTCAAAGATAATTGGTAAGAATTATAATCTTCTATATATTTTAAATTATTTTTTAAATAAAATCAATTTGAAGTAATTTTTTCAACTTTAACAAATGAGTTTATTCCATTTTAAAGGATAAAGGGAAATGACAAATTAAGCATGCCTTAGTCATGTATGTTATATGGCTTGAAATGTATGAAAGATGTTTTTCAACTTCTTATAGGTAAATAATCAAGGAATATTATAGAGGAGAGTTTGTATAATTTGAGATATGGAGTCTTGTCTTGTGTCTCAAGCATAGACCATCTCTTATAACTTTTTAGTCATTCTTGTGCAACCTTTTTACCCTATTTTCCTTCTTTCATTATACTTTTGTAGACCTTTGGTTTTCTTACCAAATTTACGTACAGCTCCCCCATGCTTCCTTATCTCGTCCAAGCCTTTGGAAACCCGTCTAACCTTTACAAACTATCTTCATTAGTATTTTCTTGTATCTATTTTTTCCTCCTTGTTGGCATTGTACCCCTCATTGCTATTTTGACATAGATCATGAGATAATACAAGTAAATGTTTGGGAACATAGCTCTATAGATAACAAAAAGCACAACATTCATGTGAAAATTTCTAATGCCCTCAAAAAATTCATACCAAATAAGATAATGACATCTCATATGGTATTTTCCCAACCACATGCACATCATTGTCTCCCCTTCCACACTTAAATTTTTATTTTTCAATTACATAAGGTTTAAAAAAGTTCAACAAATCCATTTTGTGCATATCCTACAATTGTAGTATTCATTGAGTTGTACCTTTTGGAGGTTCTTGTACTTTTTTAGGGAGTGAATTTGACATGCAATTTGTCAACATGTTGAAATGTAGGAAAGCCACACATTTTGAATTTTTGTTCCTTTTATATAAATCTCGCAAAACTTTCTCACTTGTGTAAGGAGGGTTGAGGAGATGGTTTATTTTGGACTTTTACTCATGTCTAGGTAGGTTCCACTTTTCTACCTTTATTAAGGTTTTTAATTTTTTTCATCCTTTCCTTAGTTACTTTGTGAGAGAATGTGGCATCTTGGGACACAATAGCTTTTCCATTAGCTTTTACTTTCCCATGTTTATCATCCTCCCGCAAGTTTTTGGTGCAAATAATCAAACTCCACTTCAAGGACATGTTATTTGATGATGCAAATAGTGAGTTGAAATATTTTTTTAATTTGTGTGAGTACAACAATTGGTACAATATCGTTTGATATCTTTAGTTTTTATGGGGTTGTCTTGCACTCTACAAGGAAACCCAATGAAGTTTTGTCTTCTCCTCTGCATATGATATGTTATGTACCTTTCTCTAGCTATTTTTCCTCTGGGCTAGTTTTTTTTAATTCTTTATACTAATATTGATAAATGTTTGGGCATTTTGCATTTTATCCAAAAAAGAAATACTTGTCATTTTCTTTGTTTATGCTTGCCAAATTTGCAAATTATTCTGAGGTGAAGATTTGAAGGTAAAAATTAATATTTGTATTTATGCATATTATTTTTTGATTCCTAACTTTCATATTTGGTGAATCTAATATTAAAATGTATATTTCATTGTTATACTTGTAATCTTCAAAAATAAATTATTTATCATTTATGATTTGTAAACATATCAATTAATTTTGAAACTTGTGTTAACAATTCTAATAGACATTGTTGAATGTTGAGTGGATGCAAATTAAATTTTATAAATTCACATTAATCTAACTATATAATTGTCCACCTAATTATTTTTTGTTGATTTTAATGTAGCTATGTCTATAATCAAATTTGACCGTTTGTAAATTGAAAATTGTATATTATAAATTTTGAGAAATAAACTATACTCAAACCATGTGACTCCAATTATGAATGCATAAATTTAACTTTAAATTTGTGAAAACAAGTTGAAATAATATTGCAAACAAGATATGATGAAATGAAAAGAGATAATTCTTCTATGTTTGTCTTGCGTAGTTCATGATAGATGTAGGGCCCTCTTTTGGGAGGATTCTCGGAATGGTTTCTCACCACTTTGTAAGTATGAAATGTTACAAGAAGAAAGAGTCATATTAAAGAAATCTTGGTGTGATAGAGTTAAAGTCTATTGAATAATCAAGTATATTAAAGGTGTATTAGTTGCACAAAGGATAGCTTTCTCAAGTGTATCCATTCCTCTTGAACAAGGTATCTTGTTAGAGAAACTCCTCAAATCAAGACAAATAAACCTCTCACAAGCTTAGAAGACAAGTTAATTTGGACTCAATCTCCTTCAAGTAGCTACACAGTAAAGCATAGATACGTTTCAATGTCAAATCATGCTCAGAGTCTTAGAATGAGATATTTTAATTTCTTCCCATCTGATGCAGTTATTCCCAAAGAGGGTCCTTTCACATGGTTGGGTCTAAAAGGAAGAATTCTAACAATTCAAAGACTAAATACATTTGGTATTGCAACTCTCTTTATTTTATTTTATTTTTTGAGTTGTTGATTGAGGATAGAAATCATTTGCTTCTTACTTGCCCATTTTCATACTCTTGACAGATATGGATGATAAACAAGCTTCATTGGTATTCTTATCTTGAAGATAACTTACAAGTGTATTCCAATCATGGCCACTGCTACATATAAATTATTATTTTGAAGTCATTTGGAAAGTGGCTTTAGCATCTATATATAACGTGGGACTTGTTGTGGGAAAGGAACAAAAGAATTTTCAAGAAGGAAAATAATTCAAATTAAGAAGTTATTGAAAAAATCGCAATGGCTATTTGTAATCTAGTATTACCCTATAATTTGGAAAATAAAAATATTGACTCTTTCTTTATGCCATATGATTCACAAATTTTCTCAAAATGAAAATACATCAAGTTACCTTTTAAATTCAGTATTTTGAACACCATTATTACAAAAATAAATAGAAAGTAAAGGGGAAACTGCTAGATGTAGGCTGTAACAAATTGACTTTTTATAGAGAAACAAAGGGGAATCTATACGTATCAAGTCATAAAGGAAAAGTAGTTTCAATATTATCATCTTATCTTCCAAATTAATCAAACAATGTGGCAAAATCCTCGACCTTATTAGTAGGGATTAGGTCAAGGCAATCAAAATGAAATTGGAACTGTTTGTAATTGAACATGAGACTCATTGACAATTATCCCTGAAGAAAATAGATGTTAATAATTTAAAAATCAAGTGTGCTCTTCAAGAGGCTTGTGTAATACCCCAAAATTGGCACCTAATAAATTCAATTAATTTTGGTGCATTTTCGTCAATTTTACGTCTCCAAAGTCCTAGTTCCCTAGGCAATTTTCTCTCTCCCACTTGACTTAATTCAACTTGATGTCAATTGCAAAGACCCTAATTGCATTAATCAAATATTAAAATTAATTCCTAAAGTCTTCAACTTTTATTAGCTAAATTACCCCTATGATAAATTAATTTAATCCTAAAGTTCTAAGTACTTGGAATTAAATTAAACCCACCCCATTTGGCTAATATACATGAAAAGGAATTAATAATTACTTGTTATTTGAATGGACACTCATTTTTGAATTAACAATTCATAATATTTGAAAGGTCACCCTGTGTGGCATTTTCCATTCTTTTAATAAGTAATTTATGCATTTTTGTCTCAAGTGGGAATGAAGAGTTAGGAGTTTCAAATCAATAACTCCTTCATTCTCTTCCTAGACTTTTCTATTTAATGAGCCTCGTTTCTTCATTCAAGGAGAGTAATTGAACTATAGTATTTTTGTGTCTCAAATTCAAAGCTTTTAATTGAATTTTATTATAATTTTCATTTAGTTTAATAGTGCATATTCATATACTTAGTTTGGCTTATTTGCTCATAGCTTAGTCTAATCTCATATTTATTTCAAGTTCTTTAGAATAATCTGCACTTCATATTTTCTTTCCAAGCTATCTAGATTAATATCATATTTAGATTTCAAAGCATCTTAGATTAAATTACACTCATTCTAGTTTAATTTCAGTTTTTTGCTTATCATTTTAGCTTTTGAAAATCCTCCATTGTAGAATCGGTCTTATGGTTGTTGGCTCTCCAATCTGAGAGTAATTAAACACCTCGTCTACATAGGAGGCAACAGGTCGCTTCACCACAGATTTCAAATTGAGTAATTCATACTCTCTCCTATAATTTGATCATGTGAGTAATGACCATGTTGCATGTGTAGTTGGATTAGAGGTCCACATTCAACTATATACATTTTGGTACCCACGGTGGGCCAGAAAGATCAATTTCTAGCCTCATTCTCATTTTTTTTTTATAGGAAATCTAAGCTTTGTCATGCGTCTGTACTGTCTATGTACGGATTATCGCGTGAGATTCCAAAGTGTGCCATGTGAAGTTTCACCCCCTGTAGCACTCTCTCACGTGAGCTGATGCATCCTCACGTGGCTCCCTGTACTTTCTCTCGTGCTATGGGGTACTTCCTCATGCAAGATTTGGATACAGTGGTTTAAAATTTTTAGTTTCTATCTTTCCTATTTCAAATTTCTGATAGTTTCCTATTTGCTGTTGTTTATTATTTCTTTGTTATTTTCACAGCGTAACAATTTTCTGCAGGACGTTTGACAAAGAACATAAAACATGCTAATGGTTTGATTGCAAGACGATAGTCGAAGACTTGCTAAAATGTTGTGTTTGTTTCTTGCTTTCATTCACATAGTCTAAATAGGGCTCCATTAAAATTTCTTGAGGATTTTGATAGTGAGAAGGGAATTTGGCTATTCATTACATGGAGGTGATGACCATGAATGAACCTGAAATCCTAATGATCTTACTAATATGACAAATTCTTGGGGAAGCAGAGAAAGGTAGTGAATCTTTACACTTCTATTTTCCAGGGGATTATGCTCTTCTCCCTTTGAGAGAAACAGAAACCCAAAAGCTTGTAGATGTGGTGGAGTGAAGCTAACTCAGTGATGAATCTTCTTGATATGTTTGGGTGAAGTGATAAGGTAGAGAAGTATGCTCTTCTCTCTTTGAGAGAAAAAAAAAATCAAACCCTCGGATCTAAACCAAGTTGTATCACCTTTAGAGGGCCTGCTGAAAGTTGAACCTCCGGGAATGACCCAAGAGAGTACGCACCTTTCGCCAGTGATTTCGACTCACTCTAATAAAGAACATTTTGTTGATTCTAAAGACTCCAAAACCATGTTAGCTTCCTTCTTAAGACTTTGACTATCATCTTGAGAAGGCTTCATCTGTTATACTGAGCGGTGCCGCTCCTAGCCCTGCTTGCAGGGGTGTATGACTTTCAGGTGTTGGTGTGGCTGCGAGGCCTCAACCCTGTATCAGGGTCACAGAAGGTTAGCGTGAATGAAAGCCTATTAAAAACTTTCCTTAGCTAGTGGCCTACCCAGTTCACCTCTGAAAGGAGTCATAATCTTTGCACAGGGAGGGGGAAGAATCTCTCCTGTAGATTTCCATCATAGGCATACACCTGGACACTTGAAGGTGGTTGTGACACTAGCCCCTGCTACAAGGGTAACCTTTGAATGTACACTATTGAGTCCTTGGAAACACCAAAAACACGGGTGCCCTCTAGGGGGTGACACGGCTGTGTTAGGTGCATGTATGCGCATAAGCAATGGGGCAAAGGTTTTGTCTTCTCACCATTTTTTTTGTAGGACTAAGCTATGTTTTTGTTATCAAGTCTTAAACATTGTCCAATCATCATCAAACAAAGACTCCCCTAATGCTATCAAGTTGCTTTGTCCTTGATAGGTCTGTTAACGATTGCTTCTTGTATCACAACTTCTTGATTTGAACCTTTGTGTCTTTAAACAAATGCTTGAAATCCTAAAATGAGATTGTTGATTAAACTATTCTTCAAACCTGTCAGGAAACTGGATTTTCTGTCAGACATCAATTCAGGTTGTACCTCAAAATTCAACTTTAACCTCAAAAAGTATGTCAGATTGTCAAATTTTGCACTTTCCCCATGTGAAGTTTCACTCTTTAGAGCACTTTCTCGTGTGAGACTTTTCTCTCTCGCACAGCCTGGTACTCTCTCGCATGAGATTGTAGCCTAGTTTCCAAAAATAGAGACCCGTTTGCCATTGACTGTTTGACTTTTTATCTGATCTGCTTTTTGTCTGAGGTCTATTTTTCTACTTTCCTATCGTTCACTGTCAGAAACTAGTTGTTTTGAGATAGGAATCGATCAATCTTTTCTTTGACTCATGTCATCTCTCATTGGTTTATCTTATCTCTTTATGCCTTTTGTATCTAATGTTGCAATAGTCTTATCTCGACTGTTCTAGCCACCTCTTTTGATGATTCGTACCAAGTCCATCTTGCATCTTGGCTATTCTATCCTTTATCTCCTTTGTGTTGTTCTTAGAGACCGAGTCTAGCATTATCCCGAGTCTTGTCTCATTTCATCTTCGTCTATGACTGTCATGACTAGAATTGGCAAGACTTATCCCATTCAAAATCTTGATCAAGGTAGAAGCGAACATCCTAATCAAGAAATAGATCATCTTGAATCTGTTACAAAATCTGAACTTTGTGAGATATCCTTGACTTCCTCATTGAATACTTCGAAAGATAGTCTGTCTCAACCATCACCTTAGGTGTTTCAAGAGTGTTTTAATCCATTGTTTGAAGTGCAACCTGGTTTCTCATTTCAAGACCAAGACAACTCATTCTTCCAAGAGAACTCATTGTTTCACAACTTTGGAAGACCTCTTCCTTGAACTAATCCTATTATCATACCTGTTGATCCTACTGAGAATAGTCCTATCATTGAACCTAGTGATACTATTGACGATATCTTCTCACCTAAATTTGTTAAATCTTTTGATCCTGTTCATTCACCAAAGGTTACCGTGGCCACGCCCTTTAAGCACTAGACATATCATTTCATTAAGAATTCATATACTGCACAAGCCTACAACAAGATGGGAGATCCATTTGATTTCCAACCAGGCAAGTATAGTCAAACCTTTGATCAATCTCAAAACAATCAATATCATGGTCAATCCTCTAATGACCCACGTCATGCTCAACCTCGGAATGAGAAACCTCATGGTCAATCTCAACATGACCAAAATCAGTCCCACAATGATGATCAATCTCGAAGTAAACCTCAAGGTGCTCGACAACCCGCCTATTTCTATCGTCCTCCTCCATTTGATTAGAACCAAGATGATCAGCAATAAGATCCAATCCTGAGTATTTATGAGATCCTTGGGAATGAAAATGAAGTGATAAATCAACAGGATATATACGCTGCCAAAGCTAATAAGGGTCTTATTAAAATGATGGAAATCCTTCTCCTAGAGGAGAAAGAAAAGTACTTCCTTGAGCTAGCTAAACAAGGGGCCAAGTTACCCCAAGACTATCAAGTTGAAACACACGTAGCTAAGGAAGAAGAAACTAAGACCGCAAAGTTGCAAAAGATGGTCTAAGAAATGCAAGATCAGATTAGTCAACTTGTGAGGAATAAAGACAAACCCGCTCAACAATTTACGATGGAAAGTATGTCCTTTCCTTTTGATAGAAGTCTTCATATGCCACCTTTTCCCAGAGGTGTAGAACACCCTAAATATGAAAAATAATTCGGTGCAATGGATCCCCAAGATCACTTAAGGGAGTTTGGTGCATTGTCTATGGAATTCATGCACGATCAGACATATCTTATGCGCTTGTTTCCTCATAGTTTGGGCAGACCAGCTATGGAATGGTTCTCTAGATTGCCTACTGGTATTAAAACTTTTGACGAAATGGCTAATCTTTTTCTCTAGCACTACTCACATAATAGTCAGCATCCAGTCAACATCTGAGATCTTTGCAACTTAAAACAGCAATAGGGAGAATCTTTCCTAACATTTCTCCAAAGGTGGAGACAATTATGTATGAAGTGTCCTCATAAGATACCAGAGTCTGAGAGACTTGATATTTTCTTGGACAATCTTGTCCCAGACTTTGGATACCAAGGGTAATTGCAAGGTCCTCTTATTTTTGATAGTATGATCAAACAAGCAGTGTGAATAGAGGCCTTTATGATCAAGAAGGGAGAATTAACTTTGAATAAGGACAATAAACAAGGATTCTCCACAAACAAGGATAAAGGAAAGACTACCAATAAGAATAGAGATGTAGTAAATGATGGAGTGGTGGATAATGTTACTATGAAGCCTTCAAAGCATACTTTTAATCTTACTTCCAGTATAAAAGTGGCTAAGGCTGTCGAAAAGACCACAATGGATAATCAACAAACTTCAAGATTTCCTAGGAACAAACCTTGGGCCTCTCGACCCAAGCATGATTTCACCTCTTTGGGAGAGCCTCTTCATGTGGTCTATAAAACTCTTATAAAGAATTAGATTCTTACTCCTTTGGAAAAGCGTACTTATGACCCACAACCACGACCTCATTGGTGGAATGATAATGCTTACTGTGACTATCACCATAACATTGGTCATAAGACTTCTACTTGTCTCCAACTAAAGCATAAAGTTCAAGATCTCATTGACAATGGTGACATCCTTGTGGAGAACCATAATAAGAATTCTGACCACCAAGCTTTTAAGGATCCCTTCCCTCATGAGAAGGGTGAGTCTTCAAATGCCAAGAATACCAATGCTAAAGTCAATTACATGTACACTAATAATGACAATGTTATTGGTATGATCGAACCTATCAAGATAGAGTATTGTGACATGATCACTTCTAAAGGGAGTGGTAATGCTCCCAAATATAAGACTCCTTTTATCTTGCGTAGTTCTACGTCTCATTCATCTGAATCTAAATAATCTCAAGATTGTGCTAATCTTGTCACTCGATCGTGAGGAAGAGTTGTTTTGAAAGGTCTTAACACTTTTGCATTCACTCTGAAACAAATGGTGGATAAGAGATCCGATACTTCCACATCCGCTCTGAAGAAAATTGTAGATAAGACTGTTGTTGGCCCCGCCAACAAGAACGTGAAATCTGTTCCTATGGCTAGCTCGGCTAGTTATAGCATTTTAGATCAACTCCAGTGAACCAATGCTCAGATTACCATTTTTGAGTTGTTGAAGATCTCACCTGCTCATAGGCAGATTTTGGATAAGGCCTTTGCTGAGGCAAACATTCCTAAGGATCTCGATCTCAATCAGTTCCAATCTATGGTGGGTCATTTAACTTCACCTCACTATCTATCCTTCTCTAAAGAAGATGATCACTCTTTGAGTCACCCGCATAATGCTCCCTTGCATATAGAGGTCATGATAGGTCTAAGCACATCTGTCGAGTTCTCCTAGACAACGGTGCTAGTCTTAATATATGTTTCCCTAAACTGCTCAATCAGCTAGGTTATGATGAGAATTGTATAGACCCTCGCAAAAAGATTACCATCAAAGCTTATGATGAGGAAGAATGCAAGTCCCAAGGCTTAGTTGTGCTACCTATCCACATAGGTCCTATTGAGAGAGATGTTACTTTCCAAGTGCTTGATATTCCTCTTGCCTACAATATCTTGTTGGGTAGGCCTTGGATTCATGAGATGCAAGCTGTTCCATCCATGTATCATCAATGCATTAAGTTCTCATTCCATGGGGTGGAAGACACCGTACCAACAAATACCAATTTCTCTTGCAACACTCTTCCACAAACCACAGATAGCTTTGTTCCAGCAAATAGAGAATCTACTGAGTTTTATTATGCTAAGCTGAAAGAAATGGAACAAACATTGAGACTTAAGGATACAGGCATGGGAGAATACCAAATGGAACCTGTGCTATCACTAGATTCTCTACCTCTGTCTCCACGCTCTTATGGGAGACCTTTTGAGGACAACAAACTTTCTAATGCTCCTCCTCAAATAGTTTATGATGGCACCTTTGTAAGGGCCTCTACACCTTTAGAAGATGAGGATGAAGAGAGAGCTATCAGAGCTTGGATCTATAAAGGAAAATAAATAGTTGAAACAATCACTCCACCTCTAGATTTAGAGAAAGAACCATATAGTGAAACCTTCAAGATCATGAAGTGCTTCGGTTATAAGGGAAGTGGTCCTATAGGGAAAAATGATAATGGCTTACTAAAACCCATTGAAGCTACAAGCCCCTGCACAAAAGATACTAGTGGCTTAGGCTTTAAAAAGACTCCCTTTCATTTGGGGACCAAGAAATTTGTGTCAGCTCCTGAGCTTGAACCTGAACCTGAACAAGAAATTGAAGATGCCACTCTAGAATTGAATCCAAAGGACAGCTCTGATGAAGATACATTTCCATATCCTATTCCTCTAGATCTTGTGGCACTCTTTTCCTAACTTGATGAGCCTATCATACCTATTCATATGGTAGAGATAGATACTGATACTGATAATGATTCTAATAGAACTTCTTTAGTGTACCAATTCACATATGAGGAATGTAAAGTAACAATAAATGATGATCCTAATTTTCAAGGTGAATGATATAGGCCACCACATTTTCAAAATTATTTTGAACAAGAACAACTTTAGCAAGCTATTAATGCCACAAGGGATAATAATGAGTTGATGATGCCGCTAATGAAATTCCTACATCAAGTATTGACTCACATGAATATGAATTTGACTCTTTGTCTAATGCTACTTATGATGTAGACATAGATACTGTTCACGTGTATGAAAGACTCCTCAAAGTAGGTGAAGGGTCTAGCACTAGGCCGCATGAATTAGACACCACTAATGTTAAAATGTCCTCTACTTCTGATGTCAGGTCTTATAGGGATTCGAATGCTCCTTTGGATGAATCTCTCTAGGTCTTGACTTTCTCATCAGTGCTTTTGAGGGTTATACCGTGAATGCAGTTGAACCAGTCAATACTTGCCTTTCACTCCGTTGTCCCGATCTGATAAATTGGAACTCCCCTTTTGAATCCAATGAAGTCCTAACATTCCAGAATGATTATGATCTAGCCTATTACCTCCATGCTATTGAACCTATGATGTCCTCCACCAGTGAAAGTAGTGTCAACGTGACAGAGGCGGATATCAAGTATCTCAATCAAAAAATTAAAAGAAGAAAAAATAGATGCTCTGATGGTGAAAACCACTTTGTGGCAGTATCAGAGCCAAAAATAGTAAAAATAAAAGATGCATCTGAGGGTGAAAACGTCTCTAAGGCACCCAAGGATGAGATACTTGATATGCTTATGAGCCACTTTCAAGAGAGGTCGTCAGTATTGATTGAGCCAACACAGCTAGTAAATTTGGGTACAGGGGCTGCTCCACAGATTATTCATCTAGCACAATCATTGTCTGTTGAAGAAAAAGAAGAGTTCATGAGCTTCTTCTAGAGCAAGAAAATAAACTTTGCATGGACCTACTCTGACATGCCTATATTAGACCCCAATCTAATCTTGCATCATTTGTCCATTGCACCAGGTATCAAACCTCTTAAATAGAAGCTACGAAAAATGCATCCACACGTAGTGCTTTTGGTTAAAGCAAAGCTAGAAAAGCTTCTTAAGGCTGGCTTCATAAGAACTATTGATTATGCAGAATGGATTTCAAACATTTTTCTAGTCACTAAACATGATAAATCCGTTCATGTGTGTACAGATTTCAGAGATCTCAATAAGGCATGTCCGAAGGATGACTTCCCACTGCCTAATATTGATATGATAGTTGACATGACAATAGGATATGAGATGTATTCCTTGATGGATGGATTTTCTGGATATAATCAAATCAAAATTGTGCTAGAAGATCAAGAAAAGACCACTTTTACATGTGCTTGGGGTACCTTTTGCTGGAATGTCATGCCTTTTGGGCTTAAGAATGCTAGAGCAACATATCAGAGAGTTGTTACTACTATTTTCCATGATATGATGCATAAAACAATGGAGGATTATGTGGATGATACTTTAGCCAAAATCATGTAGCAAAGAACTCATCTCATAGATTTGAGTCCCATCCTTGACCACATGGAACAATTTAGTCTCAGACTTAATCTGAAGAAATGTGCTTTTGGTGTTACTTCTGGGAAACTCTTGGGTTATATCATCTCAACTAAAGGCATAGAAGTGGATCCTGAAAAGGTGCAAGCTATTATGGACATGCCTCCACCCAAGAATATTAGTCAAATGAGAGGATTATAAGGAAGGCTACAATCTATCTGACATTTTATTTCACAGTCGGCCGACAAGTCACAACCCTTTACTAAAACTTTGCATAAGAATGTGACTTATGAATGGAATGAGGAATGTGACGAGGGACTCACTCAAATAAAACAATATCTTTCCAATCCACCAATTATGATGCCTCCTATTCATGGGAAGTCACTTATACTATACATCTCAGCAAAAAACACATCTTTGGGTGCTCTCCTAGCTCAAGAAGATTAGAACAACAAAGAGAGATCCATATACTATATTAGCAGAACATTGGTTGCCTATGAAATGAATTACTCTGTCATTGAGAAGGCTGGTTTAGTAGTGGTATTTGCTTCTCAGAAGTTGCAGCATTATATGCTAGCTCACACCATAAGGCTTATTGCAAAAATTGATCCACTTAATTACTTGTTGAGCAAGGCTGCCCTCATAGGTAGATTAGCAAAATGGGTAATGATACTTAGTGAATTTGACATTGAGTATGTGGAGAGAAAAGATATTAAGGGACAAGCAATTGTTGATCAGCTGGTGGAAGCTCCTTTGAAAGATCATCAACCTTTGAGTATTGAATTCCTAGATGAATCCATCATGCTTCTCACACATCAATCTTGGAGCATGTTCTTTGATGGATCATTCACTTAGCAAGGATTTGGTGTAGGCATTCTATTTGTTACACCTCAAAGATATCATTGCCAAAAGCATATAAAATGTTGTTTCCCTGCAGAAACAACATAGTTGAATATGAAGCTCTCATTAATGGAATGAAGATAGCCCTTTAATGGTGTGTGGATGAGCTCAAGGTCTTTGGAGACTCGCAGTTAATCATCAATCAAGTCAACGATGTCTACCAAACTAAAGATGACAAGCTAATACCTTACAAAAGAATGGTGGATGATCTCAAATAGTACTTTGCACACATTTCTTTCTAGCAGATTCCAAGGGCAGATAATAAATCAGCTGATGCTATGGCCACTCTCACCTCAATGTTACAAATGCTAGAAAATGACTTCAGGCACGAATTTCTAGTGGAGGCATTACACTACCCTACCTATGATATTCCTAAATCTCAGATGATCTATTCAGTCATTGGACATGATTCATCCTGCTACCACCATATCTTTTCCTACCTTCATGACCAGATCATTCTAGACACCTATACCCAAAATGAAAAGCGTCACCTCATTCATACTGCTTCACAGTATGTCCTCATAGAAAATGACTTGTATAGACGGGGTCTAGATGGTACCCTCCTTAGGTGCTTAAAAACCCGATGAGTCCAAACGTGCGCTAGCTGAGGTACACGAAAGTATCTTTGGGTCTCATTCTAGTGGTCTGATGTTAGCCTGGAAACTTATTAGAGTTGGTTATTACTAGCCAAATATGGAAAAAGAAGTTGTTCAATATGCCAAGACTTACAAGCAATGCCAATTTCATGGGAATCTAATTCATGCTCCTGCTAATGAGCTTAGTCCCCTCATCAGTTTCTGGCCATTTTAGCAATGGGCCTTCGACTTGGTCGGTCAAATACATCATTCTTCTTCAAGAGAGCACAAGTTCATCATCACAGCTATTGATTACTTTACCAAGTGGGTTGAGGTAGTGCCTCTAGCTGTAGCTGATCGCAAGACCGTTTCTATGTTCATACTGAACTATATCATTTACAGATATCATATACCCTCATCTATTATCACTGACAATGGGGGACAATTCAAAAATAAGGACCTGACAGACTTATGCACCAAATTCAGAACTATTCAACACTAGTCATCTATCTATTATCCTCAAGGTAATGGACAAGCATAAGCTTCTAATAAGACAATTCTGAAAATCTTGCACCGAATAGTTCATAAATCTGGTAGAGATTGGCATCTCCAGATTAATCTGGCTTTGTGGGCCTACAGGACAAGTATCCGAACACCAATGGGGGCCACTCCTATTGCCTTGGTTTATGGAGCAGAGGCAGTATTACCTATTGAGGTCGAGATTCCAACATTGTGAATCTCTTTGAGGGGCCTCATCACTGATGAAGAAAATAGAATATCCTGGCTTCAAGAGCTCGAGTTACTTGATGAAAGTTGGAAGGTGGCATTCAATCATCTAAGAGCATACCAAAAGAGGATGTTGAAGCCTATAATATTTAAGTCAGACAAAGAGAATTCCAATTGGGTAATCTCGTCCTAAGAGAGAACCCCAAAAATTAGCAGCAGCAAATCCAAGAAGGGAAATTTGAACCAAACTAGCTTGGTCTGTATGTCATTACCATAGCATTTGGTTCTAGCACTTATCGACTCTCCACCACTGAAGGAGAACAGCTCAAAGAGCCTATCAACGCTCTTCATTTGAAGAAGTTCTATAGTTGAGACATTCTCGGCATGCTCATGTACATATTTATTGGTCCTGAAAAAATCCAAAAAAATGATATATTGTAAAAATCCTAAAAATTGCAAAATGTCCTAAAAAAATGATCATCTTAGTGAAAACCTGGTAAACAGGCACCTTGATAATAATAAAAAAAATAGAAAATTGAGAAAATACAAAAAAAGTGAAAAGATCAAAAATACAAAAAAAATGAAATATTCAAAAAATACAAAAAAATAAAAAAAGGAAAAAGTACAAAAAAAATTTGAAAAAGAAGAAAATGTACCATTGATGAAAACCTAGTAAATAGGCATCATGGTAGCAAAAATAAAATCTCTACCAAGATGGTGAAAACCTGGTAAACAGGCACCTCTTGTTTCCTGAAGCTACATCTCATCTCAATGTTGCTTGGCTTTTAGTTTCCTGCTTTAGTTCGCTTTCTCATTTTCCTACTTTAGTTTGTTTCCTGCTTCTAGTATGTTTCCTACTTTAGTTTGCTAGCTCATGCACTTGCCTTCAAGTTGTCTTTGAGATTTTCCTCGACTCTTCATGGATTGGAACTAGTTCACACTTGGGGGCACCTTCCTGGTCTAGGGGGCATTGTCCTATCACTTTTGGAAGTTTTGTTTGTGCATCAGTCACCAGCGATTCCCACTGCATCTGCCTATTGATGCCTAGCTACTTTTGAGATTTCTCTCCTTGAGGATCTCTCATGTATCGGTCGCCAGTGGTTCTCACTATGTCTACCTACTGATACTTAGCTCTCATTCGAATATCTCTCTTTTGGGATCTCTTCCTTACATCATTCACCAATGGTTCTCACTGCGTCTGTCTATTGATGTTTCGCTTGTGTTTTATTCTCTCTTTTGAGAATCTTCCTTGTATCGGTCACTAGTGGTTCTCACTACATTCACCTGCTGATACTTGGTCTGTGCTCTAATATTTTCTTGAGACTTCATCTCTTGCAACGGTCACCAGTGGTTCTCACTATGTCTGCCTGCTGTCACTATCCTGTCGAGACTTCAAACGTTGTATGCTTCCGATTTGACTTCAATCCGCTTGAACACACACGTAAACTGAAATTGAAAACTGATTTTGTGTTCCTTTGAAGCATGTTGAGCTTTTCCTTTGCTTGTTTGTTTGTTTGCTTTATCATTTCTCCTTGAGCAAATCTAAGATGTCTTTCTTGACTGAAAAATGCGAAGACTGGGGTCATGATCTTTTCTTTGCTTTCTGTTTGCTGGTTTAGTTCCAATTATCCAAAGAATCTATATAAGAGGGGTGTCTATCTGTAAGAGCCTTCATCTCATATTGGATGGCCATGCGTACCTCGACTCCTTTTATATGGACACTTTGGTGAGGTTGGTTCTTCTCCTTGTCTATTTTGAGTGACTTCTTTCTACTACATGTAAAATTTCTAACACTCGTCCTGCTAAGTGAACATAAGGGTCACTGCGAGCACTCTTTGGAAAAAGAAGGAGCTCTTGTGTGCTTGGTGTGTTTGTTCACAAGCAACATTCAGGTCATTCTAGCAATCATGCTTTGATGCTTATGTTAACTTGCTAAATCAAAAGGAATAGGTGTTCATGTCATTTTGGCTTCTTGTGCCTTAATGCTTATATCTCATTCCGACAAATCTAAGACTTATGTCATATTCATATTCTCATAATTATAATGTTAGTGAGGATTGTATGACATCTTGTGATCATATCATGTTTAAACGAACTTGATGATGATAAATATGATGACTCCAACAACGAAGTCCTAGGGCTTGCATTTTCATTCTAGGCTTGCATTTTAGTTTATGCTTGCATTTGCATGCTAAGCTTGGGTTTGAGATGATATCTTGTTACTCTCTTGATTTCTTTATGTTCATCAAAGGTTCTCATCTTTTTGTCCCAGTTTCATCTTGGCTGCACAAGTGTCCGGTCCTTGATCTTGATCTTCGACACGTAATCTCTTTGATTAGTACCTGTCATATATTGTGACAATCCTACATGACATGATTAGTACCATATCCATTTCATTTTCATTTCATAAATTCATTTGCATCTACATATACATGTGCATCCACTATAGGCATAACTCAAATCATACATTACACATATGCATATATTCTATCCATCTATCACTGCATCATCATAAAATAACCATGTGCATATTCATAAAATAAAATAAGCATTTGCATTTCATACATTTATATCCATACATCTAAGCATATAAAAACATCTCATAAACATCAATATCAAAGAAATATAACAATAAGTACAATGATATCAAACTGTCAATCTCATATATATATATATATATATATATATATATATATATATATATATATATATATATATATATATATATATATATATATATATATATATATATATATATATATATATATATATATATATATATCTCGAACAATTTCATGTACAAAAGAGAAGGTGCTACTCGAGCATAGTATCAAAAATGGACTATAATGTACAAGTATATCAAGTATGCTAAATAGGTCCTGCACCACCTGGAGGAGGTGGTGGAAATGGTCTCTAGGGAAGGGGCATCGGCCGCTATGGAGGTTCCTGCTGAGAGGGTGTCTATGGTGCCTTTGGTGGTTCCTATGGGGGTGTTGGTGGAGGTGCCTATAGAGCTCCAGCATAACCAACAAAAGGTGGTACCTGCTCTGACAGACCTGGAATGACCCCGTAGTAAGCTGCATAGTAGTAAGCTGCCTGAGCAGCCTCATATCTAGTCTCAATCCTTGATCGTTTTAGCTCCTCACGTAGTTGCCTAATCTCAACATCCTTGTCAGCTACTCAAATCTCCTCTTTGATGACTCGAGTGTGGTAGTCATCGCACTCCTGCTAGACTTTTTGTACCCTCTCACAGATCTTCCTGAGAGCCTCCTACAGCTATGATGTACCTACTCCTATCAGAATGTCAGGCATATCAGTATCATCATCTGGTGGTGCTTTCTATGACGTATCACCTATCTATTTCCTGGTGGATCTTTGCTAGGCCCCACTTCTCCCAGCTCCTGCATCTTAGCCCATCATCCTAGTAGGGATGCTAATCTATCCTGCTCAGGGTCTCAACACTCTTTGCTATTGTTGTCCCTGCTATGTAGCCTGCTACTATGCAGGCTGCTAAACTGGTGGCTACTGGGCTAGTGGATACTGATCTGGTGCTTGCTGCTATTGTGCAGGCTGCTATTGTGCCCCCATACCAATAAGATCTATGAACCTTAGATGAGGACGTGCAATCAACTGGTCCCTGTATGCAAGTGTCACCCCTACATTGGTGGCACCTACCATATAATCCCATTACACTACTGGAATGCATGCCTCTATCGCACACCACCCTGGATCCAATCTAGCATGCCACCCCTTCTTCTCCTCATCAAAGAAGTGGGCTTAGGGGCAGTACTCATGTGATATGTCATGCTACCTACCAAACTAGCGCAGGATGCGTGTAACAAGGAATCTCTTGATGATTGTGACACTACATCCAATCAGTGGATGGGATACAAACATATGTGAGAGCTCTCTCTAAGCATCATCCCATGGCTCAGTAGCCACCCAAGGTCTCCATACTATAGCTGCCATGTCATCTAGTTGTCCTCTCCACTACTCCATCTTACCCAATAGAGGCTAGGTCATCGGACCTACTTACCTATAAATATACGGCTCAAGTTGCTATTGTGTGTCATGGAAGATAGGCCTGCAAACAGGGAGATGCTCCTAGGCCCAGATCTATAAGATGAAGACACCTGTCACCATCATCCTCATGCTATGATATACTATCTCATGCATCTCATGATACATGTGGGAAAGCATGCACTCACCCCATCTGAACCTGACGGTTGGCCTCTCCAACATCGTGCCCCAGCCGCACTCTAGACCATGCTGACCTCGATCTAGAACAAGGTAGTAGCTTAGAAACATAGCTAGAACAATGGCAGATGGATGAGCATCACCATGCCTTCTGATCAAATCATCCCAAGAGATGGCCTATCCCATCACTAGATCATCCCTAAAGATCATCCTCAAGGCTATTATACCCTGTCGCGGTTTTGTCTTGTACTCTACTTGAGCACCATGGACTGGTATCCACAAAATCCTGTATACATCCTCGTGAGTCATCATCATCTCCCCCATCAAAAAGTGAAAATTTTTCATCTCTAAATGGAAACGCTCTACCAATGCACCAAGAAGATCGTGATTTAGCTGAATTTTGGGTAAATCATGTAAGAATCCCAAACTGAGTCCCTCAATGTGAGCACTCTCTGCATCTATCAGTCTCTGCACTAGGGTGGTAATCACAGGATGGTGTGTCCTCAAGGTGACATCAGGGAAGTCAACCTGCAAAGCAAGCAACAACATTGGATCAGTATCTCGATATGATGGTTTCCAACACAATGACAACAAATGCAACAGGACATCTATCCTAGACATGGCTCTATGACGCTATACTTGGCCGATTTTACACAAATCTGACAAATTTTGGAAAAATACTTCAAACTCTGCAGCAGCTTTTCACGTGAGGAAACTATTTTCTTACGCGAGATAGGACTTGACCTTGCGCAAACTGCTACATTCTCGTGCAGGACCACCTTTCAGCTTGCGCGAGCTTCCAGATAGAGCCTGCACAAAGAAGACCTAACTGATATGAGGAAACTACTTCCACACATGAAGGAAGACCTAGGCTGGTGTGAGGAAACTACTTCCTCACATGAGATTGGAAGAACACGACCTAAAAGTTGTCAAATCTACCCTAAATTGACCTAAAAAGTGATACAAATTGAAATGCAAGGAGGTTTATCGACTACTTACAGGTGAGTCATACTCTGCTGGTCAGGCGTGTTGTCAGGACCACTCAAATCAGTGTGTATGCAGTGGAAGACCCTCCATTTCTCTCTCAGAGCTCCAAATCACAAGAAGACGAAGGTGAATAATGAATTGAAAATGACCCCTTCGGGCCTTATATAGCTTTTGACCTAATTTTCAAAAATGCTCCATTTTGTGTGAAAAGTGCACCCTTGGCTAAATCGACTGCTCTGCATCCATTTTTAGGATTGAAATCAAAATCAGACTTCTCTAGATAGCTCGAAATCATGTTTAAATTCTGGGACCTTTTGGGATCGGACGCTTGTGCAGTCAGCCTTCTAGCGTCATTTTATTACCAGACCCTCATCTTTGCATCATGTTTTCAAGATCTTTGCTCTTTTCATCAAAATTAACTCTAGTCAAATTTGGTCAACCATGGTCAACAATGGTCAAACTTGGTCAACAAAACCTCTACATTGCTCTGATTTGCTTCTGCAGCTTCTTGAATCTAGTCTAATTGCTTCTACTTTGCAAACTCTTGTTGTTAATCATCCCTCTTATGTCATCTTTTGATTTTGCTCCTAAGAGGGCAGGATGATTACATCATTTGAATCTTGTCAAATCAATTCTTGAATCAGTCTGATCTGAATCATCAGTTCTCATTGCTAGGGGCATCTCGATGCCTTGCATCTTGCTATCTGGTCATCTATCTTTTAGGTATTTGAGTAACCTAACTCAGATCCTCGGGAATCAAGCTTCATTCTGGAGATGGTTCTCGAAATCTTTTAGTTATTGGGGCAATCTAACCCTAATTCCTGGGAGTCAAGCTTTGTTCTAGAGATACCTCTCGAAATCTATTTTAGACCATTATCTAGGCAATCTAACCCAGGTTTCGAAGGGATGAGCTTCGTATGGGGGCAATCTAACCCTAATTTTGGAGACAATCCTAAGTTCACATCTAAATCTCATTCTGGGTATTGGGGTAACCTAACCCTGATTCTCATCTTCTCTCAAGACCGTTGTCTTCGCAATCTAAAATAGACTTCAAAAAATCATGCTTTGATATGTTTGGTGTCTTGGAAACCTAACCTAGACCTCCAAAAATTCTTGTCATTTGTCACTTCAGATTGTTCTTTGAATCAACGCATTGTTCGCACATCAATTCAAAGAGGGGAAAATGTAATACCCCAAAATTGGCACCTAATAAATTCAATTAATTTTGGTGCATTTTCGTCAATTTTACGTCTCCAAAGTCCTAGTTCCCTAGGCAATTTTCTCTCTCCTACCTAACTTAATTTGACTTGATGTCAATTGCAAAGACCCTAATTGCATTAATCAAATATTAAAATTAATTCCTAAAGTCTTCAACTTTTATTAGCTAAATTACCCCTATGATAAATTAATTTAATCCTAAAGTCCTAAGTACTTGGAATTAAATTAAACCCACTCCATTTGGCTAATATACATGAAAAGGAATTAATAATTACTTGTTATTTGAATGGACACTCATTTTTGAATTAACAATTCATAATATTCGAAAGGTCACCCTGTGTGGCATTTTCCATTCTTTTAATAAGTAATTTATGCTTTTTTGTCTCAAGTGGGAATGAAGAGTCAGGAGTTTCAAATCAAGAACCCCTTCATTCTCTTCCCGGGCTTTTCTATTTAATGAGCCTCATTTCTTCATTCAAGGAGAGCAATTTTTTAGAGTAATTGAACTATAGTATTTTTGTGTCTCAAATTCAAAGCTTTTAATTGCATTTTATTATAATTTTCATTTAGTTTAATAGTGCATATTCATATACTTAGTTTGGCTTATTTTCTCATAGCTTAGTCTAATCTCATATTTATTTCAAGTTCTTTAGAATAATCTGCACTTCATATTTTCTTTCCAAGCTATCTAGATTAATATCATATTTAGATTTCAAAGCATCTTAGATTAAATTGCACTCATTCTAGTTTAATTTCAATTTTTTGCTTATCATTTTAGCTTTTGAAAATCCTCCATTGTAGAATCGGTCTTATGGTTGTTGGCTCTCCAATCTGAGAGTAATTAAACACCCCGTCTACGTAGGAGGCAACAGGTCACTTCACCATGGATTTCAGATTGAGTACTTCATACTCTCTCTTGTAATTCGATCATGTGAGTAATGGCCATGTTGCGTGTGTAGTTGGATTAGAGGTCCACATTCGATTATATACAACTTGTGAATGTTTTCCATGTATTCATTCATATCATATTCTACACTACTATAAAGAAGCTAATATGGTGACCAATTATCTAGCTAATAAAAGATGCTCCCTTAGTCTTGGAGACCACTTCCTTTCAAGAGATGACATCCTACTAGATCTATAGCCTCTATTATAAATCAAGAATCTATTAAATTTTTTTTAATAATTATGTATGCAAATTTGAGGATAATTTTTGCAAGTAAAGGGTATGGAGTATCCTTGTTGAAGGAAAAAGGAAATATTTCCTACTTTAGAGATGTATCCCAAATCTTTAAAAATGTTGTAGGAAGGATAGTTCATTAAAGGGATGCTACAATGTTATTTGTGTTGAGCTCAAAAAACTTTGGGCAATAACTGTCATCTATAATGTGGCAAACTTGAGTGAGGCAGTAGAAATATTGAATGCTACCAATGGAATTATCAAGTCACATCAACAAAGGTCCAAATGTGGTGAAAAACTAAGTATTATTAAAACCAAGATTTGTAAAATATGCCTAGTGCAACAACAACATTATAAATGTAATTCATTCCTTTCATTTTCACACAATTCAAATTCAAATTTTGTTAGCTTTCACTTTATCTCTAGGTGCTTGGCTTCCTTTCAACTCCTAAGACCATGGCATATTGCCCACAAAATTAATGTAAAAGGGTATATGTTAGTAAGATCCTCAAGGGAAGTCTATGAAGATTTTTTTTATATTTTTATTTTGACCATGGTACTTAGACTATTATTATTCACTACTACATTTGACCCACTTTTTAGACCAACATTTATGACCAAGCATTAAAATGAATTTCCTTGGTTGGTTTATAGAAGGAAATTTTTTATTTTTTTTAATCTATTCTTGTGTTGGTTGGAATTATGACCATGATAGGTGGTCATAATTCCAACCAACATGGGAATATAACTTTAAAAAAAATGACACAGATTCATTTTATTTCATTCAAAAATTACTTCGCACGTAAAGGAGAGGTGAAGGAGGGAAGGAGGTCGAATGCAATTAGCAGCAGCATTTTCAATCATCTCTTCACTGGTTTCATCTCTTAACCCTAGCCTTATCTAATTCTTATTAAAAAATTGTCTAGATTATTAGTTTTCTTATCTAATACTTATTAAAATCTTGGTTCTTGTGAATGGATATGAGTTTGTCTGATACAACAAAGTCGACAGCCCTAGTTTATAAACTATACTATAGACCATAGAAGATGTAAACCCTCATTATTTTCAACTATACTATGGACCATAGAAGATGTAAGCCCTCCATTTTTGTGTTAACTATCCCTGAACAGTGAGCAGGGGTCACAGTCACTTGGATTGTTGCAATATTGGATTGGCATGATCCTCCACTCTGGGAATAAATGAGTAGGATGGATCAAAACAAAACGTATCAAAAAAACTCATATCCATTCACAAGAACCATAGAGAAATGAGTTACTTACTTTACATCTTCTATGGTCCATAGTATAGTTTAAAATAATGAGGGAAAGAACAAAATGTCTCAGACAAACTTATATCCATTCACAAGAGCCATAGAGAAGCATTTTTACCATCAAATCCTCTGATTGTACCCTCGTGGGTTATGCATGGTAGAATACACTAACTTTACATGCTTCTCTATGGTTCTTATGAATGGATATGAGCTTTTTTGATACAGCAAAGTCAACAATCCTAGTTTATAGACTATACTACGAACCATAGAAGATGTAAACTCTCATTATTTTAAACTATACTATGGACCATAGATGTAAACCCTCCATTTTTTTGTTAACTATCCCTAAACAATGAGCAGGGGTCACAATCACTTGGATTGTTGCAATATTGGATTGGTATGATGCTCCACTCTGGGTATAAATGAGTGGGATGGATTAGAACAAAATGCATCAGACAAACTCATATCCATTCACAAGAACCATAGAGAAATGAGTTAATTTACATCTTCTATGGTCCATAGTATAGTTTAAAATAATGAGGGAAAGAACAAAATGTATCAGACAAACTCATATCCATTCACAAGAACCATAGAGAAGCATTTTTACCATCAAATCCTCTAACTATACCCTCACAGGTTATGCTTGGCAGAATACACTAACTTTACATGCTTCTCTATGGTTCTTGTGAATGGATATGAGTTTGTCTAATACAACAAAGTTGACAGCCCTAGTTTATAAACTATACCTTGGACCATAGAAGATGTAAACCCTCATTATTTGAAACTATGCTATGGACCATAGAAGATGTAAACCCTCATTATTTTAAACTATACTATGGACCATAGAAGATGTAAACCCTCTTTTTTGTGTTCATTATCCCTGAACAATGAGCAGGGGTCACAGTCACTTGGATTGTTGCAATATTGGATTGGTATGATCCTCCACTTCAGGTATAAATGAGTAGGATGGATCAAGACAAAATGTATCAAACAAAATCATATCCATTCACAAGAACCATAGAGAAATGAGTTACTTACTTTACATCTTCTATGGTCTGTAATATAGTTTAAAATAATGAGGGAAAGAACAAAATGTATCAAACAAACTCATATGCATTCACAAGAACCATAGAGAAGAATTTTTACCATCAAATCCTCTAACTGTACCCTCATGGGTTATGCTTGGCAGAATACAGTAACTTTACATTCTTCTCTATGGTTCTTATGAATGGATATGAGTTTTTCTGATACAACAAAGTTGACAGCCCTAGTTTATAAACTATACTATGGACCATAGAAGATGTAAACCCTCCATTTTTGTGTTAACTATCCCTGAACAATGAGCAGGGGTCACAATCACTTGGATTGTTGCAATATTGAATTGGTATGATCCTCCACTCCGGGCATAAATGAGTAGGATGGATCATAACAAAATGTATCAGACAAACTCATATCCATTCACAACCATAGAGAAATGAGTTACTTAATTTACATCTTCTATGGTCCATAGTATAGTTTAAAATAATGAGGGAAAGAAAAAAATGTATCAGACAAACTCATATCCATTCACAAGAACCATAGAGAATCATTTTTACCATCAAATCCTCTGACTATACCCTCATGGGTTATGCCTGGTAGAATACACTAACTTTACATTTTTATTGCTTCAAAGTGGATTACATTGATCTTCATGAGCTGGGATTGATTATCTACCCTATCTTCACTCTCTCCCCTTCAAAACACACCCTCATCTCTATTAAATAAGACTCTCAAGGCTAGTATAACCTCTACTAACCATAACAATCAATTATAGGACAGTTGACAGTTAGTTATTTGCCACTAACAGTTAGTTGTTTTAGATTAAAATATATACAAAATACTTCTTAATGTTCCTCTAAAAATTTGTTGTCATCTTTCTTTCTTTTGAATGAATGACTAAACATATGTTCCAAATGCCCTCTACAATATATTAAAAACTACTGATGAAATGTATATGCAAAAATAAAACTTAATGATACAATATTATACAATGCCTTCTCTTTTTATTTATTACAATGTGTTTAAAGGTTCTGCATTACATCACTACATAGGAAAGAGAAAACCACATCTAAAGTATATCTGGGATTGTGCCACAAATATATTGCTCTACATCTTGTGCCATTTTCATCATTCGCGACCATAGAAATTGAACACAATTTTTTTCTAGAGCAATCAACTTCATATCCATAGTATCACATCACACACACACACACACCATGTGTGTGTGTGTGTGTGTGTGTGTGTGTGTGTGTGTGTGTGGTCTTAAAATAGAAGCACCCATGTTGTAGGTGTCTAGTAAGCATAATGTAGGCTAGGACATCCATTGAATTTTGAATTCCAATCACTATAATATATTAATAGATTTGATAATATATTTTTAAAAAAACTAGTCAATCCTACTTCATGATCCATACAAGTACACCCCTCAACCAATAGGATTCATCAACCAAACACATCGACCTTGTTTACAAGGTGATCCTAACTTCCTAAGGATCTCAACATGCTTCAATCATCTTCACACAAACATCTAAACTCCTCCTTGCAAGCAATATGTCCCTCTTCTCCAAACCCCTAATAGCTCTTCATCCCAAGCCTTGAGACTTTCGGCAGAGTTACCAAATGCTCCCAAACCATGGATTGTACAACTAATTTGGTGGTCCTCAGACCTCTCCATATGTAAAATCCCTAATTTGCTCCTCTAAAACCCCTATAATATAGGGCTTGGTGAATGTATGACCTCCCAATGCTATACTTAGGCCATAACTAAGTGGATTCAACCACAAAAAGACCCCCTCCAATGGCTTGAACTCCTACTACATAAAACCATGCACCATGCATGTAACCCTCCAATATTGTCCATTTGGCTTTCCAACATTAATCATTGCAAACTTCCTCTTGTTTCTGCATTATTCATGTTAGAAATACATGTTAAAAATTTGGATCCATCCCCAAGTTACACTATGTACAAAAAGGGGATGGATCTTACAAATCCATGGTGGAAACCAAAGAAAATTTGTGAACTTCTATAGGACAGTCAACTCTAAATCAATAAAATAAAGCTACAGAGGTCCAAACTTGATCTAATATGTCTTGAAACCTATCATGCAACCTTAACCAAGCTTATGGTTGATTCCAAATCAAGAAAACTTCAAAAAATTGCTAGAAATCAATTTTTTATTGCTTCCAAATAAACACAGTCTGTACAAATGAAATCTGAAACACCAACTAACTATTTTTTTAATTGTTCCTAAACAGTCTGAACTGATTGTCAAAAAAATAAACCAAAGATTGTTGTCAAGTTGAAACCTTGACAAATAGTTATGAAAGCTGTGAAGCGGAGAAGAAGTTATGAGAGGAATTGTAAAAATGAAAACAAAAGTAGCAGGCTTGTTGAATATTCTCATGTTGCAATCTGATCTAAGATTTTGTCTACATTAGTATGTTACTTTTTATTGTAATTATAATTAGTTCCTTGGTTCCTTAGTAATTGCTTATTTTTGCATGGTTGTCTTTCGTTTGTCATTTTGTTTTAGGTGTCTAGTGATTTAAACCAAAGACTTTGAATTAGCCAAAAATATGTGCAAGTCTACATTAGTATGTTTCTTTTTATTGTAATTATAATTAGTATGAATGGACAAAATAATGACAATGCAATATTTGTGATAATGCAAAATTTGTCAAAATAGCATCGATGACTTCGGTCAATGTGCCTATGTGTCAATGTGGTTTTGGCCCATGCATGTTGAAGATGTCACACAGAACAAGTAATCATAGGCATCAATTTTGGGGTTGCCCCAATAGGAAAAAGGTTTGGATATATAATTTTATTTTATGTTTAAAAATAATGTGACAACTAATCATTTTAGGAGGAACTAATGTACATTTGGTATTGCAAGGAAATAGTGGATGTCAATACTTTCGTTGGGTCGATGAAACCACATTTACATCTACCCCATCTACATCTATACCTGATGTAGGAAATGAGTGCAACTTGTGCAAGGCTCGAGAGGTAGCTAGTGCCTCCAAGATTGCTTCAATGGTGAAAGCAGAAATCATGTTTCTGTGATGACTTCTTTGTGTAGTTTGTGTACTACTTTGTTGGGACCATATGAGTAAATGTGGTTAATAGAGGTCTATTGTAGATACTGAAATTTTTTTAGAATTTCAAGTAGATACGTTGGACATATTTTGATAAACTCATGAACTTTTTTCTTGTTTATGACTTCGTTATGATTTTCAATATAAAATTAAACAAAATTAAAAATTAACATAATTAAAAAACTTGAAAAATTATAACATTTTAAAAAAAATATGATTTTCAATATAAAATTAAATAAAATAAATTAATAAATTAATAAAAATAAATTATTATATTAAAAAATATTAAAACAATTCAAAAAAAAAAATCTTAGCGGAGAAGAAGTTATGAGAGGAATTGAATGTTCAACAAGCATGTAACATAGCTCTATGAAACCTTCACAAATATCCCTTCTTTGGCCTCCACTCATACCTATTCTCAGAATTTGGAAACTTTTCAAAGAAACAGGTGATGAACATGTAGATTTTCCTAACCACTGTTGGGAGCTGACCTAGCAACACATGTACTATATATTGTGAAAATCATCACAAGTCCATTTGTTGCTAGGTCTAGTTCCCAGTAATGCTTGGTCAAATCTACATGTTTGTCAAATGTAAATGGAATACACCAAGAAGTACCAAATGATGAATGCTCAATTGTTGTAATGGCAAAGCATCAGAACCGTCCATTTTTAGAACTTGATTTTCTATAGTCTTAATGATTTTTCTATAGTCCTAATGATTTTTCTTATTTTTTGTCTTTTGTCCCTTTTTAATTTCCTATGTTTGTGCTTGGTGACAGGATTTTCAACATTGTTGACAAAGCGTGTTTCTTTTTTTTATTGTCTTGGGGTTCCACATTGTTTGTTGCTCTTAATAAATTAGGCCTTGAATTTGAATTTTTATTCACTGATTTATTTTAGCTTGATATTTCATTCATTTTCCATATACACAGAGAATACACATGCTGATAAAAAGATGAGCTATTTGATTTAGGTTTACTATTCATGATTGCAAATGGACAATATTTTTGATGGTACTCCTTGGTGTATTCCATTTAAAAATAATCATGTTTCTATGGCTATGATAAATGTCCCTCTTTGTTGAAAAAATTAGAGTTGACAAAATGGTTGTTCAGCGACTATATCTGCCATTAGAGCCATTTCATATGCACAGGTGATGAACATGAAGATTTGTGTAAGCACTACTAGGAGCTTACCCTACAACACATGTACTATTGTGAAAAATCATCACAAGTCTATTTATTACAGTGTCTAGCTCCCAGTAATGCTTGGTCGATAAATTTGCATGTTTTATCACCTATGAATATACCTTCTCTGATCAACTCTTATATGCACATGTACTATTGTGAACATGCAAATTTTCCTAAGCACTATTGGGAGCTTACCCAGCAACACATGTACTATTGTGAAAATCATATCACAAGTCCATTTGTTGTTGGGTCAAGCTCCCAGTAATGCTTGGTCAAATCTGTATGTTTATCAAATCTAAATGGAATACTTTGTGCCTGACATACTTAAATGGAATTAATTATTGCTAATACATGTATATATTTTGTTTGATTTTCACACTTTCTGCAAACAAGAAATTCACTATACACATCATCACCCCTTCTATTGATGACCTTGCATTCCATATATAAGGTAAAGGTAATTTGTTCATGTTTAAGATCTTGCATATTGTTCATGTTGTCTTCTACGTTATTTGTAGCATATGTATCATGTAATTTTTAGCTAACTTAAGATAAATCATTAACATATGCAGGAAATTTAACCCCTTTGACAGGGATCCTATATAGTGACATGGATCAGCAGGTATAAGTCAATAAATAGACATAGATTTCTTATATTCTTCTTGTTTATCACTGAGTACATATGTTATAAATAGACAGATTATATAATCATATAATGTGTCAAATAATCGATGCAGAAAGTTTGACATGTTATATTCTTCTTATTTATCCTTTTATATGATTCCTATTTTTGTGCCTTTCCTTCACTTTCAACTTATATTTTATATCTCCCACTTATAGACAAAGAAGAATCGTATGGGTCGCGACTCTATTCAAGACTTTATTATTCTATATATATTATTTAATTATTTTCAAAAATTTATTTGAAGCAGAGACATTACAATATCTCATTTGATGGATTGTAGGACCCACCAAATAGCTACTTGTCAGATCTATCTTCCTCGAATGAGGGAAATATGGGAACGGTAGATGAAAGTTTGACATGTAGTATGGCTAAAATAGGGAGATCAACTAGAGGTCAAAAGATTAGAAAAAAATTCAATAAACGCATGCAATTTTTCCTTGCTAAAGGGGGGTCTATTGGAGATTTTCCAGCAAGCCAGTTCTAACTGTATGTTTGTCATTGATGACAACATATGGAAAGTAGCATGTGTGGAAGACTTATGCAGTAATCTTTTAGTATATGTAGCATAGACATGATATCAACATGATATCATGGGTGCAGAGGTTAACTGTTAGTACAGAAAGTTACATAGCCACTGGTGTCAACAGTGTTCCTGACAGAGCAACAGACAATGTTCTGTGTATGGTTGTTGGTACAGTTATCATGGAGCTTTGTGAACTTGGATATATGTTGAGGACATGTTATTAATGTTACATTCATGGACACAGAGTCTGATGATCAATAGAAGTAAAGTTATGCAGTCACTATTCACCAATTGTAGTTTCTTGTGTTTGTTCAGAAGAGCTGACAGAGATTGTATTGGTTCTAGAGTTGCACCTATCATTTTGGTATGTGCCCTTGGATTTAAGCTTGGAGAATAGTTAGTGATTTTTAGTTAAGAGTGCATGAAGTAACTCAGCTTGAGGAGAAAGATCCAGTTGTTTTGGTAGAGCTGACAGTGTGTAGCGTGTGTCTACAATTATCTTATTAGACAGGTCCTAGAATGTGTTGCATGCTTAGTAGAGCTGACTAAATTTCTATTGGATTTTGTTATGGTTTCTCTAATATGATTTCAAGGTGGTTTTAACAGGCTAACTTGATTATATCATTTAGAGGAAAGATATTTATAGGTAGTCATTTGTGATTACTTGAGTGTGGTTCATGGTTGTTAGTAAGAGCATAGTAGAGTGTGCGAAGTGTTGAGCCATCAGAAGAAGGTCTATGTGACCAAGTAAAGTATTTGTGCCATACATTGGAACTGATCCTAATAGTAGGTCAAAGCGGAATTCACCAAGATCTAGATATAGTGTATATTTGTTAAATAGAAGGTTGTAGCCTTCACCCCTTTAAGCAGTGTGCTCTCGGATAGTGCATCCTCTCCCCTAACAGGGACTATTGTAAAAGAATCCTAACAGGATCTAACCCTTGACAAGGTCTACTGTACTAAATATATTATAAAGCAACTCCTAACAGGGTTAAGGATCTTCTAACAAGGATCATAATACACTAGTGTTGAATATTAGTGGGTGTCAATTCCCACCAGGGTTTTTACCTATTTGGGTTTCCCCGTAATGAAAATATTGGTGTTGTGTTCAAGTGTTCTTTCATTTTTTTTATGCTTTATGTTTAAGTATACTTAATTGGATAAAGAATTGAAACTTGTAGATAACAGATTCACCCCCCCCCCCTCTCAGTTATCTCTTGGGAATATTCCTAACAACTGGTATTAGAGCCAAGTGCCTCAGAGAGAATGTTTAATAGCTTGAGGTTGATTAGATGGCATTCTTTAGAAAAGAAAGTCCTAAATTTGATGGAGAGAATTATCTTGATTGGAAGAACAAGATGGTGACTTATTTGCAGTGCATTTCTTTTGAAGTTTTTGATGTAAGTATCAAAGCAGTCAAGATCCCTAATTTAGAATACCTTACAAATGATGATGCTATTGATAAGAAAAAGGAATTATTTCATCAGAATGCAATATCCAAAGAAGTTCTTATCAGTGCCCTATCTGATAGTGTGTTTTTAGAAATAAAGAAGATAGATACAGCCAAAAAAATATGGAAGTACCTAGAAGACATATTTGAAGGAGACAAACAAGAAAAGGATGCACATAGAAAGACATGGAAGAAAAGATACAATGCATTAGAGATGCTGCCTAAAGAAAACATCAAAGCTTACAATCAAAGGATCAATGAAGCATTTGTTGGAATCAAGAACAATGGTGGAGAGATCTTAGAAGAAGACATCATGGACAAATTGATGACTACTCTCACTCCTGAATATGAAAACAAGCTCAACATCCTTGATGAGACCATGCAACTTACATCAAATTTCAAGAGAGAGACCTTGATCAGCAAAATCTCAGCCTTTGAGATTTCAAGATTGAAGACATAACCTAAAAGTGAGACATCCTTCAAAGCAACAGTTTATGGTAAGACATATGCAAACACTTCTGGTAATTTTGATGATGATGATGAAGAGAAAACACTAGATGATTTCATTTCTATGATTGCCAAAAGAGAAAAGAAATGAAAAGGAAAATATGAAGGTCAATTTCCATTTAAATGCTTTTCATGTAATAAGATTGGTCACTTTGCATCTAAATGTCCCTTAAGAGCTAGAAAGTTCAAAAATGACTACAAGCCAAAATTCTCTAAGGGATGTTACTATGTTGGAGATGGAGTTTCAGATGATGATTCAGTTGAAGAAGAAATTGGATTTATTGCTATCATAGAGAAAATGAACAATAAAACAAATCATGAAGATAAGAAAGAGAATCAAGAGCTAGCATTGATTTCACAAGCTGATATAAGGACAAACTAGATTATAGATAGTGGTTGTTCACATGACATGACAGGTGATAAAAGTAGGTTTGTTCATCTGGACAAATACAATGGTGGCATGGTTAGATTTGGAGATAACACTCCTAAGCCCATAGTTGGTAGAGGAGCCATCACCTTGGATGGAAAGAATAGTACTGATGATGTTCTCTATGTAGATGGTTTGAAACATAACCTTCTTAGTGTTGGGCAGTTACTTGGAAAGGGTTATTAGTTGGAGTTCAAAGATGACAAATGCTTCATTAACAACAAGGATGGTGTTATGATTGCATCAGGCTTAAAGACTAAAGGTAATGTTTTCCAACTCAATTCAGAAGCAAGTTGTTTTGTTGCTAAATTTGATGACAGTTGGTTGTGGCATAAAAGACTATGTCATATCAATTTTGATAACATAGTAAAGATAAGCAATGTAAAGGCAATAAGAGATCTACTTAGCATAGCAAAACTAGTTGATACTATATGCAGGGAATGTGTGATGGGAAAGCATGTGAGAAACTCATTCAGGAGCAAGCACAATTCAACAGAGAACAAGTTGGATCTGATTCATATAGACCTATGTGGTCCAACTTAAACAAGATCATACTATGGTGAAAGGTATTTCATTTTGTTTGTTGATGATTATACTAGGATGATGTGGGTTACATTCTTGAAAGATAAGTCAAAAGCATTTGAGAAGTTCAAAATATTCAAAACTAAGGTTGAAAATGAATCTGGACTAAAGATAAAATGTTTGAGATCGAATAGAGGAGGAGAATTCACCTCTGACAGATTCTATGAGTACTGCAAAGAACATAGCATAAAGAGATAGTTGAGTGCACCTAGAACCCCTCAGTAGAATGGAATTGTAGAAAGAAGGAATAGGATCATCCTTGATACATCACATACCATCATGATTGAAGGAAAATTTTCACACACCTATTGGAGAGATGTGGTCAATACAACAGTCTACACCATCAATACAATTCAATTGAGGCCTAATGCTGACAAAACACCATATGAGCTATGGTTTGGTAATGTTCCCATAGTAAAATACTTCAAAATATTTGGAAGCAAGTGCTACAGCAAGAGGGATGAAGCACTAGGCAAGTTTGATGCAAGAAGTGATGAAGGTATTTTCCTTGGTTACTCTACTAAAAGTAAAGCTTATAGATGTTTCAATTTAAGATTGAAAAAGACCATTGAAAGTTCTCATGTTAAGATTGATGAAAATTTTATGGTTCAAGAAAGATATCATGATTACTCACCCATGATTGAAGAAGAACCCAAACCCTCCACTAGTGAGACAGTGATTGAAGAAATGTTTGATAGTATTGATGTGTTATTCAATGACCCTGAGACAAGTGAAGAAGAAACTCCTAAGGTTGATGAGTCAACATCACCTAAGGTTCCAAATTTTACATCCAAAAACTATTCCAAGAAAGACATCATTAGTGATCAGAGTGGAAAAGTCTTAACTAGATCACAAGAAAAGAACTCAGCCAGTAGTTAACTATTAGTACAAAAAGTTATATAGCAACTGGTGTCAGTAGTGTTCCTCACAAAGCAATAGAAAGTGTTCTATGTATGGTTTTTCGTATAGTTATCATGGAGCCTTGCACACTTGGATATATGTTGAGGACATGTTAGTAATATTACATTCATGGATGCAGAGTCTAATGATTAGTAGAAGTAAAGTTATGCAGTCACTATTCACTAGTAGCAGTTTCCTGTGTTTATTCAGAAGAGCCGACAGAGATTGTATTGGTTTTGGATTTGCACCTATCATTTTGTTATGTTCCCTTGGATTTAAGCTTGGAGAATAGTTAGTGATGTTTGGTTAAGAGAGCATGAATTAATTCATCTTGAGGAGAAAGATCCAGTTGTTTTGGTAGAGCTGTCAGTGTGTAGCGTGTGTCTACAATTATCTTATTACACAGGTCCCAGAATGTGTTGCATGCTTAGTAGAGCCAACTGAATTTCTATTAGAGTTTGTTATGGTTTCTATAATATGATTTCAAGGTGGTTCTAACAGGCTGACTTGATTATATCATTTAGAGGAAATATATTTATAGGTAGTCATTTGTGATTTCTTGAGTGTGGTTCATGGTTGTTAGTAAGAGTAGAGAAGAGTGTGCGAAGTTTTAAGCCATCAGAAGAAGGTATATGTGACCAAGTAAAGTATTTTTTCTATACATTGGAATTGATCCTGACAACAAGTCAAAGTGTAGTTCATCAAGATCCAGATATAGTGTATATCTGTTAAATAGAAGGTTGTAGCCTTCACCCCTTTGAGCTATGTGCTCTTGGATAGTGCATCCTCTCCCCTAATAGGGACTATTATAAAAGACTCCTAACAAGGTCTGACCCTTGACCAGGTCTACTGTACTAAATATATTGTAAAGAAACTCCTAATAGGGTTAAGGATCTTCTAACAAGAATCATAATACACTAGTGCAGAATATTAGTGGGTGTCAATTCCCACCAGGGTTTTTACCTATTTGGGTTTCCCCGTAACCAAAATATTTGTGTTGTGTTCAAGTGTTGTTTCATTGTGTTTATGCTTTATGTTTAAGTATACTTAATTGGATAAAGAATTGAAACTTGTAAATAATTGATTCACACCCCCCCCCTCTTAGTTATCTCTTGGGACTATTCCTAACAGGGTCATGTTCTTATGATGATGAGACCAAAGGAGACATCAAGGTGCCCTTTCAGTACACACATCTTGAGAAAGAATGGGTACCCAATGAGCTACCTCCAATTAAAATTGATTTTTGTGTTAACAAGAGGATATATCGCATAGCTCCATCCTCATTACATAGTCTGGGCCTATTTTCCATGGATGAGATAAAGGTATGTTACAACAAAGTTGTTGAATTGATGGAGTATGTCGGACCTTGTTACAATTACAATGATTGGATGCAGATTGTTCAATATAAAAAAAGTATGCGTACGTATGCACTATCAGAAAATTATATTCAATGGATAGAAAATGATCAAAGAAAAAGATTTTCTATGTACATTGATGGGAGACCAAAAGCAACAGGGAATATTATGGGTTTTATAAATAGTACACAACCTTCCTCAACTAATAAGCAACCCAATTGTATATTTGAGGCGTGTGAGGGGAATCATGTTTTTGTATGTGCGATAAAATCAATAAGTGCAAGGGAAGAACTGCTAATAGATTACCATTTAAATTGCATAGATACAAACAAAGTTACTATAAAGAGGGTGGTAAGTACTATATACCATTTAAACTAACCTCTAGTTTATGACTCCAATATACCATTTTATTAATAATTTTTTTCGCTGAAGTTTTTATATTTAATATTTGTCACAGGACAACATGGATCCCCCACATGATAGAGACTGCGAGGATGCTCCTCCCACCCATTCTTCAGCAACGGTAAACCTTTTTGTAATTGTACAAATTAGATGCTTGAAAAATGTCATTTTATTATGTTATTTTATTTAGGGTTTTGAAGTTATTCTGATAGTTTTACTGATATTTTTTTCACAAATTGATGTTCAAGATAGGGGAAAAGCACCTGCAACAACAGAGGTGATAGTTGTAGATATAGAGGAGGATGTCCTAGAAATCCCTAATATAATAAATACCGTGAAGAAAAAACTAAAAAAAATCAATGCAAAAATTATTAGCATTTTGGAAGATGCAAATCCAACTGAGGAGATACTAAAGAGGATAGATGAATTGATGGCACAAGCACGTCACTTTGAAGTAAGCAGTAATGAATCTTTAGTTATAACAAAAGATCAATAAAGGTTTATATTTTATACTCTTTTATGTTATGAACTAAAATATGTATGTGTTCTTGTTACAAGATTTTTTGTTTGCTACCTGGTCATGGACATCGCAGTGAGGCCGGTACTAGCAGAGCTCCGGCCACCTCAACTAAAATAATCCTTAAGTTAACAAGTTACATGGAATTTTTTGTTTGGAACATTCAAAAACTTCATTGGAATTACTTATTAGAAGTGTATGTTTTTCATTGGACTTACTGATACCGTAGATATAGCTATAGGAAAAGGTATAGGTACAACAAATTCAAAATTTCTAAGAAAATTTTTGCTCAAACTTTATTGAAAGCTACTCTTACTTTTATTATTTCAGAATGTCTTTGCTAACAATGTATTGTTCAAGTGATCAAGTGTAGGTGACTCCTCCTAGGAGGTCGACCAATGTCCATTCGAGATTTCTGAGTGCAATGTCGGCAATAATGGGCATGCAAACATTGACGCCTTCATGGTCTATGCCTAGTAAATCCTTGTTTTCTATATTTGGTTGTGTTAATTATGATTTGATAATTTGTACTTTAATCTTGGGTGCATCTCATAATGGATTAATTTTTTGGAGTAGGAGATACACCAGCGTTGTCTGCTATGCTAAATATAGATCAAAGTACCTATATTAGTGATAATTCACCATCATTTCCTAGATCTACCTATGTTTATAGCACATGAGTTATGCAGATGTCATTTTTGAATGACGATAAAGAATTGATACCTTTAAAAAGTCCTAAGCTTCCAAGTACTTTAAAATTATTATTATTTATATTGTAATATGCATTTACCTATTCATAGCAAGTTTTGGATTGATGATCCCATGACATTTTTGCAGGAAATGATTCTTTTTATAAGACACTTTATGACTTCACATTGAAGATATTTGGGCCCACCATACATACAAGGTGGAACATCATAAGTGAACTAACCCTATCCCACTATTTTTATATCATATCATTAATTGGTACAATATTATTCCTTTCATTCAGGCCTTTTCTTTTACTATATTCAAGGTACACAACTTTAGTTTATTTTTCTCTCTAATAATTTTATGTTTTTTCTTAAAAGGTGAAACTTGAAAGATAAAAAATTAAAAGATCATCTCATTAAAGATTTAGAGTATGAGTTTGGTAGTAATATTTTTTAGGAGAAGAAAATTTTAGAAAAATATGCCAAACATCTTAAGATTATAAGGGCCTCATATAGAAGGAGTCTCGTCCAGAACCCAAAGTATGAGCGTCCTCCCTTTATTCCAGTGAGGGATTGAAATGAGTTCATTTTGGATGCAAAGGAGAAAGGGGATGCTCAAAGAGGAATTACACCAACAAATGAGAGAAGAAGGTATATGATAGTATTAACTACTAGTAAAATGTAATAATGCACTAATTAGTGATCTTTATATCTATATCATCTAACATATTTCAAACTTTTCATAGGTTGCAAGACACATCAAAGGCAACAAAGGTGAGACTGCAAAAGATTGGGCAGCACAAACTTGGCTCTGATGGATATTCAAAAATTAAAGCATGAATTTTAAGTAGCAGTAAATGAATTCTAGATCAAAATTATTTATAAAATACAAATAATTTTGTTTAATCAAAAAATATAGGGCTCAAAATTTAATTTAGAGGCCACGACATAACACAAAAAAATTGCCTTCAAGGAAGGCTATCAAGCAATGGCTGAACGCCTACACCAAGCTTCCACTGGCCCAACCCAAGAGTCTCCTGCACTAGTTGAATAGGTAAATATGCCAAAAAATATATATTTGAAATTGAATACTTGAGCAACAATCTATTTGATGTTAATTTCAAACATAAATTGACTATTTTTGTTTTTAAAAAGCAAACAATGATAATAATGTGCATGACATTGTAATTCAGCCTTTTAATCCTAACACAGAACCTACGCCACATCATGAAGGCCCTAATGTGCATCATAGTGTCGATGGAGGTGTTCATTTGCAATTGAAAATTAATTATGTAATTATTTATACAATTTAACATCTTAAATTGAAATTGGTGTAACCTTTTTTGTGTATATTTTAGAGCATATAGAATGTCATGCTGAATGAGTGGAGGATGTTCAGAGTGATCAACATGTAGATGATGTGGAACATTCAGGTAAAGAAAACCTATGTTTTTTTCTTTTAAATTTCTTTTTTGATTTATAGTTTTTTTAATTAATGAAATACTTGTAACACTAATATAAAATGGTGTGAATTTAACCCATGACGTAGTTGTTATTGTAGCAAACCCCCCTTTGGCGCAATAGCCTCTTGTTCCTGAATGGATGAGGAGGAGACATGTGTTGGTATTAGAATCAGTAGAGGAAGGAAATGATGAGGATATCGATGCTCCTCTTAGCCTTAAATGTTTATGAATGATGTGTTAATCAATTATTCATGAATGTTGTGTGTTAATGAATTTTATGTGTTAATGAATGTTATGTGATTATAATGATTGAATGTTATATTTCAAAAATGGATGAATGAATGAATGAATGTTATTAGATGTTAATGGGGAATTTAGAGTGATGTTAGGGGGGGAGGGGCCAAATGAGCTTCCACCTTCATGTGGTTAGCCTTGTTAAGTAGAGAATATTAAACTATTCTCGAAACCAAGTGAAGCTCAAACTAAACCAATGATGTAGATTCAATGGCCAAAAACACCTACTTCTTATTCTATATGACTGCATGGATATGGTTTTTCTTTTAGATTAAGAAAACTTATTAGATAATAAGATGGAGTTGTGATATGATTTTCTATTTTTCTTTTTGATTCAATGTATTGTATGAGTAAGCTATCTATGTAAAAAAACATGTAGATAAATAAATGTGACCCTGAGCTCTAACATCATTTTTTAACTCTCCCTATAGGCCTTTTGGATGGTGAAGTAACTAGAACCAAAGTTGAAAAGGAAACTAAGGACGCTGCCAACAACTATGGGATTCATCAATCTAGGCAATGACAGGTTCCATTTCTTTATTTCCATTTCATATTTTCGTGCATATGTTTACTTTTGTAAATGCATGTTTTTTGAGTTATTTTCATAGCTTGTGTGGGATATGAACTTTTCTTTGATGAATAAAAGAATTTTTAATGCAAATAATTGTATAATTTTCTATTTTTATACAACTTATCTCCACACATAGCAAGTATGGCTCCAAGGATCATTTCTCTTGATCCAATACACACCTTGACCTATCAAAGTGAAAAAACCATGTGTGGTGCCACTAACCACTCCACATCATTGAAAACAACTCATTGTCCCTCAATCCAATCAATGGTCGATCCAACAAAGAAACCCCAACAACTCACAATCCCATAACCGGGTGTTCACTAGGCCTAATCTCCTAGTAGCCTACCAAACCCATTTTCCAATGATTTTTCAAAACTTTCCCAAAGGACTCAGAAAAAAAATCATATATTTGAGTACCCTTTTCAGGGTTTTTCAATATATCTGAAAACTAGATATGACTCCTCTGGACCAACTGCCCAAACAAAGACTGGTTCACTATGGTTACCCCTCCATTAGGCCTCCTTTTTCAAAGAAACTACTATCTCCTCCACTAACCAGACTTCCTTACCTATGCACAAATTCTAGATACCCTACAAAACTAAGGATTTTCACATTTTCAAGGTTGGCCAACAAGTTCTAATGTTTCATTTACCAAACCCTCTATTTGAGGACAAATACCCTAGGGCTTGTTCAAATAAACACTTCCACACCTTTATGGACCCCTTAAAGGGATTTAACATCATCCCCTAACCATATAATGACTATCCAAACAAATAAAAGTCATCCTCCAATGGGCATATCATCTAGACCATGATTGGTCCAATTTAAGTGACCCTTGAGATAGCAATTCCCAAGCAATCATCAAATGTTCTTTAACTTTCCTATCCTACCCTGTATCCAAATACATTGAAAACATATATTCCTTATTTTCATAGACTTCATCTTCCATAAATCCTTCCATTCTTGGAGGTTTGGGTCACCAAAGTCCACCAACTTATCTAGAATAATTCACTCTCATCCTCTACACTATTTAGGAACTATCAACCTTAGAAGTGTTTCAACACACCAAAAACTCCTCAAGACCCTTTAAAATTAATTAAGGGACATAACCTATCATTTACCATCCATCCTACATATTTATACCCAGAGTGGAGGATCATACCAATCCAATATTGAAACAATCCAAGTGACTGTGACCCCTACTCACTGTTCAGGGACAGTTAACACAAAAACAGAAGGTTTACATCTTCTATGGTCCATAGTATAGTTGAAAATAATGAGGGAAAGAAAAGAATTTATCAGACAAACTCATATCCATTCACAAGAACCATAGAGAAGCATGTAAAGTTAGTGTGTTCTTCTAGGCATAACCCATGAGGGTACAGTCAGAGGATTTGATGGTAAAAATGCTTCTCTATAGTTCTTGTGAATGGATATGAGTTTGTCTGATACATTTTGTTCTTTCCCTCATTATTTTAAACTATACTATGGACCATATAAGATGTAAAGTAACTCATTTCTCTATGGTTCTTGTGAATGAATATGAGTTTTTCTGATACATTTTTTTCTAATCCATCCTACTCATTTATACCCAGAGTGGAGGATCATACCAATCCAATATTGCAACAATCCAAGTGACTGTGACCCCTGCTCACTGTTGAGGGATATTTAACACAAAAATGGAGGGTTTACATCTTCTATGGTCCATAGTATAGTTTAAAAAAATGAGGGAAAGAACAAAATGTATCAGACAAACTCATATCCATTCACAAGAACCATAGAGAAGCATGTAAAGTTAGTGTATTCTACCAGGCATAACCCGTGAGGGTACAGTCAAAGGATTTGATGGTAAAAATTCTTCTCTATGATTCTTGTGAATGGATATGAGTTTTTCTGATACATTTTTTTCTTTCCCTCATTATTTTAAACTATACTATGGACCATAGAACATGTAAATTAAATAACTCATTTCTCTATGGTTCTTGTGAATGGATATGAGTTTATCTGATACATTTTGTTTTGATCCATCATACTCATTTATACCTAGAGTGGAGGATCATACCAATCCAATATTGTAACAATCTAAGTGACTGTGACCCCTGCTCACTATTTAGGGAAAGTTAACACAAAAATGAAGGGTTTACATCTTCTATGGTCCATAGTATAGTTTAAAATAATGAGGGAAAGAACAAAATGTATCAGACAAACTCATATCCATTCACAAGAACCATAGAGAAGCATCTAAAATTAGTGTATTCTACCAGGCATAACCCATGAGGGTACAATCAGAGGATTTGATGGTAAAACTGCTTCTCTATGGTTCTTGTGAATGGATATGAGTTTGTCTGATACATTTTGTTCTTTCCCTCATTATTTTAAACTATACTATGGACCATAGAAGATGTAAATTAAGTAAGCCATTTTTCTATGGTTCTTGTGAATGGATATGAGTTTTTCTGATACATTTTGTTCTTTCCCTCATTATTTTAAACTATACTATGGACCATAGAAGATGTAAATTAAGTAAGCCATTTCTCTATGGTTCTTGTGAATGGATATGAGTTTGTCTAATACATTTTGTTCTTTCCCTCATTATTTTAAACTATACTATGGACCATAGAAGATGTAAATTAAGTAAGCCATTTCTCTATGGTTCTTGTGAATGGATATGAGTTTATCTAATACATTTTGTTCTGGTCCATCCTATTCATTTATACCCAAAGTGGAGGATCATACCAATCCAATATTGCAACAATCCAAGTGACTGTGACCCCTTCTCACTGTTCAGGGGTAGCTGACACAAAAATGGAGGGTTTTCATCTTCTATGGTCCATAGTATAGTTTAATACAATGAGGGAAAGAACAAAATGTATCAAACAAACTCATATCCATTCACAAGAACCATAGAGAAGCATATAAAGTTAGTGTATTTTGCCAGGCATAACCCGTGAGGTACAGTCAGAGGATTTGATGGTAAAAATGCTTCTCTATGGTTCTTGTGAATGGATATGGGTTTTTCTGATACATTTTGTTCTTTCCCTCATTATTTTAAACTATACTATGGACCATAGAAGATTTAAATTGAGTAACTCATTTCTCTATGGTTCTTGTGAATGGATATGAGTTTGTCTGATACATTTTATTCTGATCCATCCTACTCATTTCTACCCAGAGTGGAGGATCATACCAATCCAATATTGTAACAATACAAGTGACTGTGACCCCTACTCATTGTTCAGGGATAGTTAACACAAAAATAGAGGGTTTTCATCTTCTATGGTCCATAGTATAGTTTAAAATAATGAGGGAAATAACAAAATGTATCAGACAAACTCATATCCATTCACAAGAACCATAGAGAATTATTTTTACCATCAAATCCTCTGATTGCACCCTCATGGGTTATGCAAGAATTATTTTTACCATCAAATCCTCTGATTGCACCCTCATGGGTTATGCCTGATAGAATACACTAACTTTACATGCTTCTCTATGGTTCTTGTGAATGGATATGAGTTTTTTTGATACATTTTATTCTTTTCCTCATTATTTTAAGCTATACTATGGACCATAGAAGATGTAAATTAAGTAACTCATTTCTCTATGGCTCTTGTGAATGGATATAAGTTTGTCTGATATATTTTTTTTTGATCCATCCTACTCATTTATACCCAGAGTGGAGGATCATACCAATCCAATATTGCAACAATTCAAGTGACTATGACCCCTGCTCACTGTTCAGGGATAGTTAACACAAAAATGAAGGGTTTACATCTTCTACGGTCCATAGTATAGTTTAAAATAATGAGGGAAAGAAAAAAATGTATCAAACAAACTCATATCCATTCACAAGAACCATAGACAAGCATGTAAAGTTAGTGTATTCTGCTAGGCATAACCCATGAGGGTACAGTCAAAGGATTTGATGGTAAAAATGCTTCTCTATGGTTCTTTTGAATGGATGTGAGTTTGTCAATACATTTTGTTCTTTCCCTCATTATTTTAAACTATACTATGGACCATAGAAGATGTAAATTAAGTAACTGATTTCTCTATGGTTCTTGTGAATGGATATGAATTTGCCTGATAAATTTTGTTTTGATCCACCCTACTCATTTATACCCAAAGTCGAGGATCATACCAATCCAATATTGTAACAATCCAAGTGACTATGACCCCTACTCACTATCCAGGGACAGTTTACATAAAAATAGAGGGTTGACATCTTCTATGGTCCATAGTATAGCTTAAAATAATGAGGGAAAGAACAAAATGTATCAGCCAAACTCATATCCATTCACAAGAACCATAGATTTGATAATATATTAATATAATAGATTTGATAATATATTTTATTTTTAAAAAAAATTGAATTTTCTGTCAAATTTTTTACCATCATAGAAATGTAGTTTCGACGAGAATGTTATACTCTCGATGAATGTTTCGACCATCTGTCATCGCTATTTCAGCCAGAATTATATGATTCTTTCGACCAACATTTGTCGAAGAAGATGAAACATATGTTGACAATTATTCCATATTGAAGTAATTATTTCGACATTCGTTCAGTTGATAATTTGATGATTATAAAGGTCGCATTTATGAAAAACATATTATGTGTTGAATAATCGATGAAAATTTTTTGACAATAGTGATGGTCGTTTGGTCGACCACTTTGCATCGAAAAATAGAGTATTCCTTGTTGAAAAACAAGGTAAAATTTACTTGTGATTTGATGCATTTAGGTTGGTTGGATCTATTACTCTCTAATTAGGCTTTTAGTCAATCTCTTTGTATATCTATGTATATTCTCTTTATATATATTCAAGCTATATGCCTTTTACAAAAAAAAAAATTTCAAGGTATTGAAGTTTCTAGGAAGTTTATACATTGTATGATAGCTCACTATTTCTGTCAGAAAGTAAACTTACTCTTGTAATTAAATTACAACTACATTTAAATTTAATGTATTATTAAATTGGAATATTTAAACCTTGAAGAACCCCATTAAAGATAGAATATTGACTTTCTATATCATTTTAGAACATTGTGAACCTATGAGTAGTAAGGGAATGAAGATGTTAGATTAATTATGGGATAATCCATCATTTAAATACTATAAAAATAAAATGAAGAGGATATTAGAATTCTTTTAGGGCACCATATAGAGACATTGATTTACATATGTAGCACACATCTTACATGGTGAACCAACCACTTATAATGTCCTAGTAAAGATACATAAGTTTCAACTTCCAAATTTGACATAGAATCTTCTCTAGTCTTAATCCTCACACAATTCATCATATTAAAAAAAAATGAGTGACTAATTTCCTTCTAATATATTTTCTCTTTCATTGCACAAACGTGAGAGACAGAGTGATCAACAATGCCATATTCTATGTGTACATGTTAAAAGGGAAAGAGCAGCTTATAAATAGCCCTAATAGTCAATATGAATCTTAAGAATCATTTGTTTCTTTTAATTAAATGTTCAGTATTTTGACACAAGAACATACTAATATTCCTTTATTTTGAAAATATATAATTAATTTACCATTGTACCATTGCATTAACCCTTTGAGGAAATACAATTCAAATTAGCATAATGCCACATAAATTATACCTTCAAGAACACAAAAGAAATAATAACTAGATATAAAGAAATAAATACCATTATATATGGGAAAACCTTTTTAGGTAAAAAAATAACTCTGAAGCATCAAACCAATATATTGATCTAAAATAAGTAAGTTACAATACACTTTCACCTTCATAGCCTTAACATGGATATTACATCTTTTCTTCTCTATAGAAACACAAACAACATACTAGGTCTAAAAATAATCACCTTGTCCTTCTTCTATGAATAATATAGAAAATACTCAATGATATACAAGCTAGGTGCCCAAAATTTAATTCTCCAATTTTAACAAAGAGAAAATATGAAAAAAGCACACCATGCAAGGCCCCAAATTCTTCCTACGATTAGAAACAAAGTGATCCTCATCCTTGGGCATCCACCTTAAATAAAAGCACTAATATCTATTTCTCAAGCACCAATGAAAAATAAAAAGAAAAATAATGTTTTCTTTACTTTTATGTAGTAATAAAATTACACAAGTCTCTCTTGTAAAAAATCTTGAGCAGGAAATATTTGACTTTCATCCTCTAAATCATGGGACCTCAAAAGTGGGTTCTTATATCCTAAAATATAGGGATTGCTCCATTTCTAATTTCCTACACAATAAGAAACATGTCAAACACATCACCTTCCATGTAGGATGCCACTTCTCTAAGAGGAGCCACAAGTTGAATGGAAAACATAGGAAATAATCAACTTAAGATAAATAAATATGCACCGAAATAGTTAATTACATTAATTATCAATGTTAGGACTAAAAGGTTAAGACACTTTAATCCCAACATTCTCTGACTTGTTGAAGACTTATCAAGATTCTAGTACAAATCATAAAATACTACCTCAACTCAACTATGTTCATTTTCTTTATAAATGCATCAATATAATTTAAAACCCATTACTCAAGCACGATTTTGAAATTTAAAAATTTTGCAAAAACAAGATTGACATAAATATTCAAAAACGTCATCTAAAACAATCATAACTAATTGCTTTCATTTGATTGACGGAATCCACATGATTAGAAAAAGCATTTCTTTTTAAGAACAAATGCTAAACCATGCAATCATCCATACCTCTAACGTATTAAAAAGAGAAGAAAAACACATAGTTACAAAAATGAATCTAACTCATAAAATATAATGAATCTCCATGTGAAAGCCTTTCAATATATAATATACACATTGTACAATAAGGTGAACCTACAAGAACATAAAGGAGATCTAACAATAAAATCAGAATGGAAATGATGCAAGTTCAATTCACCAAAATGTACAATATGGTGAACCTAAAAGCACACAAAGGAAATATTGTTGGCAATTTGGTTAAGGGGATATCATAGGGTTGTCATTTATGGAAACATATAGACACATTTTGGTTAGTTATATTTTAACTGAAATCTAGACAATGGATACTTAGAAATTGTCTAAGTATAAGGCAGTTTACAATGAACAAATACTAAGATCTATTTAGTGAGGTTTACTATTGATAGTTGGGCTTTGGTGAGCTTCAATACAGATAGTATGAACATAATTTATGATGTGCACAATTGTGCTAAAGAAGATATCATGTTTTGGTTATGATTTTTGAAGTTTTTCTAAGACAGTAAGTATATTGCAGAAACAGGGCAAGTTAGAGTATATCGAGTTATGGCTAACAAGTTACATTTTGATTGTGAAATAAAATTATGAAATAGTTTGGGATGACATCCTATAATTCCATCCTAACTTGATAGAATGAGATATTAAATTTTTGGTAACGAATGCTTAAGTTGAAAGCCGACTAGTTAAAGAGAAAGGTATAAAGAAAGACACTTTTGCTTAACCGAGATGGCCAATTGTATTGTAAAAATATGATTGACATATGTGCACTATATATGTTATGTATAGATGTGAATTTGATGGTCATAGCAGAGAAGAATAGTTGTATGACTGTTTGTATGCGAGCACTTACAAGGACTAATCAGATATTAAAGATATCAGCAGCAGTCAAAGTTTTGTATTGCAAAGTTGTATATGTATTGTATGTGCAATGAGAACTTTGTATAAACAGTATGATCTATTTTTTGTATTGTATGATTGAATCCTCATAGGGTCCTCTCACAAGGATAGATACACTATGCAGATGTAATAGAATCTTAATAGGTCCAATATCTTTCACAAGATACTTTTGATTAGTTGATCATTTTGTGGGTACCATTCCCACCAGGGTTTCCCTAGTTAAAAAAATATGGTGTTATTGTTGGCAATTTGGCTAATGTGGATGCATAGATGTTTTCATTATGGAAACATATGATCTCTATTGAGAGCACACAATCTGGAATGCAAGTATGGCAAGTTGAAGGAAGAAATTGTCCAAGTATGGATACAGTGATCCTGACAGAGCACCCAATGAAGATTTAGTTGGTGACGTCCCCTGGAGCAATATTTTTGTTTGCGTAGTTAACTAAAGCTTCTACAGAGTATGAGGATACCCCATCTCAGTGTGCATAAATTTTGGAGTAGTACGGATGAAGTTATTCGAAGTTTACTGAAGATAGTTTTTGCAGACAAAATAGTTTTGGAGACAGTATTAGTAAAAGAGTTAAGGGATTATTTTTGCTTGTCAAAATAATGACTTAACATTATAAAGGGATGACATCCTAGATTTTTACTCTTGGATAAAGATTTTGGAAGCCAACCATATAAATTTATTAGCTCTAATAACTCATATATTAGGCATACTTGAAATGTAATGAAAGAGAATGTGATGTGTAAAAAGAAAGAAAAGGATAACTTGCGATAGTTGTATATTGTGATAGCAGCAAAGGCTATTGATGCGAAGTTGTAAGCAGTACCATACTACAGTCAGAAACATTTTGTATTACCTATTTGGGCAGTGAGCTCAGTCGGTGATCAGGTTTTGTAATCTAACTCCTAACAGGGTTAAGGCTTCTAATAAGGCCTAAAGTCCTTTAACCAGGACAGATCTACTATATATTGTAAATTGACTCCTAACAGGGTCCAATATCCCTAACAGGATACTTTTGATTAGTGATCTTTGTGGGTACCATCCCCACCGGGGTTTTCCCTTGGCCAGGGTTTCCTCGAGAACATATCATTGTTATGAGTTCTTTCTATTTACTGCTATGTTTGTTAATCAGCTTGATAAACTTTGTATGCACTAAAGTAATCTGTTATATCCATAAGTGGGCAAAAAAAAAAGTTTGTGAAATACTTATTCACCCCCCCCCCTCTCAGTATTTCCTATTTCTAACAATTGGTATCAGAGCACAGTTACTCGGAGAAGGAACATTCAAGGAAAGCTTAGCAGCTTGAGTAAGATCTCTATGGATATGGATCAACTTCAGAAGAATCTTGAAGAAGCTCTTGAATAGATTGATATGCTTACTGATGAAAGAAACTCCTTAAGAAGAAAATATGAAGATGCAAAGAATGCTATTGACAAATTAAAAGGTAAGATTGAAGATCTGAAATCTGAAAAGAAATCTGATATGCTTGTTGAAGATTGCAATGAATTAGAAAAAGAAAATGAGATCCTTAAGCATGAGCTGAAGATAGTAAATCTGAAGCTTAGTATGAAAGATGGAAATTTAAGATCTGATAATGAAAAATTGAAAATTGAGAATGAAGATCTGAGATCAAGACTTGAGAAGGAAATATCCGAATCTAAAAAAGTAAAAGTGCAGTATGTGGAACTTGAGAAGTATAATAAAATTGTGAAAGGTGAATTAACTCAATCTAAACAACAATTTGAAAGGCTATATTCAAATGGTGATAAGACTGAAAAACAAATTTCTTTTGAAGAACCATTCTTTGATAGGACTAGATTTGGATTTAGTATGTTTAAAACAAACCATGAAAGTAAGAAGCTAGATCTAAAGACATCTAAAAGTGTGGAGGAAATGAAGCTTGATGAGAACACATTGGAAGATCCACCTAAAGAAGAACCACCTAGAGAGAAAGAAGAATCAAAGAAAGAAGAATCAAAATAGGAAGAATCATCTAAAGGTATGCAAAGAGAATTCAAAGGTAGATTTTTTGCTTGTAATACTATTGGGCACATGAAGAGAGATTGCATAGGTAAGCAATTTAAACCTCTTAATGGACATTGTTATAATTGTCATAGTTTTGGACACAGAGCTAACGAATGTAGAAGACCTAAAGTAATTTTGAATAATTATGATACAATGATTGGGAATACTAACAATGCAAATAAGAAATCTATTGAAGAAATGAATCAAAGAAAAGTGGTAGTATGTTTTAGATGCAACAAAGTAGGACATATTGCTAGAAATTGCAGGTCGCAAATTAACCAACAAGGACAGAGATTTGGAAACAATGGAATCATTTGTTAGATATGCAACAAGTTTGGACACTTAGCAAGAGTTTGCAGAATGAACAATGGAGGTTATCATCATAACCCTAACCCTAGGAACAATGCAAGAAGGAATGAAAATGCAGGAAACAAAGAGAAAGGTTGTTGTAGCAATAAAGATGAAGTAAAATTTGATAAAGGTACAGATCAAGGAGGTATATTCAGCACTGAAAGTAGTCAGGAAGGTAATGTAACTAATGGTAAGGATGAATCTTTACCTGACCCTTCTTTAAGTACTTAAATTATGTAAGTTTCTGTAGTTTAGGACTTAGGATTAGTGTAGATTAGGAATTTGAATGAGTTAAGTTTTGCGCAGTTAGATATAGGTTTTTTATGTTGTACTAATGCTATGGTTAAGTGCACAAAAGAAAATATCATGTTTTGCAAGGTCGCAAAAAAGTTTTATGGTTGCAGGTTTGCAGAATCAGCTTTTTGAGGTTTTAGCGGCAAAATGAATGAATGCGATGTCAGATCAAGTTAATATGAAGTGTTATAAGGTTGAAATCAAAGTTATCATGATTAAAAAGTGATTGAAAAGAGATTTGAAAGAATAAAAAGTGAGTTGAGGACAATTTGAAGAAGTTTGGAAGCAGTCTGCAGCGACGATCATACCGAAACCCTAGATTTGCAAAGTTGAGGTATTTTTTGATCTTTAATCAGTTGATAAGATGGATATTTCTATGGTTCATAATGTTAAGGATAAGAATAGACCTAAGATTAAGAAAGAACCAGTAGAACCAACTAAAATTGATAACAAACTAGCAGTATCATTCGTATCAGACGGAGTATTGCACATTGAGAATGTTAAAGGATACTTAGGTTGCAAGTTTGAAACTTTGGGAGATACAGATTTTAGTGATGATTACAGGAAATTGTATAATCAAGACATGTCAATTAAACCAGCTTATGGGCACCTAGAGAACAATGAAATTATCAATTATTCCATGAAGTATGAATTTAATGATGAGGAATGTACCAAGATCATTTTAAGTAGAATCCATAATGGGAAATTATGGATGGAGGATAGAGTTATTGATATAACTACCGACCTAATTCATGATGTTACTGGATTATCAAAAGTTGGAGAGATTCCACTGAATGAAAAGAACATGAGAAAGATTGTTTTAGACAACACTGGATCTAGTTATAATGGTAGAGGAATTGCGATAAGTAAGATTAAGCAAGATGATGTTAGGTACCCTTGCAAGATCCTAACAACTAAATTCTGTGGTAGTTCAAGGGAAGATGACATGGCTATAGGAATGGTTCATGTAGCTTATCTTATGTGTATTGAGAAGAAACAAGTAGACCTATGTGAAATTTTGAAAATTTAGTTATTTGAGAACTTAGAAAAGATTAAGAAGGCTAAGTACACACAGTTTAGGTTTTCATCTCTGATAACCTATATCTTTTTCCATATTTTGAGAAGATTTCCTTACATAGTTGATTGGAGTGACAATGTGAACACAATGGAAAGAATAAACTCAGTCTACATGAAGCACCTAATTGATAAAGTCAATGACAGTGTGAAGCTTGTATTGAAGACTTTTCAGAATATTGTTAAGAACAAATCAAGGATTCCTCAATCCTTAGTTGAAAAGCATAAAGATGACATTTGTTTTATGGTAGACATTGATTTCACCTACATTGAAGCAGTTGAGCCTAGAATGGAATTCATAGACCCTCTTGGCTATGAAGTATCTAAAGCAGAAATAGTAGGATATGTGAATAGACTGTTAAAGTGTGAGTTGGATGGTCATGCAAATAAGTTTGGAACCTATGAAGAGAATTTCAACTCTGCAATAAGTTTGAGAGAAAAGAAGCAATCTAGTAGGAGAGTTGAATCTACTTTGAAGAAAATACTGAAAGAATCAGGTATGTCAAGTCATGATTTTGACATAGCTAAGAAGACTGCAAAAGCCTTGAAGCAAAGTGAAAATCTTGTAATTCTGCCTGAGGCATCTAGTGTAGACCCTGTTGGTCCTATTGCAGTAAAGGTAAAAGTTGAAGTACCTAAAAAAGATGAAGGAGATAAATCTTTTTCTCCTATTCCTAGCAAAAGAGTAAAAGTGAGTGCAACAGGACCCGGCAAGAGACAGAAAGTGATTGTACCACCTGTACCTAGAAAAGTAGTAGAAATTAAAGATGATGATGAAGTTTCAATCAAGAAGAAAACTTGGAAACCAAGAATTGAAAGAGTTAATGAAGATATATTGAAGCATGGAGACTTCACTAAGGTAAATAAATTCTATGATCTATATGGATCATTTGACAGATTGAATTTTGAAAATGCAATGATTACACATATGATTGTGACAGATAAGAAACTTAGCACTATTCATGGTAAGATCCCAGAAGATTTGTATAACAAACTTGTGAATAGAAAATAGAGAGCACAAGAAGAGGACATAAAGATGAGAGAACATGTAATCAGACAGTTCTATAAAGTTGAGGATGAAGATCATTTGAAGAGATTCTTGAAGTCTCTTGGAACTTTATTGAGAACTAAGAGAAGAACAATCCTTATAATGGGAGGCAAAAAGGAGGAAGTACAAAAAGAGACTGAGCAAGCAGTAATGCAAGTTCTTGCAGATATAGTTGTAGGAAAGCATGTTGAATCAGATCCTCAGCAGAAGCAATCAGAGGAACCGCATGCAGAGGAAGTTGGTATTGAAGAAGTCCCATCTTCTTCACATATCAATATTGGCAAAGAATCAATGGATATTGAAGGAACCAAAGTGACACTAGAGTCAGATGATGCAGTATTTCATGATCTAGGAAACATTGTTGACAATATGGCTTTAGAAGAGAAAGAGAAGATTATAGAATCAGAAAAGGATACAGAGGCAGTGGAAGCACCAGCTATATCAGAATCAGTTCCAGCAGAGCAGACAGTTAAAGGTAAACAAATTTTGACAGAGGTCACTACCCCTAGTGCACCTGATAGTAAGAAGAGACAAATTGGTTCAATTTTTGAAGACCTTGGAAAAGAGGTTGAAGATGATGATCAGCTTGAGTTCATCACATCTCTTAATAAAATTATTGGAAAGAATAAGAAGGTGAAGGACCTTGAAGGAAAAGTTAGAGTTTTGATAGAGAAACTTGAGAGTGTGATCAGCACTAAGGCATTTGAATCAGATCCACTTGAGAAAGCTAAAATAGTAATAAACTCTTTTGACTCTGAATTTTCTAACTTAAAGGATATTGCTAGAATAAAAGTTCAGGAAGACTTTGAAGCAGAAATGCAACAAAATTTAAGTGTAAATATTTAAAATGATATTGGTAATTTGGATGTATGCATAAAGAATTTGAGGAAACATTTTGAGACTGGAAAGAGTTTGTATATACAATGCACAAAATTAGTAATCCTAACAGCTAAAGAAGATAAGAAGATTAGAGAGAAGATAGATGCAATTACAGCTGAAACAAACACCTTGACAAGCCCAAATGTAAAGATAAGTTCTGTAGAGAAGAACATAAGGAAGTTAAATGATGAAATCATAATGTTAGCAGAGGAAAAGAATAGAAAGATGCTCAGGATTAATATCTTGAGAGAGCATATCTCAATCAAGACCTCAATTGTTGAAGACCAAATTGAGCAGTGTCTTTCAGCAAAGACATCTTTTCAGAAGTTTAGCTTTAATTCCCTACAAGCTTGTCAGACAGTAGCATACGGATTGAGTACTCTACTCAATGTTGTTGAATCCATCAAGAAGATATGGGAGAAAGATTTTGAATCATCGAAGTTAGAGTTTGGCGACTGTGTTGCAAGCCTACCGGCTTTGCAATAGCTGATAACAAGGTATCAAGTTTTTTTTTAATTTTTGTACACCCTATCTTTGTCATTGTTGTCAAAGGGGGAGAGATAGCAGAAAATTGAAAATATGTTGAGGAAGGATACTCATAGGGGGAGCTATTCTATGGAGTACAATATTGTATATGTGTTGTATAACATTTGGCCACAATTTTGTGTAAATACTTTGAAGTTTTGTTTGCACACTTAGCCAATTTTCCCATATGTTGCCACCAATGACAAAGGGGGAGATTGTTGGAAATTTGGCTAATGTAGATGCATAGATGTTGTCATTATGGAAACATATGATCTCTATTGAGAGCACAGAATCTGGAATGCAAGTATGGCAAGTTGAAGGAAGAAATTGTCCAAGTATGGATACAGTGATCCTAACAAAGCACCCGATGAAGATTTAGTTGGTGACGTCCACTGGAGCAATATTTTTGTTTGCACAGTTAACTAAAGATTCTAAAAAGTATGAGGATACCCCATCTCAATGCACATAAATTTTGGAGCAGTACGGATGAAGTTATTCAAAGTTTACCGAAGACAGTTTTTGCAGACAGAACAGTTTTGGAGACAGTATTAGCGAAAGAGTTACGAGATTATTTTTCCTTGTCAAAATAATGACTTAACATTATGAAGGGATGACATCCTAGATGTTTACTCTTGGATAAATATTTTGGAAGCTGACCATATAAAGTTATTAGCTCTAATAACTCATATATTAGGCATACTTGAAATGTAATGAAAGAGAATGTGATGTGTAAAAAGAAAGAAAAGGATAACTTGCGATAGTTGTATATTGTGATAGCAGCAAAGGCTATTGATGCAAAGTTGTAAGCAGTACCATACTATAGTCAAAAACATTTTGTATTACCTATTTGGGCAATGAGCTCAGCTAGTGATCAGGTTTTGTAATCTAACTCCTAACAGGGTTAAGGCTTCTAACAAGGCCTAAAGTCCTTTAACCAGGACAGATCTACTATATATTGTAAATTGACTCCTAACAGGGTCCAATATCCCTAACAGGATACTTTTGATTAGTGATCTTTGTGGGTACCATCCCCACCAGGGTTTTCCCTTGGCCAGGGTTTCCTTGAGAACATATCATGTGTTATGAGTTATTTCTATTTACTGCTATGTTTGTTAATCATCTTGATAATCTTTGTATGCACTAAAGTAATCTGTTATATCCATAAGTGGGCAAAAGAAAAAGTTTGTGAAATACTGATTCACCCCCCCCTCTTAGTATTTCCTATTTCTAACAGTTATGTGTTTCATTATGTTAAGCTTGATTTTACTTTTCATTACTTTACTATATGTATGCATAAAGACCGTAATTGATATCCATATTTGGGCAGAAAGTTGTTTAATCACTATAACTGATTCACCCCCCCCCCCCCCCCCCTCTTACTTAGCCTGAGAGATCTTTAATTTCTAAAAATTGGTATCAACCCATCAAGTCCTTGAGAGATAACCCTAGCAGCTTGAAGGATATCACTATGGATTCAGGATATATTTAGAAACACCTTAAAGAAACTCTTAAATAATTAGATCAAGTGAATCAATAAAAAGAAAGATTAAAGAACAAGTTGAGAGATGCACAAGATTACATTCAGAAGTTAAAACATCATCTTGAACATACAAGATAGAAGAACAAAGATTTACATGATCAAATCAAAGTTTGCAAGTCAGCCGAGGAGGAAAATGAAGTCTTAAGATATGATTTTGATTTTATACTCTAAAAACAAGCAAGTCACCTAAAGAACTAAAATTAGATATAGATCTAAGATCTGAGAACGTAGATCTAAAGTCACAACTTACAAAAGTGACATCTGAACTTGAATATTCTTGATTAAAGTTTTTGGAAGTAGAGCGATACAATTGCATCATCAAAGGAGAACTTAAGCAAAGAAATATATTGAGAAGTTACATTCAAGTGCATAAGCTCTTGATGAAAAAATCATGGCACAAAGACCTAAATTTGATAAAATAGGAATTGGTTACAATGAAGGAGAATCATTGAAGCAATTTGAAGATAAGAAAAAACCAGATCTGATAAAGAATGAACCTATTAAAACACTAGATCCATTAAAAAAGCACAAGATCAGATTGAACCACCTAAAAGGAAATTAAATCGAAAGTGTTTTATATGCAATGAAGTTGGACATATGAAGAAGGACTGCACAAGTAAGTATTCTAAACCCTTTTATGTTTATTGTTATAATTGTTCTAATTTTGGTCATAGAGATAGAGAATGTAGGAAACCTAGCTATGAGAGTAGAAAGCATGAAAGGACTAACATGATAGGAAGAAGATAAATGGAAGTAAGAAATAGAGCTATTACATGTTACAAATGCAACAATTTTGGACACATTGCTAGACAATGCAGACTTGAGATAAATCAGTTTGGATCTAGACAAGGAAAGAGCACTTTGACATGTTATGTTTGTAAAAAATTGAGACATACAATAAGATTTTGTAGATTCAATGGAAATAGAAGATCACAGAATAAAAGATCACCAGATCCTAGAAGCAACATGAACAACAATGAAAGAAATGATCAGAAGGTAAACAAAAATCAAGTGGATGACCTTGAGAAAACCTTTACAAAAGAAAAGCTACCTACAAGTTCACATATTTGGACTAAAAACCAGAAGGATATATCAGAGGATAAGAAGATAGAAGAATCTCATCAAGAAAATAAAATCTCATTAGATTCTGATGAGAAATACATCTTGAACTAAAGATATTACACCTTATAGGGGTAAGCATATCATAATATAACTAAATCCCTAATAGTTTAATGAAGTTATTATAAGTTGGAAACACCTTGGAATAGACTAAAGGAAGCTATATTGAACCACACATAAAATTATATTCACATATGTGACTGCGTCGAAGAATGGAAGGCTACTAGCTTAAGGAAACAAATTTTGTTTGGGAAATTAATGCAGTTTTGAATGTTTAGTGAATAAAAGGATGTTGATCAATGGATTTACTTACCATTTTCACTAAGAAAGATTGAAAGCATAGAGGAATTAAAAAATATGAGTTTGGTTGAAGCAATATTGAGTGTCTTATCATGAAACCCTAACACAAGCAAAGAAAGGTATGTATTACTCTTGCGAGCCTAACCTAGTTACTTATCTTGGATATTCAGTTGTTAAAATGGAAAATAAAGTAGTTGGAGGCATTAGGAATGAACCTAGACACAAATTTAAGAAGAGATCCATCACTTCATATTTAGATGATTTAGTGGGAGCACTTTCGCAAATCCCTAGCAATATTTTATATGTAGAGAATACATGGACACACATACATTGCAAGATTGAAGCCATAGGTTACAATGAGATTTATGAAGATATGGAAAAATTTCACAACTTACATGATGGAACATACAAACAAGGCTTTGACCATTTAGGGCAGATTGACCTGATGAAGCAAATTTTTCATGTTGATTTTGATAATGAGGAATGGATAAGAATAATACTAAGAAAATTTCACAATGATAAGATTTGGATTGGAGACCAACCTATAGAGTTGAAAGATGAAATTATTCACAACCTGACTGGCCTAAGCATGAATGGAATTAACCCTATATCAGATAAATAAGTTAAGAAGCTTGTGGAAAAGAATATAGAAGTAGATTATGATGGAAGAGGCATGAAATTTCACACCATAAAACAAACGGATGTGAGAATGTTAAGAAAGATCTTAGGATAAAAGATGGTTTATACCTCTAGACCTAATTCTATTTTTGTGATCTTTGTTCATGCATCTTATAAGATGGTAATTCACAAAGAAAATGTAAATCTCTGTGAAATATTCAAAAATCAATTGATTGTTAATGTTAGGAGAATCAAGCAAGACAAGTATACATCATTTAGACTTGGATCATACCTTGTATACTTATTTTTAGAGGTTACCAAATCATTTCCCACAATGCCTACATCTGAAAGGAATTCGGATAGATGTAGAATGGAGAAAGTCAGCAACTTTTACAAAAAGCAACCTAAGGAAAGAATTGAAAGTGACATCACAAGAATGATGAAAGAAAACCAAAACCAGATGAAACAAAGATTTAGAGTTTCACCTTCTATAGTTGACAAATACAAGAATGATATTTGCATTATGGAAGAAGCTGATAGCATATGTTTGGAAGAAGTTGAACCTAGAATTCACTTTGTTAAACCTTTTGAGTTTGAAGTTTCTGATGATCTATTGATAGAATGCATTGATACTTTACTAAAATCAGAGAAAGATGAGGATAGCTCTAGATGGGGGACTTGTGAAGAAATATTTAGTGAAATTCAAGGACAACAATAACACTCTAAAATGAAGAAGAAAGTAGATAAAATCATGGATAAGATACCTAAGGAATTAGGAATGATTAAAGAATAATGGCAACACACAAAAAATTTTGCGAAGTTGATGAGTGGAGGAGGATCAAATGTATTTTTTTTTTAACGTATTGTAGTAGTAGGACCTTCACACCTATCCACACCAACAACACCACTACCAACAACAAGTACACCAGACATTGAGATAATTCATGTACAACCAAGCCCATCATCTTCACCAAACACCAAGAGATCTACAAGAATATCACCTGCAGAAAAAGAAGTGAAAGTGAAAGTAGAAATAGATATTACCTCTCCTAGCAGACCTAAGAGATAAAAGGCTATGGCACAAAAACCCACATCAAATAATCCTAAGGTAATTCAATCTAAGGATTCAAATGAAGAAGATTCAGAAGGAGAAGAAGAGAAATTTGAACAATAAATTGAGCAAGTCAAATAAGTTAAGAAGAAAGAAATCATCACAAAACAAAAGACACCTTCTACCAGCATAAGTAAAGGTTGGAAACCTAACCTTGGGAGATTGAATAATAAAATTCTAAAAGAAGGAAATCTAGATCAATTAAAATTATTTTATAGATATAATCCTAATCAAAAGATAGCTCTAGAAATCATAGTGTTCACATATCTTTTGGAATATAAAAGATCTCTTATAGAAATACAGGGAAGCATACCAAATCTCTTTATGACAGACTAGAGATAAGGAAAGATAGAGAAAAGGAAGAAGATTTAAAGCTAAGAAATGATGTTGTAAGGAACCTTAGCCCCAATATTTTTGAAGATCAATTGAAAAAGATACTTTGCATCATGGATAATTCCCTTAGAAGAAATAAAAGAATGAATCTATTCATGTTGGGAAAATACATTGAAATCACTGGAGATACAGAACAAGTAGAAAAAGATGTATTAAAGAAAGTGGCTGAAGAATTAATTCATATACTTGTAAAAGATGAGCAAGCAAGTACTAGAAAGAAACCAGATTTAATCATTGAAGGATTTGAGATTTCACTGGACCCCATTAATGATAAAAAGGACCCATTTCTAGAACAAGCACAAGAATGTTGACAATTTGGGTGGGGATATGCAGATCATTGAACCTAAGAAGTAGGAAGAGAAGAATAAAGAGCAAGAAAATATTCAGTGAAGTGAGATACAACAGCAATTGGAATCACGGGACACTCTAGAACCCTCCATCACACCTCCCATAGAACAAAAACAATAAAAAATACAAGAGGAAATTTCAATTCAGAATAGAGAAGAAACAAAGAAAGCAAGGCAAATTATTTAGGTACATACAGATAAAGGTAAATAAAAGGTATATTCATCTTCATCACATGATGATCTATCTAATCTACTAAAAGGAATGATAGATCCTTTGAAGTATATGCAATTATCTGCATTTGCATTTTCAAAAGGAATTGAGGAAACTAAGAGGAAAACAAAACTTGCAGATAAATGTGTAAATCTAGCGCCTGACAGGCTACAAAAAACACTACCTTATCAGATTAATTTTGTTGAGAATGAGAATGAAAAGAAATTAGAGAAATTCATTGAAGAGTTTGATGCACGGTTTACCTTACTAAAGGAAACAACAAAAACAACCGCACAAACAGAATATGAATCTCAGTTGTTCAATAAGATTAAAGAGAACATCACGAAAGACTTGGAACACCTACAAAAATGCATAAAAGATATAAGAGTTAGAATCTTAGATGAAAAATTTATTTTTATTGAATGTGTAAGGGCACACAAACATATCTTCAGAACAACAAAGACCATTGCAGCCAAAGAAAAAGAAATAAATGATATAGTTGAGTACATAAAGAACAATGAAGTAAGAATTATTGATGAGGAAAACAATTTGAACCAAGCCTATGAAGAGTTAACTACTCTCCATCAAAAAAAGGACATGTTACTAAAGAGATTCAGCCTATTCAAAGGCCAACTATCAGCCAAGATTGACCTACTATAGAAAGATGTTGATGAATTGATACTGGCAAGAACAACTTTTGGGCAATTTTAGTTTGTAAATTTGACAGGAGCAGAAGTGGTAGCATATAGACTGTGGGTCACTAGGCAAAGGATTGACAATGAAAAACTCTTGGGATACAATATTTGACAATTTTAGGAGAAAATTTTTGGATTGTATGCAACAGATGTGATTCATTCAGTCATCACCACAAATCTCACAACCTTGAAGGATGAAGGTATGAAATAAAATTTTGACATGTATATACACTTTACCCTATCTTGTTCATTGATGTCAAAGGGGGAGAAGTAGACAAAAAAATTATATAAAGCTAGGATTTATAAGGATATATATAGGAATATATAAAAATGAGGAGTTAGTAAGTATAAGATGCTTAAAAATGTAGATGATCCACAAATTTTTCACATACAGTTTTCACGGGCCAAATTTTGAAGATTTTTGTAACTATGCATACTTAGCCAATTTTTCACATGTTGCCATCAATGCCAAAGGGGGAGATTGTTGGAAATTTTATTAAGGGTATATGATAGGGTTGTTATTTATGGAAACATATAGACACATTTTGGTCATGTATATTTTAAATAAAGTCTGGAAAATGGATACTTAGAAATTGTCTTTGTATAAGGCAGTTTACAGTGAACAGACACAGAGATCTATTTAGTGAGCTTTACTATGGACAGTTGGAATTTTTTAAGCTTCATTATTGATAGTATGAACATCATTTATGATGTGTATGATCATTCTAAATAAGATATCATATTTTGGTTATGATTTCCAAAAAATTTCTAAGATAGTATGTATATCGCAGAAACAAGACAAGTTAGAGTATATGGAGTTCTGGCTAACAAGTTACATTTTGATTGTGAAATAAAATTATGAATTAGTTTGGGATGACATCCTAGGTATCCATCCAAACACACAAGAATGATATATTAATTTTTTGGTAATGTATACTTAGTTGAAAGCCGACTGGTTAAAGAGAAAGATATAAAGAGAGGCACTTTTGTTTAAGTGAGATGACCAATTATATTGTAATGATATGATTGACATATTCACACTTTATATGTTGTGTATATATGTGAATATAATAATCAGAGTAAAGAAGAATGGTTGTATGATTGATTGTATGCAAGCACTTACAAGGAGTGATCAGCTATTAAAGATATCACCAATAGTAAAAGTTTTGTATTACGAAGTTGTATATGTATTGTATGTGCAATGAGCACTTTGTATAAATAGTAAGATCCATTTTTGTATTGTATGATTGATTCCTCATAGGTTCAAAGGCTTTTAACAAGGCCTACTCCTCTCACAAGGAAATATACACTATACTTTTTATCAGTGGATCATTTTGTGGGTACCATTGCCATTGGGGTTTTCCCTTGGCCATGGTTTCCCTAGTTAACAAAATATGGTGTTATGTATTTCATTATGTTAAGCTTGATTTTACATTTTAGTACTTTACTATATGTATGCATAAAGACATTAATTGATATCCATATTTGGGAAGAAAGTTGTTTAATCACCATAACTGATTCACCCCCGGCCCCCCCCCCCCCCCCCCCCCCCCCCCCCCCCTCTTAGTTATACTAAGTGATCTTTACTTTCTAACACATATAACACCAAAATAAAAATGAAAATCTTCTAAGTTGGGTTCACCAAAATGTACAATAGGAAAATGGGTGGGATTGAGGGATGAGGTAGATAGGTAGAGTTCCACATTTTCTTGATTGTACAATCAAAAGTAAAATAACCCAATAGGATCACTTGTAGGAATTAAGCACTAAGTGGGTATGATTATCCTTCACTATTATGCTTAAGATAAGATGGGTGTGAGGGAATATGATTGTCTGATGCAAAGTATAACACTAAATAAGCTAGATGACAACTTTCAACATAAAGAAATAGACACCTATAATGATTAAAAATGGAAACTATGCTATAGTACTAACCTATGGTTAATATTTGAGGTTTTTCTAGGGTATAGTTCTCCTACTTACCTTGTACTTTAGTATAGGTTTCCTAGTTTCCCAGTACCATGCAATTTTGTGTGAAACTTTCAAAGATCATATGTTGGGCCCTATAATTTCCATTTTTGTGACAATAGCTTCATCATCTATTATTGCACGCACAAAAAATACAAAATTGTTGGGTTCAAAGGGGTTTGATTTGGTTAAACCCCTATTTAGGAATCAACCATGAAATTGAAATGAAATTGCATAAAAGGAAAGCATGTAAATGTAAAGGTAAGTATTAGCTCTATCTTGTAAATGTATATACCTTCATGGATGTATATTAAGATTACACATATTCATGAATATGATTGCATGTTTATTCATGGTAGTGGTTCAACCTTGGAGAGTAGGAAGGAATCAAAGATACCTTTCACAAATGCACAGATCTATGAATGCCACTCTAATCTCTTTAATATTTCTATGCTTGATGACTCTTTCCTTGAAGAAGAGATTAATGATGCATGTAGATGGAAAAAAGGATCTTCTTTCTTGATTGAAAACTTGTCTACTTGTCCATCACGAGATACAAGCTTTCTAAAATGGATAATATTGCCTTCAAAATTCCTTAGGATGCTTGAAACTCAATTTTGAGTGTGAAATTATAGTAAGGAACTTAAAATATTTATCATGTACCTTAAATTATTTCTTATGGTTACCAAAATGAGGAGAGATAGACCATATATATACCTCTCAAAATATTTTGTGGGTTAAAACTAACATAAGCCAAATACGAATCTTGAAATCCCACTAAGACATTGTAAAGGGCCACTCATTCAAATTTGGGCCCAAATGTCAAGGTATAGGTCACCTAGGTGTCCTAGACCTGGTTATAGGTCACCTTATAGTCATCCTATACCTAGGAAAATAGGGACAAATGTTAAGGGGGAGTCAATAATAAAGAGAAGATGACAAAATAAAAAGAGCGAGGTTTTTGGATCAAACATTTAAAACATAAGGGTAAAAGCATGATCAAGTGTCACCTTTTCGGCTAACTCAAATCACTCGACCCAGTTAGACTTGACCGAGTTAGACTCAGCCAATTCTAACTAGGCCGAGTCCACATAGGTGCCACATGGTGCTGAATGGCATCTACGTGGCTGAGTAGACTGGGCTGAGTGGTACTCGACCAAGTAGGACTCGGCCGAGTCTAAACGGTATTTTTAATATTGAAAAAACTTCCCAAGCCCCTAATTTCCACACTATTTGGTTGTTTGTGTGGGGTCAACCCCTAGGGGGACTCGACTGAGTTAGACTCAGCCCAGTTAGACTCAGCCCAGTCGGACTCGGCTGAGTCTACCTAGGTGGCATGCCATGTTGGCAGCCAAACCTCCAAAAATACAAAAAAACTAAAATTTTGCACTTCTGCCATTCCTTTCTTTGATCAAAATAGGAAATCTTAAAAAACTAAAAGTACCCTTTTGTAGATCTCAGAAGTATGATTCTGGACATATAAATTTTATATTGTTTCAACTACAAAATGTTAAACAAATTTGCTAAAAACTACATGTAGGTATATTAAACTTCGAGAAGATATTGATTCAAAAAATATAGAAAAATGCTAAATGAATTCAGAAAATTTTTAAAATCATATACGACACTAGAGGAGAGAGTCCTCTTCAAGAATATGTAATTTATTTAGTTTTTGACATAGATTTGATAAGGGAAAAGTGACAGGAGAAAAAAACTGTTGATTTCAGGTAAGTTCAACTTTGAATACTTATAACAGGTAAACTATAGATCAAAAACACTTCTTTCCTTTTTCCTACACTAGATATACATGTCATCTAAAACATGTATAAAATTGGAGGGAAAAACAATGTTTTACTTATAATGATTTGACGGGAAGTAAACTCCCTGATTTGTAGTATTTTTCAAGACATGAAAATAGACCTTAAAAAATTAAAAAACATATTAATTTTTGCTCAAATTAATTTTTAAAAATTATAGGCATAAAATTCATCCTATTTTACACATTTTATTAGTTTACATCATCTTCAAATTCTCAACAGAAATGTAACTTTTATGCCCTTGAAGTTTTTCAGTTTTGGTGTTGTTAGCCTCTTCCTTTGTAAAAGGGTGACAACTTATTGTGCTTTTACCCATAAAAATATCAAAATCACCAAAATGGGGTCTAATAGAGAATCTAATTATAGGTTCTAACTTTTTAGGATGGTACACACATATATTAAATACCACTAAATTATTAATATCAAATCTAAAAATAATCGAGGCATATTAAGTCTACCAGTTGGGAATTCAGCTCTAAAAACTCACTTCTATTTCATTTTCAGGTGCATTTAAATTATTCTCCATCCCCTTTTTCTTATTTGAATTAGATCATATCTATTCTTATTTATTCCCTTTTATATTAATATCGTTCCTCTCTTTCTCAATTTTAAGCAACAAAAGAATAAAAACCCTTCAAGCATAGATATTGCATTAGCATCTTTCTTACCAAGTTTTGTTAATCATATTTTTCTTGAGGTGGTTATGTATTCCAATGTGCAATATGAATTGGGTAAATTAACCCTTTTATGTGATCCCATTTTCATATTGTACTTTTTGGTGAACCTAACTCTTCTTACATACTCCAATTTGGTGTTTAGATCTCATTTGTATGAATTTCATTGTTACATTTTATGCATTTAGTTTTGATTTTTAGTTTTCTTTTCCATCAATTAATAAAAAAAGACATAAAAATTGCATATTATATTAATTCTTACATTTAAAAACTATAATATTCCAAAAATATTTTATTATCATGCATTGTTATTTGTCTTTAGATTAGTTCCTTTTGTGCTTTATTTCATAACATTAGCTTGTTTCATTACAAATTTTCTAATTTCCTTCTCAAAAATTTTATTTTTTGTGATGATCCACTTAGTAGTGAAGATTTCAATGTGATGGATGAAGTCCTTGATGACTTCATCTCTACTAGATCTTCATCTATGCCTCCTAAACTATCCTTTTGTCCAAAGTTAATTAACATGATAGAAGGATGTAGGGTTTACAAAAATCCCCTTTATGAACATCTCAATGATTCCCCTCCCAAAGTTATTCTCCCTCATAAGGATTTATTGATGCACGAAAATAATCTTGAGCCTTGTCTCAATGATATCACTCTATAAGATGAACAATTGACAACGATGTTGATTATTCTCTTGATGTGAATCCACCTTGTGAGAGAACCTTTGTGCAAGAGGGTGTAAGCAATAAAACCTAGTTATGAATATAAAGCAAGATAAACATTCAACAATAAATCATATTACTACCTTTAATATTAGACCTACAAAAGAGAAGAAAAACAAAACAAAGAAGTGCAAACTTCACTCTCTAAATAGCCCCAAATGTAGTTGGATTTGTCCAAGAATGGATGTATGCTCGTGAACTATGCTCAAGCTTCAACAATGAGAAGAAAATTTAGCATTATGAGGTTGTGATTGATGTTTTGGCTCTCATATGGGCAACATAACAATGCAATGGAAGCATATGATTTTTGAAGGGAAGAGGCTCAATTTATAGAATTTTTGGAGAAATCGACAATCGGGATTGCATGAAGATCAAGGGTTGAGATTTATCTATTTTGATTATTTAATTCAAAGTGGAGAATCCACTGTGAATATTAAAACGAGCACTATGAATAAAGAATAATTTTATGAAATCCACTATGAATGAAGTATAATTTTATGAAATCCACTATAAATAAAGAATAATTTTATGAATTCCACTATGAATAAAAAATTATTTTACAAATTCCACTATGAATAAAGAATGATTTTGTGAAATCCACTATGAATAAAGAATTATTTCATGAAATCCACTATGAATAAAGAATTCTTTATTTTGATTTAAGTGGTTGAGTTGGGTTGGCTTAAGATTTCTTAATCCTCATGCTTAGGGTTGTGCAAATGATTAGGGTGAGTTTAGGATTCAGATTAGAGGGCAAGTGGGAAAATTAGGAGGATGTGATGGGAGGAGAGAGGTTGGATTAGCTAATCATGAGTTATTATCTAATTAAGGTTGAGTAGGAACTCAAGATTAGGTTACTGGGATTAGTTAGGTTAGGGGTTAAATTTAGGAGCCATGTGCCCAAAATTGATATTTAATTAAATAAGATTGATTTATTTAATTCTTTGGGATTATAGAAGAAATGGGAAAAGGGGTTTAATTAAATCTAATTTAATTAATGGAATAAGGGGGATTAATTAATTAAATAGCAAGGGTTTGTTTATTTAATAAATTTGACTATAGTTAATTAATTAGATTAATTAACTATGGGATAACATACATTAATTAATTAATTAATAATTGATGTAGGAGCATCTTGGGTCCTTGGCAATCCTGTATCACCAAAAATATATTTGAAGTTTGTCTGTGTTGCTCGGTTCCTTCTTTGACCGAGTTGGTTCGATGTTGCTTGGTTTCCTTTGTTGACCGAGTTGGTCAGTTATCTCTTTGGCACTTGGTAATTTCCCTGGTGCTCGGTGATGCTTGTCTGGTGCTCGGTTTCCTTTATTTGCCAAGTTTTTTATTGTGGATTTATATTGAGGCCGACTTGTGAATTTATTATGGGTCACAGATTTAATGTTGGTATCCATTATTGGGAAGCGTGTGGACCTAGATCTGGTCGTTCCTTTTGTTGATTGTGGATCTGAAGATCGACTTGATTCGGTAGCCTCTTGTATAAATGTAGTTATTTGGTTAGAATTTGGGGAGTCAGTTTGGATAGAAGATAGAAGATAGAAAATTAGAGATTGTTGATAGATCCTCGCATGTTTGAGGACTTATGTACTTGATTGTAATATTTGGCCAAAACTGGGAAGGCCTTACAGCCTAACATGTATGAATCAATTTGAAGATAATATATGAAAGACATCTACATACTCTCTCTCACTCTTGTGTGTTGTTGCTTCCGCATGTTGTTGAGAAAGGTGGATCTGGTTAGGGTGTGCCTTTGGCCCCTCTCCCCATCTACCTTTTGCGTCAGGTGGTATCAGAGTGAGGTTAGATCTGGATCTAGATTTGGGAATCTAGGTTTGAAGGTTCCTTATTGTGAAGCCCTAATTGAATTATTGTGGGGTGGTAGATTGCAATTTGATCTGTAATTGTAGAGGGTTTTCAAGATGGTTCGTGGGAGGTGAGATGTGGATCTAGGATTGGCAAACATGTTGAGACAACTTGCTGCTAGATTAGAAGCTATTGAGATAGCCCAGAGACAAGGAAGACATCTTGAAGATGTTAGTGATGATGAAATTGGGGTGGAATAAGGTAATGCAAAACCTGCACTTGTGATGGATCAGGGTGAGGAAAGATTCTTGAAGGCTTTGACAAGTCTGAAGTCTACACCACATTTTAATGCTCCTGAGTATGGTGGAAAATTGGATTCTGATAAATGGGTGGAGTGGGTCACTGAGATGGAAAAGTAATTTGAGTTTGAAAATATACCTGAGGAAAAGAAGGTGAAAATTTCAAGCACAAAGTTGAAAAGTCATGCATCCTTATGGTGAGAACATCTATAGCTAGACAGAAAGAGGAAAGGCAAAGACAAAATCAAGGTATGGAATAAAATGGTGAATAAGTTGAAAGCAAAGTTCTTACCTTATGATTATCAGATCAACCTAGTTAGGTGAATGCAAAGTCTAAGGTAGAAAGATAGCTCGGTAAAAGAATATACTAAGGAATTCTCTACATTAGATATCAGATCTGGACATGATGAGATGATGTGGAAAGAATTTCTAAATACCTAAATGGTTTGAGGGTTTCCATCCAAGGAGAAATTAGTTTGGTCAAATTGGAGAACATTGAAGAGGCTTATCAATTTCCATTGAAAGCCAAGGAGAAATTGAACAAGAGACATGAGAAAAGACAAAGAGGTAGAGGTGGTAGATTCCCTAGAGGAAGAGGTAGATCTCATGGGGAAAGTAGTAGATCTGAACCTGAAAAGACAAATCTGGATAAAGGCAAGACTGAGTGGAAAGGTGAAAGTTCATCTAGAGGCAGAGGTAGTAGCTACTGAGGTAGTTACAATAGAGGTAGTTTTTGAGGAACTTGTTACAATTGTGGAGAAGGACATAGATCTTTTGAATGTACACATGCAAGTAAGAAGGTTGGTAGCAGTAGAAATTCTTTGGTGCAAGAAGAGTTACTGAATGAACCTGAGAAGGAAAATAACTTGATGGTAAGGAGAGCACTATGGAATGAAGGTAAAAAGGAAGATCCGGCAAGGAAAAGTTTGTTCAAGACCAGATGTAGAGTTTCTGACAAAGTTTGGAAGGTAATCATTGATCGTGGTAGCTCAAAGAATCTGGCATCTAAGGAAATGGTCACAAAGTTGCAGTTGAAAAGGTTGGAACATCTAAAGCCCTATTAGATTTCATAGATCAAAGATGAGCATACACTCTTGGTAAGTGAACAATGTTATGTGAATTTGAAAATTGGAAAGTACTATGATAACGTGTTATGTGATATCATACCTATGGATTGTTGTCATATTTTTTTGGGTAGACCTTGGCAATATGATAGACATGCTATATATGATGGGAGATTGCATAAATATACTATTTGGGCTAATGGGAGAAAATAGACCTTTTTACCTTTGATTGAAGAACCAGTTAGTAATGTTTGTAAAGTATTTAAAGAAGAATGATGTATGTTTTGTTGTGATTCCTAATAAGCTGAGTAGGAAAATAGAGGATAGTGTTCCTAAGGAAATTGATAAGTTACTCACCGAGTATAGTGAAAAAATTTCTGATAATGTACCTGATGGTTTTCCACTGAAGAGAAGTATTGATCATTGCATGGATTTAATCCCTAGATCTAGTTTACTGAATAAGGCACCTAATTGGTTGACACCAACCGAGAATCAAGAATTGAACCGGCAGATTCAAGAATTGTTGGAAAAAGGTTTGATCAGAGAAAGTTTGAGTCCTTGTGTAGTACCTATTGTATTGGCACCTAAGAAGAATGGAGAATGGTGAATGTGTACTGATTCCAAAGCAATCAACAAGATAATAGTAAAGTATAGGTTTCCTATACTGAGAATGGATGACATAATGGATAGTTTGACTGAAGTAAAGTATTTTACCAAAATTGATTTGAAAAGTGGGTATCATTATATCAGAATCAGAGAAGGTGATGAATGGAAGACTGCTTTCAAGACAAAGGAAGGTTTGTATGAGTGGTTGGTTATTCCTTTTGGTTTAACTAATGCACCAAGTACTTTTATGAGATTGATGAATGAAGTAATGAAGAAATTCTTGGGTAAATTTGTGATTGTATATCTTGATGATATTTTGATATTCAGTAAGACCAAAGAAGAACATTTGTTTCATGTTAGACAATTTTTGCAGAGATTGAAAAAGGAAAAGTTGTTGATAAATCTGAAAAATTGTTCATTCATGAAGGAAGAGATTGTGTATTTGGGATTTGTGATTTCAGCTAATGGTTTGAAGATGGATCCTGAAAAGGTTGAAGCTATTTTGAATTCAGGTGGACACATGGAGCTGATAAAAGTTTTGAGACTCTAAAGAAGAAGGTTGTTGAATTCCTATTTTGGCAATGCCCGATTTCAATAAGGTATTTCAACTAGAATGTGATGCAAGTGGTAGTGCAATTGGAGCTGTGTTGAGTCAAGAAGGTAAACATGTTGCATTCTTTAGTGAAAAGTTAAATGATGCAAGAAGAAAATATTTTGTATATGATCAAGAATTCTATGTTATTGTTCAAGCCATGAAGAAATGGAGACATTATTTGATGTCGAGTGAATTTGTGTTGTATACTGATCATAAGGTTTTACAGTATTTGGGTAGTCAGAATAAGTTGAATCAGAGACATATGAAATGGGTTGAGTATTTGCAGAGTTATACATTTGTGATAAAACATAAGAGTGGAGTCACTAACTGAGTTACTGATGCATTGATTAGAAGAAGATCCTTGATGACCGAGATGAAAATTGAAGTTCTTGGCTTTGATGACATGAAAGATTTGTATGAGACTGATCTTGATTTTTCTGAGCCATGGAGAAAGTGCAAAGCACCTATGCAAGATCAACCGAGTACAAAATGGGATGAATATTTTATTCAAGAAGGTATGTTGTTTAAAGGTATTCAATTGTGTATACTAAGAGGACCAATGAGAACTAATTTGATAAAGGAGAAACATAGTAGTGGTTTGGCTAGACATTTTGGTATTGATAAAACATTGAATTTTCTTAAGCGGAAATACTTTTGGCCACATTTGTATAAAGATGTTTAGAAATTTGTGAAAAGTTGTGGAATTTGTCAAGTTGCAAAAGGAGTAAGTTGGCATACTAGATTGTATACACTGATTGTTGTTCCTGATAAATATTGGATTGACATCAGTATAGATTTTGTTCTTGGCTTACCGAAGACAATAAGAGGTAATGATTCTATATATGTTGTTGTGGATAGATTTTTGAAAGTGGCACATTTTATACCTTTTAGAAAGACATCAGATGCAGTACATATAGTAGATCTTTTCTTTAAGGAAATTGTCAGATTCCATGGATTACTGAGGAGTATCATCTCTGACCGAGACAATAAATTTGTTGGATATTTTTGGAAGACTCTTTGGAGAAAGTTTGGTACTGAGTTGAAATATAGTTCTACATTTCACTCCGATGGACAGATATAATTTGTGAATAGAATTTTGGGAAATCTTTTGAGATGTCTAGTTGGAGACACACCGAGCAATTGGGATTCTATGTTGGCACAAGCAGAGTTTGCATATAATAATTCAATGAATGGGAGTACTGGGAAAAAACCCTTTAAAATTAGGAGTGGCATACAACCAAGAGGTATATCTGATTTATTAAGGGACATTGCTGATAAAAGAAAGAGAAGTGTTGAAGGAGAGGAATTTGTTGAGTACATGAAGACATTGCATGAAGATGTGAAGCTTAAGCTGGAAAAGAGTAATCAGAAATACAAAGATAGAGTTGATAGATCAAGGATACATAAGAATTTTGATGTTGGTGATGAAGTGATGGTTCATTTGAAGAAAGGTAGATTCCCTGTTGGAACATGTGGGAAGCTAAAAATGAAGAATTTTGGGCCTTGCAAGATTTTGAGAAAATTTGACAGTGGAAATGCATATGAGATTGAGTTACCTGATGATATGGACATATCACCTATATTCAAAATTTTTGATTTGTATGAGTATCATGAGCTTGATGAATACATGGTAGTACTGATGGATTATCCTAAGAAACAGTCTGAGGAAGTTGAGCAAATTTTGGAGCAAAGAGTTGGTAGAGGTACAAGAGGAAGACAGTATATGGAATATCTGGTAAAGTGGAAGAATAGATCAATTGAAGACAGTTCATGGATTTCACAATCTAAGTTGGATGCAGCTCAGATCATACCTACTTAATGATCCTGAGAATCATTTCAAATAACCCCAGGTGTCTGATGTAGGAGGATCTCAGGTCCTTGGCAATCTTGTGTCACCAAAAATATATTTGAAGTTTGTCTGTGTTGCTTAGTTCCTTCTTTGACCGAGTTGGTTCGGTGTTGCTTAGTTTTCTTTGTTGGCTGAGTTGGTCGATTCTCTCTCTAGCACTCGGTAATTTTCCTGGCACTCAGTTTCCTTTGTTTGCCAAGTTGTTTATTGTGGATTTCTGTTGAGGCTGACTTTTTCATTTATTATGGGTCATAGATTTAATGTTGGTATCCATTGTTGGGAAGCATGTAGACCTAGATCTAGTCGTTCCTTCCATGTATTGTGGATCTGAAGTCTGAATTGATTTGGTAGCCTCTTGTATAAATGTAGTTGTTTGGTTAGAGTTTGGGGAGTCAGTTTGGATAGAAGATAGAAAATTAGAGATTGGTGATAGATCCTCGCATGTTTGAGGACTTATGTACTTGATTGTAATATCTGGCCAAAATCGGGAAGGCCTTACAACCTAGCATGTATGAATCAATTTGAAGATAATATATGAAAGACATCTACATTCTCTCTCACTCTTGTGTGTTGTTTCTTCCATGTGTTGTTGAGCAAGGTGGATCTGGTTAGGGTGTGCCTTTGGCCCCTCTTCCCTTCTACCTTTTGCATGAATAATCAATTAATTAATAATGTCCTAGGGGAGAACTAAATTAGATTATAGAATTGTGTAATCATGTTAAGGTGTCTACAGAGGGTTATTTTTTGATGGAAGAGGCTGATATTATTTACAATTCCTTTAATGACACTTATCCTCCTATCTATTCCACTCATCTTCCCTCTAGAGATGAATCAGTAATGCACTTTTATTTTTCCTTCTCCTAAAAGTACCTTATAAATAGAGGATGATATACTTGATCCTCTCTCTTTTTCAAATGAATATTTTGATATTAAATAACCTAATCAATTCAATACCATTCAAGATACCCCTCAAAACAAACCAATGATTATTGCAAAAGGCTCTATACATCATGATTATCATGCAATACCATACACATATAACAATAATCCTCAAGAGGATAATATCATTGGTGTCCTCCCTTCCATAAATTTGACCTTAGCACATAAGGATCCAAATCAAGTCAACACTATTTAACCTCTACTTCCTGCTTTAATTATTTCTCCAATACAACAAGAAAACCATCAACTCTTCAAGATAATGATTGGGGAACTTTAGATTCACACCAACCTTTTGTAGTAAAGAAAAAATTCCTGAATTTGAAAACCAAACACCTTATTCTGATACATGTAGGGATATTCATTGGGGACCTTTAAATTTAAACCCAATTCCATCTAAAAGCGACCCCTATATTTTTTATACATCAACATTCCTAATCGACATGGTATAGGTTGTGTAAAACAAAGCATTGAAACTTATGAGAAATATACATCACATTTTTCAAAAGAAACTTTAGGTTTCCAACCCTCCCATTTGTCTAATAAATTTATACATTCTCCTCCTAATATCTCATCACAACAAGATAATATTTTTTTTTAGCTTCTTAAAGCCAACTTAATTACTCTTCCTTTGAAAATAAACAAAAAAATAGTAAACACAAACAAGATAATTCTTCCACTTATATGTATCATCAAATTCATGACCATAATACTAATGAATGTTATGGTTTGAAGTATAAAACTCAAGAATTCATTGATTGTGGTATGATTCAAACAATATTTAACAATGAATGGAACATTTGTCATGGTCATTCTAAATAACACCTAAGACCCTATTATGTTTCTCTTCACTATGTGATATTGCTAGCATATACTTTGGAGGCTCATTTTTATTTATGGTTATGCAATTTTAGGTGCAATCATACTTCGTGAGAAACATAATAGTCATGGTATCCTCACTTGGGGGAAATGATACTATTTTACTCTCCTATTTATCCTAGGGACCCATTTTCTCCCTTTTTTGACTCATTTATTTTATAACATGATATCTTTTCTTTAATGGATTTTTTGTTTTACGTAAGGCTCTTATCTTTTTCAAGAGATTTACATCCCAATTTTAATCATTATGCTTTCTTGAAAGTGCATGTCTATTATAAATAAACTTTCACTTAGGGAGCATAATGTGATGTCCTTTTTCAAGTATCCCCTTACCTAGCAATGGGGAAGGTATGTATACTTGATCCTCCTTCCTCTTTTTCCCTTCCTTTACAATCGATCTGATATTCCTTGTGGACTTTCTTATTTTATAATATGATGTCCTTTCTTGCATGGACTTGTTGTTTTACACAAGGATCTCTCTTTTTCAAGAGATTCACGTCCTAAGTTGCAACCTTATGTTTTCTTAAAAGTGTATGTCTAGTTTAAAAGATCTATCATATATGGTGTATAATGGATTATCTATCTCATGCCTTCACTCTTGGGTGGAAAGGTTTATTTTATCAATCTCTTATTCCTTTCTAAGGATTAAATTTCTATATTTTATGTGGTCTTTGTTTATCACATGATATCCTTTCTGGCATAGAGTTGTTTGTTTATGTAAGGATACTCACTTTTTCAAGAGACTTACATCTTGAGTTACAATTTTTTCCTTTCTTGCAAAGTGCATGTCTATCCTAAATAAATACCATTACTTAGGGGTTTAGATTGTGTTATACTTCATCAATAATCCCTTTTTCACTTAGTAATAGGGGGATAAAAGGATGAATTCTTACTCTCCTCCCCTCTTTTTCTTGAAGATTTTATCTTTGTTCAAGAACACCTCTTGGACATAGATATCTTGTAGCCAATAATTATTCCTTTCAAGGGTCTCTTCCCACTTGTGGATATCCTTTCACTATTATCTATTTCCTTTTCTAATAAGATATTTCTCTCTTTTCTAATGGTATAAACATATATCATTAATTTAAGGATATCTACTTGTTGACGGAAGTAGGTATCCTTATTCTCTTTTTCTTATGATGTCACAATAGTCCTATATTGATGCAAGGAGGGGGTGATAAATGGGGCCAAAGGATCTCCCAAGTACTAGATCACCTTTTTTACTCACAACACATAAGCAATTACATAGAAATAGAGAAGAGAAATCAGATCAATATCCTTTATTCATCAATCTTCATACATGTTAGCCTATTAGGCCTTCCCAATTACAGCCAATACAAATAGAATCAACTACAAAAACATTATATTCATCATGCATGCAAGATCCACGATCTCCAACTTTATATATTTTTTCTAATTTTACTTGGCTACTAAACCTACAACAAACTATTATATTTATTCTTGAGGCTACCAAACATGTCTGCCCAAAGAATCATCTAGATCCAACATTGGAGAAATAAATGACCTATATTTAGATCCATACATTTCCCAATGAATGATTTTGACATTAAGATCATGACCAAAATTAAATGCAAATGTCATCCTCAACAAAATATCCAAATTAAACCCATCAGTGAACAAGACCACCGAACAACACCGAACCTACTTGGTGAAAGAACACAACAAAGCCACTCGGTGAAAGGCACCAAGAAGAGATAGGTAACTGATTTTTTTTGTGAAAAAAACAAGAGCACTCCACCAAGAACTCCAAATTAGTTGTCAAGCACATCTAACAATCTACCAAGATACAGGATTTCCATAAACCCAAGATTCTCCCGCATCAGACACTCGGGGTTGATTCTATGAATCATGAGTAGGTTGCAACCTAAGCTGAATCCAACTTAGATTGATACATCTATATAGATTCTTCAATCATTCTATTCTTCTACTTTACCAAATATTCCATGTAATCCTTTCCTCTTGTGCTTCTGCCAACTCTTTATTCCAAAATCTGCTCAACTTTTTTTATATGCTTCTTAGGATAATCGCTCGGTATTGTCACTTCTTCATGAGGCTCATGATACTCATAAAAATTTTTAGTATTTAATATTGGTGATATGTCCATGTCATCAGGTAATTCTACTTCATAAGCATTTCCACTATCAAACTTCTTTAGTACCTTGCAGGGACCAAATTTCTTCATCTTCAACTTACCATATGTTCCAATAGGAAATCTCCCATTCTTAAAATGAACCATTACCTCATCACCAACATAAAAAACCTTATGTCTTCTTGACCTATTTGCATGATCCTTGTATTTCTGATTACTCTGCTCCAACTTATGTTTCACTTCTTCATGAAATGACTTCATAAACTCATAAAATTCCTCTCATTCAACACTCCTCTTCTCTTCTCCAATAATATCTCTCAAGTTTGATATACCTCTCAGTTGTATGCCAGTAAAAATATGAAAAGGTGTCTTGCCAGTACTATTCATGGAATTATTGTATGCAAACTCTGCTTGTACTAACATTGAATCCTAACTACTTCGTTTGTCTCCAACTAAGCATCTCAATAGGTTACCTAAACTTCTATTTACAACCTCTACTTGTCCATCAGTCTGTGGATGAAATGTAGAACTATACTTCAACTCAGTGTCCAACTTCTTCGATAGAGTCCTCCAAAAATAAATGAAAAAACTTATTGTCTCAGTCAGAGATGATACTCCTTGGTAATCCATGCAATCTGACAATCTCCTTGAAGAAAAGATCTGCTATATACTCTATATTTGATGTTTTTCTACATGGTATGAAATGTGCCATCTTGGAAAATCTATCCACCACAACAAATATGGAATCAATACCTCTTACTATCCTCAGTAAGCCAAGAACAAGATCCGTGCTGATATCAATCCAAGGTTTCTCAAGAATAGAAATCAGTGTATACAATCTAGTATTCTAACTTACTATTGGAAGTTGGATTGGAATCATTGTATTCCAATATGTTTGGGAGATTGTTGGAAGACTGTCTTGATGTTGGCACTTAGTTTTTGTCATTGATGATAACATATGTTATTGGTTGGTTATTTAGAGAAGCTTGCATACAGACTGCAGAGAATTGTGCAAACATTGTACAAAAAATTGGCACGTGTGAACTTAGATGAAGAATCTACATGATGTCTTGGGTCCCTTGTTGTGATCGCACATGCTAATGAATTAATATAACAAATTTTTGGTTGTTTTACTGATGAATGGTTTTTAGGAGATAGAAACTAAGATTTTCACAAAGTTGATTGCAGAAGTTTGTGGATAGCATTCATGGTTTTTAAAGTCATGATGAGACAACATAGGTTCATGTTGGACACTAGCTAGAGAGATTATTGCAATCATATGGAGTTTTGATCATATAGTTGACATCATCTATGGCTTGTGCATTAGCGAAAACCTATTTGGAGGATGACTTGGAACACGTTTCAAGTAATTTGATGAGAGAGATAGATTTATGGATCTGGATGATAAATTGATGTAATTATTTTTTTGTAACATTTATATGTGAATTGCAGAGGATAATGCAATCTTGAGGATGCATTATTTGTTGTTTGGAGAATAATAGTTGTGCATTTCATCACAAGGTGGAGCTTTCTTGGTAGTGGGTGAATGTTGGAAGTAGTTTCAAATTATAATTGTATTACCCTTGAAGTTGTGAGGTTTGGAAAACCTAGGGGTAGATTTAATTCTCAAATCTCTTGATCAAGTTGATCTATTGTACACCCCTAACATGGTTATTGCCTTTAGCAGGGCTGGACTCTTAGCAGGGTTGATTCCTTAACAGGGATCATATTGTAAAAGACTCCTAAAAGGGTATGTCCTTTAACTAGGACCTACCTATTGTAATACTCAGCTCCTAAAAAGTTCAAAAAACTTAACATGGTTATTATACTCATAGTGCAGATATTTGTGGATTCCATCCCCACTGGGGTTTTTCCCTTAACAGGGTATTCCTCGAGAATAAATCTTGGTGTTCATGTGTATGTGTATTATTGTTGCATTTACTTTGCAGTTCAGTATTTTGGTTTCAGCAATAAGTTTGAAGTTAAAATTTAAAGTATTCTTTATTGGCATCAATTGATTCACCCACCCTCCCCTCTCAGTTGATTAGAAAATTGTTATTCTAACAATTGGTATTAGATCTTTTGGTCCTCAGTAACGAAGTTTAACAACTTGAGGTAAAGATCAAGATGGCCTTATTCAGGAAGGAGAGTCCTAATTTTGATGCAGATAATTTTGAAACATGGAAGGATAAGATGAAGAATCATCTGATGTGCATGGGATTGGAATATTGACTCATTACCTGGAAAGATGTGCCTATCATAAAGGAGGAAGACCTAGAAACCTTACTAGTGAAGAAGAAAGAAAAAGGTTTGTGTGTAATGTTGTTGCAAAGGAAGCTTTGGTTAATGCATTATCTAATGGTGAATTTATAGAGATTAGAGATCTAACAAAATCAAGTGAGATCTAGAAAATACTAATTGCACTTTATGAAGGAGATGAATACACTAAGCGAGAAAAGTTGTAGAATTAGCAAACAAAGATGGAGACAATGTAGATGAGGGATGATGAAACAATAAGGATGTATATTTAGAGAGTATTTGAATGTGTGATTGGAATTAGAAACAATGGAGGTACTTATATAGAAGATGAAGTCATAGAAAAGATCTTGAGATTTGTGACTCCTTCGTACAAACCGAAAGTTCTTTCTTTGGAGGAGACAATACCTCAATACAAGGATTTTTCCAAAGAAATGTTAGTGGCAAAGCTTACTAATTTTGAGACCGCACAGCTAAAAGATGTACTACCTAAGGTGGAGACAACATTTAAGGCTATTGTTTAGAGAAATGGAGATGTTGGTGTTAGATCTAACAGAACAAACAAGTATAGCGAAGAGCTTGGAGAATATGTTGAAGAATGGGAAGAGATTCAAAGGCTAGATAAGAAAGTGGATGAGAAAATCATGGCCCTGGTCGCTCGGAGAGAAATGAAAGGTAAAGGTATGTTTGAAGGGAAATTACCTTTAAAATGTTTTAACTTTAATAAGGTTGGTCATTTTTCATCTAGATATCCAACTAGAGTACCTAAGCATAAGCCTAAATATAGGAAGGACAATAATGGTAGGGAATTCTATTATGCTAGTGATGGGTTTGAATATTTAGATGATGAATTCAATGATGTTTTGGGTTTTTTTTCTATCAAAGAAGAGAATCTTGTCCATGAAGAAAAATCTTTAGTTTCTCATGTTGATAGGAAAAATGATTGGATAATTGATAGTGGATGTTCACACCATATGAATGGAGAAAAGGATAGATTTATTTAGCTAAAGAATTTTGATGGTGGAGTTGTAAGGTTATGTGACAATACTCCTAGAATGATTTTTGGTAAATGATCAATTACTTTGGATGGAAAGACTAACATTGATGATGTACTATTTTTGGATGGTCTAAAGAATAACTTATTGAGTGTTGGATAGCTTTTGGATAAGGGATATCATCTGGAATTCAAGGATGGTCATTTCTCTATTAGAGGAGCTCATGGAGAGTTGATCTCATCTGGTACTAAGACTAGGGGTAATATATTTCAGTTGAAAACTACTGAGGTTAGTTTTTTTGTTGCAAAGATTTATGATAGTTGGTTATGGAAAAGAAGGTTTTGACATATCAATTTTGATAACATGGTAAAAGAATCTAACAATAATGCTTTCAGAGATCTACCTAAGATTGTGAAACCTGCTAACACTACATGTAGAGAATATGTTTTGGGAAAGCAGAAAAGAAGCAGTTTTGCAAGCAATGGATATTCAGTTGATCCAAGAGCATCTTAGGTCCTTGGCAATCTCATGTCACTAAAAATAAATTTTTGTTTTTTGTGTTGCTCAGTTTCCTTCTTTGACTGAGTTGGCTCAGTGTCTCTTGGTTTCCTTCTTTGACCAAGTTGGTTTGTTATTTCCTAGCGCTCAGTTAACCTTGCTTACCGAGTAGTTTATTTTGATTTCTTGTTGAGGCCAACTTATGCATTTAATTATGGTCGTATATTTAATGTTGGTATCAATCATTGGAAAGCATGTGGACCTAGATCTAGTCATTCCTTCCACTAATGATGGATTTGAAGGCTGACTTGTTTTGGTATCCTCTTATATAAATGTAGTCATTGTTCATAGTTTTAGGGATCAGTTTAGGAAGATAGGAGTTTTAGGTATCAGTTTAAAAGTTTGAAAATAGTTTTTGAATCCTCACATGTTGGAGGAGTTTTGTAATTGAATTTGATGTATTGGCCCTAACCGAGAAGGCCTTACAGACTGACATGTATGAGGTGATTTATGAATAATAAAGGATTTGTTCTGCATTATCTCTCTCACTCGCTATGTAATTTGTTTCTTAGGTGATCTCTGCAAGGAGGGTGATGATTAGGGAGTGCCTTTGGCCCCTCTTCCTACCCTTCCTCATGTTAGGTGGTATTAGAGTGAAGGTTGAGATCTGGATCTAGATTTGCAAATCTAGGTTTGAGGGTTCCTTGTTGTTAAACTCTAGTTGATATTGGTTGTGGGGTAGTAGATTGTGATCTGGCCTACAATTTCAAAGGGTTTTCAAGATGGTTCATGGGAGGCAAGATGCAGATCCAAGATTGGAAGACATGTTATGACAACATGTTGCTACATTAGAAGCTATTGAGATAGCCCAACACCAAGGAAGACATCTTGAAGATGTTAGTGATGAATAAATTGAAGAAGAACAAGGTGATACAAAACCTGCACCTATGATGGATCAGGGTGAAGAAAGATTATTAAAGGCCTTGACAAATCTAAAGTCTACACCACATTTTAATCCTCCTGAGTATAGTGGAAAGCTAGATTCAGATGAATTGGTGGATTGGATCACTAAGATGGAAAAGTATTTTGAGTATGAAAATGTCCCTGAGGAAAAGAAGGTGAAGATTGCAAGCACAAAGTTGAAAATTCATGCATCCTTGTGGTGGGAGAACCTACAATTGGATAGAAAAAGGAAAGGCAAAGACAAAATCAAGGTATGGAATAAGATGACAAATAAGTTGAAAGGCAAGTTCTTACCTTGTGATTATAAGATTAACCTAGTTAGGCAAATGTAAAGTTTGAGGTAGAAAGATAGCTCAGTAAAAGATTATACTGAGGAATTCTATAGATTAGATATCAGATCTGGACATGATGAGGATGAAGTGGAAATAATTTCTACGTACCTAAATGGGTTAAGAGTTTCCATCCAAGAAGAAATCAATTTGGTTAAGTTGGAAAACATTGAGGAAGCTTATCAGTTTTCCTTGAAAGTTGAGGAGAAATTGAACAAGAGACATGAGAAAAGATAGAGGAGAAGAGGTGGTAGATTCCCTAGAGGAAGAGGTAGATCTTATGGTGAAAACATTAGATCTGATCAGGACAAGACAAACATGGATAAAGGCAAGACCGAGTCAAAGGTGAGAGTTCAGCTAGAAGAAGAGGTAGTACTTAGCAAGGTGGTCATAGTAGAGGTGGATTTTGATGAACTTGTTACAATTGTGGAGAAGAAGGACATATGTCATTTAAGTGCACACATGTAATTAAGAAGGTCGGTAGCAGTAGAAACACTTTGGTGCAAGAAGACTCACTGAATGAACCTAAGAAGGAAAAGAATTTGATGGTCGGGAGAGCACTTTGGAGTGAAAGTAATAAGGAAGATATGGTAAGGAAAAGTTTGTTCAAAACTAGATGTAGAGTTTATGATGAAGAATGGAAGGTAATCATTAATAGTGGGAGCTCCAAGAATTTGGCATCTGAGGAAATGGTCACAAAGTTGCAATTGGAAAGGTTGAAACACTAGAGATCCTATCAAATTTCATGGATCAAGGATGAGCATACACTCTTGGTAAGTGAACAATGTTATGTGAATTTTAAAATTGGAAAGTACTATGATAAGGTATTATGTGATATCATGCCTATGGATTGTTGTCATATTTTGTTGGGTAGACCTTGGCAATATGATAGACATGCTATATATGATGGGAGATTGCATACATATACTATTTGGGCTAATGGGAGAAGATAAATCTTGTTATCTTTGATTGAAGAACCTGTTAGTAGTGTTTGTACATATGTGAAAGTTTGTCTAATGGAAGGAAGAAAGATTGTTAAGGATTTGAAGAAGAATGATGTATGTTTTGTTGTGATTCCTAACAAATCGAGTAAGAAAATAGTAGATAGCATACCTAAAGAGATTGATAAGATACTCACCGAGTATAAGGAGATCATTTCTAATAATGACCTAATATTTTTCCACTAAAGAGAAGCATTGATCATTGCATGGATCTTATCCCTGAAGCTAGTGTACTAAATAAGGCACCACATCGGTTGACACCTACCGAGAATCATGAATTAAATCAACAGATCCAAGAATTATTGTGGAAAGGTCTGATCTGAGAAATTTTGAGTCCTTGTGCAATACCATTTCTATTGGAACCTAAGAAAAATAGAGAATGGTGAATGTGTACTAATTCTAGAGAAATCAACAAGATAATGGTGAAATATAGGTTTCATATACTGAGAATGGATGACATAATGGATAGTTTGACTAGAGAAAAGCATTTTAAAAAAATTGATTTGAAAAGTGGATATCATCATATTAGAATCAGAGAAGGTGATGAGTGGAAGACTATGTTTAAAACAAGAGAAGGTTTTTATGAATGGTTGGTTATGCCTTTTGGTTTAATTAATGCACTGAGTACTTTTATGAGATTGATGAATGAGGTTTTGAAGAAATTCTTGGGCAAATTTGTGATTGTATACCTAGATGATATTTTGATATTCAGTAATACCAGAGAAGATCATTTGTTGCATGTTGAACAAGTATTGAAAAGATTGAAAGAAGAGAAGTTGTTGATTAACCTAAAAAAGAGTTCCTTCATGAAAGAGGAGATTGTTTATTTGGGATTTGTGATTTCAACTGATGGTTTGAAAATAGATCCTGAAAAGGTTGAAGATATTTTGAATTGGCCTACACTTGAAAATGCGAATGAGGTAAGATCATTTCATGGTTTAGCAAGTTTTTACCAGAAGTTCATTAGGAATTTCAGTTCAATTTTTAATTCTATGGTTGAAACTATGAGATGAGATAAAATAGAATTCAAGTGGACTCTGGAGTTGATAAAAGTTTTGAGACGTTGAAGTAGAAGGTTGTTGAGTTGCCTATGTTAGCATTGCCTAATTTCAATAAGGTATTTCAAGTTGAATGTGATGCAAGTGGTAGTGCAATAAGAGTTTTGTTGAGTCAAGAAGGTAAACCCATTGCTTTCTTTAGTGAGAAGTTGAATGATGCAAAAAGGAAATATTTTGTGTATGATCAAGAGTTCTATGCTAGTGTTTAAGCCCTAAAGAAATAGAGACATTATTTGATACCAAGTGAATTTGTGTTGTATAGTGATCATAAGGCTTTATAGTTTTTGGGTAATCAAAATAAGTTGAATCAAAGACATATGAAATGGGTTGAATATCTGCAGATTTATACATTTGTGATAAAACATAAGAGTGGAGTCACTAACCAAGTTGTTGATGCATTAAGTAGAAGAAGATCTTTGATGACCGAGATGAGAATTGAAGTTCTTGGTTTTGATGACATGAAAGATTTGTATGAAACTAATCTTGATTTTTTTGAGTCATGGAGGAAGTGCAGAGTACCTATTCAAGATCAATCGAGTACTAAATGGGAAGAGTATTTCATTCAAGAAGGTATGTTGTTTAAAGGTATTCAGTAATGCATACTGAGAGGATCAATGAGAACTAATTTGATAAAGGAGAAACATAGTAGTGGTTTGGCTGGACATTTTGGCATTGACAAGACATTAAATTTTCTTAAGGAGAAATACTTTTTCCCGTAGTTGTATAAGGATGTTCAAAAATTTGTGAAAAGTTTTGGAATTTGTCAAGTTGCAAAAGGAGTAAGTCAGAATATTGGATTGTATACACCGCTTTCTGTTCCTGAGCAATCTTGGATTGATATTAGTATTTATTTTGTTCTTAGCTTACCGAAGACAGTGAAAGGTAATGATTCTATATTTTTTGTTGTGGATAGATTTTCTAAGATGGCACACTTTATACCCTTTAGAAAGACATAAAATGCAGTGCATATAGTTGATCTTTTCTTTAAAGAAATTGTCAAATTGCATGGATTATCGAGAAGTATCATCTCTGACTGAGACAGTAAGTTTGTTGGATACTTTTGGAAGACTCTTTGGAAAAAGTTAGGCATTGAGTTGAGGTATAGTTCTACATTTCACCCACAGACTGATGGATAGACAGAGGTTATGAATAAAAGTTTGGGTAATCTTTTGAGATGATTAGTTGGAGATAAACCGAGTAATTGGGATTCTATGTTGGCACAAGCAGACTTTGCATACAATAATTCAGTGAATAGGGGTATTGGAAAAACACCTTTTGAGATTGTTAATGGCATACAACTGAGAGGTATATTAGATTTGAAGGATATTGCTAGTGAAGAAAAGAGAAGTGTTGAAGGAGTAAAGTTTTCCGAGTTCATGAAGACATTGCATGAAGAAGTGAAACGTAAGTTGGAAAATAGCAATAAAAAATATAAAGATAGAGTAGATAGATCAAGAAGACATAAAACTTTTGTAGTTGGGGATGAAGTAATTGTACACTTGAAGAAAGGTAGATTTCATGTTGGGACATATGGGAAGTTGAAAATGAAGAAATTTGGTCCTCGCAAGATATTGAGAATATTTAGCTATGGAAATGCTTATGAGATTGAGTTACCTGATGACATGGATATACCACCTATATTCAATATTGCAAACTTATTTGAGTACCATGAATCAGATAAAGACATGACATTACCGAATGATTATCCTAAGAAGCTAACAGAAGAAGTTGAGCAAATTTTGGAACATAGATTTGGTAGAAGCACAATAGGAAGATAGTATATGGAATATCTGGTAAAGGGGAAGAACAAACCGATTGAAGACAGTTTGTGGATTTCACAATCTATGTTGGATTCAACTCAAGTTGTACCTGCTACATGATTCAAAGAATCATTTCAAACAACCCTAGGTGTCTGATGCAGGAGCATCTCGGGTCCTTGGCAAAATGTGTCACCAAAAACAAATTTGAGTTTTTTGTGTTTCTCGGTATTACTCAATTTCCTTCTTTGAATGAGTTGGTCAGTTATTTCTTGACGCTTGGTTAACCTTGCTTACCGAGTAGTTTATTTTGATTTCTTGGTGAGGCCAACTTGTGCTTTTAATTGTGGTTGCAGAGTTAATGTTGGTATCGATCATTGGGAAGTGTGTGGACCTAGATCTAGTCATTCCTTCTGCTAATGATGGATTTGAAGACCGACTTTTTTCGGTAGCCTCTTGTATAAATGTAGTCATTGTTCATAGTTTTAGGGATCAATTTAGGAAGATAGGATTTTTAGGTATCAGTTTAGAAGTTAGAAAATAGTTTTTGAATCCTCGCATGTTGGAGGACTATTGTAATTGAATTTGATGTATTGGACCTAACCGGGAAGGACTTACAATGTGACATGGATGAGGTGATTTATGAAATATAATGATCTATTCAGCATTCTCTCTCTCACTTATTGTGTATTTGCTTTCGTTTGTGTGATCTCTGCAAGGAGGATTTGGATTAGGGAGTGCCTTTGGCCCCTCTTCCTACCTTGCCTTGTGTCATCAACAAATGGAAAGTTGGAGCTGATTCATACAGATCTTTGTGGACCTACTCAGACTAGGTCATACTTTGGAGATGGGTACTTTATCGCATTTACTGATGATTACTCTAGAATGATGTGGGTTGGATTTCTTAGAGAAAAATCAGAAGCATTTAAGAATTTCAAGTTTTATAATGAAAAATTTGAGAATTAGATAGGCTTGAAGATAAAGTGTTTGAGATCAGAAAAATGTGGAGAGTTCACTTCACATGAATTCAATACCTTTTGTGAGAATCATGGTATTATGAGACAGACTTCTGCACATAGGACACCATAGAAAAATGGAGTTTTTGAAAGAAGAAACAAAATAGTTCTTGATGTGGCAAGAACCATATTGATAGAAGGAAAATTTCCACATATGCATTGGAGAGAAGCAGTCAATATAACAGTATACACAATGAATAGAGTATAAATCAAAGAAGGTACATGCAAGACACCATTTGAGATATGGTATGGTAAGACACCTATTGTTATTTATTTCAAAATATTTGGAAGTAAATGCTACATTAAGAGAGATGAATGCATAAGAAAATTTGATGCTATAAGTGATGAAGGTATATTCCTTGGCTACTCTACTAGAAGTAAAGCTTATATATGTTACAATCTGAGAACTAGGAAGCTAATTGAAAGTGCTAATGTGAGAGTTGATGAAAAGTTTCAGGTTAGAGAAAGGTATTGTGACTTTAACCCCTATGAGATTACATTTGAAAATGTAAATGTAAAGCAAGATAATATGCACACAACAGAGAATGATGATGAAAATGAAGGAAATGAAGCATCTCGAGATGTTTTGATGATTGAAAATGGCATAAGTGTGGATTTGAAGGAGTAGACCACTCCCAAATATGTTCTGAGAAATCATCCTAAGGATCAGATCATTGGTGATAGTAGTAAGGGAACTAGAACAAGGTCATGAAACATAGAGGAGAGGTCTCAAACTATAAATGTCATTTTCTTGCTCTCGCAAGTAGAACCATAGTCCACAGATGAGGTATGCAAAGATGAATCAGGTATCAAAGCCATGAAGGAAGAACTAGAGAAAATTAAGAATAAAAACACTTGAGAGTTGGTTCCAAGGCCTAAAGACAAATATGTGATTGGTACCAAGGGAGTATTCAGAAACAAGATGAATGAAGGAGTTGTTTATAGAAACAAGGCCAGATTAGTATGTAAATGGTACTCATAGCAAGAAGGTATTGATTTTGAAGAAACCTTTGCACTTGTTGCTAGGATTGAGGCAGTAAGTTTATTATTATCTTATGATGCTTATAAGGATTTCAAAGTATATCAGATGGATGTGAAATCAAATTTTCTTAATGGATACTTGGAAGAGGAAGTGTACATTGAGAAACTTGATGGATTTCCTTTATTAGGAAAATCTAGTTTGCAGATTGAAGAAGACTTTGTATATATTGAAACAAGCACCAAGAGCTTGGTATGCAAGATTGGAAAAGTATCCAATTCATTTGCGATTCAAGAAAGGTAATGTTGACAATAATCTATACTTAAGAATCAATGAAGAAGGTATTTGATTGTTGAATTTTTTATTGATGATATTATCTTTGGAGGAAATGATGAAATGAGTAATAAGTTTGTAGATGAGATGAAAAGTTAATTTGAAATGTCTATGATTGGGGAGATGAAATTCTTCCTTGGATTACAAATCATTCAAAGTAAGAAAGGGATATTCAAAACTCAAACCAAATATCTTAGAGAACTATTGAAAAAATTTGGCATGGATGACAATAAACTTGTTGGAACTTCTACGGTAACTGGGACTAAGTTATCTTTAGAGGATGAAGAAACGAATACACCACAGAAAAAGTATAGGTCAATGATTAGAGGTCTTCAGTATCTAACACATACTAGACCTAATAGTACTAATGCAGTTGGAATTGTTGTAAGATTTCAAGAAAATCTAAAGAGTCTCACTTTATGGCAGTAAAAAGGATATTCGGATATCTTAAGGATACAATTGATTTTGATCTATGGTATGATAGATCAAAGGAATTTACATTCCATGCCTTCACCGATGTTGATTGGGAAGGGAATGTAGATGATAGAAAGAGTACAAGTGGAGGAGAATTCTTTCATGGTAAAAGGTTGTTTTATTGGCTTAACAAGAAGCAAGACTGTATTGCTCAGTCTACAATAGAATTAGAGTATGTTGCAGCAGTAATCAATTGTACACAGATCATATGGATAAAGAAAATTTTGGAGGACATTAGAGTATGTCTTGAAGATTTAGTTACTATCCATTGTGAAAATACTAGCACGATAAATATGTTAAAGAATCCCATTATGCATTCTAAGACAAAACATATAACAATAAAGTATCATTTATTGAGAGATAAGGTAGCAGAGAAAGAAGTGGAGTTAGAGTATGTGAATACTAAGGAGAAGATATAGATATCTTCACTAAGCCACTAAACAAAGAGACCTTTTATTATCTCAAAGGTAGACTTGGGGTCAAAGACCCTCCTAATGACAACTAAAGAAAATGCATAGATGCATCAGTCCTCATGTATTCTGAGCATTATTTTTAGGATTGAACGTAGTAATTTACTCCTATGGGGGAGTAATTGTTTGAGCACATAGAAGAGATCTAGGTGGTTTGGCACCTATTGCACTACTTTGAGGAGACACTATGGCACCCTTTTCCATTGACGTCAAAGGGGGAGAGATATATTGATAAAAACCCTTCAGTTTGTCTGAGGGAGAGACATAACTTAGTTTGTCTAGGAGAAAGATGTAACAACCCTCTAGCTTGAAAAGGGGAGTACATGAAAGGGGGAGGCAGTAACCCTCTTGTAGTTGAAAAGGAGACAATAGTTGATATCAAGCTGAATGAGAAGGCAAAACACAAGAAGTAGGCAAAGTATGCACATTGGACCTTTAAGTTGATGGTTTTTCTCATATGTTGCCATCAATGCCAAAGGGGGAGATTACTGGAAGTTGGATTGGAATTTTAACATTCTAATATGTTTGGGATATTTTTGGAAAACTGTCTAGATGCTAGCACTCAGTGTTTTTCATTGATGACAACATATGTTATTGATTGGTTATTCAGAGAAGCTTGCAGACAGGTTGCAGAGAATTGTATGGACATTGTACAATGAATTGGCACATGAAAACTTAGATGAAGCATCTACATGATGTCTCAGGTCACTGTATATGATCACACATTTGTATGAATTAATCTGATAGAGTTAAGGTTATTTTACTGATGACTGGTTTTTAGGAGACATAAACTGATATTTTCACAGAGTTGATTGTAGAAATTTATGGATAGTATTCATGGTTTTTTAAGTCTTGATGAGTGAACATAGGTTCATCTTGGACACTAGATGGAGAGCTTATTGAGATTATATGGAGTTATGATAGTATAGGTGACGTCAGTTATGGCTTGTGCATTGGTGAAGACCTATTTGGAGGATGACTCGGAACATGTTTCAAGTAATTTGATGAGAGAGCTTGATTTATGGATCTGGATGATAAATTGATGTAATTTTTATGTTGTAACATTGTAATAGGTTCTTTGTGCATCTTTGCATGGGTATATTCATATTTTTTTTATAATATTTATCCTATGTAGGCCGACCCAAATTTAATTATTGTAACTTGTATATAAGGATTGAAATCCTTACAAAATAAGTAAGCAATAGATTAAGCAACTACATATGTGAATTGCAGAGGAGAATGCAAGCTTGAGGTTGCATTATTTGTTATTTAGAGAGTAGTAGTTGTGCATTTAGGCACAAGGTGGAGCTTTCTTGGTAGTGGTTGAATGTTGGAACTAGTTTTGGATCAAAATTGTCTTACCCTTGAAGTTGTGAGGTTTGGAGAACCTAAGGGTGGCTTTAACTCTTAAATATCTTGATCAAGTTGATCTATTGTACACCCCTAACAGGGTTATTACCTCTAGCAGGGTTGGACTCTTAGCAGGTTCGATTCCTTAACAAGGATCATATTGTAAAAGACTCCTAACAGGGTCTATCCTTTAACCAGGACCTACCTATTGTAATACGCAGCTCCTAACAAGGTCAAAACTCTTAATAGGGTTATTATACTCATAGTGCAAATATTTGTGGGTTCCATCCCCACTAAGGTTTTTCCCTTAATAGGGTATTCTTCAAGAACAAATCTTGGTTTTTGTGTGTATGTGTATTATTGTTGCATTTACTTTGCAATTCAGTATTTTGGTTTCGGCATTAAGTTTGAAGTTAAAGTTTAAATTATTCATTATTTACAACCCCCCCCCCCCCTCTCAGTTTATTAGGACATTGTTATTCTAACACTTACTCTTTTTGCAATTTGACAAAATCCACAACTCTTCACAAATTTTTGAACATCCTTATACAACTGAGGCCAAAAATACCTTTCCTTAAGGAAACTCAATGTTTTATCAATGCCAAAATGTCCAACCAAAACACTACTATGATTTTCCTTTATCAAATTAGTTCTCATTGATCCTCTTAGTATACATAACTAAATTTATTTGAACAACATACATTCTTGAATGAAATAGTATTCTCACTTACTCAATTGATCAAAAATAGGTGCTCTGCACATTCTTCATGGCTCAAAAAAATCAGGGCCAGTTTCATACAAATTCCTCATGTCATCAAAACCAAGAACCTCAATTCTCATTTCAGTCAGCAAAGATATTCTTTTGCTCAACACATCAGCAACTCAGTTAGACACTTCACTCTTATTTTTTTTATCACAAATGTAAAATTCTACAAATACTCAACAAATTTCATGTCTCTAATTCAACTTATTCTGACTACCCAAATACAGTAAAGCCTTATGATTACTATACAACATAAATTCCTTTGGCATCAAAAAATGTCTTCATTTCTTAAGGGCTTGAACAATTACATAAAATTCTTGATCATACACATAATATTTCCTTTTAGCATCATTCAACTTCTCACTAAAGAAAGAAAGAGGTTTACCTTCTTGACTCAACGCAACTCCTATTGCACTGTTGTACACTCAAGATGTGCACTTCTCTAAGCCATTGATTCTAAGGGCATCCATGGATTGGAAGCCTTGAAAAGTGACCTAGAGCTCCCTAGGCATGGAGTGCAAGGGTGTTTAGAGGGCTCTCAGCTAGAGCTATTAAGCATGCAACCTTGCTAGTAAACCATACAATGGGAGATTCAAAGAGACAAGGGAAAGAATGCCAATATCTTCAAGAATCACAATGCAAAATGCAATGCAAGCTATGCTAGAATGAGAACGCAAGAATGCAACTAAACTATGGAAATCAGACTGTTACAAGCCATTACTAGTTAAACTATGTGAGCTAAGCTAAAGCATGAAAGGAAGCTAAGCTAAGAATGCCATGAAAACTAAGATACAATGAAAATATGAAGACTAAAATGCAACAAGTTCTTCCAAAGCTCCAATGTCACCAAGAAAACCTATAGCATAATATTAGCATTAAGAGTGGGGATCCTAGAATGAGAAGAGAGCTCTCCTTTAAAAGATAAATGGACCATTGAGATTAAGAGCAAAAAGATTTGATCAAGGGTGGAGTTTGAAAGTGGGAGCAATCCTTGTGCACAAGTCTCCTCCAATGAGAAAGAAGTGTTGACTTTTGTGCCCCATGTGAGACAAAATGCCTTTTCTTCTTATTTATTAAATAGGAATAATGCTTTACTTGTGCAACTTAGGATAAAAGGTAAGTGGGGATTTTTATTTAATAAAAGGGGAGGGAATTCCTTTTAATTAAATAAAGACTTAGGATAAAATGGTTAATCCATATAATATAATTGAACAAATGATAAACTTAGGATTTGATCAAGAATAAGCAATTGGTAAATTTAATAAATAATGCTAGAAAGGGGCTAATAGTCTAGATGACCATTTTTGGGTGATTACATTTGCCCCTCTTTAACTAATGTGTGATCAATCTGGGAACAAATTACGTCAAAGAATAGATCAGCCAAGAAGGCAATAGATAGATATCTGACTCCAAAGAATGAAGTGCAGAGAAATAGTAAATCCTGCATGGTCAACCCGGTAGCGACAGTACTGAACACTTAGGAAAGAGATGGATAGTATCAAAACTCAAGATGAGAACTAGCATGTCAAGCACAATAGATAGATAGATCAATCAAAGAAAATGGAATGGTCAAACATATGCTCTAGAGAATAGCTGATAGGATATGTCTACCCCCTCAGAATTGAAATCGAAATGAGGTAGAGGGAATACAGAAGCAAGATTAGAGAAACATGATCAAATCACCAGAAATCATAATCAAAGATGAAAGATAATAGAATAACCATCAAGCAGTGAAAAAAATGCCCAGTTTGACTAGGTTTGACTGAGAAAGATATAGGATAAAGATAAAATCAAAACCTTAGAGAGACGAAGTGAAGGAAATGAATGAAAGACTAGGAGGTTGAGAGAGATGAAGATGAAGAAATGAAGATGCCCAGTGAAGATCGAAGGACTAGGCCTCAAATGGTCAGCCAGCTATGCAGAATAAGGAGAAATTTTAAAATGCAATTTTTGACCATCAAGATGAACTCGGATTTCGATTTTGATCCCAAAAATGGATCCAGGACAGATGAAAGGAGAGCTCTCTCCATATGCAAGATGCAAAACTAAACTAACATGAACCTAAGAATGCAAGATACTATGAAAAGTGGTTTACTTGCAAGGTTACAAAGCTGTTAGACTCTAATAATCATCATCAAGCTTTATTGGTAGCGTCGCAAGATCATACAATACGGACTAGTATAACTATGGGTATATGAATATGATCTATATCAAATAGGTATGTGGGAATCCCACCTAAGCATCAAAGACATGTAGGTCAAGATGACTAGTGCAGTGAGGTTCCCTAAGTTTAGTGTAGCAAGATTATGCTTGCATTGAGACACAAGAAAGTCAAGATGACCATAAGCATGCACTAGTAGAAAATAGTCAAGGATAATAAATCGTAGATCCTCAGTGTCAAGCATAAATGCTCATGACAGTTAGGATCAACGAGATATACCCATAGGCAGAAAATAGATAAAACATGTCCTCATGCCCCCAGTCTTCTAGCTATGCATCATTGAAAACTTATTAGGGGGAGAACACTCATCAAAATAAATCCTCATGGACAACACACAAATAAATAAATTCAAGCAAGTCTTAGTGAGTCAAGTGTTTACATGTGTGTGTGTAGGTCATAGAGTCAAACTTTGAGTATCGCATCGGTCGGTGAGAAATATCGTATCATTCTTGACTGCGGGTAGGATATCTAATAAGTGTTGAGAAATAATTGACGCTCGGGAAGTGTTGAAAAACACAATTGGAAACTGTTGAGAAACACTATTTGAACCAAGTTGCCCAAGAAACCATGATGCACAAAGAGACCCAAGATAAGCTAAAATAATGTATGCCCCCTAGACTAAGACAAGAGTCCATTCCAGGCTAGGAGAGACAAAGCGAGAAGTGGAGTGAATGAGCGCCACACAAGACTGATAGGCATAGGTGCAAGGGTCCCAAACAGTGCCTGTTTCTAGGTTTTCACCGCTTGGAAGATTTTTTAGCACTTTTTATAAATTTTTTGTATTTTTGCTACTTGTTTCCAGGTTTTCACCAAGGCACTTTTTCTATTTTTTTTTATTTTTTTAATTTTTAATTTTTTTGGTGAGACATCAAAGTGCCTATTGCTAGGTTTTCACTAGGATGCTCTTTTTTCAAGACTTTATATGCTTTTTAGGATTTTTTCAGCATCATGTATGAAATTTTTTTGGAATTTTTCAGGATCAATAAGATATATACAAAGAGCTCAAGAACCTTAGGCATAGAACTTCTTCAGATGTAGAACATTAATAGGTTCGGCAAGCTCTTCTCCCTTAGGTGTAGATAATTGATAGGCCCTCGACCCAAATGTTGTCGTGATGATGTAAGGCCCTAACCAATTTGGCTCGAACTTGCCTTTCTGCTCTCTATTCTACTGATTCTTAGGATTTTCTCTTAGGACTAATTCACCCACTTGGAACTCTCTAGGATGAACCTTCTTATTATAGGCAGAAGACATTCTCTTCTGATAAGTGCGCATGTGATCAAAGTCAGCCTTGCGGCGTTCCTCCAAAGTAGTAAGCTCATAAAATCTCATGGCCTGATGGTCTTCGTCAATAATCAAACTATGTAGAGAGAATCTCAATGATAGTATTTTGACCTCTAATGGTAAGATAGACTCAGAACCATAGACCAAGGAAAAAGGTGTGGCACCTATAGGAGTGCCTATAGAAGTTCTATAAGCCCATAGCATAGGATTGATCTACAGATGCTAATCCTTGCCTGATTTGTGCACCATCCTATGAAGGATTTTTAGTAATTTTTTATTCGAGGCCTCAGCTTGGCCATTCCCTTAAGGGTAGTAAATAGAAGACCAATGTTGTTTAATTTTGAATTTTTTGCACAATTGTTTTAGGTCTTTATTCTTGAACTGGCCACCATTATTCGTGACTATGGAAGAAGGAATACCATAGCAACAAATGATGTGATTTAACATAAACAAGGTAACATGTTTCCCTGTAGCTGTAGATAGTGGGATAGCTTCAACCCATTTGGTAAAATATTCAGTAGCTATAATAATGAACTTATGCCCACTTGAAGAACTAGGATGAATCTTTCCTACCAAGTCAAAGGCCCATTGCTGAAATGGCCAGTATGTAATAGAGGGAATAAGCTCACATCTAAGAGCATGAATGAGATTCCCATGTAGTTGATATTTCTTGCAGGTCTTGGCATATCGAACAGCATCAGCTTGCATAGTAGGCCAATAGTAACCAGACCTAAGCAATTTCTGAGCTAATGCAAGACCATTAGAGTGCAAACCACATATGCCATCATGGACTTCAACTAGCACTTTTTCTAACTCCTCTATTTCTAGACACCTAAGGAGAGTTCCATCTAGACCCTTCCTATACAAGTCACCAGAGATGAGGTTAAAATGTGAGGCATTGCGAATGATTTGGCGCTTCTCATTGTGCATTAGATTTTCAGGAATAATTTGATCTCGGAGGTAGGAAAATATAGTAGTGTGGCGAGATGAATCATGACTAACCATAATGTAAATGACACGGACATCAGGAGAATCATAGGCGGGATGACGCAACTCTTCCACCAAGAACTCAAAGCGTGACTCATGTTCTTCCATTTATAGAATGGATGCCAAAGTAGCCATGGCATCAATAGCCTTGTTCTCAACTCTAGGAATTTATTGGAATGTAACAGATGTGAAATAATTCCTAAGTGATTCTATCATCTTCTTATAGGGAATCAACTTGTCATCCTTTGTCTGGTAATCCTCGTTTACTTGATTTATGACAAGTTGTGAATCTCCAAAGATATGCAATTATGTAATCCTCCATTCTAGGGAAAGCTTAACACTATTGAGAAGGGCTTCATATTCAGCTATATTATTGGTGCATGGAAAGAGAAGCTTATACGATTTAGGAATTGTGTATCCATGAGGTGTAATAAATAAGATTCCAGCGCCAGCCCCATTCTATGTATGAGAACCATCAAAGAACATTTTCCACGTACGCTCTGTGACATTCATGATTGAAGCATCTGGGAATTCTATCTAAAGAGGAGCATCATCAGTCATGGGAAATTTGTCCAATTGATCTATGATTGCTTGTCCTTTAATGGCTTTCCTTTCGATGTACTGAATGTCAAATTCTGAAATAATCAACATCCATTTAGCAAGTCATCCGATAAGCGCAGCTTTACTTAAGAGGTACTTTAAAGAATCAATTTTGGTGATTAGCTACGTAGTATGTGCGAGCATGTAATGTCTGAGTTTTTGGGATGCAAACACTACTGCTAGACAAGCTTTCTCAATGCTGGTATAATTGAGCTCATAAGAAACCAAGGTGTGACTGATGTAATAGATAGCTCATTCTTTGCCCATATCATCTTGTTGTGCAAGGAGAGCTCCTAAAGAATTTTTTGTAGCAGATATGTAGAGTATCAAAGGTTTCCCTTGGATAGGCGGCATAAGAATAGGATGTTTTACTAGGTAATCCTTGATTTGGTCCAAGTTCTTTTGACTCTCCTCATTCCATATGCAAGTAGCCCCTTTATGCAAATTCTTGTTGAAGGGTTGAGCCCTGTCAACTAATTGAGAAATGAACTACCTAATAGATTGGAGACGGCCTTGGAGACCCCTTAATTATTTTATGTTGCAAGGAGGTGGCATCTCCATGATAGCTTGCACCTTTTACGGGTCTACCTCTATTCCTTTTGCTGGTATGATATAGCCTAGCAGTTTCCCAGAAGTGACACCAAAATCACATTTCTTAGGATTCAATCTGAGTTGAAATCATTCCATGCGGTCCAATATCAAACTCAAATCGGATAAATGAGCGCTTCTTTGTTGTGATTTAGCAAGTGTGTCATCAACATAGTCTTCCATGTTTTTATGCATCATATCATGGAAGATGGTAGTCATAGCTCTTTGATAGGTTGCATCAGCATTCTTGAGGCCAAATGGCATGACATTCCAACAAAAGGTACCCCATGCGCATGTAAAAGTTGTCTTCTCTTGGTCTTTAGGGATGATTTTGATATGGTTGTATCTGGAGAATCCATCCATAAGGGAATACATTTCATAGCCTATAGTCATGTCCACTATCATATCGATGTTTGGAAGTGGAAAATCATCCTTAGGGCATGCTTTGTTTAGATCTCTGAAGTCAGTGCATTGAACAATATTGGAAATCTATTCAGCATAGTCAATAGCCCTTATGAAGTTAGCTTTTAGAAGCTTCTTAAGTTCATCCTTAACCAATAATGCCACATGAGGATGCATCTTTCTAAGTTTCTATTTGATAGGTTTTACCCCTGGAGCAATAAAGAGGTGGTGCATAATAAGCTCAATGTCCAAACCAGGCATGTCCGAATATGTCCATGAAAAGTTGATCTTTTTCTTCTGAAAAAATGTGGTAAATGGTTCCTTCTCCTCTGCCGAGATGGACTAAGCTACATGGATTATCTTAGGAGACTCCTCTATTCCTAAGTTGATTGGTTGTGTAAGTTCCATCAGAACTGAACATCTTTCTTGGAAGTAGCTAGGCATATTACCAAGTACCTCATCCTTGGGTGCCTTGGAGAGGTTTTCACCCTTAGATACATCTTTATTTTTACTATTTTGAGGTTTGGACACCACCACAATGTGGTTTTCACCATCCGACCATTTCTTTTTTCTTTTGATTTTATGACAGAGGTACTTGATATCTAGTTCTATCATATTTGTTGTTGGTTCACTGATGTAAGAGATGACAGGCTCAACGGCATTGAGGTAACAAGTGATCTCATAGTCATTTTGGAAGGAAGGCAATGTAAGTCTTTGATCTTGGGCAGACCAATCTATGAGATATGAGTGTATGATAGAAAGCAAAGTGACAGGTTCAAGGTTATTGATGTGATAGGTATCATCTCTGGTGACGAGAGAAGTTGAGCCTATATAGTAGGCTCCAAAAGTATCAAGATCTAGATTTGGCATAGAAGAACCAACGTGGTTCACTAAGGCAATACGGGGATCAAACTCATCAAACCCTACGTGAGACTCATCAACTACATCGGGTTGGGCACTCTAAGTATGGATCACATCAACTTCCATATCCACTATGGAAGATCCTTCTGAGAGAGTGTCCCATTTGTACTCATTTGAATCTGTCATTGAACTTCTACTAGGATGTTTGCACCAAGAAGGTTTAGGATGCCTAGAAGTAGAGGCACCCATGCCATTATGTGTGAGATCTGCTCTTTGTAGTAACTACATAATATTTCTACATTTTCTATGTCTGGGGTCAAATTCATTAGATACATCATCTCTAGACGTAGAGGCTTCAGCTGTGTCATCATTAGGCATGTATTCTTCTCCCTAAAGGAGTGAAGTAGAAGGGAGACTGTCTCCCATTTGGGCCATAGTGTATAGTGGTAATTCATCCATATCTATATTTGAGTCACTAATCATGGGAGCATTTGTAGAACATTTAGGGGGGTCATCTTCAGCATCGTATCCTAGACCCCTGGTATCCTTAGAGTGTCGACCATCAGTATGACTCAAAGTTTCAACTAGAGCGTGTCCATTATTATTTAAAGGTCCTTGACCTTGATAGCCCATTTGTTGCAAAAATGTGTATCCTTTACCGTAGCGTCTAGGGGAGATGGGAGTAGCAACTGTCATACTGTCTTCTTCCATTTTATAGATCCAATCTCTAACATCTTGTTCTTCTTTTTTGCCTCTAATGGTATGGACACTTGAAAAAAGGTACCAAAGACCATCATGGCAGAAGTGAAAGGCTTCATCTTATCTGAAGGTCTACCATATGACTTATGAGAGGTAGGCATAGCGGTAATAGAATCCAATGTGTATTCACCCATACCAATACTCATCATTTTTAATTTCTGCTCAACAGCAATAAGGGACGCAATAGGATCATGAGAAGGTTTATTATGTGGGACAAACATTTCAGTGGTAGTGAGAGTATTAATAGCAATAGCATTGTCCCTAGGAATCACAATTTCAGCTCCATTGTATGGGAATTTGACACACTGATGGTAGGTAGAAGGAACAGCTTTCATGTCATGGATCCAAGGATGACCCAGAAGAATGTTGTATGTGAGTGGGATGTCTAATACTTGAAACACAATATCTTTCACAACTAGACCCACTCAAACAAGCAGCACAATAAGACCCTTTGAAGACCTCTCCACTTTATCGTATGCTTTGATAGTGATCTTTTGCCTAGGATCTACAGCAAATTTGGATAATCCTAATTGTTGCACAACATGAAAGGAAACAATATTCAACCCTGCACCATTGTCTATCAAGACTCGGCAGACTCAAGTATGGTAGACTTGGACCTCGATATGTAAAGCAAGATTATGTGGGTGACTAAGGGACGTGTCATCCTCTGCGGAAAATGAGAGATAGTGAGGAGATGAGATATGATTGACCATAGCCTAGAACTTATCTGGATCAATGTTATTAGGGACATTCATTGTGCATAGAGCCTTTTCAAGGATCTCTTTGTGCAAGGGGGATAGCTCAAGCATCTCAAAAATGGATATTTGGGCCAGTGTTTGTTGCAACTGGTGAACAAGATCATAGCTAGATATGGCTGAAGGAGTCACTTGTTTATAAGATGAGACTTGTTTGGGATCATGAGCATTTTGAAGGATGATTTTGGCTTGCCCCCTAGTAACAGCATTCAGTGTCTCACTTCGAGAAGATAAACCATCAAGTGTTTGCAAGACCAACTTAGGCATATCATGATTGGTGTCACTATTACCTTGAGATCTCATCATGTAAACACTCTCAATGGGCTCTAACATGTTGATCACACGCTCATCGTTAGTATATGTATAATTGATATTGGCATCATGATTTTTCTTGTTCGCTTGAGAGGACTCCCCCTTTTCATATTCAGGTAGAGGGGTTTTGAAGGCCTTGTGATCATAATTCTTAACCAAGCCATCTATGAGAACTACACCTCCATCAATAAGATCTTGAATAACATCTTTGAGCTTGAAATAATTATCCGTGTTGTGTCCCTTATTTCTATGGTAATTGCAGAAATGATCCTCTCTCCACCAATCAGGCTTAACTGGTGGATTGAAGGGATGAGAATTGTTAGGAAGCATAAGATACTTGTTGGTAACCAAGGTCTTAAGAATCACATCATAGGGTTTAGCCAACTTGGTGTAGACCCATCGTTGATATGACTTCTTGGGTTTGTCCACATTTTGAGGTTTAGATACACTTTGAGTGTTGGTAGTCTCTTGTTGTTTAGTTGCGTCGATAGCGTTGGAGAGGTGGAAAGTGGACTCTTTAGCTTTAGGAACATCCACAACCCCATCATTAACATATTTATTTTTGTTCTAGGGTTTTTTTTTGTCCTTTCCATTACCTCTAGTATCTTTATTGATGACAATATCCCCTTTCCTTATGGCAACATCCTCAATACAGTATGCACTTTCAACCATGTCATTGAAAGAGGGAAATAGTTGTTTCCTTAGATCATAATATAATTCAGGTACAAGAGTGCTGACAAAGATGTCGATCTTTTCCCTCTCGGGTAGTTGACGAGAATATCTAGAATATAACAACCTCCAACGTTGCAAGTAGGTAGCGAATGGTTCGCCTTGATTTTGCTTGAGATCACCTAGATCTATCATGGTAATAGGCTGATGAATGTTGTATGAATAATGTTGAGTGAAATGCCTAGCCAACTCATCAAAGGACTTGAGAGGAGATGTCAATTTTGTGAACCATTCCAAAGCTTGTCCTCTTAAACTCCTAGGGAACAACCACAGTAGAAATGTGTCCTCGTGAAGGAAATCCATGCTAAGAGCGTAAAAATGACACACATGGTCATGGGGATCACCATTTCCATCATACTTATCATATTTGGGAACCTCAATATCCCTAGGAAATAGGACCATGTATAGACTCCTATTAAAGGGAAGAGCACAAATAGACTCTACAAAAGAGACCTTTGGAGGTTCCTTTTCTATTGCAAGTTGAGCAAGATGTTGGTTCGTTCATTTTAACTCCTCTCTAAGGATTTCATACTCAGTTGGCACTCTTTCTTGAATGATTTGGTGGACATCATAACCATGAGGGAGCTTGTATCCTCTAGAAGTCATGTATTGAAAGTATTGATCTCCATTACGCTCTAAAATTTTATGCATCAAACATTGGGATGCTTCATCTTGTTCAAACCTCATAAGTTCTTCACTAGACACATCATCATTGGCCTCTTCCTCATGATGAGAGGGAGGAGGTCTAGGAGGTGAAGAAGGTGCGGAAAAATTTCATCTTGGAGGGGACCTAGGTGGCGTATTGTTACCATGATTGCCACTAGTACCAAAAAAAGATCTATTTTCATAACCACTAGTCTCGGCTTGATCATGAGACATTCCTCTTAAAGCCATGCACCTGGCAGCATCCATTATGCTTTTATTAAGCTCTTTATCTAAACGTGCTTGGTTGTCTCTATGCTCAAAGTGTTCTTGCAAATGGCGATATTTCTCTTGTTCCGTCATGGTAAGTGAGACACTATCCGTGCTTTTGGGGGCCTTGAATGCTAAAAAGAGGAAGCCTCCTTTATACCATGGGGTGACCTTGGAATCCTCAGATTTGTCTGGGCTAGAACTATCATCACTAACTGGCACTCGTGAGTGTCTTGTAGGAGAGGGTAACTACGTATAGTTGAATGGAGGGTGACTCCCTTGCTCAAATTGAAACCGAGTTGTAACTGGCATGAAAAGAAATGTTGTTTGACTAATCGAACGCAACAAATTTTCTTAGATTTTGAGATAAGCAAAGCCAATAAAGATCACTTGTCAAGATAGAACAATATAAATGGCTTGTCAAAGGTGCTCAAGAATTTACAATAGTCAATTGACTCAAGATGAGATATGAGCAAGAAGCTCGATTAGCAAATAGCTAGAGAGGTAACCATAGTGTGACAAGTGATCGAAAGTAGCATTTGATAGGCTCGAACCCAATAGTTGTAACTCATCTTTCTTAGTCTAGAATAAACTTAAACATGCAAATAACAGGCTAGATTCAGGTAAGAACAGGAAAGGACACTCTATGACAAACTAAGATTCAAATTTGACAGCTTCGGATTGTAGACAGCAATAAGACAGCAAAATGATTATGTGCGATAGTTCACAAGATAGCAAGACGATACAATTTGGCCAGAAAATATTTTGCACATAGCAAAGCGATAGTAACCAGGCAGTTGATGTGATAGAACGTATAAAGTTCATGCGATACAAGGTCAACAGCGAAGTATCACGTGATAATACTCAAGCAAGTGGTGCGATAATTGTTCAGTATTGCACGATGTTTGACCATTGAATGTGTAAAACCCAGTTTTGAAGGTAATTTTGATCAAAGTTGCAATTTGATAAGCTCAATTTCTCGGTTTGGAATGTAGTAACAGCAGAAAATAGATAGGTTTGCAAATAGTGAGTGATCAAACATGTCATGAAATACTTGAACAAGGGTGAAAGCAACCTTGCCAAGACATGCACTTGGGATATCAAAACAAAAAAATTCTATGAACACTACTATGATGTTTGATTTTTAAGAACGTTTACATGGGTAGATCATAGCGAAGACAATTCAAGCACTTGCTAGCCTAGAAAGATAAAGGCTTAATACTCAAAAACTTAGCCCACACTTGATATCCAATTTCCTCACACAAAGTGGTTGCCCACAATAGATATTGGCTTTGTCATGGAAGTGCCAATGACACAACCAAAGGAACACAAATGGTGAGTGTAAAATCTTGGGGTGATCCAGGTAGTCCACTAGGATCGATCCTTGCACCAAGATGTTGAGTGGCAACATTGGGTAGCTTCTATCTAAGGTTCATAATAAGGGCTTCCATTCGCAATACCCCTCTTTCTCCCCAAAGGGACTCCTTACCTTGCAGCAAGTAACAGACCTCATGGCCACAAGAGTACCTTAAGCATTCTTGCTTAGCATTTTTCTCATGGTCACAATCCCACAAGTACTCTTACTAAGAGAAGACAAGTATTACATCTACCAAGGTTTTATGTCCTTGATAGCCTTGATTTTATAGTGGGTCAAAATAGCTGGGTATTAGCTTGACCCCACTTGGGTCGTTCCTCTTGATTTCTCAAGAGTAGTCCCTCTAAAGGATTCTAGACTAAACAAGAAGCGGATCAACCTTTGAAAGTCAGGATTTCTGGTTCACCACAAGGGTGAGGAGCATACTCTCCTATCTCAAAAGCCTTTCCCAAACACTCCAAGCAATGTTCAATTAACCCACTTGCTTTCAAAATCTAGAGGTGGGTCAAGATTTCTGGTTCACCACAAGGATAAAGAGCATACTCTCCTACCACCAAAAGACTCTAATGACAAGATATTAAGTGCCTTAGAAAATGAACTAGTATAATGCCGCACTAAAAAATGAAAGGAAAGAACAAGCATTTTTTGTTTTTATGCTTTGGGCAGCCCTGCAAGAAATATTAGTAGCCCTTGTGCATTTGAAGATTTGACATGCGTTCTTTTAGCAAACTATGCAAGCAATTAAGGCACACCTACAAGAAAAACTTATTAGGCCCACAAGGGTTAGTACAGCAAAACCAAGTATAATCTGCAAATAAATATATGTCCTAACATAGCAAATCAAAGACCAGAAAGTAGAAAATCTGAAAACAACAAGCAAAACTAGCAAATTTGGAAATTTAGGTCTCTGTTGTTGAAATTCCACATGAAATAGTACAGAGTGTTGCACAAGAAAGTACAAAGTGTCACGCGAGAAAGTACCAACCCGCACAAGAAAGTACATAGGCCCACGTGAGAAAGTACATAGGCCCACACAAGAAAACACCTTTATCGCGCAGAGAAATGCTAATGCCAACAAAACTTCATGTGATACAGCAAGAAACTTTGTGTGAGACTCTGTGATAGTGACGCACAAAAGTACGAACAGTGCACGAAAATCATCAAAAAAAATAAGTAAAATAAGATGAGGCCAGAAATGGAATTTTCTACCCCACGGTGGGCACCAAAAATGTACACTCAAGATGTGCACTTCTCTAAGCCATTGATTCCAAGGGCATCCATGGATTGAAAGCCTTGAAAAGAAACCTAGAGCTCCCTAGGCATGGAGTGCAAGGGTGTTTAGAGGGCTCTCAGCTAGAGCTATTAAGCATGCAACCTTGCTAGTAAACCATGCAATGGGAGATTCAAAAAGACAAGGGCAAGAATGCCAATATCTTTAAGAATCACAATGCAAAATGCAATGCAAACTATGCTAGAATGAGAATGCAAGAATGCAACTAAACTATGGAAATGAGAGTGTTACAAGCCATTACTAGTTAAACTATGTGAGCTAAGCTAAAGCATGAAAGGAAGCTAAGTTAAGAATGCCATGAAAACTAAGCTACAATGCAAATATGAAGACTACAATGCAACAAGTTCTTCCAAATCTCCAATGTCACCAAGAAAACCTGAAGCATAATATTAGCATTAAGAGTGGGGATCCTAGAATGAGAAGAGAGCTCTCCTTTAAAAGATAAATGGACCATAGAGATTAAGAGGAAAAAGATTTGATCAAGGGTGGAGTTTGAAAGTGGGAGAAATCCTTGTGCACAAGTCTCCTCCAATGAGAAAGAAGTGTTGACTTTTGTGCCCCATGTGAGACAAAATACCTTTTCTTCTTATTTATTAAATAGGAATAATGCTTTACTTGTGCAACTTAGGATAAAAGGTAAGTGGGGCTTTTTATTTAATAAAAGGGGAGGGAATTCCTTTTAATTAAATAAAGAATTAGGATAAAATGGTTAATCCATAGAATATAATCAAATAAATGATAAAATTAGGATTTGATGAAGAATAAGCAATTGGTAAATTTAGCAAATAATGCTAGAAAGGGGCTAATAGTCTAGATGACCATTTTTGGGTGATTACAACTGCCACTTCCATCACATTCAACTTGGAATACCTTATTGAAATCAAGTAAAGATAACATAGGAAATTCAACAACATTCTATTTCAAAGTCTCAAAACTCTTATCAGCTCCATGTGTCCACTTGAATTCTCTTTTATCTCTCATTGTTTCGATCATATCATTGCAAATTAAACTAAAGTTTCTTATGAACTTTCGATAAAAACTACTAAACCATGGAATGATCTTACCTCACCAACATTCGCATGTGTAGGCCAATCAAGAATAGCTTCAACCTTCTCATGCCCCATCTTCAAACCATCCGCTAAAATCACAAATCCCAAATACACAATCTCCTCTTTCACGAAGGAACACTTTTTCAAATTAATCAACTTTTCCTCTTTCAATTTCTTCAATACCTGTCTAATGTGCAACAAATGATCTTCTCTAGTTTTACTGAATATCAGAATGTCATCCAAGTATACAATCACAAATTTACCCAAGAATTTCTTCAGAACCTCATTCATTAACCTCATAAAATTACTCAATGCATTAGTTAAACCAAAAGGCATAACCAACCATTCATACAAACCTTCTTTTGTCTTGAAAGCAGTCTTCCATTCATCACCTTCTCATATTATGATCTGATGATACTCACTCTTCAAATCAATCTTGGTAAAATATTTTTATCCACTTAAACAATCCATTATATCATCCATTCTCAGAATAGGGAACCGATACTTAAGTGTTATCTTGTTGATAACTCTCGAATCAGTACACATTCTCCATTCTTCTTAGGTGCCAACATAGTTGGTACTGCACATAGACTCAAACTTTATCTGATTAAACCTTTCTGCAACAACTCTTGAACTTATTGGTTGAGTTCCTCATTCTCAGTTGGTGTCAGTCGGTGTGGTGCCTTATTTGGAAAACTCTTTCTAGGAATCAGATCCATACAATGAATAATACTTCTCATCGATGGGAAACCATTATACACATTATCTGAAATAATCTCCTTGTACTCGGTGAGAAACTTCTCAACCTCTTTAGGAACTTTATCTTCTATTTTCCCACTCAGGTTTTTAGGAATCACGACATAACATACACCATTTTTCTTCAAATCCTTAACAAATTGTCTACCTTTCATCAAACAAGATTTCATAGATGTACATATCTCACCAACAGATTCTTCAATCAAAGGTAACCAGATTTGTCTCTTGTCATCAGCCTAGATAGTATATTTGTGCAATCTTCCATCATATATAGCATGTCTATCATATTGCCAAATTCTACCAAACAAAACATGATAACAGTCCATAGGCATAATATCACACAACACCTTATCATAATACTTTCCAATTTTTAGATTCACAAAACATTGTTCACTTACCATAAGTGTATGTTCATCCTTGATCCATGAAATCTGATAGGGTTTTGGGTGCTTCAATCTTTTCAACTACAACTTTGTAGCCATTTCTTTTCATGCCAGATTCTCTGAGCTTCCACTGTCAATGATTACTTTCCAAAATTTGTATGTAGCTCTGCATCTATTCTTGAATAAACTATTTCTTACCAAATCTTCCTTAGTCTTTTCACTCCACAATGCTCTTTTGACCATCAAGTTTCCTTCCTTCTCGGGTTCATTCAGTGAGGCTTCATGCACCAAAGAATTTTTGTTTCTATCAACCTTATTGCTTGCATGTGTACATGAAAATGATCTATGTCCTTCTTCACCAAAATTGTAACAATTTCCTCAAAATCCTCCTCTTCCATAGCCACCTCAGGAGTAGTTACCTCTTCCTCGGAAGGAACTTTCACCTTTCCACTTAGTCTTTCCTTTTTCTTGATTTGTCTTGTCCTGATCATATCTACTATTTTCACCATATGATCTACCTCTTCCTTTAGGTAATCTGCCACCTCTTCCTCTATGTATTTTCTCATGCCTTTTATTCAATTTATCCTTATCTTTTAGGGAAAACTAATAAGCCTCCTCAATACTCTCCATTTTCACCAAACTGATTTCTTCTTGAATAGAAGTCCTTAACCAATTCAAGTACATTGCAATTCTTTCCACCTCATCTTCAATATGTCCATATATGATATCTAACCTATAAAATTCATCGATGTAATCCTTTGCAGAGCTATTGGACCACTTAATGTGCATCTAGTAAGGGTTTTTATTCCTAATATTTTTCTTCATTTTTGGATAATTATTGTTATGATTTCATTAGCAACTCTATCAGTTGCTTCTTGAAGATTAATGATATCACTTCCTTCATAGGTCACTCTACTTTTGTTAGCATTTTATTCCTATTGACATTTGTGTACCTCTCAATGGGGATTTGGTTCTTATAGTTGTGGATGAGTCATGGACTCATATGAGGGCCTCCCTTTTCTTTTTTGTATACTCTTCTCAATCGGACACTTAGCTATAAATTATTCTCTCTCATGGCATAGATTCAGTGCAACTTTTTGGAAGGACACTAATGGTGATCACTTGATTGTCTAGTATTTTGATTCTTCTTCTAGCGACTCTTGAGAAGTTGATGATGACTCCTAAGATATTTTGAGCCTCTTTTTGTTGGTGTTATCTCCTTAAGAGAAATGGATATTACTCTTCCTCTTGCTACAACGTGACCTCCTCTAGTCATGTGGGTATTATTCTTCATGTTTTTTTTTCTCTACTCTAGGTTTTAGTGGATGATGTTCACCTTGTCAACATTTTACTCAATGTGTTGATGGACTCACTAAGGAGATTTCTCATCCTTATCCCCTTGTAATGGTTCTATAAATAATATTATTTGTTGGAATATCATCGAGATTAGGTCAAAAATTATTCCTTCCTCCTCTTCCCAAAATATTTTCAAGTTGTGGGTGAAATTTCTTCCTATACTTAAGGTGGGTTCCAAGCTATTCTCCTGGTTATCATGGCCTATGTTTTTTTTATAATGGTTTTTTTGTGACTAGTTGTAAGTGGCATGTTTGGCATGTTTTTGTTATGGTCAACACCCTTATTTTGTTGTTTTTATAATTTAAAAAAACAAGTAAGAATACCTATAAAAAATCACCATTCATTAATTATGTGTTGTTTATTATATCTTAACAAAGGAGAAATTATTTATATATAGTGCTACAAATTAAAATAATAGACCAAGAATCCATGAAGAAATCCTTTAAAAACTTTAAAGCTCCAGTTTTACACAAACTCAAAATTGTCATGTCTAACTCCTAAATAAAGTTGTCGACTATAATAATAATGCTTTAAAATAAGGAAAAAGATACCAAGGAAAAGTATAAAAGAAACCCTTACTCATTATAATAATCTTAATCTCTTACCAAAGAGTATCAAGAAATGAAAATGGCAAGTCCTTGTATTATGCAACATGTTAACCATATTATTTGCATTCTTGATAATTGTGCATGAAAATAATGTCACCAAAAGGCATACAAACATATTTAAGGCATTTCATCAAATAGTTATATCCCTTGTCTAACCTTCCACATTTCACATACATGTCTAACAAGGAATTTGTAATTATACAATTTGATAGTTAATATAATTTTAATGGAAGAGAAACTAAAAAGAATAGATTTAGAAAGGTCCATTGGCGACATAAAAAGTCAAGGTTCTTAGAGTGTTTCCATTAAACCTAGAAATTAAAGATCTTTATGATTGGTTGAACAAATTATAGCTTGACAAGTAGAGAGGTCCAACAAATATGAACATAATATTTACTATTGAATAAAGGTAAAAATTAGGTCAAAACTATTAGCACATAAAACAAAATGGGAGAAGGTAATACATTTGCAAAGGTTTGAGAAACAAAGTATGAACCTTGTGAGAGAGTTTCAAATTCAAATTTGAATTTGCCTATTTCTCGTGTCTCTAATTTTTCACAAATGATAAATATTTTTTTTAAAGGATGAATTTGTGTAGGCTTGAGCTTGTTTTGGATTTTTCACCTTTTATTTTCTCTTGATTATAATTTTTAGGCAATTCTTAATGTAGATGCCTACATTTGTTTGATCTTTTGCAACATATGAATTTATAAAGTTTTGACATGATTGAGAACAATGGTTGTGACTTTTTTTCCAGCTTATGTATTTAGAAACTATTGAATGATGTCATATTACTTAGATGTAAGCTTAGGTATTCAAGAAATAACAATTGTATAGATCAAAAATTTAGTTACAAAGTTGGAACATTTTGACTTTTAAATAGCTTTTTATGTGTTTGTCCACTTGCATGATAACTTTATGAAACATACCTATCATGAAAAGTAGGTAAATATGTAGTAAGAGAGGGGGTGGAACAAAAATTATGATGAGATGATATATAAGCCATATGGATAGTAGGAGATGATGAATGAATGAATATCAAAATACAGGTCACAAGAGATCAACTATGTCAATAATATCCTCAATCACACTAAGAGAAATAAATAATTAAAGCATGTGTTGAGTCCATAAATGAATATTAACTTAGAAATTTAAATAAAATCACCATTATGCTCTACTAGTCAAATGAAATTTAAACTCACTATTGAATATGATATCATCTTCTAAATGCTCACAATTAGTAAGCAATAATGATTTCACATTTAAAAATTAATCGATAGAACCATAATAATCATGTAACAAATCCCTGGTTAGTAATAGTGATTATATGATCATGTAATAAATGGGGTAAAAAAATGTTGCTTGCATTCACTACCACCATGGGAAGCATCACTTGACAAAAGAAAATTTATCAAAAGATATATCAACATGTGTGAAACAATGTGACTCCTCTAAATGGCATTAAACTAAGATGATATACATAAGACTACCATGACATGTAAGAGAGAGACCACGAGGTGTGCTTATGCCTTGAAAAGTTTAAAAAGTTATGTTCATCCACGTACATAACCTTTAATATAATTTAAATCTTTACAAAATGTATTCTTGTCATTATCACAAGCTATAGGGGGAAATGGCATCAATATGAAACTCATGGACAAGTGACATGAGTGAATCCAAAATAAAATGATATGCACTAACCAGCTACACAAAGGAGGGAAAATCAAGTACGTGATGAATAATTCCTTCATCACAAGATAGTATCCTCATTTATATCATAAAACCTTATAAGTGTATCAAGAATAAAAGGACTCAAGGCTATGAAAGATAGGGACATCAAAATTATACACACACACACATATTGGCTAAAGAAAATGGCCTATGAGAACCCATGATGATGAAATATCCAAGGATGTGTAGATGTGATGCAGGAGCATCTTGGGTTCCTAGCAAATCTTGGAGGAGTTGTTGGAGTTCCCAATTTTGAGTAGTTTTCTAAGATCCTTATGTAGTCGCATTATGGAGATCTTTGGCGTATGCGATGAAAAGGATTTGTCCCTTGGTGTTCGTGGAGGCTATGTTTGTGATTGCACCTCTTCAAGTGGCATGGATTTCTAGATCGGGTGTGTTCTATGCTGACTGGTTGTGTTCATCATGTCAATAGTTGACTATTGGGTATTGTAGTTGTGTTGTTGGTGATTGTTGGGTTTTAGTGTGTGCGGTCGTGGATCATGGTTATTGGGACTTGTGTGGACCTATATCTTGGATCATGCATCCTATTGTTTCCTATGTGGTCGATGTTTCACATTTTGGGTCTGGTCCTATTTTCAGTACTTGTTCTAAAAGTTAGGGTGGTGAGACCTAGTTTGCAGTGAAGATTATTGGGTTGCAATTGCTCTTGACACATTGTTCAATGTTCTCATGTTTGTGGTCGACTTCCTTGTATAATCGTGTATCATGTTATATTCATTGGAGGTTGTTCTTATGGATTTAGGTCCTCACCTATATGTTTGTAAATCATTTTCTTTGTCTAGGAGATTGTGATTAGATAAGTCAAATTGTGGTTGGAAATCTTGTATTCAAGCTAGGTGGTAGTTTTTGTTTAGGGAGAAATAAGTAAGGGGTTGAGAGAAAGGATAACTTCGAGGTTTGATAGATCGGTTGAGGATCTAAACCTTGTTGTTTCATTATATGCGATTGTATCTGGGAAGGCCTTACAGACCATCATGTTTCATATAATTTGGATGTTTTCCTAATAATAAAGAGTTGTTAATTGGTTGCATCTTGTTGTGTTACTTTGTTTTTCCATTGTGTTGACTCTTGCTGCAAGATTGGACATCTCCTTTGGAGGTCTCTCTGGTCTTGACTGCATCAAGTGGTATCAAAGAAGAATTACATTCCTATGAAGCAGATCGATGTTCCTGAGCTCGTGAAGCCCTAAATTGGTTTGTTGTGGGGTGGCAAAGAGAGGATCTGACCCACAATTGCAGAGGACTTGAGCGCGAGGAGGAATTGATAGAGAAATGGAGTTGATGAACGAATATAAGAGTTTAAGAATACTGAAGCAAGAGGAAAGAGAGAGAGCAAGGAAAATGGAGATGAAACAAGAGATCAAAGGCATAAAGAAAGCATTAGATCAAATAAGGTTAGCAATGCAGAAATGGCACTTACCGATCAAGAAGAAGATTTATTGGCCTATCAGAGAGATAATTCAAAAGAGGAAGAGACAAACAAGGGTTGCAGCAATAACATAGGTAAAGGTTGAAGAGGTAACAAATCTGTGAACGTTTTGACATTAGGTATGAAAGAATTTTCTAAGGGCAAAGTAGATTATGATGTAGGTAAGTTTCATAATCAATTGATTGGATCTTATGAAGAAGTTAAGGATTTTCTAGTTTTTGAGACAAATAATGAGGATGTTGATATTATTGAAGTTGGAAATAAAAACCCTTTGGTTGAGTCTAATGACCTGTTTGAGCTAGTTGGAGAATTTATTGTTGTTGAGGTTGGTAGTGATGATGACATCTTGCAAAAAGGGTGTGGTAGAAAATATATGTGTTTCTTGGTTGATGTTGGTACTAATCAAATTGATGTTGTGAAAGAGGATGTTGTTGCAGTGCAATTATGGAAGGAGGATTTCCTTTGATAGGAACCAGTATTTGTGCATGAGAATGGACATGCCAAAGGTGAAGATGAAGGCATAATTAATGATGCTAAAGGAAGAAAGGTTGGTGAAGGATAAAGGAAGTGGATTCAGTGAGGTCAAAGTATTCATTATTGTTGATGGACAAATGACAAAGTGTGGTCAAATGTTTGAGATGGATGGTGATGAGTTGCATGATTTGTTTGAGAAGGAGGATGCAGATCTGATGCATTGTGGTGAGGATAATGACCAATTTGTTTCTATTAGTTGGTGTATTGATTGGTTGGTTGCAGTGTAAGGATTCATAGGTTTGATTGGGGGAAGCAGGGGTTGCTTGTGTATTGGTTTCTCTTCTTATATTTGAGGATTGGGAAACTGATGGTCAATATGAGGAACAAAGTGCAAGACACACTTTTCTATTTACCCCAGGTGTCTAATGTAGCGGCATCTTTGGTTCCTAGCGAATCTTGGAGGAGTTGTTGGAGTTCATGGTTTTGAGCAGTTTTATGAGATCTTGTGTGCAGTAGCATTTTGGATATCTTTGGCATATGCGATGCAAAGGGTTTGTCCCTTGGTGTCCTTGGAGGTTGTATGTGATTGCACCTCTTCAAGTGGTGTGGATTGTTAGATCAGGCATGTTCTATATTGACTGGTTGTGTTTGTCATGTCGTCGATTGACAATTGGGGATTGTAGCCGTGCAATTGGTGATCATTGAGTTTTACCGTGTGTAGTCATGGATCATGGTTATTGGGACTTGTGTGGGCCTATATCTTGGATCGTGCATCCTTGTGTTTCCTATGTGGTCAATGTTTCACATTTTGGGTCCGATCCTATTTTGAGTACCTGTTCTAACAGTTAGGGTGGTGAGATCTAGTTTGCAATGAACATTCTTGGGTTGTGGTTTCTCTTGGCACATTGTTTGATGCTCTCATGTTTGTGGTCAACTTCCATGTATGATCATGTATCATGTTATATTCATTGGAGGATGATCTTATGGATTTGGGTCCTGACCTATATGTTAGTAAATTGTTTTCTTTGTCTTGGAGATGGTGATCAAATAAGCTGACTTGTGGTTGGCGATCTTGTATTTAAGCTAGGTGGCAGTTCTTGTTTAGGGAGCAAGGAAGTAAGGGGCTGAGAGAAAGGATAGCTCCAAATCTTTGAACCTTGTTGTTTTCATTGTATGTGGTCGTAATCGGGAAGGCCTTACAGCCCAACATGTTTGATGTAATTTGGATGTTTTCTTGAAAATAAAGAGTTGTAATTTGGTTGTATCTTGTTGTGTTACTTTGTTTTTCCGTTGTGTTGACTCTTGTTGCAAGATTAGGCATCTCCTTTGGAAGTCTCTCTGGTCTTGACTGCATCAAGATGGAATCAAATAAATATTTCACTATTCATGCTCAAATACTAATCAAGAGATGAAAAGTAAACACAAACAAGGGTGGATCTAAACCCTAAGTATGTAAAAAAAGGATGTAAGGAGGAATTCTAATGACAATAAATTATAAACTATAATCCAAAAGCCTATATTGTTCAAGAAAGTCAAGTTCGCTAAAATGTAAAGAGAAAAACACCTTTACATTAAACAATTTAAACAAATAAAAAAGGCAATCCAATATGAATCAAGTAGCCTACATTTAATGAGTTGAGACTACTACTTATATTCATGAAAATTATATTATTTATTAAATTCATGAACATAAGTAAATCAATTGTGCATGCACTTAGGTTTAATTTTAAAGCCTTCATCCAAGTGTCATGAATCCATTCATTACTGTTCTAGGATGTTGTCGTATAGTGTGAAATTTAATTGTACGCTATGTAGGCTTAAATACGTTCATGTGGATTTTGATGTGTGGACGTGGACCATCATGTAGATATAAACTTAAGAAAACTATCTAGCAAATCTTGTTTAGTCTAAAACTTGTTTTGAATCAATGTTTGATATTTGAAATATATAAGGGAAAAGGGTATCTACAAATACTTTTGAGGAATATATTACATTGTATGAGTCATTTTCTCATACAAACTCCTAATGGTTCGACTTTATGACTTGAAGTTAAAAGATTAAAAGATTAAAGACCCCAAGCAAATATACAATGATGCTAAGATTATAAGCTACTAATATAAATTCTTCTTTAATCTTTCTAGAGATCAAATCTACAAATATTCCCTAGATTAATTTATTAAATACACCTCTATAATTTAATATATTTTATATATAATACATTTCCAATGATTAGTTAAAAAGGCAACAAAATTTTTGAATTTAAATTCCAATTTTGTAGAAGATTTGATTTGAAAGTGTGAATATAAAGAGGCTTCTAGAACATCTTTAAAATCATTAACTTGAACTAAGCCAATAAATAATAAAATTAAGACAAAAGATAAATATATGAAAATAAGTGATATTAGAAATAGGAGTGAATAAGGTCCTTCAATAAATTTAATGCCAATTTGCCATTGTGCATGCTTACCAATAAGTCTATTAGACCAAAACATAAAGCAAAAGGGGATGACTATGTCATTTTCATTTTTACTACTAAAAGGATACAAATATCTCGATTAGACTTCCAATCCAAGCTCAAGCAAGAGACTTGTAAGACAAAAAGGATACAAGGAGTATGGAAAACTTTATACTTACTCTAGAATAGGAGAAAACAAACTGAACTTTAGGACTAGAAAATCAAACATACTCATTTTGATTTTTTGAACACACTAACGCCCCTCTATGGTTGTGAAGTTTGGGTTGGTAGCATGTCAATCTACAATTGGAGACATAGATAGAATTCATAAGCACCTATTTTTAGACAAACTCAGAGCCAAAACCTCAATCCCATATGAAATCTTTTTGGTAGAAGCATGAACATTTCCGTTGGAGACATCGACATTACCTTGACTAATAAGTTATTTAAAGAAGGTTGAGCACTTGGATAAGCAACACTAGCCCAAAATAGCCATGAAAGAGGGTCCTTGATCGTAGGAAGAAAACATGAACGAAACCAAATAAAAAATGGTTGAGCAAATAGAAGATCAAGTTGGATGAATGTGCTAAAACCAATGAGGAAATGAAAAGTTTCTTGATGGAAAACGTTAGGACTACAATGTGGACTAATCCCTGTAGGACGAAAAGAAGCATATTACATCAAAGAGTTTAATCCAACTTGTAAGCATGGGGAGAAACATATTTAGAGCCCATAATTAAAAGGAGAGCAATGTTGTTAATTACACAATTGAGGATGAGATAACATCATCTCAGATGTGAAACATGTGAAACACATAGGTTGAAGAGACCCAAGAAAGCCTAGGAAGAGAGAAACTGCATATTTTGCAATAGGTGGAGATGGAATGGAACTTTATCATGAAATGCACTACTTATGAGGATATTTCTATCCATTATGAAGACAACTTGAAGGTTAACAACATGCACCATTTGTTTGATGAAGGTAAGATCAACATAATTACCAACTTTTTAGTCAAGATTCATTAAAGAAGATCTAACATCAAATGAAATATGAAGCTCATTTAAAGATGCTATTCTCTCATCCCAAATAATAAAATCAATTAAACACAAAATCTTTGCAGAGTTTTTAATTTTCCAAAACTATGTACAAAAAAAATCTATATTTTCCAATATTAAAATATATATATATTTATTAATAAAAGATAATGACACTTCAATGGCAATAATCAGCTTAAACTACATACTTGTTGGGGTTCTACATATTTAAGCAGGAGTTCTAGACGCTGGCCAAAAATTTAGAATTGCAGACGCCATAGACACGCTCTAAATAATTCCAGTCACAATATCGTGACTGCAAGAGGAAGCATCAGTGGAATGAAATAATTGTCGGCAAAAAAATTACACTGATGAAATAATTGTCGGCAAAAAAATTATGTTATGGACTTGTTGAGCGGCGACGGCCTGCAGCCTTTCCACAGAGCAGAGCATTTGGAGGAATATCATATTCATCTCCGAGTGTTACAATCCTCATGTAGGTTTGCTGACCCAGGTACTGCCTTTCCCAAGTCTGTGACCTCAGATTCCACATTCCAGGATTATCTAAGCTTAACAGAACGGCAGTCCATGAATTTGGATATACCTGAACAACCCATCAAGGAATTTGAGTAGATGTTTCAATGAAGTGTAAATATATTTGTGTTTATATACATTAGGGCATGATTGATTTGGTTACCCACCTGGGTTGTACAGCGAGAAACTGCATCAAATATATTGTAGCTCTTCCTGCTTGCAACTGTCCATTCTCCTCCTTCCATTCTGTTACATTACAACAAAAGGGTTTTTAATTTTTTCTAATTTTTGAGATATGATGAAAAGAGCAGAACTAGAAGGACTTCAGAATGTTAGGGTTCACAATTTCTCCTAATTTTTGAGGTATACTGAGAAGAACAGTACTGGAAAAACTTGAGAATTTTGAAATCTGTCACTTACCCTGCTACAAAGTAGTTGAATCCATCCAAATGCCATGACTGGATGGTGTTTTCATTGTTCTGGAACACAATCTCAATGAAAGCCCTGTGCTCTGCGGAGATGATAGCCGTCTGCATATAAGGAGATCTTCCGTCTGGATTGTTAGGAATGCCACCTAAGGTGAACAATCCGCCAATACGGTAGTAATCTGCAAGCTTCAATGGCGTGTCAGGGTTTATGAAGGAAATGCCATTCACTGCATAACGTTGTTTGTCACTGATCAAGGGAGCAGAGTTTGCAAGCTTGAATGTTTGGGCAATGGTGATGTTCCCATAATGGTATGATCCTTGGGGATTAGGGCGAGGTCCATTGCTTGTCAAGTTCCGTCTGCACAACAATTACATTGCATCAGTGAAGAATTTAGAACAACATAGACTGATCTAAATACAAATAGCACTCTCTCCATTGGTTTGCCAAATAATTGTAGGGTTTTTCTCTCGTAAGAAAATCATGATCTTTTTTCTCCCAATCTTTGTTGCCATACCCATATCCCACAATCAGTAACCTGTGCTTAGAAGTGTATCATGAGATCCAGATTTAATTAGCAAATAGATTATTTCTTCAATTTATAAAGATCCTTTACAAACTTTGAAACACTGGTGCTACTTGAATTTACATTTCAAACAGGAAGATAGTGCCAATTAAGGGAGAGGATCTTGAGCATTCTGATTTTGTATGTCCTAAAATTTTATGTAGTAATTTCAAATCATTTCTAAGTTTTTTTAGAGTAGTTTATTGGGTAAGTCTTATGCTTATACTTTAGAGTCGCATGATGCCACATCTTGCTGAGGTATCTAAAAAGACCTTTAAAAAAAAAGCTAGACCTTTAATTTACACTAAACCATATTTTTGTTAACCATATTTTTGTTAGTATACTTATGTGGCTGCACTAAGTCAGTCATATATTTTTTATTAGTATATTTACCTAGCATTATATTATTTATTGCTATTGAAATTATCTATTGCATTATGAATAACATTAACAACTTTAAGTCACATTTAAGTTACAACTGTTAATGATAAATATTGAACATTAAATCAACAAATACTATCACAACTATTAAATCTTTTCACTAAAACATCTTTATAATATTAAGAAATGAGAAAAAAAAATTAAGAATAGAACTAAACCTTATGGATTTGGCCTGGTTCACAGACCAATCAATCTGAGTGGTTGGACCCCATGGAATAGGTCCAGAAACACCCTTCTGAGAATTGCTGTAGCGGAAAATTCCTAGTCCTGTCAGAATAGGACTAGCGAAACGAGTGGAAGCAACCATATGATAATCCTGAGGTGGCTGATTAGCAGTAACCAGAACAGAGTAGCTCTGACCAACATGGATGTCTAGAGAATCATAGAGGTTTTGTTGAGTGTGAGACCCTTCCACTTCAACAAGCTTCATTTTGTGACCTTGAATCCTGAAATTCAGAGAGGATGACAATCCTACATTTGATATCCGTAGTCTATATGTTTTTCCTGCAACAAGCAGATCGAGCACTTTACAGATTTGTTTGCGAAGTAGCCATATACGACAGGAGAATAAACAGGCATTAGTTTCAATTTTACAATTAGATTCACCAGGACTATCTAGAGCTTACCTTGTTCCACTGTAGACGAGTAACCATTTGGGCCTCGGCCATTAATGAGTACACCATCAGGATTACCTAGAGATTTACCATTGTCAAGCATTGTCCTAAGGGCCTGTACACCAGTTGCAAAAGCACAGAGAGGGTGTTGTTACAAGATATAGCAGTACAAAAAAAAATGCATAGGCAGAAACTCAAACTAAACAATCATAAAAACATTAGAGAAATTAGACTCTTCAAATTAAGTATATAAAATTTTCAGTTTGTTTATCAGCCATGATAACTTACAGAGTGGCTGGCTTTGTACCAGTCACCTATCAGCAGAGTGATGTCACCATCAGGAGCAGGAAATGGAACAGGGATTCTGGGCCTGCTAACAATTTTAATGCCTCCAAATCCTCCTGCTGCCTTATGGAAGTATAGTGATGGAAAATAGAAATAGCTGCCTATCTGATCCTTCATTTGGAACTTGTATGTAAAGTTTGTTCCGGGTGGTATGGGGCAGTTGGTTCCAAAAACTCCATCTTGCCAGGAGTTTCTTCTCTGTTGTACCCCATTCCTGTAACAGAACATGTATATCAGTTTAATGCATGCTCCACTATAAGTGATTGAAATCAATGAGATTTGACAAAAATCGGACTAGGAACTTACCATGACAATAGGAAAGGCTCATTTAAGTTATTATATACATTAATAATAATGTTGTCATTTGTTACACTATCAATCTGAGGTCCAGGAAACTGACCGTTGATTAGAATTCCCTGCAACAACACCATTACAGATCTTAGATTGATGTAAATAATCCACCTTTCAAAAATCTTTAACTAAATAGATTCTTTCAAGGATTTGTGACTTTCAAAGGAGGCAAAGGGAAATCACCTGTTGAGGGACACCAAGGGGCGATATAGTGCCATATGTAACTTTCCATGTAAAGAACTTGTATGGATCTTCAGCTAGAGCAGAGGAACTCAATAATGCTATGATGAAATACACACGAACAATGGGACACCAAACAGAACCCATTGATCTTTCCGCCCTAACTCTTGAAATACCAGCTCCTTTACTCAGTAGATTGGATAAATTCCTTAATGATCTGCACATAAACCACCATAATCTCAATACAAAATTGCCCTTTCTCATTGTCAAGCATAACTAGAGAAGGAAATGCAGTCAAGCAATGCAGACCCATCAATGTAGAAATCTTAAAACAAAAGCATGATCTCTGATAGCAAACATTATAGATAACAACTGTAAAGAATAGTTTCTTACCTCACTATGGCACCGCCATATACACTAAATCTCAAAAATCCTGCCCACAAACGCAATTTTTCTGTGCAGTTACTTTGGCCTTCGCTCCCTGCTATGTCTGCCTTTAAAAGATTGCGCTTCTCCTCAATCCACACTCACAGACAAAACCCAATACAGCTAAGGAGGCAATGGGGTTGAAACAATAAATCCCCAATATGTCTTTAGTCTTTCTTGAAGCAGAAGACAGTCAGAGACAGTTACTCCCCATTAACTTGCAATTAATGGCATGAAGATCCTCACAGCACATGAAGTTAGCGGCTCTGGGGATGGACATTTAAAGGCTTGGAAATCAGTAAAGCTTAGTTTATCATAGGTAGTTGAGACTCCTTATAGCCAGGGCGTTCTGACAATCCGTAACGCGGCAAGATTCGAACTCATTCTGAGTAGGCCCATCTTGTCCATTCACTTTTCGGGGAAAACTCCAAAGCTCCAAAACCGTAATACAGTATGCTTACATACAAGGGTCATTTGTATTTTAGTTTATTTGTATTTTTTTATTTTTCCTTACCCAAATAAGGTTTCATTTGCTTATTATCTACAAAGAGTTTATAAGCTACTTCATATTAGTAGAGGAGTGTTTAGGTTGAAACTTCTTCATTATTTTGAATTCTTTTTTTATAATTATCAGGTCTAAAATCTCTTTGCTATTTTGGTCTTCTTTTATGATGATTGGATCTGCAGTCAGTAAGTCTTGATCCTTGGCATATTTATTTGGACATAGCTAAGCTCCAGACAGAATATACTGTTGACTAAATTTTAAAAATGGGAAAACACAACAGATTTTCGCAAAATTTTCTGCATCTGTTTTTCATGATCTGAACATTTTATGGTCGAAAACCACAAAAAAATTGCAAAAAAATCAGTGTTTTTGCAAATCTGAAAAGAAAAAAGTTTGACTTTTTTTTGTCTTTGGTGCATTCTATCTGGAGCTTAGTCCGTGCCTATTTGTTTAGCACTATTTAACTCTACCAATATATTAATGGCTCTAACAATTAGATGGTACATAGAAAACTTCATTTTATATCTATATTTTCAAATACGACATAAAAAATATTTTTTAATGTAACCTATTGTAAAAAATTCTGACATATCAAAAGCATGATTTGAGAGCTTTTGAATTTAACCGTATAAGATTTGTTATTTAAAATTAATTTTTATTTTTCATTCATTATAAACATTCTTTAACAGATCAAATTTATAAAGAATATTTTTCCTTTTTATACACATTCCTCTCATTCCTCCTTTCACATCTGCATTCTAACATGTTTATATCTCTCTATTCAATTATATTTAGATAGCTAATTTTGTATTCTAACTATTTATTCCTTGTATATCTTGAGAATAATTTGTTATACAATTAAATTAAAAAAATCATAAATCATCTTCAACATATCAATTATATTTACAATTCAATTATCTTTCTTAAAAATAAATTGTCTAAATCTAAGCTTAGAATGCACGAAATTAATTATAATTATCACTAGTAATCTTCTCTTAACATGCAATGTTATTCCTTGTAAATACCGTTATTCTTTATACAAAATAGCACCATCATACATGTTCATTAGAAAACTCAATTTTACATACCATGACAGATTTTGGTACTTTTTCACTAATCTAATCTTCATAACCTAAAATGCTATAAAAGTATAAAAAGATAGCAATTATGCATTTTACAACTGTACTATTTTGCGTACAAAATAGCCACAGCTGTTCAAATGGAGGGAGGAATTCTGATTTATAATGAAAATGCATAGGTAGTATGTGATTGACAGCACATGATGAGCAGCATGGGTAAAAGACAGGAATGTGTTCGCCACTAAAATCTCCGCGTTAGGTATATTTGCTAATTGCAAATCATACTTCACTTCATTTTCCACTTTGTACTGAGTTTTCTAGGTTTCCATTGACTTCTTACTATTTTTTAATTTCTTAGGTGGCTCAGGAACAGTGTACACGCGATCCAACACCTCGGGAATGAATCCACACCTTCCACTGTCTGTTCTCCATTACTGAACGCTTTTTTTAAAGCCAGATAAGATGGGCAGACAGAGAAGTCTGAGTAATTAAAGTGTAGGGCATGTGATTGTCAAATCTAAAGGGTTGATTTTTGGGACTAGAGAATGGAGAGAATCATATATATATATTATATTGAATAAACGAATAATTCTATTATCACTTTCGATGTAAGAAAACGCGTAAATTTAGCACAGGCCCAAGATCACCACCCGCCATAAATTGGAAGTAATAAATAAAAATCAAACTATGGGCGAAAACAGGCTTTTTGGGTTCATGGAGATGGAGGCATTTAGTACATTTACAACCAAGCAATTATTATTTTTTATTTATGTTATTATTATGGTTAATGAATTGTGATTATGAGGGTCTCATTTTAGGCATCTACTATTGAGTCATATAATTCGATATAGCTTAGATGCATATGCGTATGTATGCATTGTATGATCAAATATAAATCAATATAGCTTAGATGCATATGCGTATGTATGCATTGTATGGTCAAATATAAATCGATATAGTTTAGATGCATATGTGTATGTATGCATTGTATGATCAAATATAAAGATTAAAAAAATATGTATTTAGGATTTTCATTTTTTTTTTCTTAATAAATAATTTATGTATTTAGGAGTTTTTATATAATTAGATATAAAATATCGACAACAAAAAATCTAATCAATTACTCTATCTTAATTCTTTTTATTGAAAACATTCAAATAAGTTAATTTATTAAATAATTTACTCTAAATCTATTCTTGGAAAAATTCTAGACTAATATTATAAAAAATTTATAACTAATTTTATAAAACACAAATGCACATGCAAGAGAAGAATAAAAAATTGAACTAAATATATTAGATCCATCTACAATAAAATATTGAACAAACCTTTCATAGATGGGATAATGACATTCTATTTATGGAATTTGATTTGAAATGTTGATGGTTAAAAATTTCTCACACAATCATATCCATAAACTATAATTAATATTTGTATGGATTATCAAAATCTTATAGCATTATATGAAAACATTATTGTTCAATAGGCCGAATAACTGAGAGGGAGGGGGGGAATCGATTATCCCCACATAACTTTACAAAACTTTCTCTTTGTCGGTTAATACTTAAACAGTTCCAATAACAACTTAAGATTTGTCAGTTTAGCACATTAAACATCCACAGTAAATATAAGCATGAAATACATAGGAATATCGAAATAGAGAACACCAAATTTTATGTGGAAAACCTAAGATGGGAAAAATCATGGAGAAGATAATTCTCATGAAATGTGAAAACACCTGTTAGGGTGACACCAAAAATGGTGATTTGCACTAAGCCTCACTGTCGATATAAAGAGGCTCACTATCGATACACAAGTGTTCACTGTCGATACACGAGGGCTCACTACCGGAAGATATGAAAAGATATAGAATCCACCTCTAAGATCTACAGATTGCTTTGCACGAACATGGATCTCCTTCACATAGATTCATAGTCACTTCACATATCATCCGTGCATAAGCCACACACGTGATACATTGATACTTATGTACATGCCTTACTTGTACAACACCATGAGATCCACCAAGTCGACTGCATAATTTGATATAGGTCACACCAAGACATTCCCACAGTGAGAAGGAATGGAATGAGGACCACCTCGACCAATACAACACGCTCCGCTTCGAAAAACTACACAACACCTTCTCCAAGGTACTTGGTTCCAACGGATACAAGCAACATGTTGCAATACCATGACTAAGACTGAAACATATCCAAATTGGACCAAACCAAAAACATACAATCCACCACAATGTAGATTCTAGGAACCACAAGCTATCAGTGAACACGCCAACTAATATGCTAGACTATTGATACAGTACATCAATCGATACACCACTATGTTGGAAACATAGCAAGCAATACACTATAAGCTGAAAGATGAGTATGTTGACATCAATGACAACCTTTAATGACAACACCATTGGATAGCATCAACTTTACTTTCTAACAATCTCCCCCTTTATCATTAATGGCAACATTCATCAATAACAAAGCACAATATATATCTAAAAATAACCAAAAACATTCTCCCCTTTTGACAACAATGACAAAGGGCCAGGAAAAAATCCCCCTTACTGAAATACTTTGGTCCCCATAAGAGGAAGCCTCCAAGCATCGATCCAGAAAGATATAGCTATGGAAAGTATTGGATTAATGCACACATCAATGCATCTATTGAACACTAGGAAGGAGTTGAACCCCCAACTTCCCTCTGAGATACTCAAAAGTATCTTTGCACAAAGGTTTGGTGAATATGTCTGCAATTTTCTCCTTTGTGGGTACATACTTTAGCTTTATTGTACCTTCTTCAACTTTTTCTCTGATAAAGTGATAGTTGATGTCAATATGTTTTGTTTTGTAATGCATTACTAGATTCTTTGGCATACTTATCGCACTGGTGTTATCACACATGATAGGAATTGGTCCATCAAAACTAATTCCTATATCCTGTAAAGTTTTTTTATCCATAATACTTGAGTGCAACATGAGGACACTGCAATATACTCTGATTCAACAGTATATAACATTACAGAATCTCACTTCTTACTTGACCAAGAAACTAATCGAGAGCCAAGAATGTAATCTCCACCACTTGTTCTTCTTTTGACCAAACAACTTGCTCAATCTGCATCTGTATATGTTGTCAATGAAAATTTTGATTCTCTAGGGTACCATAACCCCATATCTTTTGTTTATTTCAGGTATCTAAAAATCTTTTTTACTACCATAATATGTGACTCTTTCAATTATTTCTGAAATCTAGCTGCCAAACACAATGCATACATAATATCTAGTCTAATAGTACTTAGGTACAACAAACCTCCAATCATCGATTTGTACAAACTTGGATCTTCCTTCAGTGAGTCATCTTCCTTAGTCATCTTGCTACCAATAACAATAGGGGTGCAAACATGCTTTGAATTTTCTAAACCAAACTTCTTCAGTAGCTCCTTCACATACTAGGATTAACAAATAAAAATGCCTTTATTGTTCTGACTTACTTGCAATCTAAGAAAGAAATTTAATTCTCCTATTATTGATATTTCAAATTCCTTTTGCATTTCTTCTGCACAAATCTTCTTTGCCTCCAAAGATGATGTCATCAACATACACAACAACAATCAAAATCTTTTCTGAATTTACCTTTTAGTACATATTGTTGTTGGCCCATCCTTTCTTGAATCCTTGATTGATCTAATATTTGTCTAATTTACCATACCATGCTCTAGGTGTCTACTTCAACCCATATAGTGCCTTCTTTAACCTGCAAATAGCATTAGGATTTTTTTCTAATCTGAAACCTTCTGGTTGCTCAATGTATACTTCTTCCTTCAGTTCTCCATTTAGGAATGCATACTTGACGTCTATCTAATAAACTTTGAATCATCTTAATGTTGCAAATGCTAAGAACAACCTAATAGTGTCCATTCGAGCAACAAGAGCATGTCTCCTCGAAATCAGTTCCTTCAATATATGAGTAACCTTTGCAAACCAATCTCACCTTGTTTCTTACAACTTTTCCATTTTCATCTAGCTTGTTCTAGTACACCCATTTTGTATCTATCACAAATTTATCTTTCATTCTGGGAACAAGTTCCTAGGTCTGATTCTTCTCTATTTGATTAACTTCTTCCTTCATCACATTAATCCAACTCTAATCATTACAAGCCTCTACTACAGACTTAGGTTCAACTTCAGAAAGTAAACACCACAAAGTATGATTATGTCTTGCTCTACTTTTGGTAACAACTCCTCTGTTCTTATCTCCAATAATCTAATTTTGTGAATGATGCTTACGTACATACCTTAGTTTCTTAGCAGTGGATGTCGATGTTGGTGTTGGCTAAATATCATCTTCCTCTTTCTTGTCCTCTTTTTCAATGTTCTTCTACATCAGATTCATACTCAATGTGTCTTTCATGAACCTTCTGAAAATCTTCATCAACCTTCACATTTGTGCTTTCCACAATTATGTTCAACCTTTTATTGTAGCACCGATACACTATTATTTTTGTAGAATAACCTAGAAATATTCCTTCATTAGCTCTATTGTCAAACTTGCCAACATTGTCTTCATCTTTCCAAATGTAACACTTGCTACAATGTTTTTTGAAATACTTAACTATTAGTAGTCTTCCATGCTATAATTCATATAAATTCTTGCCATACTTTTTTTGGTACATAACTCTATTGAGCGCATATACAATAGTATGTACTTATTCTCTCCAGTAGATTTTGGGTAGATTTGCTTCTCTCAACATAGTTCTAGCTACTTCCTGAATCATCATTTCCATGACACCATTCTGCTACGGTGTTCTTAGTACTAAGAATTGTCTCTTAATTTCATGCTTCTCACAATAACTTTCAAATGCATCAGAGGTAAATTCTCCACCTTTATCAGATCTCAAACACTTAATATTTCTACCGCATTCAATCTCAACTCTAGTTTTAAATATCTTAAATTTCTCGCATGCCTCATATTTATCTCGAAGAAATGAAACTGATGTCATTCTTGAATAATCATCAATGAACAGTATACGATACCTTTCACCTTGGAAACTGCTTATTCTAGTCAGACCACAAAGATCAATGTGCACAACCTCCAACACACCGATAGATGAATGATCTTTTGCCTTGAATAATTTTCTTTTCTACTTTCTTGACATCCCTTTCAAATTATATTATTTTAGTATGGTTATTTACTTTTTGACATGTATGCAAGTGTAATATGTAGGATCTAATAAATATTTATTTCTTTGTGTAGTTGTTAGCTTATTTAAATGTCAACATCATTACTTGGAAAAAATAAATTCATTGAGCCATAAAGAATCTTATTTCATCATAGTCAACATTTCACTATTAGGGTGTAAATATTTTTGTAAAGGAATAAAATTGTTTATCATCCTATGTGAGTGTCCTACATATTGAATATGGTTGTAATCACCATTTCACTATTATATGATAGTAATCACCAATTGACTAGTCTTATATCACCTAAGAGAATTTTCATGATAATTCGTCATCACCTAAAGTTATATGCTACACACATATAGACAAGGGTAAAGCTAAATTTCATATCCCTTTCTATTATTCTTCTTACTTGTGTTAAAACTAGCACTTTGGAGCAAGGTATGGACATCAATCAAAGGATAACAAATGGGATATTTTCATCAAATACAAATAGTTATAAACCCTTCGTATGAAGAATGTTGAAACATACAAAAATCTAAATTTAAAATGTATCTCTATAGTATAATTGCAAAGGATCGATATCTCCATTGTTTGAAAAATAACCATAAGAATGAAGTATAGTGATTATATAGAATCTAAATATGTCTATAAAAGAGATAAGTGATTTACTGTCCACAACATTTTTCTCTATCATTCTTCCTTCCACATAATCATCTATAGTAGTATTAAATCCCTCTAAACTCCCTATTATATTAGATAAATATTTAGAGAAATATAAGAATATTATATTAGTCCAAATTTCTAGTGAAGAAACTATTTATACAAAAAATTGCATTTATTAAAAATATAAAAAGAGAGCTCTACAAATGATCAACTAAATGTATTTGATCTAATCCTAAATCAATTAATTTAATTGGTGTAAAAAATAATAGGATAAGTACATTATTTTCTTTTGTTCTTGACCCTATCCATGAGAAAGTTTATAATCGTAGGAAATTACTTTTCTCCGAAGCTTGAAGATATTTCAACAATTTTTCATAGTATTTGCAATTAGGAAAATTTTCATGGATGATATATGTAAAGATGCCTTGATTGCATAGGGATTTATCAATAGACAAAGGAGGTAGAATTAATGTAAGAGACAAAAAGAAGGTCAAATTCAAAGAAAAGGTCCAAAACTATTAGAAAATCAATATTAGTAAGTGCACAAAGATGGGGGACCAAAAAGGGGTATAAGATGCAACTTTTTTTTTTTTAAATCGGCAAAATCTAAACTTTGACGAGAAAGTGAAGATAGTTACAAGAACAAGAGTTGTATTACTTCAAATCTAGTTTCTAAACTACTAATTTATTTTTTAAATGGTGGAGTTTAAGGCCCTCAAAAGGGGGAGCACAAAAAGTGGTCCTATTTTTTGTGAAAAACATATAACATAGTGTCTAGTGTGCTCCCCCTAAAATATTTTTTTCTGAAACTTTTTAATCTCTCTATTGAGAAGTTAGGTTACACCATGTAGTTTGTTCCAAATTTTTCTACTATTTTTTTAATGAATATATGATTATTTACAAATTTTCAAAGTGGACACATCCTGAAAATGTGAAATTTTTGTGTGCTCCCTCTAGAAATCATTTTTAAAACTAATAAAAAATCAAAACTTATTTTTTTTAAAGTATGTAGCATGGAGTCTGGTTTCTTAAAAAGTAACTTGTTTCAAAATTGGACGAATGAGCCAAAATCTAAGCCCAAAATACTACACATTGGTTTTTGACAAAAAATGAACATGTATACAAAAGAAATTAGAGATGAACAGCTTAACATAATCAAAATTCAAAAAAAAATATAGTTAGATAAATAATAGAGAGATCTACAATATCAAGTCATTTGATTTTATTGTTATTGAACCATGTGCAAACTTGACGGGGAGCACACAAGAAAAAATGTGAATTATTTGTATGTTTGCTAGAAAATATGTCTCAGACATGTTTCAATCCTCCAAGCCTTTGGAATGGATCTCCAAGGAAAATCCAAGCCTTAGGATTGGTGGATTCTAATGCAGTTTAAACTGTGTATGCCAAATAACGTGTACACCCTACGCTCTTTGAAAATCAAAATATTGAAAAAAAAATTGCATAAATAGTGTAATATCAAATATGAAATGTTTATAGTGTGTATGTGTTATAGCGTGTAGCACATATGCGCTATGTAAGAATAGGAAAAGGATTGAGGGAGGGACAGAGAGATAGTGACAATAGGGGGAGAGAGAGAGAGAGAGAGAGAGAGAGAGAGAGAGAGAGAGAGAGAGAGAGAGAGAGAGAGAGAGAGAGAGAGAGAGAGAGAGAGAGAGAGAGAGAGAGCATTAATCATTGTAGGACACACTTTAGAGTTATAAGTGGTTCAAATGTATCATAAGGAATCATAATGGGTCCTAAGTGGTCATAGGGCACACAAATGGGTTATAATGTGTCCTAATGATCCCTAATGTGTCCTAATGTGTCCTAATATGTCCTAATGGGTCCTAATGTGTCCTAAGTAGTCGTAATGGGTCCTCAGACCACTTAGGGTCAATTATAACCCCTTATGAGACATTAGGACCCCTTAGGACACATTAGTGTATCTTACAATAGTTAATGTTTTCTAAGGGGTCATAATGGGTTCTGAGACCACTTAGGACCCATTACAACACCTTAGGATACATTAGGACCCAATAGGACACATTAGAACCCTAAAGTGTGTCCTACGATGATTAATGTGGTCTAAGGGGTCCTAAGAGGTCCTAATGTGTCCTAAGGGATCCTAAGGGGTTCTAATGGGTCCTAGGACCTCTTAGGACCCATTATGACCCCTTATGATACATTAGGAACGATTAGGACACATTAGAACCCATTAGTGTTTGTTACCCATCTTAATGTGCTCTAAGGGGTATTAATGGGTTCTAACATGTCCTGATGGGTCCTAATGCTTTCTAAGGGATTGTAATGGTTCCTAAGGGGTCCTAAGACCACTTAGAACCAATTATGACCCCTTATGATACATTTGGACCCATTAGGACACATTAGTGTGTCCTAGAATGGTTAATGTGTTCTAAGGGGTTGTAATGGGTTCAAATCTATCCTAATGGGTCATAATAATCCCTAAGGGGTCCTAATGGGATCTAGGGGGTTGTACAACCACTTAGGACTCATTAAAACCCCTTAGGACACATTAGGACCCATTAAGACACATTAGAACCCATTAGTGTTTCCTACACCCCTTAATGTGTTCTAAGAGGTATTAATGGGTTCTAATGTGTCCTAATGGGTCCTAATGTGTCCTAAGGAATCCTAATGGGTCCTAATGGATTGTAGGACCACTTAGGACCCATTACAACCCCTTATGACATGTTAAGACATGTTAGAAAATATTAGAACCCTAAAGTGTGTCCTATGATGATTAATCTATTCTAAGGAGTCATATTGGACCCTAATGTGTCCTAATTAGTCTTAATGTGTCCTAAGAGGTTGTAATGGGTCCTAAGGGTTCTTGGGACCACTTCGGACCCATTAAAACCCCTTAGGACACATTAGGAACCTAAAGTGTGTCCTACAATGATTAATGTGTTCTAAGGGGTCCTAATGTGTCCTAATGGGTGTTAATGGGTCCTAGGAGGTTGTAATAAGTCCTAAGGGTTCCTTGAACCACTTAGAACCCATTAAAACCCCTTAGGAAAAATTAGAACCCATTAGGACACATTAGAACCCCTAAAGTGTGTCCTACGATGATTAATGTGTTCTAACCTAAGCTTTAATGTGTCCTAATGGGCCTTGATGGGTCCCAAGGGGTCATAATGGGTCTTACAAGTTCCTAGGACCACTTAGGACACATTAAAATTCCTTAGGAAATATTATAACACATTAGGACACATGAGAACCAATTAGTGTGTCCTACGACAATTAATGTGGTCTAAGGGGTCCTAAGAGGTCTTAATGGTAGGACCACTTAGGACCCATTATGAACCCTTATGATTCATTAAAACTGCTTAGAACCCTAAAGTGTTCCCTACTTGATGATCTCTCTCTCTCTCTCTCTCTCTCTCTCTCCTAACATGGTTAAACATACATGTCAATTACCAAAATAACCATAGGATAAACAATATAATGAGAAACAATCCTTAAATGATCGTGCACAAGTCAAGGGCTTAAGGTTACAATCAATAGTCTATTGGGAATCATGCTGAAGACAATGTGTTGATTCCTGAAATTTGGCTAAGTCTGAAATTTCCTAAAAACCATCAAAATCTAGAATCTTTATCTTAATTGGACTATGAAGATGAAACCACTCTCAAAAATCTTGAAAGTATATACATAAAATGTAATTTAAGTATAAGCTAACTTATACTTAAATATTACATTTTATGTATGGTCATGGTGTTGAAATTGACATGGTAGGCACTAGTACATTTGACCCACTTTTTAGACCAACATTTTCGACTGAGCTATAAAATGATTTTCCATGGTCGGTTTATAGAAGAAAATTTTGATTTTTCTAAAATCTATTCCCGTGTTGGTCGGAATTACGACCCTAAAGAGTGGTCGTAATTCCGACCAACACAGGAATAGAAGTAAAAAAAAAAGTCAAATTTTATACATATATCCCACCTACCAACAAATTTCATTTTATTTCATTTTGATATAGTTTGCGAGAAAAGGAGTGTTGAAGGAGGTGGTATAAGGTGGGAAGCTGCACTACGTCAACATCATGCACGTATATGCAATTAAGTTTGAACCAGTGGTTGAATATCATGGAAGTGTAGACCGGTGAGCAATAAAATATTCATTTTCTACTATTTCATTGCTTGGTTTGGTGTGTTAATGAGTTAGCAGGTTTTACTTGTTCCATTTCAAACCATTTTTTAATGAACTCTACTTTGCTTTGAAAATTTGTACACCTAGTGTTAATTCTTGTGTTTATCCAGCTATAACAGTCTTAAGTTTTTGTTAATATATGGCAATACCATGAACTCTAAGGGCCCAATTCATCCAACAACTTGATCCCACACGATTTTTGTCTACTGCTACAGTCGAGTTTTATCTTGTCTGGTTGAATACATACAAAATATTCAACCTAGGGCATCATTGTTGAAGAAGAAAACTAACCTTCCCAGCTCTGAACTTTTGAAATCTTATAAAGCATTGCCTTAACTCACCTTTCACACAATGGCATTGAATCCCAATGGTGAAAATGTGAGTTAGGGCCACATCTTCCAACAAAGATTGTTTGCACGCCAAGCACTATACAAGAACAGTCAATAAAAGGACTGAAATTATTTGATTTTAAGACTTCAAAACAATATATTCAGTACATGGAATGATCAAAACTTATAATACCAATCAATGAATTCTTTTCCTATCAATGTTGCATTGAATAGAGAGTTTAATAATATAAACACCATATTGTGTCTTCATGAGCTGAGAAGTGACTGTTTGTAAAGAATTAAAAGTTTATTGCTTGGTAGTACTTCATTACATTGTCTTCTTTGACCATACACACCTCCACACAAGAAGGACTAAAACTAAACCATAGGATGGTCTAGGAATTTAGAAGACATCCTTTATTACAAAGCAAAACAAAATATAGAACTCAAGTCCTAAAGCAAAACTGAATGCCCTAGGTGCCCTGCACCAATACACCCCCCATCCCACCATTCGCACCCATCCACTCATGTCAAGATCTTGTCCAAAATCATGTTGAACTATCCATTAACCTAAATCAAGATCCTTCCCTCTCACTTCCTTCATTACATAATTACTTTTGGAGTATATTCTAAAGTCCTTGAATCCAAGCAAATGTAAGTCAATAACACCAAATATATCACTTAGAAGTCTTGTGAAGATTCTTAGTGATTTTAAGCCTTTTGAAGCACTTTAGAAATGTTGAATACATCATTTCTTGCCAACTATTTGACAGAGCCTAGGAAATCATTGGTTCTTCAAGAAAAAAGATTGTTTGCATGCCAAGCACTATACAGGAACAGTCAATAAAAGGACTAAAATTATTTGATTTTAAGACTTCAAAACAATATAATCAGTACATGGAATGATCAAAACTTATAATACCGATCAATGAATGCTTTTCCTATCAATGTTGCATTGAATAGAGAATTTAATAATATAAACACTAGATTGTGTCTTCACGAGCAGAGAAGTGACTGTTTGTAAAGAATTAAAAGTTTATTGCTTGGTAGTTCATTACATTATCTTCTTCAACCATACACACCTCCCCACAAATTCTAAGAATCCTCTCCCATAAAACTCACGTACAAAATCGACCAAAATCCCCTTATAAAATGATTTTCAACTTCTTCTTAACCTGCACAGTCACTTATATGAATGTTACAGTTAGTTATTCGTTTGCATTGTTGTCTAGTTGATAACTAATTGTCAACTTCGACCACTTTAATCTTTCTTGCATCATCTTTAACCTTTCAAAAGGTTTTAGGTTCCTATCCTAATCCCCTAAACTCCCTAAACCTCTACTAAACCCTTATTTAGCCCTTTAGGCCATAATTGCATAAAAATGCAATTTTACATCTTTTTGGCATCTTTGCACTTTGAAGTGCAATTACATGATAATAATGGCATCAATGGCCATATAACAAACTTAGATATACCCATAGGTCCTTGACCCTTACATAAATCCTTGGATCACTCAAGTGACCCCATAAATCTATACTATGTCATAAATCTCCCATTTTGACATAGGATAAGAGCATAGCGATAGAAGATAGATCCATTTTGTGCATAACCTGAAGTCATCGTATTCCATGAGAGTGCATCTTTTGAGATTTTTTTTTGAACATTTCAAGGGACCAGTAGTTCTACAATTAAATCATCATAACTTTCCCATTACTTAACCATCACACATGGCACAGACTATCTTCAAACTGACAATACGTTGCATGTGTAGTACAAAACTATTAGTAATTGGCAGATCAAATGCAGATAATTACTAATAGATTAAGCATATTATTACTAATAGATTAAGCATATTATTACTATGCTTAATGTTCCATTTAAATGCTAGTATATAAAGAAGACAATGAAGATTTGTCTGACCAATAGTCTACAGAATTAGACCTTTATTTGGCTAGGTCAAATCTTCCTTCGTGATAGCAGTCTATAGAATTAGACCTTTATTTTAAATGCATTTAACACAAATTTATTTTTACAAACCTGAACCAATGGCATGTTTACAACAAATAAATAGAATGATAATAATATGCTGAAAATTCTATTCTATTTAATACACACCAAAGGACCAGTCCCAACAATTCTTAAACATACTTTATCTGATATGATGAATTCTTAATAAAGGTCTAATTTTGTAGACTGCTAGCACGAAGGAAGATTTGACCTAGCCAAATATTCCTTGTACCACACAAAAAAATGTGTGATAACTATGTCTACTCCAACCTTAATTATTTAAGAATTCATCATATCAGATAAAGTATGTTTAAGAATTGTTGGGAGTTCTATTAGACCTTGGTTGTAAACATGCCATTGGTTTAGTTTTGTAATTTAGTTTTTTGTGTTAAATGCATTTAAATGGAACATTAAGCATAGTAATAATATGCTTAATCTATTAGTTAAGATTTAAAATGAAGATTTTATTTCTCACCGGTCCGCACTTCCATGATATTCAACCACTGGTTCAAACTTATTTGCATATAGGCGCGTAGTGTCGACCTAGTGTAGCTTCCCACCTTATACCGCCTCCTTCAGCACTCCTTTTCTCGCGGACTATGCCAAAATGAAATAAAATGAAATGTGCCGGTAGGTGGGATATATGTATAAAATTTGACCTTTTTTTTTTACTTTTATTCCCGTGTTGGTCAGAATTACTTTATTCGATATGATGAATTCTTAATAAAGGTCTAATTCTATAGACTGCTAGCATGAAGGAAGATTTGACCTAGCCAAATCTTCCTTGTACCACACAAAAAACTATGTGATAACTATGTCTACTCCAACCTTAATTGTTTAAGAATTCATCATATTAGATAAAGTATGTTTAAGAATTGTTGGGAGTTCTATTAGACCAAGACTATTTGACAAAGCAATGATGTATTCAATATTTCTAAAGTGCTTCAAAAGGGTGCTTAAACTCACCAAGACTCTTCATAAGACTTCTAATGTTTGTAAGCTATACTTGAAAAAAATTGCAAGTTTGTTGTAATATCTTGGTAGTGATGTTGTAGTTACTATTTTCCCTTGTTAACACCAAATTAAAAACTTGGAATGAAGGTTTCATATTCAACAACATTAGTAGTGCAATAGAAATGTAATTTAAAATTTGGAAGACAGTCATTGTTCCTTGCCTCCTTTCACCTTCCCTTCATAAACACTTATAGGCCCAGGTAATACAAGGCAAGGCTTCTCCCACAAGTCACATTAAACACAGAAAGTGGGAGAGCCTAGGAAATCGTTGGTTCTTCAAGACAAAGATTATTTACACACCAAGCACTGTACAAGAACAGTCAATAAAAGGACTAAAATTCTTTGATTTTAACACTTCAAAACAATATAATCAGTACATGGAATGATCAAAACTTATACTACCAATCAATGAATGCTTTTCCTATCAGTGTTGCATTGAATAGAGAGTTTAATAATATAAACACTAGACTGTGTCTTCACAAGAAGAGAAGTGACTGTTTGTAAAGAATTAAAATTTTATTGCTTGGTAGTTCATTACATTGTATTCTTCGACCATACACACCTCCCCACAACTTCTAAGACTCCTCTCCCATAAAACTCACGTACAAAACCGACCAAAATCCCCTTACAAATTGATTTTCAATTTCTTCTTAACTTGCACAGTCAATTATATGACTGTTACAGTTAGTTATTCATTTGCATTGTTGTCTAGTTGACAACTAGTTGTCAACTTCGACCACTTTAATCTTTCTTGCATCATCTTTAACCTTTCAAAAGGTTTTAGGTTCCTATCCTAATCCCCTAAACTCCCTAAACCTCTACTAAACCCTTATTTAGCCCTTTAGGCCATAATTGCATAAAAATGCAATTTTACATTTTTTTGGCATCTTTGCACTTTGAAGTGCAATTACATGATAATAATGGCATCAATGGCCATATAACAAACTTAGATATACCTATAGGTCCTTGACCCTTACATAAATCCTTGGATCACTCAAGTGACCAGTCATTGTCACCACACCAGTCAATTCCTTGGTGTTATTAGTGACAAAAATAATGAAATGATAACATAAACAAGTAAAACTAATGCAAAGAAATGTTTCTACATCCAAGGATCTATCAATGACCTTGGTGCACTCCTCAGGTCCTATCCTTGACCTTGGTGCTCCTGCACCATGAGTGGAATGAGAGAAGTAGGGTGGGATATGTAAGAGACCAAATTTGTAATGATTTGAATCAATAAATAAAAATCATCTTTGCAATAGTAAATCTCTGCCCGTGGGTACTGTGTGTGTGAATTTTGTACCTAGTTGTAGACACAACACTTCAGTAAAACATTAGAGGTTAGCAAAAACTGAAATCTGCAAGTAATTGAAACTATGCTAACCAGGTGATGTACTGCCTTCTAGTAGGTGCGAGTATGATGTTCTCAAATTGAAATCGAGATCAATGACAATGCAACACCTAAATGAAGGACTTAAGATGATGAAAGCAATGAAATATGAATGCAAATTAATCTATATTTTTGTATTTTCTATGCAATAAGAATGATAAACTATATGAATCTAAGCTATAATGTATGAAATTGAGTTTGAATGCAGATTTAATCTAAGAAATGCTATCAATGCATATAAAAATCTATGATATGAAACTATGAATGCTCAAAACAATAAATGAAAATCTCACAATAGCCTTGATTCGCAAAAGATTGATTCTTCAATCACGAATTCACCAGAGTGAGGATGCAATTTTGACATCTTGATTATGAAGAGCTGAGCCTTGATTTTATAGAAATCCAGGGCTTGAGGATGCATTGAGAAAAGCCATAAATCACTCTTGATAAACTCAGGTTGATTTTTGAGTTAACAAGAAATTAAGAATATTTAATTCATAAAATCATGCAAAAGCAGTTTTTATCTCAAAATAAAGCTTTTGTTTTTTTTGTTTTTTTCAACTCATCATCAGATGTTGAGTTTCAATTTTAAAATTGATTGTTAATTTCTAGTTGCCTGCTTTTCTGATTGTGCATGATTTATTTATAAATTAATTTAAAAATAAAGTGATTTATTCTCAACTTAACTATTTTTTTGAATTAAAACAATTGATTTATGGGTTAATCAATTATTAAATCAAACTTTATTCCAATTAAATCATTAAATTTGACAACTTTGATTTTAAATCAATTAAATAAATATCCAATTGATTGTTTGTAGGAATTTTGATTTATTGTCAAAATAAAAATAATATTAATTAGGAATAAATGCAATTAAATCTAATTAAATAATTAAGTGGTAGAATTAAATTAATTAATTAAAAATTCATCATATTCAATTAATCAACTTTAGGATAAATAATAACATTTATCGCCAAATAATATTTAATTAAAGATAATTATGATAAATTAGGAATATTCAGGAAATATTCCCCGATGCAGAATTAGGATAAAATCAATTAGGATTCGATAATGTGTAGATGTGCCTTAAGTTACGACTTTGATGTCGATTTCGATCAAATTATTGATGTAAGAGGTTAATGAACCTATAGCCCATTTTTGGGGTATTACATTTTGCCCCTCTTTGAATCACTGTGCAAAGCGCAATGGTTCAAAGAATAGTCTGTGTATGATAAAAAATGTATGAGATAGATTTGAAAGGTTAACCAATTCCAAGACAGAAATCGATGAAAAGATTGGAAAGAGAGATACCGACCCAGGCCCAAAATGACCAGGAATCGAGATGATGCTAGCTATATCAACAATGAACCGGTGATTATGAAAAAGTGCCAAAACACTTGATTCTGAACCTTATGATTGCGAAGAAGTGAGTGACCGATTCCAAACCTGAATGTCCTTGTATGAATCATATTGGTATCACATTCTGAACCCATCAGTTATGAAGAACCAAGGAAATAACACTAATGAACTGATGGTTATGAAAAGCTGGTACAGTTTAGAAGATAGATTTAGGATACCAGATGAATCTGATATGCCCCAAGAGATGATAGATTTGCCCCAAGCGATGAGGACTTTAGATGAATCAATAACTAGACGTGGTTGTTGTCTTGATTACTGAGGAAAGATTGATTATAGGTTTAGATTTACAGACTTGAATGATGTGCAATACCATGTCCCCTTCGGGATTAAAATTGAAATTTGACAAGAAAAGTCAATGTTATAGTTTAGAAGCATGTTAATTGATTTGAGAAGTGGTTATTCACGTCTGAGAACGCATTCTGCATCATTTAGAGGTCCTGGAGACCAAGTTTGACTAGGTTAAACCATGAGTTGACCATGGGTGACCAAGTTGAAATTTTGATAGTTTGATGTAAAATAATTAGTTAAGATAAAAAATGGATTTCGATGATGATTGAAGGTCGATTATGCAAGTAGTTAATAATATGAATGATCTCAGATTTTGATTTTGATCTCGAAAAAGGATTCTACTTGTCATTTCATTGGAGGAACCTTCATACAATGCTCAATCCTTGTGTTATGTTTAGCATTTTTGGTTTTGAAGAATCGTTTAAGTGTTCAAGCAATTTGTGAGATCATGCAAAGTGCAAAATGAAATGCAAACCTAGGACCTACTCACTGATCATGTGTCGATTTGTTGTCATCATTGAACTTTTGGGTAACCGGATAAATCAATACAATGCCCACTAGTTATGAAACCATAGACATATGAATATTGATTTGTATACACAGGAATCAATACAACACCCACTGGTTAGGCAACCATGGACATATGAATATTGATTTTATTTTCGAAATGTCAGATTAGATATGAGCACCAAGGCACAAACACCAGGATGACCTAAATATCATGTCCATTTTGATATAGCAATTTGTATAAGCATCAGAACATAAACGTCGTGATGACCTGAATACGCCTTGCGTGCAAACACATCAAACAGTCAAGAGATCATTCTAAATCCAGTGTGAATTACCCGTAGTGACCCTTTATCATTCACATCCTTAAGCAAGATCGTGTTTCACAATAGGAGAAAGAACTCACTCAAAAAGATAATAGTTAGATCAAACTTCTTTGAATTTTTTGGGTATCAATGGTCGAGGTATGCATGGCCATCCAATTCAAGATAGAGGCTCTTACAGACGGACACCATTTCAATCCAGAATTTACAAAGTTGTTAGATTTTCACATACAAGCAGAAGACAAAGAAAAGATTACGCCCCCAATCATCACTCCCTAAATCCTATAAAGGACATCATCAAAGAGCTCGAAGGGACACAATATGCAAAAATATCAATGCGAATCAATAAGCATACAAGGAGATAAAAGCATGAAGCACAGATTGTTTTCATTTTGTGTTGATGTTTGATTGCGTTGTTGTAGATGCAAAATCCTTTCTAGAGAGGAGGTTGACTGACTGACTCGGATGAAGCTTCAAAGGAATCTGACTGGATATGACTCATCTAAGATGTACTGGAGGCCATAAGATATGACATTGATTTCCCCCAAGTGTTAAGCATTGATATGATACAGACGCGTGAGCCAATTGGTGTACCAACCAACTTATTGAAAATAGGAATGCGGGAACAAACCAAGAGATATGTACAAACTAAAGCAAGACTAAAAGCTGGGAAAGACCAAGATTGCGCTGATAGATGGAGCATTTTGAACAAGTGGCACTCGTTTGCCAGGTTTTCACCATATTGGTAGAGATTCTATTTTTGCTACCAAGGCGCCTGTTTCTAGGTTTTCACCAAGGCACTTTTTCTTTTTCTCATTTTTTTGTATTTTTCATTTTTTCAATTTTTTTGTACTTTTGATATTGTTTACTTTTTATTTGTGAATCATCAAAGCGCCTATTGCTAGGTTTTCACCAAGATGCTCATTTTTTCAGGACTTTTCTAATTTTTCTAATTTTTTAAGGACATTTTCAGATTTTAAAGATTTTTTCAAGACATTTTACCATACACTGAATGCCTTAGGCGTAGAATTTCTTCAGATGGAGAACATTGATTGGTTCTCAGAGCTGTTATCCTTCAGTCATTGAGAGTCGATAAGCTCCAGAGCCAAAAGTAGCAGTGACAACAAAGGGACCCAGCTAGTTGGGCTCAAACTTCCCCTTGCGCTCTTTATGTGATTGATTTTTAGGATTCTCTCTCAAGACTAGATCACCAACTTGAAATTCTCTGTGTCTAACTTTCTTGTTGTAGCCTCTAGACATTCTCTGAGATGATCATACGCTACTTGTCTGCACTCATCTAGTAGTTCAAGTTCTTGCAACCTAGACACTCTGTAGTCATCATCAATTACTAGACCATGCATTCTGATTCTTAGTGATGGGGTTTCAACCTCAATAGGCAGTACTAATCAGTATATACAAAGGATGCCCCTAGACAGAATGGACATCGAACTCCCAAGCAAGATCACATCATGTAGTCCCAATGTCTAGCAAGGTGGAGAACAAGAGGGATTAGCAAGCTAGTGGAAGAGATGGAAGACAAGAGAATGAAGGAGAATGAAGGGAAGAAATCCTCAAGGGAAAACTCCTCAAGGGTACCCAAGCTAGGGAAAATTTGTCATGTAAAGCACATTTGGACAAGCAATGAAAGGCCAGCATAGGATAAGTCACAAAAATGTAATGCCAAAGAAGGAAATGATGTAGTCCAAAGGAGTAGACATGTCAAGAGGTTTCAAAGCATCTTGTTCTACTCTTTTTTTATTAGATCAAGACCAAAAAGGAAAATGATAGCGAAAGGCTAGAATGAATGGAGGAAAATAAATATGAAGGCTAAACAAGAAGGGAATGAAAGCAAGATCATCGTAAGATAGCTCACAAGATAGCCAAATGTTCGTGTATAGATCAACATTGTCAAGATCAAAGAGAGAAGATGGAATGGATGAAATATGTAGAAGAACTACGCATGATGCCTGATTGCCAGGTTTTCATCATGGTACTTATCCAAGACGCCACAAGGGAGTGGTTTTCACCATAGGATGAAGTTATTTCTCTTTACTTTTGCTACCAAGGCACCTGTTTCCAAGTTTTCACCAAGACACATTTTCAAAAAAAAATTCATTTCTTTTTTTTCTTTATATATTTTTTAAATTTTATTTTTTTAGGAAGAAGGCAAACTTTTTAAATAATGCTCCTTGAAAGGATAAACCATGATATGCCAAGGATTCAAAATGATATGCTCAAAGATGCTAAAGGGAAAGGAAGATGGAAGAGAAAAATGGAGGATAAGGTTTTATGTAAAGCGAGTGGGGTTGGAAGATAGGAGGAATAGGCAAGTGAGGAAAAATGATAGAAGGTAGAAGGATAATGAATGGAAGGATTGTGAAAGGGTAGATGGAAAGGAAGATAAGATCAACATCAACACACACCTTGAAGGGTGACGAGAGGATGGAGGAAACGTGAATGAAGGAATACATGAAGGAATATGGTGAATGGATAATAGAGGTTGTGGTTTAGGTGCATGGAATGGAAGAATATTTTTGGAAGAAGATGAAGTGGAAGTCTTTGGAAGCTTGAATGTCAACTTCACTTGTTGCTCAACATCAAACTTTTTCAAGAGAGATTTTGGAATCCATATAGTCATAGGCTTTTCATTTCTTTTTGATGATTTAGAGAGAATATCTTCAATGACGAATTTTGGAACCCATACTTGTCTTGTAATTTTTTTCTTAGATATCTCTTTTGACTTTATGCCTCCATGTTGATTAGAGGAGACATGGTGATCTTCTTTTTTTATGGATTCTTGTATTGCTTCTTTTTTTTGTATTGAACATTCAAGTTACTTCCAAAAGACTTGGTACTTGTGGAAGAAGGAGGAGGATATGACTAGTTTAGATGGGTGGGTGGATGAAAAGGATTCAAGGGTATGCATCTATGTTGATTTTGAGGAAAGATAGGAGATGGAGGAACGTAAGGACCCAAGATGGATGGCGAATCAAGAGAGTTAGGAGGGGAAAGTGAAGGGACATAAGGACCCAAGATGGAATGTAGACGTGAAGCCCTTAGTAGTGGTGGAAGAGGTCCAAAGATGGAAGTGGAAGATGCAAAAGGATAATCAACAAGTTCATCAACATTTATATGACAACCAAGGACATCAACATCTTTAGAGTGAGCATTAGGATTTTCAATAGAATCATGGACATCTTGAATATGAGCACCTTCTTTGATAGGATTTTTCAAAGCTTGCAAAGACTTAGGAAGAGTAGAGAGTGGGAACAAACATGGAGTGGTAGAATAAGAAGATGGAAGACTTTGATCTTGACAAGGATCTTTGGATAGCATAAGCACATAATTTTTTTCTTGATTTTCAATAAGCTTAACATTGGAAGTAACAACACCATTTTTACCAATCTTAATGGAAGTATCATCTTTGGAATGCGCAAGTGTAGTAAGGTTATTTGGATTGTCAATAAGCTCAACAGTGTAAGTAGTAGTGTGATCTTGCTTAGGAGAAGACTTAAGACATGGTGGAATGCATGAGAAAGAGCATGCAGGATCAAAAGAACCCTGAAGCGGATAAGAGACATCATGAAAAGGAGTGGATGACATGGAGGGTTCTTGATCTTGATCTTTCTTTACATTCTTTTCTTTATCATTTTTAGAGTCCTCTTGACATGGAGCCACTTCTAAGGACAAGGAAGCATGTTGGAATTGTATGGAAGAATTTGGAAGAGATGGGGAAGGACTAACTGGAGTAGGAATTATAGCATATAAAAGGCTTAGGCTCTTTAGGTTTAGCATTATTGAAAGTATTTGTTGCCAAGTGAAGGTTAGCTTGAGTATCTTTAAGAGGTAGCCCTTGAGGATAACTATAGGAAACCGCATGAAAAGTATTAGGGCTTTTGTTGGATGAAAGATTTGCAAAAGATTTGAAAGACTCGTAAGCTTTAGAAAATGTATGGGTATTGGAAGAAGTAGGGGATGGAAGGGAACCATCACAAGACAAAGGTTCAACATTAACATGATCTTGCTCAAGAGTGTAATATTTATTTTCAGCATGAGAGTTCTTAGAGGATAAATTCTTATAGTATTTACATTTATAATCAACGCAGTAAGCTTTCTCTTCTTCAAGTGAAGTAGATGTATCATCTAGGTATTATTCACATAAATCATCAAAGTCTCTTTCAAAATCAAAATCATATGGATCACCATCGCAATCTATCCAATGTGACGACCCATTTCTAGTAAGCACGAGCACATGACTAGGAGGACTCTTAGGAACATAGGTGTCATAGGTATCATTATATTGTCTGTCATCATAGTCTTCAAAGATGGGCATGTCACTCTTTGTGGAAGAGGTACCATAAGGATTATCACATTGCTCATTATGGTATGTCTTGAGAAGAGAAGTAAGACTCTTGGGAGAATTAGAAGAGGAACAAGATCATGGAGAAGAGGAAGGTGAAGACCCAGTGGAGGAAGAAGACTTGGAAGATGAGGAATGATGAGAAGACTTAGAATATGAAAGATGTTTGGAAGAAGAAGGTCGTGACATGACCATATGTATGATCCTAGCAAAGGCATCTGATTCAATCAAATTTTCTTTTATTTTCATCATAAATTTATCACTCATGGGTTTTTTGGAATAATACTCTTCGAATTGAGCAATGAGTTCAAGATCATCCATTTTCAAGAGAGGTTCCATAACAAGATAGCTGAAATTCATGGTTCTGGAAGAGGAGGAATCAAGCATGGAAGTGACATAAGAGATGAATAGAAGAAAGAAGACTAGATAATAAGAGGAAAAGAATCAAGAAGACGTGAAGAGTTTAGGAAGAAGAGGAAGGATGGAAATGGGAGACTAGGAAGACATGAGAGATGTGGAAGAAAGAAGACCAAGAGTCATTTTATGCAACGTAATACCATTTAAGTTCATTTGGATGTTGAGAAACATGTCATAGAACCTAAGATTTGACCCAAACTGACTAAGGATGACTAGAAATGACAAGAATCAGTTCGCTATTTTGACAGAATTTGGGACTTGTTGCAAATTGGATTTCTAACAAATTTGACCAATCTTTGACAACTTTGACTTTGGCTTTGATACGAGTTTTAAAATTTTAGGATGACTTTTGACACTAGAAAGGATTTTTGCTTCAGATTTGCAATTTTTAAAATTTTCAGTATCAGTTTGTTTGCAAATTTTTCTGTCTAGATTTGAATATCTGTGTAATAATCCGTCTCAAACAACCAAGTAGATATCAAGCACACAAAACAACAAGCAATCATTTGAAAATAATTAACAAGGGAAAAAGAAACCTTGCACATAAACAAGCAATAATGACTTATTGTGCTAATCCCTAGAAGTACTATTTGTGTATGTTCTAAAAAGTTTTTCAATAATGCACATATTCCTAGAAAATGAAAAATTTGGCCTCACTAGGGTTTGTAGTAATGGTCTGACTCTACAAATTTTGTGATCTCAAGAGGGCGAACTCTAAGCCAGGTGCACCAGGGTTTTGACACAGTCTGAGAATTTAATCAATCAGGAGCTACTAGGGAGTTCTGATAGCCCAACAAGAGACCACACCTGTGAAGATTTCTTCCACAAGGACATTTATATAGTGGTTGTTGCTACCACGGAAAAAATGGCTATTACCTCTTGATGTTCCGTCCATGTGGTTGACCCAATTAAGGGAATTTCCACTATGATTAATCCTCTCTAAAGGTGACTCACAAAAGATACCACAAGGGGACTAGATCAGATTCAAGAATTTGGGTTTTTGGTACTATCCAAAAAGGAAGTAGAGCATAATCCCCTAACCTCTTCACTTCACCAAGACAAAGCAGATAGATTAATCCGACATGCTAAGACCAAAATTATCTCACAAAGATCTATGATGTCAATCACTTATGATCTATCAACCTCTCCGGAGAGAGAATGTATCAATCAAAAGTTGAAGATGCACAAATCTAGTAGGACGCAAGACAATCTTAGTAACCTCCCTACCTACAAGGGGATCCTTCATCAAGAAGAGCTTCACATGCATGAACAAGTGAAAGAAGCCCACTCTCTCAAGATCATCTGCAAATAGTGTTCACAGGCCCTAATTACTATGTGTAACAGATATGCAAAAAAAAAATCTATGTTCGTTTTAGAGCCCAAAACTGAAGTGTGAATTATGAAAGTTGTAAAGGCACTCAAGCTTGACACAAGAGAGTTTGTTTTATGTCCCAAAATGAAGTGTTATCAGATGTAACTGAATACTTGAGTTCCTTACAACGCACTTAGTAGATTTTACCTATTTTAGCAATTTTTGAGTATTTGTCTTCTATCTTTTGTACCCACAGGACGTACCTACACCTGCACCTGCAAACCACTATTATGAAAAAATTACCTATTCTTGTACATGAAACCCACTATTATAAAAATCCATAAAAAATAAAATGCAACTTATCAACCCCACGTGGTAGAAAATCAAGTTCGTCAAAGATAATATGTCATTTGATAATCAAAAAACCCATCGTCATAAAAAATCCGATTTTGACTAGCCTGTACTAAATCAATAATAACTTTTTCAAATAAAAAAAAATTAATCCAAACCAATAGAAAATGAAAGCTAACTATAATACCTTTCTAGAAATATAAATTTTGGATCTGTATCATGTCATATGTGCATGTACCAATAAAAACATTAGTCAAATTTCATAAAATTAGGTTCAAATCAATCTTCACTAAAATGATCATAACTTTTGCAAATCAAAATAAAATTAATCCAAACCAATGGAATATGAAAGATAACTCAAATAACTTTCCAGAAATATAAATTTTGGATCTGTATCATGTCAGATGTGCATGTACCAATAAAAACATCAGTTAGATTTCATAAAATCAGGTTCAGACTAGTCTTAACTAAAATGATCATAATTTTTGAAAATCAAAACAAAATTAATCCAAACCAATAGAAAATGAAAGCTAACTCAAATGGATTTCTGGAAATATAAATTTTGGATCTGTATCATGTCATATGTGCATGTACCAATAAAAATATCAGTCGGATTTCATAAAATCAGGTTCAGACAAGTCTTCACTAAAATGATCATAAATTTTGCAAATCAAAATGAAATTAATCCAAACCAATGGAAAATGAAAGCTAACTCAAATACCTTTCCAAAAATATAAATTTTGGATCTGTATCATCTCATATGTGTATGTACCAATAAAAACATCAGTCAGATTTATGGAAAAACAACCCAAAAATTTATCACAAAACTCACAAAAATTAACCTTATGGTCGTGGGTTCGAGAAAAATGATAGAATAGAATAGAAACCCATTTCAGGGCCCCACAGTGGGCACCAAAAATGTGTGTGTGAATTTTGTACCTAGCTGTAGACACAATACTTCAGTAAAACATTAGAAGTTAGCAAAAACTGAAATCTGCAAGTAATTGAAACTATGCTAACCATGCGATTTACTGCCTTCTAGTAGGTGCGAGTATGATGTTCTTAGATTGAAATCAAGATCAGTGACAATGTAACACCTAAATGAAGGATTTAAGATGATGAAAGCAATGAAATATTAATGCAAATTAATCTAAATTTTTATATTTTCTATGCAATAAGAATGAGAAACTATATAAATTTAAGCTATAATGTATGAAATTGAGTTTGAATGCAGATTTAATCTAAGAAATGCTATGAATGCATATAAAAATCTATGATATGAAATTATGAATGCTCAAAACAATAAATAAAAATCTCACAATAGCCTTGATTCACAAAAGATTGATTCTTCAGTCACGAATTCGCTAGAGTGAGGATGCAATTTCGAGGTCTTGATTGTGAAGAGCTGAGCCTTGATTTTATAGAAATTCAGGGCTTGAGGATGCATTGAGAAAAGCTATAAATCACTCTTGATAAACTCAAGTTGATTTTTGAGTTAACAAGAAATTAAGAATATTTAATTCATAAAATCACGCAAAAGCAGTTTTTATCTCAAAATAGAGCTTTATTTTATTTTATTTTTTTCAACTCATCATTAGATGTTGAGTTTCAATTTTAAAATTGATTGTTAATTTCTAGTTGCCTTCTTTTTTGATTGTGCATGATTTATTTATAAATTAATTTAAAAATAAAGTGATTTATTCTCAACTTAACTATTTTTTGAATTAAAACAATTGATTTATGGGTTAATTAATTATTAAATCAAACTTTATTCCAATTAAATCATTAAATTTGACAACTTTGATTTTAAATCAATTAAATAAATATCCAATTGATTGTTTGTAGGAATTTTGATTTATTGTCAAAATAAAAATAATATTAATTAGGAATAAATGCAATTAAATCTAATTAAATAATTAAGTGGTAGAATTAAATTAATTAATTAATTATTCATTATATTCAATTAATCAACTTTAGGATAAATAATAACATTTATCGCCAAATAATATTTAATTAAAGATAATTATGATAAATTAGGAATATTCAAGAAATATTTCCCGATGCAGAATTAGGATAAAATCAATTAGGATTCGATAATGTGTAGATGTGCCTTAAGTTAGGACTTTGATGTCGATTTCGATCAAATTATTGATGTAAGAGGTTAATGAACCTATAGCACATTTTTGGGGTATTACAGGTACAGTCACTACAATAGTGAATTAAATTGCTTATGGAAATGTGTTCTTGAGTGAATAGTGATGTAAGATCATTGCCTTGTGTCAAAACCAAATAGATTAATGATCGAAGTTTTTAGATTCTGAGAACATGTATATTCAGTGGAGGCTATAAGAAGGGATATTTGTGAAGATTTTCTAGATCTCTAAAATTCTACAAAATATCTTGTTTAATGAGTTGAGGTGGGACACAAGTAACATAGCTCTATGAAACCTTCACAAATATGCCTTCTTTGGCCTCCACTCATACCTCTTCTCAGAATTTGAAAATTTTTCAAAGAAACATGTGATGAACATGCATATTTTCCTAAGCACTACTGGGAGCTGACCCAACAACACATGTACTATTGTGAAAATCATCACAAATCCATTTGTTGTCGGGTCTAGTTCCCAGTAATGCTTGGTCAAATCTGCATGTTTGTCAAATGTAAATGGAATACTTTATGTCTGACATACTTAAATGGAATACACCAAGAAGTACCAAATGATGAATACTCAATTTTTGTAATGGCAAAGCATTAGAACTGTCCACTTCTAGAACTTGTTTTTTCTATAGTCCTAATTATTTTTCTTATTTTTTGTCTTTTGTCCCTTTTTGATTTCCTATGTCTGTGTTTGGTGACAGGATTTTGAACATTGTTGACATAGTTAAATGGAATACTTTGTGCCTGACATACTTAAATGGAATACACAATACCAAATGATGAATGCTCAATTGTTGTAATGGCAAAGCATCAGAACCGTACATTTCTAAAATTTGATTTTTTATAGTCTTAATGATTTTTCTATAGTCCTAATGATTTTGAATATTGTTGACAAAGAGTGTTTTTTTTGTGATTATAGCCTTAACGATTTTTCTATAGTCTTAATGATTTTTCTTATTTCTTGTCTTTTGTCCCTTTTTTATTTCCTATGTCTGTGCTTCGTGACAGTATTTTGTCACCTTCTTTTGATGGTATATTTCATTCACTCTATGTGGAATACTACTTTGTTCACTATTTTATTTCAGCTTGATATTTCTTTCATTTTTCATATACACAGAGAGTAGACATGCTGATAAAAAAATGAGCTATTTGATTTAGGTTTACTTTTCATGATTGTAAATGGTTAATATTTCTGATGGTACTCCTTGGTGTATTCCATATAAAAATAATCAGGTTTCTATGGTATGATAAATGTCCCTTTGCGTTGAAAAAATTAGAGTTGAGAAAATGGTTGTTCAGTGACGATTTGTATCTCCAAGTTGCAAACAAATCATCCTTCTTCCACCAACGAGTCATTCCATTCAAGAAAGACCATGTCTGACAATACCAACCTACAACAAAATAGGGAGACAATTGCTAGATTATGGTCTAACTTTAAAAGAAAAGGTGATGGAAAATATTATTGTCCCTACAAAATTTGTAAGGGCTTAAAGACTCGAAGATATCTAATCAAAACAACTGAGGAAGATTGTAGGCAGCATGGTCACATTGAAGGGGGAAACGAATTTCATCCATTGGTATGTATTTTAATAATTTATAAAATACATAAGACATGATTTAATGATGACATCATGGTCATGGTTAATTTAAGGTCATCATTTTGATATAGGTCAACCACCCTAGGTTTCATGTTATGGACCATGTGATGCAAGGGCATTCTAGGGTACTCAGTGAATCTGCATGGTGGTGTGTTGTTTTGGTTCTATGTTACTCGATTGCAACTTTAACTGACGGTCTTGATTATTGAAGGGAGCTCGGTTGCTGAAGGAACTCGGTGAAACCTCTCGCGCTCAGGGGAACTTGTGCTCGGCAATGCCTATGTTGCTTGGCATGGTCGGTTGTTTCTCTGGCACTCAGTAATTCTAGTTTATCGACTGGAGTTCTTGGTGATTTGGTTGGCTGACTTGGTGCATTTATTATTGGTAGCTTTTATTGTATTCTCCTATGTAGATCTAGAGGTTGACATGGAGAATTAAATGTTTGTAAGGCTATTTGAGAGATGACAATTGTTGCATTTAATATTTGTTTGTAATGGAAGCTGACTTGGCTTAGGAGTTAATTGTTTCTTCCAGCCGACTTGTGGCTGAAGATTAGTATTTAAGGAGTGTTTGGGTAGTTGTTTAGGGGCAGATTGGTAGAGATAGAAGATTAGATCTAGATCCTGTGAGATCTTGAAGATCAGATTGACTTATGATATTTTGTAATAACAGAGCTAGTGGTTTGCATGCTTGGAGACAAGGAGATTGCTTGGTTTAAATTTATACCAGAATTAATTTCTAATGTTCAGATTCCATTACAAAACCAAATGAAAGGAAAATATAGCAAAGGTTTTTTTATTATTTCAAAATAGAAAAATAGAAACCCTTTTCTTTTTCATTACATAATGTAAAGTAGAATTGAGTAGTAATTTTATCATCACATGTATTTGCAGGAAATTTAAATTATAAAATAGAGATTTTTACTTAGAAATTGAAGGCAAATAAATCAATAATACTTCTCAGAATTTATCTTCTTTGATAAATACAAGTTTAAAAGTCATTTATAAAACTGAACATTTACATCACAAACAATTTATGATAACATAACTGTAGGATACTGATTTAAAGTACCTTTTTAGATTACAACAATTTAACTTTTAAAGAACAATAATTTTAATATGAAATAGCTTGAAATAGTAAATCCTTTTCACTTTTACAATTACATTATCCTTGAGTAAAATAGGAGTAGTACCAGATTACTTAAACTCAATATACTAGTATCAAATCTTAAAATTTCCTTCTCTCATCTTTAACTTGAAACTTTAATTTTTGCATCCAAAAACCTGCAACAAAAGACTTTTTCTACATGGCCATGGAGGCTCACCTCCCAGCCTAGGCTATTTTATGGCCACCCTTGAGCTAGGGGAAACAAGAAATGGATGGGATACAAACAAGCAACACAACATAAACATGCATGCCTCAATTTGGAAACAAATCAAACACATATGACTCCCTTCCCAAGCTTGCACAAAGGATTCCAAAAATTGGATCCATAGATGGGTGAAGTTGGAAACTTCTCTTATGGAGACACCTATCTTATAACAAACAAGAATCTCAATAAAATCTCACATGCCTTCATAAGGCCCTTCCAACATTCAGATCAATTCCATGAGCATCAACACATCCCTTATGACCCCCATACAAACATAAGAAGGCCCTCAATGATGCCCATACATCCTAGTTCTCAAACATAAAGAATTTCCAGCTAGGCCCTTCACCCCAAGTCCTCCTCAAATCCTCCCAAGGATGAGGAGTAAACTTGCACACCCATAAATATGAAACAATTCAAGAAGATAAAACAAGATTAAAGTCAAAGCTCACAATGAAGCCACTCAATACAAGATTCACACACATAGTTACTACAATTTACAAATTTCACACAAGTACATCCTTTCAATGCATATACAAATTAATTACATGATAGAACTACCAACCTTTTCCTAAGCAATGGCAAAATGGAAAGTTGAAGAAGAGCTTCCCTTGAATCCTACCTTGCTTTTCCTTCTCAAGTCAACTAGCCAAAATCTCACTCTAATCCTCTTCACTCTCCACCATTCTAGCATTCACAATATGATCAAGTGTCCTTACCTAAGTCTCTCTCCCCTAAAGACATTCAAACATCCCTCTTTCATTCCCTCTTCCCAAAATAAATTAGGTTTCTAGATCCAAGACAAAATGACACTTTTCCTTGCTATAGAAATGGGATGAAATTCAACACATGGGAAAGTGAGGCAACCTAGAGAACATTACCATTTTCGTTTATACCAAAGATGGCCCATTTAGAGAGACAAAATGGTGGCCTAGGAAGTGTAAATAGAAGAAATAGGCCCCCTAACCCATGTACTAGACTTGGGGCACTAAAACACAACCTAAACTACACCCTGGGACTCCACATAACCCCTCAAAAACCCCAGTTAAACTTGCATCCGAAAATGGAGTATTGATAGCATAAATCTTGGTTCCTTAATCCACCTACCTAGCCTAGAAATACTCAAGACCAACTAAGGAGAAGGTGGGGTCCATATTCCACTCAAGCATGCCATATCATCACAATGGTGTCAAGTGACACCTCATATAAGTTCACATCACATAACACACTTGGCATGCTTAGTAGACAAATTACATTTATATTTTCACAAAATAAATTTTTACTTTCAAACATGCATTTACAAACATTATCAACCACATACATACATGTTCCACATTTACTAATAAAATCACATTACAATCATTCTCTTCTTAGAGCCGACCTTGGTTTCATACTGATTGCACTTAGATCCATTCTTGTTTTCCCAAATTTACAACCATGGCCATATTCTTACACACTCAATTTTGAATGTCAGTACCACATAAATCCAATGCATATATAATCATATCAAACATGAATCAGATACAATAATAGCATCTATACTCAATACATAAAGAACTACATATCATGAATCATAAACATATTCCTAAGTTAACCATCGAACCATTGTACTATCAACATTTTCTATTCTATAAGATAACATTACAAATGCAAAATTGAACCATTACATATGTCATGAAACTATTACAAGCATATAAAGAGTACAAATAACATCATCAACATATATAATAACCATCTCATAAGGTCTAATGATAGGAAAACAAAATCCAAAATACATCTAGAGTCTCTAAACAAAGTATCAACAAGGTAATCCAAATGTCTAAACAACAATCGAGCTAGGATGGGTCAGGTGGGACCTCACACTTGTGACTCAAGTTCAAATCTACCTTAGGGTTTCCATTAGTTAATGATTATTTTTCAGAGTTGGACTAGCTAGAAGATTGTAGAAATACTTTGATTGTATTTAGCCCTAACCCGGAAGGCCTTACAACCGGGCATGTTAATGAAAATTCAGTTGAAAAAATTATCTTGTTGTGTTATTCTGCATTGTGGAGTTTGAATGCATGTGAGGACTGTCCTTAATTCGATCCTCCTTACTTGCCATGCATTAGGTGGTATCAGATCTTGAAGATCTTGAGTGTTTAAATTGATCTTCGAGTTGAGGTTGTTTGCACCAGGAGCTTGTTGGTGACTTATTGCTTTGGGTTTTCAAAAATCTTGAAGCATGCCTCCGAGAAGGTTGGACCCTAGAGAAATTGTAGATCTTTGTGATGCTATGGAATCAAAGATTACAAAGAAAGTTAAAGTTGATTTTAGATCTGAGATGGAATTGATGAAGAATGACATGATCGCTGAGGTCATGAGAGCTATTGCTGGTATGTCAAGGAATCTTGGTATTGATGATGGGTATGAGGAAGCTGAATGGAATCTTTGACAATGCATCTAACATTCCTCCCTATTCTTTTGTATGCTTGAGTTGTAATTGAATAAGTAATGTAAATCTAGAAATGCTTGAAATCAGATAAGATACAGACCTCATAATGAAATTAATCTGGAAATACCTATTTTATGATGCCTGTGTACAGTCTCAGGAAATTTTGCAACTAGATTTGGGACTAGAAAATTGCAACAGAGAAAATCCAGAAAACTTTTGTCTTTCTGAGGTTAGGTCATCTTTGACTCAGATAACGGGGCAAGATCCTACCCCCCACAACTTCGACAAAAATTTTGTTCACAGATCTCAGAAGTTTTCCAAAAAGGGTATCCAAATATGCACTTCAATTCACTATCATGTACCTGTTCTTGTAAGAAAAATGGTTTTGTTGTTTGGCTGAGAGGTTTGCCTTAGTCAAACCTCGGTTTGGAATCAACCTTAATAATGGAATTGAATAGAGAATGCTAGCAAGTGGTAGAAGTAGATCTAATAATGAAGCTATGAAATTCAATAGATTTGCAATTGTATTTCATATGTAAACAAGTATGTTGATATGAAAGCTTGGATATAACATTAAAAAATGTAAATCAAAACCTCCATGATTGTATGCTTGGAATCCACCTTGAGGGAAGAATGAATAGATTTTGAAGATGAACAAAAGATCTTGAAGGAAGATCACACCACCATGATGACTAGATCTAGGGTTTTGAATGATGAATCTTGAATGCTTGAACCAAATCCCTTCAAAGGATTGAATGCTTGAATCCTTGATCTTCAATGGAGAACTTGAATGAAGAAGAAGACTTGAATGCTTCTTTGAAAATGATTGATGAAATTATTGCTTAATCTTGCTTGAGAGCTTGAGAGATTATGAGAGATGAGATGGAGAAAATGAGAGAGGAAGAATTCCTTTTATAGTGATCTAGGGCACAAACTTCTAGAGAGGCTGACATTGGAGAATTAAATCCCAATTAACCTTAACCCCTAGAAATGGACCTAGATTAAATTCAATTTAAGAGTTTACGATTTCTGAGACCAAAACAGCTGACTCGGACGCGAGAAAATAATTCTTTTTGAAACCCGACATCTAGAAATCATGGGACCTTGAAATTTGGACCCTGGGTCAAGGATGAGGTCGACCCTAACCTAGGTCAAGGATGAGGTCATCCTTGATCCTCAAGGTCATATTTGATCTTGAGGTCAAAAATCTCAGGATCTCAGTCCAGAATGCTAGAAAAATGCAAATAAAGAGTGGAAAAGGGGGTAGAATCAGGGGAAAAGCCAAATCTAAGCTGAGGACCCATTCAAGGTGCTTGACATGACCCCAAAAAACCTACTTAGAGGGCTAAACATTCTTAACATGGAAGTGCTTCCATTTTAAGACGATAAATTAAGCCCCCACTTTAGCAAGAGTATGGACTCACTGCAAACTTTTGGTAAAGGAGAAGAAAGAGGAGATCCAAGTGGATTCACAACGAGATAAAATAACTCTTAACTAAGGACAAAATCCCCCAGGCTAAGGATTATAACTCAACATACACGCACGAGGGTGTGAAAAGAGAAAACCAAAAGAACAGGGGTTAGTACAAACCCAAATCAACTAGTAGAGGAAACCTTGCTAAGAAATGTTTCCTATACTAATATCATATTTGGAAAGCTATCATAAAAGAATAAATGATTACATAAGAAAGACAAGAGCAACACTATAAATAACATAGCTTCATGATCCAGTCTTACTAGCATAAAAGCAAAAAGAGAGAAAGGAGAGAGTGATTACCTCACCCAGTAAGATGCCCACCTTACCGTGAATCACCCTGGTGGGAGAGCCCAACAGGTAGCAAGACCCAATAGTTCACCCATAAACTATGTTTTGAAATTGTAATGTATCTTCTGACGACTTCTGGAATACCCATAGATCCACCTTCTTGTATCACTACGAATATGAAATGCATGTCTCCTCAGGATTTAGCAACTTATGTGCATTACCTTTGGAAGATTTAGCATATTGAAAAATGAAAAATGTGTGTCTCCTCAAGATTTAGAAAATTATGTAGATTACCATTGATAGATTTAGCATGTTGGAAATGCATGTCTCTTCAGGATTTAGCAACTTATGTGCGTTACCTTCTGAGATTTAGCATGCTGCAAAATAAAAGGTTAGAACAAAAATGCATAATATAGAATGAGGGATGCCATATATATGCCCCCCTCCTTAAGATGGAAAAAACATACTATTTTGACATGTTAAGGAAAGAAAAGAACAAGGATAAAGCCTTCTTCAACATCAAGACAATATCCATAGATAACTTCCAGTCCAAGCCAAGAAGGTCACAACTCCTATGAGGCCATGGAAGGGATGAATGCAAAGAGATATCATGCAAGAATTGAAAAAGAAACCCTTGTGAGGGATAACACACTATTCAACTTCCAAGGTGAGAGATATATCAACCATGGAAACCCAATGTCAAACAACAAAAGAGGTTGTGATCAAGGACATAGATCCTCAATGCAAACTAAAATTTTCATTTATGATTGGATATCACATAATAGATAGATATTGCTTAACCAAGGAAAGAGGTGAATCCCAGAAAGACAGAAAAGAAGGAGATGCCATCCTTTCCCCCCAAGCATAGGAACAAGGATGGAAGGGGACCTATTATATTGCTCACAACACTATACAAGACAATGAGCCCCCAAGTAATAGGCTAACATTGTTTACATAATGTGGAGCTCTATAATAGGAACATAAATGTTATTTAGAGAAAACAGGATTGAAATTCAACTCATTGCCACATGATATATACATAGCCTTACTATCAATGAGCTGCCCAATATTATAGTGTAAAGCTTGACATTCATTAGTAGAGTGATCATGAAATATATGATACAAACAAAAAGGAAGAGTCTTCAAGTGTGGACTACATTTCTTTTTGCATTTAGGTCTAGTAATCATCTTAGCACGAAGGAGTTTAGGCAAAAGAACTTGGTCAAATTCCTTCATGGTTTCATCATGGTTTGAAGTGTTATTTGAGATGTTGTTAACATTAATTTTTTGTTGAGGATTAAATCCCAATCCATAAGAATGTGCATGCCCCCCAACGTGTAAGGGCATTTGAATTACCTGTTTATGTTTACCACATACTTGACTAGCGAATCCTTGTTTAACTAGGAAATGATAACCAGGACCATAACGAGAAGCCATATCGGAAGGAGTCAATAAAACTTTAGTAGTCACTATGTCATCATTAGTAGGTTTGACAGATTGTTGCTTCATAAAATCAAGATCATTAACCTTATACTCTCCAATAAAGGTAGGATTAAAATCCAAGGTTCCCCAATCATCACCAGGAAGAGTATTAAAGGAAGAAGAATTATCATTAGGAATAGGAGTATTGTGGTTTTTAATATTCAAACAAGGATTAGGCGCATCATCTGCATGAAGTGTATACATCTTATTGTTATGTATAAACTTGACTTTATGGTGAAGGGTGGAAGGAATAGCAAGCATCTCATTCAACCAAGGTCTACCCAAAAGAAGGTTATAATTGAGAGGTCCAGGCATAACATGAATAGGTGTATTCAGGATGACCAAACCTACTTTGATAGGTAAGGTAATGATTCCTAATGTGTTTTTAGCAATGTTATCAAATCCATGTATAGGAACATTGTCAAGTTGAATAGTTGAAAGATCGGCTTTAATTGCTTTGAGCATGTCCATGCTACAAACATTAAGCCCAGATCCATTATCAATCAAGGTCCTATGAATGATACTTTTATTGATAGTTACAGCAACCATAAGAGCATCATATTGATTATGAACTTCTTTGGAAGGTAAATCCTTTTGAGTAAATACAATGTTAGGAGGACCTGGGGTAGCATGCATGCATTGTAAGAAGTTATTGATGTTTTCTTGATTAGGAGGTGGGGTGTGAAGAGTTGCTAGAGCTTTTTGCAAGGCTTCATAGTAGGTAGGTGAAGTTTGAAGAAGCTCCCATAAATAAATCTTGGTAGGAGTATTTTGCAATTGGTTTATCAAATCATACTCCTTGCTAGGAAGATGGGGTGGAGGAGGAAGAATAGGTTGAGAAGGTGGCAATAAAGTACAAACCACTAGATTAGGTTGAGGATTATTCCTTGTATGATATGTGTGAGCTATAGAATCATGGTCACTAAAAGACTCTAAAGAATCCATAGGTTTACCTTTGATAGTAATGCGAGGACAACCTTTGATAGTCAACAAGGGTTTTGGATAAACCATGTCAGTTGTCTCAACACTACAAGATTCACAAGAAGGAAGAAAAGAAGAAATCATAGGAGGAGATGAAGTAGGATCTTGATTATCCATAAGATCATCACTAAGAGGGAGAGAATTAAGGGAATTCATATCATTCTCTGCTAATGCCTCATCACTAGAAGGAATCCCAAATGGAGGTAAAGCATTTATAATATCATCTTCTTTCGCTAAAATGTCTACATAAAGCGAGTGTGTTTTAGAAAAAGAGTTATCATCATGTATGAATATGTCATCCATTAATAAATCACCCTCTTGTATCAAAGCTTCTTCATGAGGAGGGGATAAATCAATGTCTTTATCCAAGGGTTCATCCCAAAAAGTAGATTCATTCACAATGGTTTCATGAGGAAGAGATTAATCAACATCCAAAACCAAAGGTTCATCCCAAATAGGAGGATTATCATCCCTATCAATAAAGCACATTGCAGGAGCACCAAAACTCACTAAAGCTTGATCCCTAAAGGGGAAAGAAGGTAAATTGTATTCTAAAGTAGGCTCATAGAAAAGACATATATTAGGAGAAGAATTAACATCAATCCCTAACTCATCTTTGTAAAGGTCAATTGAAGAGGTTGTGGAGGAGAGTGAAACAGGAATAGGATCAATGGAGATCTCATTCGAACAATTTTCATCCTCACTTCCATGTACCTCATTAAGGGATCTATCCTCTTTTGCAATAAAAGCCTTATCAAAGTATTCAAAACAAAAATCATACATGTTTAACACAAAGCATGAAAAATGTAAATATTTTTGTATTTTTAAAGAAATTTTGCAATTTTTTTGTATTTTTGAAATATGAATGAAAGAGCATAAAATAAATCTACTTTTATAAGCATGCAAGATCTAACATAAAATGAAAATCTAACACCAAAAAGAAAGAGTTGTCTAAATGGGTTCACCAAAATGTAATATGGAGGGGAACACACAAGATGATACAAAGATGAATCTAATACAATAGGGCATCTAATTCTACAAAAGAAAGGGGTAAGTGTGTCGGGTTCACCAAAATGTAATATGGAAAATATGGAAGGGGTCCTAGAACAATGCTTTGCACATAAAAGAGACCCCAAAGCCAATATTTTATACATACATGAAATTGCATTGATATGGAAGTTAAATGTAGAAGACTAATATTGAAATCAAGAAATAAAGGTACTTACCTTTGAAAAGAACTTGCTAAAACCCTGTCAAAGAGTCTCAGAAACTATTGATTTTTGTGATCTTGAACTGAAACTACGAGATCTACAAAACCCAAAAATCTTTTTCTGATCTGAGGGAGGTCATTCTTGACCCAGATAGTGGGGCAAGGTCTTACCCTGGGGTAGGATCCTACCCCTCACTGAAGGTCATCCTTGACCCAATTGCTCCAACATAAATTTTGTTTGCGGATCTCAGAAGTTTTCCGAAAAGGGTATCCAGATCTACACTTCAATTTACTGTCCTATACCTGTACCTGCAAGAAAAATGGTTTTGTTGTTTGGATGAGGGGTTGGCCTTGGTCAAACCCCAGTTTGGAATCAACCTTAATAATGGAATTGAAATAAAGAATGCTAGCAAGTAGTAGAAGTAGATTTAACAATGAAGCTATGAAATTCAATAGATTTGCAATTGTATTTCATATGTAAACAAGTATGTTGATATGAAAGCTTGGATATAACATTAACAAATGTAAATCAAAACCTCCATAATTGTACACTTGGAATCCACCTTGAGGGAAGAATGAATAGATCTTGAAGATGAACAAAAGATCTTGAAGGAAGACCACACCACCATGATGGCTAGATCTAGGGTTTTGAATGATGAATCTTGAATTCTTGAACCAAATCCCTTCAAAGGCTTGAATGCTTGAATCTTTGATCTTAAATGGAGAACTTAAATGAAGAAGAAGACTTGAATGCTTCCTTGAAAATGTTTGATGAAATGCTTGCTTGATCTTGCTTGAGAGCTTGAGAGATTATGAGAGATGAGATGGAGAAAATGAGAGAGGAAGGCTTCCTTTTATAGTGATCTATGGCACAAACTTCTAGAGAGGTTGACATTGGAGAATTAAATCCAAATTAACCTTAACCCCTAGAAATGGACCTAGATTAAATGCAATTTAAGAGTTTACCATTTAGGAGACCAAAACAACCGACCCGAAAGCGGGAAAATAATTCTTTTCGAAACTCGACATCCAAAAATTATGGGACCTTGAAATTTGGACCCTGGGTCAAGGACAAGGTCGACCCTGACCTAGGTCAAGGACAAGGTCATCCTTGACCCTCAAGGTCATCCTTGAACTTGAGGTCAAAAACCTCAGGATCTCAGTCCAGAATGCTAGAAAAATGCAGACAGAAAGTGGAAAAGGGGGCAGAATCAGGGGAAAATCTAGATCTAAGCCGAGGACCCATTCAAGGTGCTTGACATGACCCCAAAACACCTACTTAGAGGGCTAAATTTTCTTAACATGGAAGTGCTTCCATTTTAAGATGATACACTAATAAAGACTTTGAGGCTGCTGGATCTAGTGGTGATGATCAGAGAGATAGATATGGTGAAGACAAAACTGGTTGGTTGCATAGATCTGGGGCTTGGTTAAGTAATAGTTACCAAATGGAATTTTCTACTTTCTCTGGTACTTTGAGACCTGAGGACTTGATTGATTAGATTGGTGAATTGGAATATTACTTCGAGCTTGAAGAAATTGAAGATCCTCTTAGAGTAAGATTGGCACAGACTAAGTTGAAAGGACATGCTACTCTTTGGTGGAAAGAATTACAAAGAGATAGAGAAGATGCAGGTGAAATGAAGATCAATCAATGGAAGTTGATGGTGACTAAATTGAAAGCTAAGTTCATACCTACTGACTATGAGCTTGACTTGTTTAAGAAGTTGCAGAATTTGAAGCAAAAAGATTTGACTATTGAAGACCATACCGAGGAGTTCTACAAACTTACTATTCAGTCTGGACATAGAGAACTTGGTAAGGAAAAGGTAGCTCGGTATGTGAATGGTTTGAGATTCAATATTCAGGATGAGCTTGGTATGCTGAAGATTGACTCGGTTGAAGATTCTTATTAGTATGCGCTAAAGGCAGAAGATAAGTTGAAAAGAAGACAACATGGTAACTCCTGAGGGAAGGAGAAGCTTGATCACTCGGTGAAGGATAAACTAACTATTGAAGATGAACTGAAACTTGTGGAACCAAAGAAGAAGATAGGTAGGGTTATCTTTAAGGGTACTTGTTATAACTGTGGTGAAGAAGGACACCATTATTTTGAGTGTACATAGAAGAAATTTGGTGGCCGAAGGACTTCTGTGGTAAATGAGAACATTCAGAATGAACTTGAGTATGAGAACTTGCTAGTTCGATGAACATTGCTCAGTGCAAAGGAGGAACCTTTTCAGAGGATTAATTTATTTAGAACTTAGTGCAAGTCAGGAGGTAAAATTTGTGATGTAATTGTTGATAGTGGTGGTACTGATAACCTTGTTGTTGAGGACATGGTTCAAAAACTTGGTTTGAAGAGAATGGGACATCCTCATCCTTATAGGATTGGTTGGTTGCAAGATGTTCATGCTCTAGAAGTGAGGGAGCAATGTCTTGTTGATTTTTCAGATTGGCCAGTATAAGGATCAAGTGTTGTGTGATGTTGTGGAGATGAATAGTTGTCATATATTGCTTGGTAGACCTTGGCAATATGGTTGCAGAGCTATGTATGATTGTGTCAAGAATGTGTTTACTATTGAGAAGAATAACAGGAAGCTTTCCCTGATGCCTTTTTTGGATACAACACTCGGTAGGAGGAGCCTGAGTATTGGTAGCCGAGTTGAATTGTCAGATCCTGAGAGGAATGATGATTAGTATGGAGAACAAGCCTATGTGTTATCAAGGAAAGATTTGAAAAGACAGCTGAAACTGAAGTGGAAGAATATGCAAGGTGAAGATTTGAAGGACTTGTATGTGAAGAACCAGTTTGGGGTTTATGTGTTGAATCCCGAAAGATGTTCTTCCAGTCTATGATAACATCTTTTCAAACTTGGGGTGTCTAATGCAGGGGCATTCTAGGGTACTCGGTGAATCTGCATGGTGGTGTGTTGTTTTGGTTCTGTGTTACTCAGTTGCCACTTTAACCAACAGTCTCAATTATTGAAGGGAGCTCAGTCATTGAAGGAACTCGGTGAAACCTCTCGCGCTTGATGGAACTTGTGCTCGACAATGCCTGTGTTTCTAAGTGTTGCTTTGTGTGGTCAGTTGTTTCACTGGTGCTTGGTTGTTTCTCTGGTGCTTAGTAGTTCTGGTTTACCGACTGGAGTTCTTGGTCATTTGGTTGGCCGACTTGGTGCATTTATTGTTGGTAGCTTTTGTTGTATTCTCCTATGTAGATCTAGAGGCCGACATGGAGAATTAAATGTTTGTAAGGCTATTATGAGAGCTGACTATTGTTGCATTTGTAATACCCCAAAAATGGGCTATAGGTTCATTAACCTCCTGCATCTTCAAATCGAACAAAATTGACATCAAAGTCCTAACCTAAGGCACATCGACACATTATCGAATCTTAATTGATTATCCTAAATTCTACATCAGAAAATATTCCTTATTCCTATTTATCATAATTATCTTTAATTTACTGATTATTTGGTGATAAATCTTATTTATCCTAAAGTTTGATTAATTGAATATTCTAAATATTTAATTAATTAGATTTAATAATGCCACTTAATTATTTAATTAGATTTAATTATATTTATTCCTAAATTGTATTATTTAATTCTGACAATAAATCATTTATCCTATGACTAATTGATTAAATTCTTATTTAATTAATTAAAGTCAATTGTCAAATTTAATAATATAGTTTTTGAATAAAAGTTTGATTTAATAATTGATTGACCCATAAATCAATTGTTTTATTTTTAAATCAGTTAAGTTGAGGATAAATCACTTAATTTATTTATTTAATTCATAATTATTATGCACATTCAAAGAGCAGTTAAACTTTAAATCATAAAATCAATGCAAGTTGTTAACTTTTGGAAACTCAACATCTATTTTGAGTTCAAAGTTGATCTAAACTTCTGATTTGAGTTAATTAGCTATTTTTGCATGATTTTTTGTGAATGAATTATCTTTAATTCCTTGTTGACTCAAAAAATCAACCTGAGTGATTTATGGCTTTTTTCCATGCATCCCAAAAGCCCTGGATTTCTATAAAATCAAGGCTCAACTCTTCATAATTGATCTCACAAGTTTGCATACTTACTCTGGTAAAATCAATCCATGAATTGCACAATCACATTGGCGAATTGATATCTGAAGAATTGAAGCTTCTTGCGAATCAACAACTTTTGTGAGATCAATCTTGTTTTTAATTCATTTTAGTTTCATATTTCATACCATTGTTAGCTTAATTTGCATATTAGTTTTTCATATAGAATAGATTCATAATCAGTTTTCTATCATCACAAATTGCACAAAAAAATAAAAAAAATAGATTAATTTGCATTCATCTCATATCTAGATTCTGCATTCAAATCTTTCATTTAGGTGTCGTCAAGGTCACTGATCTCGGTCTAATCTGAGAATACCATACTTGCACCTACTAGAAGGCAGTAAATCACCTGGTTAGCTATATTGTTCTTATTTGCATATTTTGATTTTTAACTAACCTCTAATGTTTTATTGAAGTGTTGTGTATACAACTAGGTACAAAATTCACACACACATTTGTGGCGCCCACCGTGGGGCCCTGAAAGGGGTTTCCATTCAATTTCTATCAATTTCTATCAATTTCTATCATCTTCTTGTCATTTTCTGTTCCAAGATGCAATTTTTAATTTCTTTTCGTATAATTTTCGTACGAGTTTTGTCAAAAACTCATACCAGGAGATACCCACTGTCGTACGATAGTTTATTTGATTGAGGATCATACCATCAGAAACTCATTATCGTTCAAAGGCTCTACTGTCATATGATCTGATACCCATTATCGTACAAGTTTCAGAACTATGGTCTGGGAGGTGACCCACTATTGTATGAGTTTCAGTGCCAGGTTTCAATTGTCGTTTCACTTTTTCAGACAGTTTTCCAGATTTTTTTCCAGATTTGGACTGACAGCTAACATTAACAATTGAAATTTGTTTTTTTTTATTGATTTCTGCTAATTTTGATTGGGAAAAGTTTGAGAGTTGCTAAAAATAGGTAAAAATCTACTAAGCACGTTGCGAGGAATTCAGGTAATCTTCTCAATTGATAATGTTTTGATTTGGACTAAAATGAACATCTCACATGTCTAGCTTGTGTGACCTTTTATTTCTTTCATATCACATATTTCATTTTGGGCTATAAAAATGAACATAGATTTGCTTTTCAACATCTTTGCTACACATAGTAAATAGGCTCTATGAACACTATTTGTGGTTCTTGAGAGAGTGGCTTTCCAATGAAACTCTTCTCAATGAAAGAACCCTTGTAGGTAGGGAGGTTACTGAGAGCGTCTCACGTTCTACTAGATTTGTGCGTCTTCAGCTTTTGATTGATACATTCTGTCTCTAGAGAGGTTGATAGATCATAAGTGGTTGACATCATAGATCTTTGTGAGATAATCTTGGTCTTAGCGTGTTAGATTAATCTGTCTACTTTGTTTTGGTTAAAAGTGAAAAGGCTAGAGGACTATGCTCTACTCCCTTTTGGGGTAGTATTAGACACTCAAATCCTTGAATCTGGAACTAGTCTCCATGTGGTATCTTTTGTGAGTCACCTTTAGAGAGGGTTAATCGTAGTGGACATTCCCTTAATTGGGTCAACCACATTGACAGAACCTCAAGCGGTAATAGCCATTTTTGTCGTGGTAGCAACAGCCGCTATATAAATGTCCTTGTGGAGGAAATCTTCATAGGTGTGGTCTCTTGTTGGGCTATCAGATCTCCCTAGTAGCTCCTGATTGATTAATTTCTTAGACTATGTCAAAACCCCAGTGCGCCTGGATTGGAGTTCGCCCTCTTGAGATCACAAAAGTTGCAGAGTCAGACCATTACTACAAACCCTAGTGAGGCCAAATTTTTATTTTCTAGGAATATGTGCATTATTGCAAAACTTTTTGAAACATACACTGTTAGCACTCCTAGGGATTAGCACATTCAGTCACTTGTTTGTTCATGCATAGGGTTGCTTTGTCTCCTGTTCATTATTTTCAGACATGCTTGAAATCACTTGCTTGTTTTTTTGCGTGCCTGTTTATCTATCTGGTTAATGAATGAATCTGCTACAATCTTCAAATCTGGACAGTGAAATTTGCAAACAATCTAAAACTAAAAACCCAAAATTTGCAAAAATTAAAGTGAAACACCTTTCTAGAGTCAAAAGTCATCTCATAAGGCTAGAAAGTCGTATGAATTTTGGAAATTGTTGTTTCATGACCCCCCTATTATCGTATGGTAGCTGGTATATTGTCATACGAGTTTTGCTGCCAGTCAATTCAAAAAAGTCAAAAACCCTGCTATCAACTATCGTGCGAGTTTTGCAATAGTCGTACAAGTTTGTCAATTATCGTTTCATACCCTACCCACTATCGTACGAGCCTACAGAAAGTCATTTGAGAAATTTTGAAAAATTGCCAAAAAGTTGTCAGAATTGCCAGATACCCAACTTTTTCAGCCGATTTCTAGAATCTGTCAAATAAATCACTGTGTCAGGAATAGAGCAGCAACTATTGAGAATCCAATCATTTTCCTAAAGTGGCCTTTTGAATCTAATTCATCCTTCTATTTAATTGATTTGAGTCTTTTTCATCTTGTGTCAAAACCTTGTCATAACTATCAATCTTCAATCAATCTTCAAAATAGCTAAGTGTTGTGAACTCGTGTCCACTATCTTTTGGGTGTCTACCCATACATCGAGGGAATAGTATCCTTCATATAAGTCCAATCTAAGCTTCAATCAATCAAAACTTGACAAGGTTGCGTCATCTGATCTTCTTGAATCAATTCATTCTTCAGTTGTCTCCATCTTATTCTTTTTCTTCACCCAAGGTTAATGGTGGAAACTAGAGCTTCCTCACATAAGAAATCAAGAGAAATATCTCATACCTTACCTTTGACTCATATCCAGGGTCCAACTCTTGAACAACTCTACAATTCTGGTCTTTACGAAGATGATGGTCTTGGGAACTTTTGATTAAAAACTAGTTACATACCTCCACCATCAACTCACGGGGGTAATCAACAAACTCCTCCTTGATCTATCCCAGGGAGTCCTAAAAATCCCACCATGTCTCAAGTAGGGACAAACCATGGCTCTCAAAGAGCTCAATCTCAACATGGTGCAGATCAGGAACCCACACCTGAAGAAATTGCTTGGTATCAAAATGATGATGAATTCAAGAAAATGATGAGGCATTTCTTGAAGGAAGATAGAGAAACATACTTTTTAGAGTTAGCTCATCAAGGATCTAAACTTCCTCCTAACTTTAATGTCAAAGATATCATTACACATGAGGAAGAAACTCCAATCATGGCTATGATGAAATAGATGCATGCCATGCAAGTCAAACTTAATAAACTTGAGAAAGAAAAGGAACCCAAGGAGTTCTCCATGGAGGCCCTATGTCCTTTTCCATTTGACAAAGACTTGTGCATGCCACCATTCCCAAAAAGAGTGGAGATGCCTAAATATGATAAGTATGATGGACACTCTGATCCTCAAGATCATGTCAGATAATTATGTACATAATCTATGGAGTTCATGCATGAACCCACCTATTTGATGTGTCTCTTTCCTCGATCTCTGGGGGGAGCAGCCATTCATTGGTTCTCTAGATTGCCTTCTACTATCAAAACTTTTGAGGAGTTGATCAAATTATTCTATCAGCAATACTCCTACAACATTCAAAATCTGGTCACCATGATTGACATCTGCAATCTCAAACAATATCCAGGCAAACCATTCCTGACATTTCTCAAGAGATGGAGGAAGAAATTCTCTCTATATGCTAGGCCTATTCTAGAAACTGAGAAACTAGAAATCTTCATTAATAATCTTGTCCTAGAGATCAACTACCCTTTACAAATACAAGATTATACATCTTTTGATAAGATGGTAGACAATGCGATCAAAATTGAAAAAGTGCTTGTGAAAAAAGGAGACATCACACTTCAAAAAGACAAGTATGAATCGGGATCCAGTTCTAAAGACAAGAACAAAAATTGGAACAAGAATAAAGGCATCATCATAGATGATGTTGTTGATACTATATATGCCCCATCAAAGGCGCTAGCTTTCAATCTAACCATTGGTACCCAAGCCATCAAAGCTTCAGAACAAAAGGTGTCTGAACCATCTCAAAAGAAGCCAGAATACAAATCTTGGTCCGCTGATAATAAATGAAAGTTCAATCCTCTTGGAGAATCTTTAGAATCAGCTATGAGAAATCTGCTAGCTAATAACATCATCTCTTTGCCTGAGATTCAGCAATCTGATCCTGACCCTGAGCTGAAATGGTGGAGAGAGAATGAATTCTGTGATTTCCATTGGGGTAAGGGTCATGAAACTAATAACTGCTTACTCTTGAAACATACCATTCAAGATAAAATTGATAATGGAGACATCACAATTGACAATCATAAGAGCAATAATGATCATACAACATTCACAGAATCATTTCCGAAACATGGTCAAGAAGTTTCATCTTCTCAGCCTAATATGGGGGCAAAGGTCAATTATGCTTACCCTGGAAATAATGCTGTTATCAATATGGTTGAACCCTGTCTCTCTAAGCGTTGCAATGTCATCACAATTGTGTGATGGGATAGAGATCATCCTTTAGCTAACGCAGTTACTTGATCACAAGCTCAGGCACATCTAAAAGGACAAATCCTAGATTCATCAAATATCCCTAAGATACCCTTCAATCTTTCTTCCGCTTCCAAACAGAAGGCTACTTCTAAATCTTCCAATCCTAAAGATACAAGGTCAACATCTTATAGCATTGTTCAACAACTCTAACACACTAATGCAAAAATCTCCATGTTTGAGTTGCTTTGATTATCTCTAGCTCATAGAGCTATTCTAGACAAAGCTTTTCTTAGATCCAATGTTCCTGATGACCTTGATTTAGATAGGTTCTAGACTATGGTTGGACATCTTACATCTCTGCAATATATCTCCTTTTCAGAGGAAGATGAAAACTCCTTGAGTCACCTGCATAACCATCCCTTGCATATAGAAGTCTTGATCTAGAACCATAGAGTCAAACGTGTGTTGATAGATGGGGGCGCTGGCCTAAACATTTGTTCTTACAACTTGGTCACACAATTGGGATTTTCAGAATTGGCTATTGATCCTAGAAATAAAATAACTATAAAAGCCTATGATGAACAAGAAAGATCTTCTAAAGGCACCATTGTCTTACCTATCAGAGCAGGTCTAGTTATCAGGGATACTATATGTCAAGTTCTTGATCTACCTTTGGCTTACAACATTCTTCTAGGGAGACCATGGATACATGAAATGAAAGCTATTCCTTCTACATTCCACCAATGTTTGAAATTTCCTTATGAAGGAGTAGAGGTCACTATCCCAGTGGACATATCCACCACTTGCAATACATTGAAGGAAAGTGCGGATAAACTTGTGCCTAATAATAGAGAATCTTCCATTAAGTCGACAAAAGAAGCATCCACATCTAAAATGGAAGACATTGCAAAATAAGTCAATATCAAAGAAAATGGTATGGGAGAATATACTATAGAACCAGTGTTATCTTTGACATCTCTCCCTATCTCACCTAAGTCTTATGGACAGTCTTTAAAATAGTCTAAACCAGACTCTAAAGAACCTCTCGAGGCTTATAAAATAAATTTTGTGGCAGAACAAGTCTCTAAGCAAGAATTTGAAGAAGATGAAGTTGTGCTTGCATGGCTATACAAGGATGAACCTGAATCTCAAGTTGTTCAAACTAATGACTCTATAGTATCCAAAATTCCTTCTAAATCATATGTCCCAAGGAGTAAATTGATAGCTAAAATGGGATATCCAGGTAAAGGACCTCTAGGAGTCAAGGGAAAAGGTCTTATGACACCTATTTCACATACTAGTAGGGCAAACAAAGATACTGTTGGCTTAGGCTTTAAGAAGAAACCCTTCCACCTCAAAGGTAATTGTTCTCATGTCATAGAGAAAATCGCACTAGGAGAACCCTTCCTTAAGAAGGAAGAAACTAAACCATCAGATAGTGATCTAGACAGCTTAGATCTTATTCCTTATGAGCATTTGCCTAAGGAAATCAAAGACCTTCTTGATACAGAAGATGATCCAATAAAAAGAATTAATGTAGTAGAAAAATAAGAACCTACTATAAAGCAAGAGATAGTTGCAACACAAGAACCAGCTAATCTTGAAGGCAATCAAGAAGAGGAAGGTGGAAGTTATTCTGAGATAGATTCTCATGAGTATGAATTCAAATCAGAATATGAGGGTAACCCTTCTTGGGGTATTCATCCTGACTTTACTCATGTTCTTAGATTTCCTAGAGGCATAGATGAAGAATCTAATGACTATGAATGGGGAGCCATCCCAGAGGAAGATGAGCTTATTATAGAGAAACATGTTGATTTTATTCACCAATATGTACCTAAACCCAATGTGAGTCTAGAGAGAAATGATGAACTTATCGAGTCTGATCCACCAATGGCTGAAGTGGACTTCCATAATGACATTAATCCTATTCATGAATTAAATGTCTTAAGTTGTAATATCACCTTTGAACTCAAGCATCAGGTTAGGACCAATGATGATAGATCCATATTCGTAAACACTCTTTCCCAATCTTTCACCACTTTGACTATCCAAAATCCTAAGCTCCTTGATCAAACCTCCACAAATCTGAACCATGGTATTTATACCTTCCCGAATGACTATGCCCTTGCTTGCTACCTCAATGTAGTTGAGCCTATGAGGATTTCCATCAGTGAACCGAGCGTTAGCATGACAGAGTTGGACATCAAGTATCTTAGTCAGAAAAATAAGAATAAGAATAAAAAGAAGAGTTCTGAGGGTGAAAACTACTTTGTGGCAGTCTCAGAACCTACAAAAGTAAAAATAAAAGACGTATCCGAAGGTGAAAACCTCTCTGAGGCACCTAAGGATGAGATATTTGATGTCCTTCTGAGTCATTTATAGGACATATCTCTAGTTCTAATTGAGCCCACTCAATCCATCAACTTGGGAATAACAGAAGAACCACAGTTGATTCATGTAGCACAATCCTTATCAGAAGAAGAGAAGCAAAAAATTACTACATTCTTGATAGAAAAGAAGATCAACTTTGCATGGAAATATTTAGATATGCCAGGGTTGGATCCTCATCTTATAATGCACCATTTATCTATAGCTCCAAATGTCAAACCTGTTAAGCAAAATTTAAGAAAGATGCATCCTCATGTTGCACTCTTGGTAAAAGCTGAATTAGAGAAGCTACTAAAAGCCAGATTCATCCATGTTATTGACTATGCTGAATGGATCTCTAATATTGTACCTATTTCAAAACTAGATAAATCAATCAGAGTGTGCACATACATTAGAGATGTCAACAAAGCATGCCCTAAGGATGATTTTCCACTACCTAACATTGATATGATAGTGGACATGACTACGGGTTTTGAGATGTATTCTTTAATGGATGGTTTTTATGGATATAATCAAATAAAAATTGCTCTAGAAGATCAAGAGAAAACTACTTTCACATGTGCATGGGGCACCTTTTGTTGGAATGTCATGCCATTTGGGCTTAAAAATGCTAGTGCTACATATCAGAGAGCCATGACATCTATTTTTCATGACATGATGCATAGGACTATGGAGGATTATGTTGATGACACTTTAGAAAAATCTATGATTAGAGTTGAACATCTAAATGACTTGAGCAAGATACTAGATAGAATAGAAAAATTTAGTCTCGGACTAAATCCTAAGAAATGTGCTTTTGGTGTCACTTCTAGAAAACTCTTAGGATACATAGTTTCAAAGAAGGGTATTGAAGTTGATCCAGCTAAAGTAAAGGTTATAATGGAGATGCAACCTCCCAAGAACATCAATCAAATGAGGACATTGCAAGGGAGAATTCAATCTATCAGAAGATTCATATCACAGCTTGTGGACATATCACAACCTTTTACAAAAACATTACATAAAGGTGTGACCTTTGCATGGAATGAAGAATGTGAGAAGAAATTTGACCATATCAAACAATATCTATCAAATCCTCCTATCTTGATGCCTCCTTTTCAAGGGAAGCCATTGATCTTATATGTCTCCGCAATAGATACATCACTGGGGGCATTGCTAGCACATGATAAGAACAAGAAGGAAAGAGCTATATACTATATCAGTAGAACATTGGTTGCATATGAAAATAACTATTCAATGATTGAGAAATCTTGTCTAGCTGTGATCTTTGCATCATAAAAACTAAGACATTACATGTTAGCTCATACGACACATTTGGTAGCTAAAATTTATCCGAGAAACTACCTACTAAGCAAAGCTGCCCTCACGGGTAGATTAGCCAAATGGGTCATGCTCTTAAGTGAATTTGACATTGAATATGTGGAAATAAAAGCTATAAAAGGACAGGTTATTGCTAATCAATTAGTAGATGCACTTATGATTGATGATACACCAATGCAAAGGGAATTTCCAGATGCCTCTATCATGACTCTTTCTTCTAGAGAATGGAAATTATTCTTTGATGGCTCCTACACATAGAATGGATCTGGAGCAGGCATATTGTTCATAACTCCTCAATGATACTCAATCCCAAAAGCATTCAGATTAAAGTTCCCTTGCATAAACAATATTGCAAAATATGAAGCCCTTTTGAATGGTATGAAAATAGCAATTGAGTGGAGGGTAACAGAATTACACATTCATGGAGACTCACAACTTGTAATCCATCAAGTCAATGATGTGTACCAAACTAAGGATGAAAATATTATTCCATACAAAAGAATGGTAGATGATCTAAAGAAGTATTTCATATCTATCACATTTGAGAAAATACCTAGAACAACGAATAAGGCTACTGATGCAATGGCAATGCTATCTACTCTATTGCAACAGCCTGAACATGAGCTATGCTACGAGTTCCTGGTGGAAGCACTATCTTATCCTGCATATGATTCCCCTGAAACCCGCATGATCTACACTGTTGTTGGTCATGATTCATCCAAATAAAAAAACCTTTTTTCCTATCTCCAAGACTAAATCATTCCTGAAACCTTCAACCGACATGAAAAGAGATACCTTATCCGTAATGCCTCCTGATATGTCATCAATGGTCATGATCTTTACAAACGAGGTCTAGATGGTACACTACTTAGATGTTTAGAATGGGAAGAGTCTCAACGTTCTTTAGAGGAAGTCCATGATGGTATTTGTGGGTCACACTCAAATGGTTTAACACTACCTTGAAAACTTATTAGGGTTGGGTACTATTGGCCTGAAATGGAGAAAGAGTCCATCAAGTTTGCTAAGAACTGTCAAAAGTGCCAAGTGCATGGAAACTTAATTCATGCTCCAGGGAGAGATCTAATTCCCTTCACTACACAATGGCCTTTTCACCAGTGGGCTTTTGATCTTATAGGAGCCATACATCCTCATTCTTCTAATGGACATACCCATATTATCATAGCTACAGACTATTTCACAAAATGGGTAGAAGCAGTTCCTTTGACTCAAGCCACTGGGAAACAAATATCTATGTTCATCCTGAACTATATCATATGCAGATATTGGATCCCTCATTCTATAATCATAGATAATGGGGGACAATTCAAAAACAAAGACTTAGATGATCTATGTGCCAAATTCAAGATTACACAACATTGGTCATCTATTTACTATCCTCAAGGGAATGGACAAGCAGAAGCTTCAAATAAGAATCTATTGAAAATCTTGCACCGTACAGTTAATAAAATAGGAAGAGACTGGCATCTCATGATCAATCTAGCTCTTTGGGCTATAGAACTAGTATCAGAACGCCCATTGGGGCTACTCCATTCACTTTAGTTTATGGGTTTGAAGTGGTACCACCTATTGAGGTCAAAATCCCATCACTAAGAATCATAATGCATGGTCTAGTAACTGATGATGACTACAGAGTATCTAGGTTGCAAGAACTTGAACTACTAGATGAGCGCAGACAAGCAGTGTATGATCATCTCAGAGTATATCAGAAGAGAATGTCTAGAGGTTACAACAAGAAAGTCAGACATAGAGCATTTCAGGTTGGTGATCTAGTCTTGAGAGAGAATCCTAAAAATCAATCACATAAAGAGCACAAGGGGAAGTTTGAACCCAACTGGCTGGGTCCCTTTGTTATCACTGCTCCTTTTGGCTTTGGTGCCTATCAAATCTCAATGAATGAAGGAGAACAACTCTGAGAACTAATCAACGTTCTCCATCTGAAGAAATTCTATGCCTAAGGCATTCAGTCTATGGTAAAATGTCCTTAAAAAATCTTAAAAATTGGAAAAGTCTTGAAAAAAATGAACATCTTAGTGATAACCTAGCAATGGGCGCCTTGATGATTCACAAAAAAAGTAAAAAATATCAAAAGTTTTTAAAAAAAATTTGGAAAAAGAAAAAATACAAAAAAATGAAAAAAAGAAAAAGTGCCTTGGTGAAAACCTGGAAACAGATGCCTTGGTAGCAAAAACAGAATCTCTACCAAGATGGTGAAAACTTGGCAAACAGGCGCCACTTGTTTCAAAACACTCCATCTATCAGTGCAATCTTGTTCTTTCCTAGCTTTCAGTCTTGCTTTAGTTTGTACATATCTCCCGATCTATTTCTGCATTCTTATTTTCAATAAGTCAGTTTGTATACCAATTTGCTAAAGCGTCTGTATCCTATCAATGTTCAAACTTGGGGGCAATCAATGTCATATCCTATGGTCTCTAGTATACCTCAGACAAGTCATATCTAGTCAAGGTCCTTTGAATCTTTATCCGAGTTAGTCTGTCTGTCTCCTCTCTAGAAAGGATTTTGCATCTACAAAAATGCAATCAAACATCAACACATTTTGAAAATAATCTGTGCTTTTTCATGCTTTTATCTCCTTGTATGCTTACTGATTCACATTTGAGATTTTTGCATATTGTGTCCCTTCGAGCTCTTCGATGATGTCCTTTATAGGATTTAGAGAGTGGTGACTGGGGACATAATATTTTCTTTGTTTTCTTCTTGTATGTGAAAATCTAACAACTTTGGAAATTCTGGATTGAAATGGTGTCTAACTGTAAGAGCCTCTATCTCGAATTGGATGGCCATGTGTACCTTGACCATTGATACCTAGAAAATTCAAGGAACTTTGATCTAACTATTGTCTTTTTTGAGTGAGTTCTTTCTCCTATTGTGAAATGCGATCTTACCTAAGGATGTAAATGATAAAGGGTCACTATGGGTAATTCACATTGGATTTGGAATGATCTCTTGACTGTTTGATGTGTTTGTAATGCAAGGCATATTCTGGTCATCATGACATTTATATTTTGATACTTATACAAATTTCTATATCAAAATGGACATGATATTCAGGTCATCCTGGCGTTTGTGCCTTGGTGCTTATATCTAATCTGACATTCTGAAAATAAAATCAATATTCATATGTCCATGGTTGCCTAACCAGTGGGTGTTGTATTGATTCTTGCACATACAAATTGATATTCATATGTCTATGGTTTCCTAACTAGTAGACACTGTATTGATTTATCTGATTACATAAAAATTCAATGATGAGACTGACTGACACATGATCAGTGACTAGGTCCTAGGTCTTAGGTTGCATTTTACTTTGCATGTTTCTTTGCATTTTTCATGTTTGCATGATCTCACAATGACTAAATGAACTTCAATGCTTAAACAATTCTTCAATTACCTCTTCAAATCAAACAAGGGCTGAAACCTAACTCAAAGGTCTCTTCACAGAATTGCAAGCAGTTACCCTCCTGGGTTAAACATCCTTTTTGACATAAGATTGAGTACTTGTATTCATCAATACCTGTGAAACATATCATGTGTATTGTTGCATTTACATATCATAATCATCTGTTGCATTACAATACATCCATGGGCATAAGCATAAATCATTCATACATCTTTCCATTATCAAATACATTTGCATAACATCCATACATATGAAAGAAATCATTGCATTACATTAATCCATACATACATTCTACACTACTCATAGCATAAACATCACATGATATCATCATAAATCAAAACATGACAAGTACACATGAAGTCATAACCAAAATATTGATCTCATATATATATCAACTATCTTGAACTAGTTAGGGGTGCACTACTAGCATAGTATACAAAAGAATGAGCTCATGTGAGCTATCAAAGTCAAAATAGTATCAAAATCAAGGGATCAAAAGAGTATCAGAACATATCAACACAGATCAAATGTCAGCCTGCTCCTTTGCACCTGGTGGAGGAGGTGGTGGTGCCTCTAGTACTGCCTTTGCTCTAGGTGCTTGGGCTCCCTCTGATGCCATCATGTATTGGGAGTACGTAGGGACTCTCTGTGCAATAGGGACAACTATATAATATGTGGACACATAGTAAGATGCTCATGAGGTCTGATGTATCACCTTTGCCTATAATCTCTGTACCTCTGCATGAAGTTCAGTGCACTGTCTATCTACCTCTAAATATATCTCCTCCCACCGAGCACTGTGAACCTTCAGGTCCCTGACCTGTAATTTGAGCCATCTGATAGTCTCTTGTGGAGTAAGAGGAATAGTAGGATCAGCATCGGCTACTGGCATCTTAGTATCTGGGGCAACCTACTCAGTGGTCTCTACTCTCTACGCCTTACGGTGTCTGACCTTGGCACCTAAATCAAAACCTATGTCATCTTGTAATGGATCGGGGTCATCACCACCTATAACTTGCTCAACTTCCAATATCTCATCAGCTATACCAACACTAGCTAAAGTACAACCCTCTCCCCTAGTCTATCTCTATGCACTTGTGGCTCTACTTGCTGTAGAAGTAGTGGGACGAGGGGGCCTCATTTGTCTAGCTGGTCTCTGTGGCGAAGCCATTTCTCTAGGTCTCAGAGGTGTGGGATGCACAATAGGAACCTGTGGGGGTCTGGGACCCTATCTCATCGGTGCTCTGATAACATCCATAGCCTCCTCCATGGATGATATCAACTCTATAGGATCTGAGAACCTATGGATAGGATGGTCAGCAAGCTAGGCAATGAATCCATCTGTAACTCCAGCATCAAGTACCTCTGGTCTATACTCCCAATCTCTACCAATGATGCCACTGTACTCCTATGAACACAAAGTGTAAGAGAGCCTTGTGGTCTATCAGAGTCCAAGCTAATGAGCTATCTGAGCATAGGTAGCATAATCCTCTGATGCATCCTGTACTAGTCCATACTGCCACCACACCCTGGTGATAATGAATCTCTCTAAAGTGGAGGATGACCTCTCGATCAGCACACATCTCTGAAAGAAGAAACTAAACTGCTCTCATGCAGTAGGCCAAGGCTCCATACCCACATAGGGCCTTCATCAAACAAAAGTCATATCATCAAGGCATTGCCTCTGATACTCTACATGGCCCATTCGCCCCTGTATGAAATATCCAACACACACACACAAATATATATATATATATATATATATATATATATATATATATATATATATATATATATATATATATATATATATATATATATCACAAGCTCCTGTGGCTACCTCTATGAGGTACATACTGGTCTCAACACTGGGATATGCTCCCACGCCTAGATTTGTAATACTAAAGCTCCAGCTACAAAAGACTTGCTCTCCTGATACACTACCTCATGCATCTTAGAGAACATATGTGCCAATAGACACTGACCCCAAGACAACTCAGAGGGAGTCACCATCATATGTGCTACCATCGGGGCCTAGCCTATCAAAAGACTATTCTGCTGACGGTCCGACATGATAATCCCTCCTATCATCTTGACAATAATACACTCTAGCCAGCACATCTGTCCATAATGTTGTACTAAGGTCTCCCAGGAAATAGAGGTAGTTATTTGGGTATCATCTCCAAAGAGATGTCTAAACGCTAATAGACCTGAGTTCCCCGAACTCACATACTCTAAGCATCATCTTGCATGGAATGGAATGCATAGTATACGATACACATCCTCTAGGGTCACAGTAATCTCCCCCATCGGTAAATGGAAGTTATGTATCTCAGAATGAAATCGCTCAATCAAAGCAGTCAAAAGTCCATGATTTACCAGAATCTCGGGTAAATATATGAGATACTCGAAGCCATGGGATGCAAGGTGTACCCTCATCGGGTCAGGTAGTGACACACACAGTCTCTTAGTGGCTAGGTGTGAAATGCGTACATGAACATCTAGATATATGACCCACACAACATAGAAACTGGGAGTCCTATCAGTAATTCAGTTACAGAATAGGTTACAAGTACAAGAATTGAGTAGTTCGCTATTTCATAATGTAGGTTAAAAGGTTAGCAATCAGGCTACAGAATCAGAAAATTCAAAATTTTGACTAAACAACGTGTTTTTGGCTTGCTATTTTTCATATGACACTTCAGACTGGCATGGAAAGTTGTACGAGTTTCTACATCATACCATACGACAAAGCATAGTGACACGACACTGTATCCCTCATCGTACGAGTTATGAGGGACTCAATGAAATCTCATACGACTTTTGGGTCCCTCTGATATGAGTCTTAGGGGCTAATGAAATGAAAACCTATCTATAGTTCAAAAGTCATACGAGTCTCAAAGGAGAGTCATACGAGTTTCCGTGCATTAAAAAATTCAAAATTGAAAAACATACGAAAAATGCTAAAAATCATGGAAAAATTGAACTTTTAGCAAAGCATAGAGGTCCACCTACCGGATGTCCATACTGACGGGGTCTCTAGTATCTCTGGCTGTGCTCAAATTGGTGCAAACTCACAGGTACCTTCATCTCTGCCATTTTCTTTCTTAGAGGGCTCCACAAGGTTTTTAAAGTCAAAAGGTTGAAATGAATTGAAAATGACCCTTCTGGCCTTTATATAGCTTTTGACCTAATTTTCAAAACTACTTTGTTTTTCACAAAAATTGCACCCTTGGCTAATTTTGACGTTCTGAACCCATTTTCGGGATCAAAATCAAAATATGAGATCATTTACTATGTCAAAATCATGATTTAAAAATTTTCGGGCCCAGGAAGGTCTACTACTTGCATCATCGACCTTCAATCATCATAGAAATCTAGAACTCAACTTAACTGATTATCTTACATCAAACTATCAAAATTTCAACTTCGTCAACTATGGTCAATTCATGGTTTAACCTAGTCAAACTTGGTCTCTAGGAGCTCCAAACGATGCAGAATGCATTCTCGAACGTGTACAACCACTTCTCAAATCAATTAACATGCTTCTAAAACTACAACGCTGACTTTTCTTGTCAGATTTTGATTTTCATCCCGAAGGAGGCATGGTATTGCACATCATTCAAAGTCTGTAATCTAATCTAAAATCATATCTTTCCTCAGTAATCAAGACAACAACCATGTCTAGTTGCTGATTCATCAAAATACCTCATCGTTTGGGGCAAATCAATCATCTCTTGGGGCATATCAGATTCATCGAGATCCATATCAATCTGGTATTCTCTTAATCTTTTAAACTGTATCAGTTTTTTGTAACCATCGGTTCATTAGAGTTATTTCCTTGGTTCTTTCGTAACTGAAGGGTTCATATGTGATACCAATGTGATTCTTATCGACAATTGGGTCTAGAATCGGTCACTCACTTTTTCGCAATCATAAGGTTCAGAATCAAGCGTTTTGACACTTTTGCGCAATCATCGGTTCATTGCTGTTATAGTTAACATTATCTTTGGTCATTTAGGACCTAATATCTTCAAATCTTTCAATCAATTTTTGTCTCATATCACAGTTTCTGTCTCATATCAATTTCAATTTCAAATGTCAGTTTCAACATCATACACAGAATGTCTTTGAACCACTGTGCTTTGCACAGTAATTCAAAGAGGGGCAAAATGTAATACCCCAAAAATGGGCTATAGGTTCATTAACCTCCTGCATCTTCAAATCGAATGAAATCGACATCAAAGTCCTAACCTAAGGCACATCGACACATTATTGAATCTTAATTGATTATCCTAAATTCTGCATCGGGGAATATTCCTTATTCCTATTTATCATAATTATCTTTAATTTACTGATTATTTGGCAATAAATCTTATTTATCCTAAAGTTTGATTAATTGAATATTCTAAATATTTAATTAATTAGATTTAATACTGCCACTTAATTATTTAATTAGATTTAATTATATTTATTCCTAAATTATATTATTTAATTCTGATAATAAATCATTTATCCTATGACTAATTGATTAAATTCTTATTTAATTAATTAAAGTCAATTGTCAAATTTAATAATATAGTTTTTGAATAAAAATTTGATTTAATAATTGATTGACTCATAAATCAATTGTTTTATTTTTAAATCAGTTAAGTTGAGGATAAATCACTTTATTTATTTATTTAATTCATAATTATTATGCACATTCAAAGAGCAGTTAAACTTTAAATCATAAAATCAATGCAAGTTGTTAACTTTTGGAAACTCAACATCTATTTTAAATTCAAAGTTGATCTAAACTTTTGATTTGAGTTAATTAGCTATTTTTGCATGATTTTTTGTGAATTAATTATCTTTAATTCCTTGTTGACTCAAAAAATAAACCTGAGTGATTTATGGCTTTTTTCCATGCATCCCCAAAGCCCTAGATTTCTATAAAATCAAGGCTCAGCTCTTCATAATTGATCTCACAAGTTTGCATACTTACTCTACCAAAATTAATCCACGAATTTGCACAATCACACTGGTGAATTGATATCTGAAGAATTGAAGCTTCTTGCGAATCAACAACTTTTGTGAGATCAATCTTGTTTTAAATTCATTGTAGTTTCATATTTCATACCATTGTTAGCTTAATTTGCATATCAGTTTTTCATATAGAATAGATTCATAATTAATTTTTTATCATCATAAATTGCACAAAAAAACTAAAAAAATATAGATTAATTTGCATTCATCTCATATCTAGATTCTGCATTCAAATCCTTAATTTAGGTGTCGTCAAGGTCACTGATCTCGGTCTAATATGAGAATACCATACTCGCACCTACTAGAAGGCAGTAAATCACCTGGTTAGCTATATTGTTCTTGTTTGCATATTTTGATTTTTAACTAGCCTCTAATGTTTTACTGAAGTGTTGTGTATACAGCTAGGTACAAAATTCACACACACAACATTTAATATTTATTTGCAATGGAAGCTGACTTGGCTTAGGAGTTAATTGTTTCTTCCAGCCGACTTGTGGTTGAAGATTAGTATTTAAGGAGTGTTTGGGTTGTTTTTTAGGGGTAGATTGGTAGAGATAGAAGATTAGATTTGGATCCTGTGAGATCTTGAAGATCATATTTATTTATGATATTTTGTAATAGCAGAGCTAGTGGTTTGCATGCTTGGAGACAAGGAGATTTCTTAGAGGCTTGCGAGCTCAAGTTCAGATTTGTCTTAGGGTTTCCATCAGTTGCTAATTATTTTTCAGAGCTGGACTAGTTGGAAGATTGTAGAAATACTTTGATTTTATTTGGCCCTAACTCTGAAGGCCTTACAGTCGGGCATTTTAATGAAAAATCAGTTGAAAATATTGTCTTGTTGTGTTATTCTACATTGTGGTGTTTGGCTGCATGTGAGGACTATCCTTAATTGGATCCTCCTTACTTGCCCTACATCACCATCACAATCTGGAGAATGTGGATTTCCAAATGAGGGAACATGGAGGTGTGAATATAGAAGTAGAAGGTAATGATCCCATGGAAGAAGATCACAATGATCAAGATGTTCTTCCAGCCTATGAGAACATCTTTTCGAACCTGGGGTGTCTGATGTAGGGGCATTCTAGGGTACTTAGTGAATCTAGATGGTGATGTGTTATTTTGTTTCTATGTTACTCGGTTGCAGCTTTAACCAATGGTCTTGATTATTGAAGGGAGCTCGGTCGTTGAAGGAACTCAGTGAATCCTCTTGTGCTTGGTGAAACTTGTGCTCGATAATGTTTGTGTTGCTCAGTGTTGCTTGGCGTGGTCGATTGTTTCACTGGTGCTCAGTTTTTTCTATAGCACTCGGTAGTTATGGTTTACCAACTGGAGTTCTTGGTGATTTGGTTGGCCGACTTGGTGCATTTATTGTTGGTAGCTTTTGTTGTATTCTCCTATGTAGATCTAGAGGCCAACATGGAGAATTAAATGTTTGTAAGGCTATTTGAGAGCTAACTATTGTTGCATTTAATATTTGTTTGCAATGGAAGCCGACTTGGCTTAGGAGTTAATTGTTTCTTCCAGCTAACTTGTGGCTGAAGATTAATATTTAAGGAGTGTCTGAGTAGTTGTTTAGGGGCAGATTGGTAGAGATAGAAGATTAGATCTGGATCCTGCGAGATCTTGAAGATCATATTTATTTATGATATTTTGTAATAGTAGAGCTAGTGGTTTGCATGCTTGGACAAAAGGAGATTTTTTGGAGGCTTGCGAGCTCAAGTTCAGATCTACCTTAGGGTTTCCATCAGTTGCTGATTGTTCTTTAGAGATGGACTAGTTGGAAGATTGCAGAAATACTTTGATTGTATTAGCCCTAACTTGGAAGGCCTTACAACTAGGCATATTAATGAAAATTTAGTTGAAAACATTATCTTGTTGTGTTATTCCACATTGTGGTGTTTGGCTACATGTGAGGATTGTCCTTAATTGGATCCTCCTTACCTGCCCTGCTTCACCATCACAATCTAGAGAATGTGGATTTCCAAATGAGGGAACATGGAGGTGTGAATATAGAGGTAGAAGGTAATGATCCCATGGAAGAAGATCACAATGATCAAGAAGATCATGATGATCACGATGATCAAGATGATCATGATGATCAAGATGATGATGATGCAGATGCAGATGACCTTGATGTACCTATACTTGAGAAGGCATATGAGCCCCTATATGAAGGCTCCCAAATAACTCTTCTTGTCATTGTATTGTTGTTGGTGAACTTGAAGGTTATGAATGGTTTATCCAACATAGCAATGACATGTATGTTAAGGTATGTCATCTTTTTTTATTTTTTTAGTCGTAATTCCCTTACAATTAACAAAGGGTGAATCACGTAGCAATTAATATTCTTTATATTAAAAAATTATATTTTTGGTCGTAGGTTGATAGGTGAGTTTTTTTTACCACCACCAAACATTCTACCTCGCTCGTACCGAGAATTATCTGCCATTATGAAAGATATTAGAATGGAGTATCAAACAATACATGCATGTCTGAATGATCATATTATATATCATAAACAACATGAATTTGCAACAGAATGCCTTGATAGTCATATTAGTAGATATTGATTAGATCAAATAACAAAAAAGGTGCCTCGCAAGGTTCTTTGGTATATTCCCATTATTCTACGTCTGCAATGATTATTCGGGTGCAATAGTTTGGCACAATTTATGGATTACCATGCATGCAATAGAAGTTGAGATGACATTATGTGAATGCTTGCAGATGGTTTGACATTTAAGGAAATAGAGGAAACTTGGCCACACTTTAAAGAACCTCGTAATCTCAAGCTTTCATTGGTAGTGGACGATGTCAATCCGTTTTGAGAGATGAGATTTGTTTACTCGGTGTGGCCTATTTTTATTGTCAACAATAACATTTCTTCTTGGATATCCATAAAGAGGGAGCACATAATGTTGGCAATGATTGTTCCAGGTATTTTTTTCATTTAATAGTCATCTAAATTAATTTATTAAAAATTATCCATCAAAATGGTAATAATAATTATGTAATATTTTTGTTCATTCAACTAGGTAAGTACCAAGTTAAAGATATCAATGTATATATTGAGTCCCTTATCGACGAGTTGATGGTGTTATGGAATGGGTCACTATGTATGACATCTCTAGACCAATAGGACAAAGTCAATTTCAATTCCATGCAATGCTTGTATGGACAATACATGATGTCCTTGGGCTAACACATTTTTGTGGTATGTTCTCTTCTTAACACCTCTTTTTTAGTATGTTATAGTGCTAACACAAATTTAACATATTTAATCCAATTATACATGATCTTGTAGGTCTTTAGACAAAGGAAAAATTTGCATGTCCAGTTTGTGGTCCAAAGATGAAATCTTGTCATTCAAAATTTTTAGGAAAGAAGGTGTTTGATGAGCATAGACACTTTCTCCACAGAAATCATAAGTACCGAATTACTGAAAAACATATTTTCAATGGGAAAGAAGAGACTATATCAAAGCCATAGAGAATGACACCTCACCTATGGAAGTTGGAATACAATAAAATAAATTGTTGAGGTAATGTCATTCCATCTGATAGTTTTTATTTAAAATTTATATTTTGATATTGTGTTTTGTTTATTGATGATGTAATTGATGCCCGCGAAGGTCGTCAAGGCATTAATGACCAACTTACAAAAATATTAAAAAGTTATCCTACACAATTTAGTAGGTTTTCGTACTACGAGAAACTTTCAATCATGTATTTATTTGATGCTATGCATATTGGAAAAAATGTAACAGAGACATTATGGAAAATATTGGATGGAAGGCGTGACAAAGACAAAATTGTCAAAAAATTTAGTGACATTGAAGAATCCAACCATGCAATAAAAAATGTCATTCGATCAAATAACAATGGAGACCATATTGATACAAGTGCCCTTGGTTATTGTTGGAGTAGCAGAGCAATGCTATAAAAGAAGTTATAAAAAAAAATGATTTCCCATAGGATTTGTTGTGAACATAAACAATCTCATATCAAAGAAAAGTGAATTTGGGTCAGGGATGAAAACACATGATTGACATACATTTATTAAGGTAATTCATGTTATTTTGTATTCACTATATATTTGTATACTACATGTAATTTTCATTGCATTCTTTTATAAAATATTGATAAGATCATTTTACAAATATTACAGTTCATTCTACCTCTATCTCTCCCACACCACTTTAACAACAGTGTCAAACAAGTTATATATGATCTTAGAAAATACATAGGTGGTTTTCATCAAAAGAAATCAATAAAGAAGATAAAAAATATTGGAAGAAAAAAATTCCTCATCTTATGTGTGAAATACAAAAGTGTCTACCTTCAACTTTTTCTGAAACACAAGAACACTACCTCATACATCAAGTTGAGGAGATTGAATTATGTGGACCCGTAAAAACTAGGTCAATGTGGATGGTTGAGAGGCACTTGAAATTTTTGAAAGGCTTGGTTCAACAGAGAGCACATCCTAAGGGTTCTATGGTGGAAGGATATATGGTATACTAGACCATGGTGTACATTAGTGAATATCTCATTAACAAACTTGAAGGGGAGTACTTGATGGGAAAATGTAGATTGAGGAAAGTGAGAGGTAAATATAAGATGTTATTGTAGTTAATTAATTTTTATAAATCTTCAATATAAGTTATTTGTAATTGGTCTATTTTTTTTATACAGTTAATTGAGAGTGGGATGCAATACATTTGTATATTGCGAACAATCTTGATTGGATGACGGTATGGATTGAACGATGTCAACAAAATAGTTTCTCATTAACATGAGAAGGTGTTGCTTCATTGGTTAGAGAAGCTCGTCGTAATGGAGATTCTAATGTTACACCAATGGTAATTGATCTAGCATATGGTTTAAGAGGTAGAGAGGTACGTAAAAATTTATTAATGATCATGACCCATATGTTTCATATCAACTCATGATGTAAATAATTTTCACACGCTTAAAAAATTGATGGTCAAGCACCACAAAGCTATGTACTATCATGACCACAAATTTCACATAAAAAAGTTGGATGACACGAAGAAAACTTGTGATTCTGGGATAAATGCAGTCTTCGAGATCACTAATATATCATCTAGAAATGACATACATCATCAACAATCTCAAAATTGATACTATGACACCTTGGATGATATAATTGAATGTGACTTTAAATCTTTCAAATTAGTTCTATTCATCATCAAATGGTACAGGCTATGACTGAATCAAAATGATCCTGATAGAATTGTTATTCAACATGATAATAGATTTACAATGAGTAATACAAGGTCATTTGAGCCAATTGGAGATGAGCCCTATGTTCTTCTAAGCCAATGTGAGCAAGTGTTTTACTTAAAGGTTCCACATAAATAGGGTTGGTCATTTGTTGTTAGACATAATCCAAGAGGAAGGCCGATAAAGTATAATGTTATGGAAGAAGAAGATATTGAAGATGATGAAGAAGATGGTGGTGGTGGTGGTGGTGGTGATGATGATGATGATGATGATGATGGCAATGATGATGAGATGGATGAAGAAGATGATCAATGCCATGATTGAAATTACAAGGTATGTGATTTAATTATTTATATATATTTATATTGATTAGTATATATATTTAATATTGATTTATTGATTTCAATTCTATTGACTACATATTTATTGTGTTCAATTCTAATGATTACAACATATGTGATTTATAATTACTAATGTTTTGCTTATGACGCTCAATTAATTGCTACTAATGCATGTATATATTTTGTTTGATTGTCACCATTTCTACAAACAGGCAATTGACTACAGACATCGTCACCCCTTCTGTTGAGGATCTTCCACCCCTTCTGTTGATGATCTTGCATTCCATATATAAGGTAAAGGTAATTTGTTCATGTTTACGATCTTGCATATTGTTCATGTTGTCTTCTACGTTATTTGTAGCATATGTGTCATGCAATTTTTAGCTAACTTAAGAAATATGATTAACATATATAGAAAATTTAACCCTTTTGGTGGGGATCTGCACAATGACATGGATCAACAGGTATAAGTCAATAAATAGACATAATTTTCTTATATTCTTCTTGTTTATCACTGAGCATGTATGTTATAAATATACATATTATATAATCAAATAATGTGTCCAATAATCGACACAGAAAGTTTGACATGTTATATTCTTCTTGTTCATCCTTTTATATGATTCTTGTTTTTGTGCCTTTCCTTCACTTTCAACTTACATTTTATATCTCCCACGTATAGACAAAGAAGAACCATATGGTTCATGACTCTATTCAAGACTTGATTATTCTATATATATTATTTAATTATTATCAAAATTCTATTTGAAGCGGGGACATGACAATATCTCATTTGATGGATTGCAGAACCCACCAAATAGGTACTTGTCAGATCTATCTATATCGAATGAGGGAAATGCGAGAATGGTAGATGAAAGTTCTACATGTAGTACAACTAAAATAGGGAGATCAACTAGAGGTCAAAAGATTAAAAATAATTCAATAAACGCATGCAATTTTTCCTTGCTAAAGGGGGGTCATGTTCTTATGATGATGAGACTAAAGATGACATCAATGTGCCCTTTCGGTACACACATCTTGAGAAAGAATGGGTACCCAATGAGCTACCTCCAATTAACACTAATTTTTGTGTTAATGAGAGGATATATCACATAGCTCCATCCTCATTGCATGGTTTGGGCCTATTTTCCATGGATAGAATAAAAGTATGTTACAAAAAAGCTATTGAATTGATGGAGTATGTCGGACCTTGTTACAATTACAATGATTGGATGCAGATTGTTCAATATAAAAAAAGTATGCGTAGGTATGCACTATCAACAAATTATATACAATGGAAAGAAAATGATCAAAGTAAAAGATTTTCTATGTACATTGATGGGAGACCAAAAGTAACAGGGAATATTGTGATTTTTATAAATAGTGTGCGACCTTCCTCAACTAATAAGTAACCCAATTGCATATTTGAGGCCCGTGAGGGGAATCATGTTTTTGTATGTGCGATAAAATCAATAAGTGCAGGGGAAGAACTGCTAATAGATTACCATTTAAATCGCATAGATACAAAAAAAAGTTACTATCATGAGGGTGATAAGTACTATAGAACATTTAAACTAACCTCAAGTTTATGACTCCAATATACCATTTTATTAATAAGTTTTTTTTGCTAAGTCTATTACTTTCAGTTAGTTGAAGTTTTTATATTTAATCTTTGTCACAGGATGACATAGATCCCCCACATGATAGAGGCCGCGGGGATGCTCCTCACACCCATTCTTCAGTAACGGTAAACCTTATTAAAATTGTACAAATTAGATAGTTGAAAAATGTTATATTATTATGTTATTTTTTTAGGGTTTTGGAGTTATTCTGATAGTTTTACTGATATTCTTGTCAGAATTTAATGTTCAGGATAAGGGAAAAGAACTTGCAACAATTGAGGCAATAGCTATAGATACAGATGAGGATATCCCAGAAATCCCCAATATAATAAATACGGTGAAGAAAAAACTAAAAAGAGTCAATGCAAAAATTATTAGTATTTTGGAAGATGCAAATCCAGCTGAGGAGATGCTGAAGAGGATAGATGAATTTATGGCGCAAGGACATCATTTTTAAGTAAGTAGTAATGAATCTTTAGTTATAACAAAAGTTCAATAAAGGTTTATAGTTTATACTCTTTTATGTCGTGAACTAAAATATGTATGTGTTCTTGTTACAGGATTTTTTGCTTGCTCAAGTACTTGGTCATGGACATCGCGATGAGGCTGGTACTAGCAGAGCTCTGACCACCTCACATAAAATAATCCTTAAGTTGACAAGTTAGAAGGAATTTTTTCTTTGGAACATTCAACAACTTCTTAAGTTAACTCTTACTTTTATTATTTTAGAATGTCTTTTCTAACAATGTATTGTTCAGGTGATCAAGTGCAGGCGACTCCTCCTAGGAGGTTGGTCGACGTCCATCTGAGATTTCCAAGTGCAATGTCGACAACAAGGGGAATGCAAACATCGACGCCTTCATGATCTATGCCTAGTAAATCCTTGTTTTGCTATATTTGGTTGTGTTAATTATGATTTGATAATTTGTACTTTAATCTTGGGTGCATCTCATAGTGGATTAATTTGTGGAGTAGGAGATACACTGGCACTATCTGTTATGCCAGATACAGATCAAAGTACTTGTATTGGTGATAATTCACCATCATTTCTTGGATGTACCCATATTTCTAGCACGGGAGTTATGCATACGTCATTATTGATTGACGATAAAGAATTGATGCCTTGAAAATGTCCTAAGCTTCTAGGTACTTTAAAATTATTATTATTTATATTGTAATATGCATTTACCTATTCATAACAAGTTTTGGATTGATGATCCCATGACATTTTTTTCAGGAAATGATTCCTTTTATAAGACGCTTTATGACTTCACATTGAAGATATTCTTGCCCACCATACGTACAAGGTGGAACATCATAAGTGAACTAACCCTATCCCACTATTTTTATTTCATATCATTAATTGGTACAATATTTTTCCTTTCATTCAGGCCTTTTCTTTTACTATATTCAAGGTACACGACTTTAGTTAATTTTTCTATCTAACAATTTTGTGTTTTTGGACTTAAAAGGTGGAACTTGCAAGACAAAAAATTAAAAGATCAACTCATTAAAGATTTAGAGCATGAGTTTGGTAGTAATATTTCTGAGAAGAAAATTTTAGAGAAAGCTGCCAAACATCTTAAGACTGTGAGGGAATCATATAGAAGGAGTCTTGTCTAGAACCCAAAGTATGAGTGTCCTCCCTTTATTCCTGTGAGGGATTGGGATGAGTTCATTTTGGATGCAAAGGAGAAAGGGGATGCTCAAAGAGGAATTACACCAGAAAATGAGAGAAGAAGCTATGCAATAGTATTAAATACTATTAGAATGTAATAATGCACTAATTAGTGATCTTTATATCTATATCATCTAACATATTTCAAACTTTTCATAGGTTGTAGGACACATCAAAGGCAACAAAGGCGAGACTGGAAAAGATTGGGCAGCACAAACTTGGCTCTGGTGGATATTCAAAAATTAAAGCACAAATTTTAAGTAGCAGTAAATGAATTCCAGAGAAAAAATATTAATAAAATGCAAATAATTTTGTTTAATAAAAAATGTAGGGCTCAGAATTTAATTTAGAGGCCATGGTAGAACACAAAAAAATTGCCTTCAAGGAAGGCTATTAAGTCATGACTGAATGCCTACGTCAAGCTTCCACTGGCCCAACCCAAGAGTCTCTTGCATCATGTGAACAGGTAAATATGCCAAAAAAAATATATTTGAAATTGAATACTTGAGCAACAATCTATTTGATAATAATGTGCATGACATTGCAATGCAGCCTCCTAATCGTAACATAGAACCTATGCCGCATGATGAAGGCCCTGATGTGCATCGTAGTATCAATGGAGGTGTTCATTTTCTATTTAAAATTAATTATGTAATTATTAATACAATTTAACATCTTAAATTGAAATTGGTGTAACCTTTTTTGTGTATATTTTAGAGCATATAGAACGTCATGTTGAACGAGTGGAGGATGTTCAGAGTGATCACCAGGTAGATCATGTGGCACATTTAGGTAAAGAAAATCTATGTTTTGTTCTTTTAAATTTCTTTTTTGATTTATAGTTCTTTTAATTAATCAAATACTTGTAACACTAATATAAAATGGTGTGAATTTAACCCATGACATAGTTGTTATTGCAGCGGACCCCTCTTTGGCACAATAGCCTCCTGTTCTTGAATAGATGAGGAGGAGACATGTGTTGGCATTAGAATCAATAGAGGAGGGGAATGATGAGGATATTGATGCTCCGCTTAGCCGTTACCTTAGAAAAATGAGCAAGAAACCAACAAAGAAATTATTGTAATTAACATTTTTTGCTAATGAAAGAACGTTGTCTTAATGTATGTAATTTTGTACTAGTAAATGTTGATGAATGATGTGTTAATGAATTATTCATGAATGTTGCGTGTTAGTGAATTTTATGTGTTAATGAATGTTATCATGTGATTATAATGATTGAATGTTATATTTCAAAAATGGATGAATGAATGAATGTTATTAGATGTTAATGGGGAATTTAGAGTGATGTTAGGGGGGGGAGGGGCCAAATGAGCTTCCACCTTCATGTGGTTGGCCTTGTTAAGTAGAGAATATTAAACTATTCTTGAAACCAAGTGAAGCTCAAACTAAGCAATATTTTACTTCTTAAACATTTTCATCAACCAATCTGCATCACCATGTTCATCAAATTAGATTTATAGATAAGAGAGTGAATGGGGAATTTTTATAAAGCACTTACCTTTAAGCCTAAAAATCTAGATGAAAAATTATTAGCTACCTTTGAATGACTCATTCTCATGTTTCTTCCTACCCCTTTTACTTCCCTACTACATTGTCTTAGGTAGCTGCCTTCTTATGAGTTTTTTAATTGATTATGAATGATGAAGTTTTAATTTGTTACTGTTAAAGTGTGTAGGTAACAAGTCACCTTGTAAATCTTGCATTTTGTATGCTTTGGCGGGGAATTTCATTTGTAATCTTAGGTCCTAGCCAATGAATTTTTAGTTTCCTTGTGTATTTGGAAAATTTGGAGTATCTCTTTCTTTCCTTTTGTATCTCTTTCTTACCACTATCATATTCACAAGACCACCTCATACTCTATTGAACATCCTTTTGATCGAGGGGTGACCCCACAATAGTGGGTTACACTTTTTTAAACATGCTGATTTTTGCTGAAATAACACATTTTTAATAAAATCTGATGATTTAAGCCTTGAGAGGTTCCATTTGAAGGAATTAATTATAAATGGTTATCTCAAAGCCTCTTAGATAAGAAAAAATTGATATAACACCTATACTTCTCATTCATACCTATAATGAAGTCTCCTTTGCACCTATTAAAATGCTAACAAAAAATCACTTCAAATTTATCTTTTGGTAGATCAAATGAATCCATTTGACAAACCTATGTAGTAAGGTACTATTGAGAAAAATCTTTCCAATGATTATAATGTTAATATATACTAAGTTTATTATGACTTTATATTTTTAGTTTTACTAAACATAGATATTTCACCGTATGTGTACCTCTATGTTTGACGCTTATGGAAAAATAGTAAATAAGAGAAAACAAATTTAAAAAATATCTATGCCCTAGGTATTGAAGTTCTCTTTCTATCAAAAAAATAAAAAATGAAATTAGACAAATATGCAACAAATTATAAGCTATGTAGTCAAGGTATGTTAAAATTACGGTTTAGTCAACTTTAAAACATTTATAAAATATGCAATAATCATGATAATGTTGTCAAACCAATTGCATGCCCTTTGAATGGATGTTAGAAAACTAAATTCAAAAGAAGTACATTGATATATATTTTAGAAAAAAAGTTATGCTCTATGAAAACAACATAACTCTTTGAAAATGACATTTTCAACAACATACTAGTTTTCGTGGGAGAAACAAAAAACTATCCAAATCAATTCAAAAATAAAAATAAAAAATATATTTAGAATCTAGACATAAAATCCTTAAAGAATCTAATTTAGTTCTTCTTTTGATTTCAAACGGTTTAATGATAATATGCATTAGAATCTTTCTTTTTTTTTCAAAATGTAGAGTTCAGTGTCCGTTCAGGCAAAAAAGTGTAACCCACTATTGTGGGTTCACCCCGAGTTATCATTACTGTCACTTTATTTTTTTTGTTTTTGTAATGGTACATATTATCTAGGACCTAATCTTCACGTAAAGTCCCTCTGAATGACAGTATTTTCCATGGACTTGTAGATCAACCCAATCATCCTCCATTTGATGCTAGGTGTCATTCTTACGCAACTACCAATAGTATGTTTACCAAAATCATAGATATTTTCTTCACAAGCAATGCAACCTAGAACTTCATTCATATGATGAAAGCTAATAAAAGTGAAAATCTATCATAAGAACTCCTATACTAGAAACATTTGTGTAAATTTTTTTTTCATCTACTTCATATATTTTCTAATAGCTATCACATACTTTCACTGTTTTCATCATTGCCCTTGATATTGTCTTAATTTCTTAGTTGTTTTCCTTTTGTCATGACTCTTCATAACTATGCTTGTAACTACTCTTATCATCTTCAAGATCTTTGTAATATAAATAACCTTGCTTGTCATAGAAGTAACTTCTATTGAACATCGTTGTCTTTTATTGATATCTCATTGTCATAGAGGTGCATACCTATCTTAAAACACTGTTGATATACACTGTTACAATGAATCAATGTTTTTTGTCTTCAACATATTTGAAATCATTATTTTAATCTTCATTTTATGGCTGCACTATTACTGATAAGTTTTATTTAATGTGTTGTATATTGTGCAGGTGACAAGTTGATCTAGCACTCATTAAGGATAGAGATGCCCCATATATATTTTTATTCATCACCTTCACATGTTAATATTGCCTATAGGGAGGTAAAATTGTCTAAATGGTGATGTATTTGGAGTCTCGAGTGATTATTTTTAGGTGAGATGACAATATATAATGTCGGCTTATACTCAGCTTATGTTCACTCTTAGATAGTCAAAATTAAAGTTAAGTCTAAACTTCATCTAATGAACATCTTGCATTATTTTGGTATATATTAAATAGAAAAAGAAGATGAATACCAATTAAGTTTTATCACATACCTATTGACCTAGGAAGATATATATAGAGTGTGTGCATGTTGTCAAATTGTAATTTTTATAAAGCACTTACCTTTAAGCCTAGAAATCTAGATGAAAAATTATTAGCTGCCTTTGAATGACTCATTCTCATGTTTCTTCCTACCTCTTTTACTTCCCTACTCCCTTGTCTTAGGTAGCTACCTTCTTATGAGTTTTTTAATTGATTATTAATGATGAAGTTTTAATTTCAAGGCTTCAAGAGTTATCCCACACTCCCAATGACCAAATACCTTCTGACTGTCACAGAGGCCTAATGGCTCTGCCTTGTAGCCCTGCAGAGACCTTTTTGGTCTTTAAACTACTCACTTTCCCAAAACACTAGAAGATCTAAACACATATTCTGACACCCTTTTGGCCATACATGAACATATCAAAGATTTGGATATAGTTGTTTTGGACCAAATTATAGTACCCGAACTGTACCCCTGCTAGTGTTATCTCTATTGAGCATTTATTGTCAATTAGTATCAAAATCATTAGTCGGTAAAAAATTGGACCAGTCGGTAAATACAAGGAGATAGGAACAGTCGGTAAAGCTTAGCAAAGCAAGTCGGTTGACTATATGCACCAATGTATCTTATAGTCTACCGAGTGCACATTCACACCGATGGATAGTTTACACCGAAGTCTTCTAGCATACACTAAACAGAGTAAACAAGCACTATCGAGGATAACAGAAATGACTTATGAATCAGTGAAGGCACAATTTTCAAGACAGATAGTTTTAATAGAATGATACACATGTAAGCTAGATTATTTTAGAATCAGCGTAAAGATATGAAAAGGAATATAGTTTGTTACAAGATCGACGGCTAACAAAATTCAAAGAAGATCTGACAGTTATACATCAACCGAGAAAGTTAAAGCGGTATAATCTATGAAAATGGTTAAGCAGCATAATCTAACGAATGTAAATCAAACGGTTTAGAAAATCCAGAACACTATAAATATATCATTCTAAGAATGACAAAGATGATGAGACTAAATTGATACAAGCACTGAATAGACCAAACCAAGCAGAATTGTTTATAGAGAAGTATTTAGAAATGACAAAGCAAACCGAGCATCACAGAGCAGAAGATCTACACAGGAAAGGTGATATTTATATAGTACTTATATGATCTATTATTAGACAATCTAGTTGTCAATCAGAGTAGATACATTTTTCTATTGCTTTCTAACAATTGTAATAGAACTATCAAAATCTCTTAACCGAGTGGATTTAACAGTCCTATTGTAAATCTCTTAACTGACTGCACACTTAATAGTGTTGTCAAAATCCTATAACGAGTTAGATCTAGCTGATCTTTTGTTACTCCTAACAGGGTAAAATCACCAGAAGTGATCACAATTGTAGCCTTAACAGGCAAACTCTTTCTATCTGCAGATTAGTGAAGATTTGTGGGTCTCATCCCCACCGTAGTTTTACCTTCTAACAAGGGTTTCTGCATAACCAAATACTTGTGTTATGTGATTGCATTGATGGTATAATGATTAGTTAGTTTCATATATGATTGTTTACACAATTTGATGCAAGTTATTTGATCGGTTAAAGTACTAAATGTTAAATTAGAATGAAGGATTTAAATGAAAAGTTTTGGTAGATATTGATTCACCCCTCCCCTCTTAGTATCTGTCTCTCCTAATTTCCAACAATTGGTATCAGAGCTAAGTTCTCTTGTTGAACAGTCTAACCACTGAAGGGTAAAGATCTAAAGACATAGAGAGATATAAGCTTGATAAGTCTATTGAGAATTAGAAACTTCAACTGCAGATGTATGTGGAACAGTACAAGAAAGCCAAGACTGAATTAAAGGATTTACTGGTACAGAGAAAGAACATTGCAATTGCACAAGGTGAGATTAGTTATCATGAAGAAATTTTTGAAGATGCATTTGATCATAGTGGATCTAGCTCAGGAAGCATCTCTGATGGATCTAAAAGTACTATCACTGACCTATCTAAAAGGAACCAGTAGCTATCTGATCAAGTGAAGGCTTTACAGATTGGACAAGAAACACAAATGGTAAGAATGGTAGAAATATTGAACAATGCAAGACAAGCTAAGCAAGACCGTAACCTAGCCATTGAAGACAAAAGACTGATGATTGAACAATTACAAGCCAAGGAAAGTGAAATACAAAGACTTACTAATCATCACTTTCAAGTGTCCAATCAGGTTCTGATTGAAAATCAAGAAGTAAACCAGATCGATGGTGAACTATCAAGGAATCTTGAAGATATGGCAAGATTGAGAGAAGAAAATGAAAAGTTGAGGAATGACCTAAAGAATCAACAGCAACACAATGAGATGAAAAAGTTGGCTGAAGAAAGTTCAAAGAAGATATATGATTTCCTGGACAATCAAAGAAGATTTGGAAGCAGAGCCGGTATAGGTTATACTGGTGAAGGTGAATCATCAAAACATACTGAAAAGATCAGTAACAATCAAGGTCAGAAATCTAAAGTACTCACTTGCTATCACTGTGGAAAACCTGGACACACTTCTAATGTATGCCAAAGCAAAGCTAAAGGTTATCCTCCTATTACTACTACAAGATTTGATGGTTACTGCTATTACTATGTAAAGTATGGACATCAAGCATTTGAATGTAGATCTAGACAAAAGGAAAATACCGAAAAGACTACTATAGGGAAGATATGTTACACATGTAACAAGCATGGTCACACTGCAAGTGAATGCAAAGCTAAGATGAAGCAAGTCTAGACTCCTAAGCAAAAAACTCAGAAAAAGTCATATCAACCAAAGAGGGAAGGTAATGCATATGTATGGGATTATAATACATGGACTAGTTGCACTGCTTGTGGCCAGTATGGACATATTGCTGCTAACTACTATAGGGCACATCGCATAAGAAATTCAAGATATTGGGCAAGCACATCGATGGCTTGTATGCACTGTCACAAAGTCAGTCATGTGAGCAAAGACTGTAGAGATCGAGTACTGGATGAGAATCATGTATTTGAGAGTGGATACACTATTGCAGATATCATGAAGATGAGGAATACTATGTGGAAAAAAGAAGAGAAGGTGACTGCTGAATCGAGTAACACTTTCAGTGAAACCTCGTCCACTAGACAGGGTGACATCGGTAACTCCACTTAAGCTGACTAAGGTATGTATGGAACTGATACTTTGAAAGATAATATTTTACATACAATTCCTTATACTTGAAGAGTTAATACCAAATCTGCATGAATTAAGATGCACTATGGTTATATTGTGTGAGCTAACAATGTTATACAAGTCGGTAAAGGAAAGATCGAGAATGAAGTACTGATTAATAATTGATAAGAAAGGTTAACCGAGGAAATAATGTAAACTGATGAAATTGGGTGTCAACTGAATAAGACAGCTGTAATACACTATGAAGTTAGGTCGAGCATTTATTGCAAATATTTGAGCAGGGAATTTTGGAAAAGTCTATAAATACGCTAGAATCAAGTTCATTTTTTACATTGCGAGCACCGGAGAACAAATTTTTCAAAGCAATCAAGAGTTCGAGCTAAAGATTTCTACAAAGATTGAAGGCACTTTCATCTCGAACCGACAACTGTTCTTCGACTATCAAGTAGGTTTTTTGAATATACTTTTAACTTGTGCTCACTGTAATCACTGAAACCCTAGTTTTCATGATGGCATCCACATCTACCACAACTAAATCACAACAAGGTGAAGAAGAGGTTGAATTCATAGTTAGGGCACATTTTAAAGAAGATAAATTCAAATCACATCCTAGAGTCACATCACAAATTGATCTAATGGGAGCATTCTCTAGCATTCCTGAAAGGGTTTTATTAACTGAAGATGTTAGAGCATATATCCATTGCAAGATCAGTGAGGTAGGAACGTATGAACTGATTGCTGCACTTCAAGGGGTTTGTGACCTAAATAGACAGTTGAAACCAGAGTATAAATGCCTGGAAGATGTAGGGTTAATTGGCATTCACTATTTTCCTCAAGATTTTAAGAATGAATGGATAAGAATTGTGTTGAGCCGATATCACGATGACAAATTTTGGTTGGACAGCAAGCCTGTCGAAGTAACAAAGAAGATGATAAGCATTATTACAGGGTATCCCACTACTGATAAAGTGAAAGCATTTCACAATTCTGCTAGACAAGAAGTTGAAAAAAACACAGGTGCAGAATGGGATGGAAGAGCACTGAAAATAAACAAAATCAAAGATCTTGCTATAAAATTTGTAGCTCATGTTATCGGGTATAAGATATTTCAGTCGAGTCGATTGAACAGTGTACCAACAAATGCTGTGGATATGGCCTACAAGATTGTGAAAAAGAATCACCAAGTTGACCTAGCAGACATCATGTTCCGACAGCTGACAGACAACATGAAGGTCATAAGATTAAAGAAGTCTAATACATGTAAATTCGGTTCTTTACTTGTATGTTTATTCTTTTATATACAAAGGTTTATACCTGGCATTGGAAAGGTTGTATGGAAGAAGGACAAACCTGTTGCACAACAGATTAGTGATCATATGAAATCTCTCGGAGATAATGCGAATAAGGAATTTGATCTATACTTTAAAAAATTCAAGGAACAGATGCATAAGAGAAGCCGAATACCTGGTGAGTTAGTAAAGAAATTTGAGAATGATATATGTTTTGTTGTTAGCACAGATCACTGCTTGATCAAATCTGTTACACCAAGAATCAAGTGGCTAGCACCTATGGGTTACAAGATAAGCCATGATTTCACATTGAAATCCATTACCACTCTGCTAGCACTTCCTATTGACATTTTTGCAAGTAGATTTGGCACATATGAGGAAGCTAAATCAAGAACAGAGACTGATATCTCTATCGGTAAAATGACCAAAAGAGGAAAGAAGTTAATAAAGAATCTTGAGGCTACACTAAACACCTCCCAATTACCAGATGATTTATCTAAGGAATCACTGGTTGTTGCCGCAATCGAAGGGCTACTGGAGCTTGCAGATAAATCTTATGACAGTGAAGCCACCAAGTTAGATGATGAAAAGGGCACCTCATTGGTTCCTCCTACTAATGATACAGAAAAGGAGATGATTGTAACTACGAAACCAAGGGTAGCAACTCCTACTCAAAAATATATGAAAAGAAAGACAAAGATGGTAGCAGACTTACCAAAGAAGAAAGTGAAACAAACAAAGGTTACCAAAGGTAATGACAAGTCTGATGAAGAGAACAGATACAAGGTTGTAAAACACAAAGACAGTACTATTGAAGAATTAATTGAAGATATAATGGAAAACAAAAATTTGAATGATCCCACTTTAGGAAAGTTTGACAACATGAGTGCAGAGGATCAAATAAGGATTGAGAATGCGGTTGTACAACAAATGATCAAATTCAAGAGAATACCGATTGAAATTTCTTATAGTTTACCGAAGGCACTAGATGATAGAATTGCTACAAGATGGATCGCGACAATGGAGACATAAAAGAACAAAAGAGAAAGATCATTGATGAGGTTAGCAACACATCTAAGCATGACTGAAGCAGCAAAGTATTTATAGAAGTATCAACAAAGATTTTTGACAAAACACAAAACCCTCATGATTATGGATGAAAACGTTGGTGACATAGATGCCAAGTATACATCATTATGGGATTTGATCTTGAAGGAAGAAGCAAAAGCAAAGCAAGCTGCTTATCTACAAATGTCAAAAAGAGTGAAAAGGTCAAAAGATAAAGGTATACTTTTGGGTGATACAGACAATACAGATAAGGACACCGGTACACATGATACCAAGATAATAGACATAACCAAGGACACATCAAAGATAAGTGTAACACAACAGGCACCAGAAAGAGTTGAAATTCAACTAAAGAAGAAAATAGATGAAGATGTTCTTATTGAGGACATAACACATGGTGACCTTGATAATAACGATGATGAAGATGTATAGATAATATCTTTGAAGGATACTGACATAGCATCACTACCGGGAAATCTACCGACGATTGATGAGGCATTGGCTATTATATCACAGATTGAACCCAAGGAGAAGAAACAAGATGAACACAAGGATGCTGAGGAAACACCAAAAATAATGTTACCTACAGATACAAATTCACCTATTCTAGAGGCACAATCCACTATTGCACCACAAGATACTGAAAAAAAGGATATAAAGGAGAAAAAGGAAGGTGAAGAATAGAAAGAACAAGAAAAAACTACTGAGGTGAACCAAACTGACGTTGCTACTGAAGCTCAACCATCGAGCACCGATGAGCATCAGAAAGATAAAAGCATGTCAACCAGCATCGAGACTCCAAAAGATAAGAGCACTGCTATACTATCGAGGAGTGGACCTCTCAAGAAGAAGAAACTGGGAAAAGGAGCCGTAACATTACAAGAAATCATTGAAATACTGAACATTGATTCAACGACATTGAGCCCCTCAAAATTGCAAACATATGGTGAGCTATGTCAGAGGAAGGCAGCTCAGGAAAGATTAAAACAAACCTATAAAAGGAATGAAATACTGACAAATGTTAGAGACATATTACAACAAGTCATTCCTAATGTTGATGTTGATGTCGACAAGCCCATACTAGATTAGCTAGCATACTTATCACAGCAAATACAACAGCTCGATGTTGATATAGAAAAGAGAATGGAAGAAAGGGCAAAAAGTAGAGTACAGGAGAAACTTGCACAAAAGTTGTGTGCAGAAGTTGCTTTGAACAAGGTAGAGTTATCCAAGGTAATATTTGATTGTCAAATTATTACAACTTATATATTTCAAACCTTGATGACTTTGTGTACTATTGACATGTTCACTTCTGAGGTCGGTGAACAAATTAAGAAACTTAAAGCAGAAATGTAGACATGTACACAATCTGCATCAACTAAGCTGAAAGATTTAGGCACGCATATCCTCTAGATACATGAAATCAGGCGGTTGATTAGAGATCTTAATCAGAAGCAAGAGAGCATAATAGATCAGGTTACGGAGTTGCAAAAAGAACTCATCCTACACCTAAATTTTTTTGAACATATGGATAAAGCGCGCACACTAGTCTCTACACCTGACATTTCGGTGTTGAATAATGTCATGGACATGAGAGCTCAAGTGAGTTATGAGCACCTCGCTCTTAAAAAATTGAAGGAGGAATGGGAAAACCTCCTGGAATCACTGAGGAAAACCCATCAGCACATTTTTTATAAACTGTAAGTACACATTCTACATTTTTGGCATTTATATCAAAAAGGGGCAAAGAAAATGTATGACGGGGAAGGACTATTTTGCTATCTATTTTGCTACGTGTACCTTACACACTATTGAGGATATTAAAAGGGGGAGTATTTATATACTTAGACATTTTTGTATATGTATATACATTCAGGAGATATAAGGATGTAAGAATCTACTGCATATACATTTTTTGTTTTGATACTAATGCCAAAGGGGGAGATTGTTATCTCTATTGAGCATTTATTGTCACTTAGTATCAAAATCATTAGTTGGTGAAAAATTGGACCAGTCGGTAAATACAAGGAGACAGGAACAGTCGGTAAAGCTTAGCAAAGCAAGTCGGTTGACTATATGCACCAATGTATCTTATAGTCTACCGAGCACACATTCACACTGATGGATAGTTTACACCGAAGTCTTCTAGCATACACCGAATAGAGTAAACAAGCACTACCGAGGATAATAGAAATGACTTATGAATCAGTGAAGGCATAATTTTCAAGACAAACAGTTATAACAGATTGATACACATGTAAGCTAGATTATTTCAGAATCAGCGTAAAGATATGAAAAGGAATATAGTTTGTTACAAGATCGACGGCTAACAAAATTCAAAGAAGATCTGACGGTGATACATCAACCGAGAAAGGTAAAGTGGTATAATCTATGAACATGGTTAAGTGGCATAATCTAACAGATGTAAATCAAATGGTTTAGCAAATCCAGAACACTATAAATATATCATTCTAAGAATGACAAAGATGATGAGACTAAATTGATACAAGCACTGAATAGACCAAACCGAGCAGAATTGTTTACAGAGAAGTATTCAGAATTGACAAAGCAAACCGAGCATCACAAAGCAGAAGATCTACATAGGAAAGGTGATATTTATACAGTACTTATATGATCTGTTATCAGACAATCTAGTTGTCAATCAGAGTAGATACATTTTTCTATTGCTTTCTAACAATTGTAATAGAACTATCAAAATCTCTTAACCGAGTGGATTTAACAGTCCTACTGTAAATCTCTTAACTGACTGCACACTTAACAGTGTTGTCAAAATCCTATAATGAGGTAGATCTAGCTGATCTTTTGTTACTCCTAACAAGGTAAGATCACCAAAAGTGATCACAATTGTAGCCTTAACAGGCAAACTCTTTCTATTTGCAGACTAGTGAAGATTTGTGGGTCTCATCCCCACCGCAGTTTTACCTTCTAACAGGGGTTTTTGCGTAACCAAATACTTGTGTTATGTGATTGCATTGATGGTATAATGACTAGTTAGTTTCATATATGATTGTTTACGCAATTTGATGCAAGTTATTTGATCAGTTAAAGTACTGAATGTTAAATCAGAATGAAGGATTTAAATGAAAAGTTTTGGTAGATACTAATTCACCCCTCCCCTCTCAGTATCTGTCTCTCCTAATTTCCAACAGCTAGTGCACCCCAAAATAGGTGATTTAATAAAGAAACACCTAGTTGTTTGTAACCCCAAGCCTCCAAACTCCAGATAATGTCTCTTTATGAGACAAAACCTCTAAATCCAAAAATAATTTGACCCAAACCATAGGGAACATCAAAAGTCCTAAATTAGTTACACCAAACCCTTGATTCAAGGGTTTCTTCAATCCTTCCAAGCACTTCCTGGATCAATTGGTGATTGATTCACCATTCAATCAACAAGATAAGACTATTCCAATCATAAAAACACTAGGTCAATCAACCCAAATGCCTTCTGCTATACTTGTGCCATGAAATTCAATGGAACACTCCCTGTCACAGCCAGTGATCACTCTTTTCTTTCAACTTCTGCAACTTCAAGGTTAGATCAATATTATACATGGTTAATAATCTTCATTCCATGGATTCTAGGCCTTTGAGTCCATGGAATGGTTATTATTTACAAGTAAACTTCAAAATAAAGAAAGAAAACTAAATAAACCAGTCTATGTCATTGTGTGTGAGGGTACAGTCATGTAAAATGACTCTCAAACCTCTCCAAACATGTAATACGGCCTTTAAATACTTTATTGGTTTCCTCAAAACATTAACCAAGCCAAATCTACATTTGAATCCACACACAATAACCCAAAATGAAGGATTTTGTATCCTTTAATGAATCTCAGTCACTAGTAACGCATGGACAGTCAAACCAATCATCTCCAAAGCATTCAATAGTTAAGTATGAATGTCTGAAGTAATTCCTTATTGCATAATAAAAATAGAAATCAAAACCAAAGACTATTTTCACACTTGAGATCACAAATTTCAATTAAAACTTGTCTTTCATTTGGTTCCTTGTTCTCATTTTAGTTTTTTCTTTGTATGATTTGGATATATTATCTCGAACTTGCAGAGTTTCATCCATTATCTTCAAGATCTAGTTGCTTGCTTTCCTATTATGTGTAGGTCTTCTTTGCTATGATAGTTTATTTTCCACTATTTAAGGGGCATTTCTCTCTTTGGTGTGCAAAACTTGGCCTTTAACATACTTGTTGAAACTCCTTATGTTAAAGCATCTTTATACCAATGGAATTGAATCATTGATGTTCTTTTCTTTTCATGATAATGTTCTTGAAGTTGTTTCTAATTTTTATGGCATTTCAAAAGTGACAGAAGTTTCACATTTTTTAAGTCAATAGGACATTATAGATATGAAAACAAAAATTGGAAGCCAAATTTAATCTCCTTTCAAGATTGGAAGTCCTAAGAGGCAACATATAGATGTAGCCCATCTTGTCCTTTATTGGTTTTGATTCTGATGTTAGACATTTTTGCAAGTAATAATGGTGCTTGCAAGACTGCTGATCCAATTAGCAAGGATAAATTAGTCCTCCAACCTCTACCTATTGGAGTACCTAAGATCCCTATAGAGGAATTGAAGGAAACAACATACAATTTTGGTCCAAAATCACTAATTGGAGAGGGTTCATATGGTTGGGTGTACTAATCAACCTTAAAAAGTGGCCGCCATGCAGCCATTAAGAAGCTTGATACCAACAAGCAATTAGATCAAGAATTTCTTGCACAGGTTTGTTTTTCTGATGTTGTATTTTTACTAGCAAGTAGATTTGACATTCTGTTTTCACAAGTAAATCTTAATCCTAGATCTTTTTCCTTCTTTCTTGAAGAACGACTTTGTTGTCATTTTTGGATTGTATTTGTAGGTGTCTATGGTTTTGAGGTTAAAACATGAAAAATGTGTTGAAATTAGTTGGATATTGTGTTGATGGAAGCCTTTGTGCACTTGCATATGAGTTTGCTACAATGGGATCATTGCATGACATTCTTCATGGTAGGTGTAAAATATTATTACACTAATCCATGTTAGCATGACTTTTGATCTAATGCATGGAATATATCAGATAACTGGATGCTTTACAATAACAAATATGTTGGTACAAAATGGCCTTAAAATAATATTAAACAAGGAATATGATTTATCATTGTGGAGAGAATACAGTGTAATAATGAGAGGCCCAATATATATGCAATCACACTTCAGGTTTTTAATCATGTATGGACAAGCAAATTGCTATATTGTGAGGATCTAAATGTTTGCAATGTAACAAAAAGTTTGTGAAGGTGGACATTATGATGCATATCTAGTTGATTTGGATGTGAAAAGTAATAGGGAAAACCCATATGTTCAAGCTTGGTAGATTTCTTTGTTTTTAGTGTCCCATATTGTTTCTTGATTCTTTATTTGAAAATATGTACCAATTTTAGGAACTTAGTTGAGAATGGAGTGAACTACCATCCAAAATAATGGACATGTGTGATACTTTTAAGTGGAACACCAAGGTTGTGATGTGAAAGTATTTTGATGTCAATGTAATTATCAAATCCTACAATATGGTAGCACTACTAGAAGAGATATAAAGATGAATACCATTGTTTAAACTTTAGACAAACAAATCTCTTGATGACATTTAAGTAGGAAAACATATTGCAGAAGTTAATTCTAGGTTAACAGTCTATGCACTTGTTAGCAATCAATGATTATGAATGCAAGTACTATTAACGTTTCTTATTATCTCTCATTCTTTCACTACCATGCCTGACTGGAAACACAAAGATACAAGAGTCAATATGCTTTGTTAATGCAATAAACCAAACTAGTGTGCTATACTATATTTGTTATCCATTTCATTGAAATCCAAAAATGGCAAGCATATAACCAAGAATTTTCAACTCAGAAATTCATATATACATAATGCCATCAATAGGAATATAGTTACCCTTTTAGTAGGTAAGTATAATGGCATAGAAGAAGGGAATGTGTCATGTATCTTAAGAAAGCAAGAAATTAATCATCACTCACTATTCAATTTTCCATTTACCTCTCCATCTAAATTGCTATTTTAAAATACCGAGTATCTAGCATAACATAGAACCTTCAAAACAAGAATGTGGCCATGTTGAACAAGTCTATATACTGTGCTTTTGGTACTGCCAAGTTTATTTTCATTCATAATTTTATCAAATCCTACAAATGAAACATATAATATGTAGAACTAATCTATATCATGATATAATGAACTATAAAGGAACCTAGAAGAATTAGTTGGGTTAATTATTATAGCTATACATGTCTTTATCGGTTAGAGGAGGAGGATGGTGTTATAGGTGTCTACTAAGCATAATGTAGGCTAGGACATCCATTCAATTTCAAATTCCAATCAATTCCAATGACTATAATATATTAATAGATTTGATAATATATTTTATTTTATTTTTAAAAATTGAATTTGTTGTCGCTTTTTCAACGATCAAAGAATATACTTTCAACGAGAATGCTATACACTCGATGACTATTCCAACCACCACTCGTCGCAATTTTAACCAACATTATTTTGTCATTTCGACGAGAATTCTATACACTCGACGACTATTCCAACCATAAGTCCTCACAATTTTGACCAACATTGGTTGAATAGATGAAAGGTATGCCCGATAATTCTTCCAAATTGAAGTGATTATTTCGACTGCGGATCCGTCGATAATTCAACCGCTATAGAGGTCGCATTTTCAACGATGATTTTATGTGTCAAATAATCGACCAAAAAACTTCGATAACAATTAGTAACTTGATGCTTTTATTTATGTAATTTTTTTTGGAGATGATTATTCTAGGTAATTAAATTAGGTGCCTTATTTCATGATTCCTCAAAAGTGTAGTATTTGGAGTACAAGAAATGTGATGAGCGGTAGGTTTTCTCTATAATAACAACTCACTCAAAATAGTTGATTAGGGAAAGGTAAAGTTGATATTTACTAAAAGAATAATGAAGTATCTCTTAGATAAATGATTCTAGTGTGCATGTCACCTTTGGTGAGGAGATTGGTAGGCTAGCCAGAGGTAACTTGTGTGTTAGAAAAAGGATTTTGACATTGAAGTCTCTTTAACTTAGAAGAATATACTCTGTATAATTTAGTAAGTGTAATTAAGTATACTAAATTATGTATAATATGACAACATAAATTGGGTCATATTGATGAAAAGGGTTTGCAAATCTCAATTAATAAATATATGATTAGTGGAATTTAAGATTTTTGTATGCATTTTAAATTTTATAAACATAATGTGTTTGGTAAACACAATACAATTTAGTTTTCCTTTAATAATATTTGAGAATGTGAGATTTTTTCTAATTGATACATATTGATGTGATTATTCTTGTATATTTACGTATCTATCTATCTATCTATAGAGAGAGAGAGAGAGAGAGAGATTTTCATTCTTAAGTAGAAGCCTATAGTTTCGTATAAATTTAAGGAATTGAATGTGCTTCTAGAAAAATAGAAATATAACATAATTAAATTTTAAGTTCAAACAATAGAGTAGAATATTGTTTTATTCATCAAACAAAAGAATGAACAAACTTTAATACAATGAACTAGAAATTGTTAAAAATGTAAATTTAGAATAAAAAATTTAATTAAAAATGTCAATAGATATTACCTTTAAGATGTTTAAAACAAATTAAATCTAGTTTTTGTATTGAGCTACCGCCATTGTAGGAGGTTTCTAAACATGATAGATGAGACTAAAATTGAAAAGTGGCATGGGCCGATTGTGTTGACAGACCTGAACCAATAATTTTTTCTAACAGCAGAACAAAACACGAATGTGGAAGCTAGAAAGAGCACATGAACAGTTGGATAGACTGCGTCAAAGAAATGTAATATCATGGAGTTTGATGAGTGCAAGATGTGCCCAGAATGGATTCATGGAACAAGCTTTTAACACTTCCAAGCAGATATAATTATCCAACATAAAACCAAAATGCGTCATCTTTGCTTGAATCCTCTTGCAGGTTTGATATGTATGCGAAATGTGGAATAAAAGGCAAGTAGCTTAATTGTTTGAAAGAATGCGTGAAAGAGATGTCAACTCACGGGATCGATGATTGCAGGATATGGACATAGATGATTTTTTTGAGAAAGGTTCACAAATTATTGAGCCAATGCAATCAGCAGGCATAAAGCTGATTCTACAGACTTCCACTATTCTCACTGTCATACCAAAATGGGAGCTTTGGAAAAGGGTATGAAAGTTCATCAAACCATACTACGATGATATCAGAACTCATACACTTAAAAGGTGGACAGAATTCCTCAAAGAGATCTCCTCTTACCAAATGAAATTATTGCAGACTATTCAACACATGGAAATGAAGCCAAGGAAGTAGAAAACAAACTATTTGATTGGATTGCTCGAAGAAATATGGTATCAGGGAGTGTTCTGCTAAACATTATACCAATCTGAATTGCCTTAAAATTCTCATTTTAGTTTTTTTTAGATTAGTGAAAATGTAAGGGAGAGGATTCAATCGATGGACATCTGAATTTCACTTTTTTATAATCTTGATAATTTTAAATGGACATGTCTAAGCTCCCTACAAAATGTATCATTGACCAAATTTCAAAAATCAGAAAACACAACAGATTTTTGGCAAAATTTTCAACTTCTGTTCTTCATGATCTACATATTTTGTGGTCTAAAACCACAAAAAAATCACTGTTTTCACGAATCTAGAAAAAAAAAAGTTTGACATTTTTTTTGTTGTCTTTGGTACGCTTTGTAGGGAGTTCTGTGCCATTTTAAATCACTCTCAATTTCCTACAACAGCTTATTTGTCATGTCTGTTGCTTGTAGCTAAGGCTAAGATTCCAAGGTTAGATCATCAAATATGATGTCAAATGAGCATAATTTTTATTGAGATGTAAAAATAACAAATATAATGGTTAGAGCGGTAGTTGTGCACTAAGTCATGTCTTATTGGTGTGTCGATGTGGCATCACGAGTATTATTTCCTAAATCTAAAAAGTACATTTCATTCAATTATGAGTACTCTCACCAACAGCAACAATTTTTGAATCACAACTGTTAGTTCTATATTATTAAAAATATTCGATATTAATCAACAGATACAATCACAATTATTGAAACATGTTCCATTATGAGATCCTTCCTTCTAATAGATTATATGATAGAATGTTTGATTTTGAATTAAATCTATTGTTATGTAAAAAAATGACTCCTTAAGTATATTAAAACAGATTTTTAGATTAAAATTTGTAACAAAGAAAAGAAAGTAACCATACAAGCTTCATAACTTATTATTTTATTTAATCTGATGTAGCCAGTATATGACTTTCGTTCACAACTTATATAACTTTTATCTCTCAGCTTATGTAACTTTTATCATTTTAAGAAAAAAATCTTGATGATTGAATTATTAATTGTTTAACTATTCCTTTCAACTACATTTGATAATTTTCAGTCATATGAGGAATTTTAATTACTCTATTCAGTCTAAAAAGCAAACTTTCATAAATTCCTTAGTATTATTTCATTCATTGAACACCGACTTGAGTACAACTATTTCGGCCTTTAAAAGATGAGTTTCTTGTGTCGGCAGTCAAATACAGCTTATATAACGGTGCATTAAAATGTACAATAAATCATTATTATATAACGGTGCATTAAGCTTAACTGATTCTTTCTACCTCTCTTTTGAATTACATACACATTTTCATTTTAATATTAATGCTTGGCAGAACACTCACTGATACCATAATACACATGTCATATTTTAATACTTTAATATTGACACCAACATTCATGCTGAATGTAGAATTATAACCAACGCACCTGAATTGTTTTACTCATGACATGAGACAATCAACATCAGAGGAAATGGACAAAATGTATTTGTTGAAAAGGCTTTAAAATAACAAGGACATCCAGCTATTTGTTTTAAGGAGTTTGATGCGAAGTGTTGAATTAGGTTTTAAATTTCTTCAGAGTGCAAGAGAACCAATAGGTTTGATTTAATATTGTTTGTCATTTGAACAAAGAAGATGCAGATGCATTAGTTTCTGCTTTGCCAACATGTCGCTATGCTGATTAGTGGATTCAAAGGGTTCGGTCAGACAAAAGAATATATTCACACATATCCCTCAATGAAGCATTCCATGTTGGTAATTTACATGAAACACATAACTTCATCAACCAAATACCAATATAAGATAATGTTGTGTAGAAAAGTTTTATTAATGCCCATTTCCATATGATAATACAAAGCCAAGGGATATGCTAATAAAAATATCATAATAGATGTTTTGGCTCTTAGATCTATTATCGAGTATGGTAGAAACATGTGGGGATGAAGGGAATCATCTCATCTACATTATGGGTGGATGAATATATAGTCTTGATGGTGTCAAAGAAGAACATGTTTGCTACCATAAAAAGTTAGGATTTCGGCTTTTGTTTTTGATAGAAAAAAGCAACAAGAGGGTGCTAGCCCGTGGTACAAAGGACTAGAAGCACATTAACAACATATTAATAGCACTACTCGAAAGTAGTTCATCAGCAGGAAAATCAACATCTAATCTACCTCTATCAAAAACAAATAAAACAGTTCTTTTCAAAAATATCAAACCAAAGTATCTTAAGCAGTTCTTAAAAAACATATTGCCAGTAGCATGCCACATAGGGCTAAACCAGGAACTAGACAAAATAACTTTAAAACAGGGGAGCATCATAGAAAAACTAAGGCCATCATGCCTAAACAAAAATAAAAATCTCATGGAAGTAGCTGTTAAGATCTCCCACCCAGATGTTTAGACATCAGGGTCTTGGCCACTCTTCCTGCAGGAACATGAAGAGGTCTTTGTTGTCTTCGTCTGCCTCCAGTTTGCCTCCAGCCAACTTTTCTTGCATAGTGCATAGGGTCACAGTCGACACATGCATGATCTTGAGAGCAAACTTGTTAGTATCTATAATGCGGTTTTTGATGTCTTCCAAGTTCTGTTTGAGGCCAGATATCTCATTGTCCAGCTTTGAGAATTTCATCTTAAGGGAGCCTTTAAACCTATCATTACTATCCAGAGACACATAATGGTGCTCAATATGGGGGGACTTGGTCTGTTGCTCATGGGGGGATGCTGGGGGCGGGTTGATGCTCCGAGGAATCTCCATAGTTTGTTGGGGGTTCAGGGGGGAGTGGTGTTAGTCTTGTCGAGCTCGGGTGATCATCAAAAGAGATGATGAAGGGTGCTCCCCTTAATACCACAAACACATAACAGAAATAGAGAAACAACAACAATAATATGCAAGAACAGAAAATTGGCTTCTTATTATCTCCACAAATGTGGAATTACAAATTTTCAGAATTACACTATGCAAAGCCACATGGGCATTCCCTTACAATATTCTGTAGGACAAAGCCTCAAATCAATACCCAGATCTACTACCTAGAACTGCTCTAGACAACACTACGGGCCTTCTTTATATAGGCAATTTCCACCGCTCGAGAAGGTTCTAGAAATTTAGCCCTTAGGGCCGACCAAACTTAGAATTATTTTATTATACAATTTATTACATCAAAGTCAGCTCAACATGAGTTTTGAAACCCAAATAGAAATTTTGAAGAAAAATTATTTTCCGCCATTTCAGGTGACCCAACTTCCGAAGACCATAAGTCATCACCCGTTGACCCGATTGGCTATTATAACCCCATTCTGGAAATGCCACGAAGAGCTCTACAAGCTTGACCAATGCAAAACACTTGTCACCCAAATTTTCAACCTCATCCGGAGCTTCTAAAGCCTTCAAAACTGAGTTCAAAGTTTCTGTACCCTGCTACCAATACCGAAAATCTTCAATATCTTCAAAACTAGACCTGATCTAGCCATGAAACTTTGCTAGCAGGCTGATATGACTGAGATGAACCTCCATATGTAAAATTAGAACATTCCAAGATCGTAAGACCAACTTACTAAAAATAGCAAGTTTCCATAAATAGCAACTCTGCACAAGATAGCCCTTATTGAATACAAAAACAGAAATATTTTTGGGTGATGCAAGATTGCTCTTACACCCAAGATGCTCCTGCATCAAGAGACCTCAACTGACTCAGTGGTAGGGGAGTCATTTTCCGAAGGGGACTTCTCCTTCGAGGCCATTTCCCTGATTCTGGTTTTACATTTTTCCTTAGCAATTCTATTAGATTGCCGGTGGGCGGAGCCCCCTAAATCCACCTCCAACTTGACTTGGCTATCCAAAATCCTCCATTTTTTGGGCTTCCTTTCAGTCTCAAGGGTACTGTTAGTCTCCTTCATTTCCTTAACTTCTAAGGACTTTGAGACATGTGATTCATCAAGCTCCTCCATCCTTTTAAAAGGGTTTTTCACGCATCTATTACGACTTTTTCCATCTTTTGGGACAAGATTAGTTTCTTGGATCTCCTGGATAGAGTGGGAGGTGGATTGAGTGGGGTTGTCAATTTTTGAAGGGGAATCCTGGGTAACTTCTTGGATAATAGGGGGATGTTGAGGCGGAGGGCAGATGGCCTTATGGAAGTTAAAAAGGCAGAGCAAGAGGCCCTAATGGAGAATAGGGATTTGCTTTTCAGGGTTCTTTCTAATGTCCAAGATATTACTTTCAATAGAATGAAGGAGGTAAAAGGGAATGGATATGAGATCCCTATTCTTGATATGATTGAGAAATGGTAAATGGTAATAGTAAAACATTGAATTTTACCTTCTAGGGTGAAATACTTCATCACAATGAGGCACAACTTGGGCCAAAAGTCCGGGAGCTCCTCGTGATTGAAACCTTCAGACTTCTTCACCGGTTTCTCCCCCGCCCTGAAGAATTGGTTGAGGCTGGTAAGGTCCGGTGTCCTACTAGTCTTTTTATACTTTCTCCCTTCCAAGGAGAGCCCAATCACCTTAGCTATAACTTCCTCGTTGATTTGGAAGTGAATACCTCCAACAAAAACTTCCCTATTGTTCCAGGAAGAGACGAATTGCTTGGATAATTACTCATCATGCCCACCTTTCATGCACTCCATGAAACCCCAGATACCGCTTTCTTTATAGTAGTGGGTCACTAGAGGGTCGGAGGAGAACGCCTCATCAATTTTATTAGGTTCAATGTGTAAGGTATTGCCTCCCATGTCGATGATCTCCTTATCCTGCGCCAGATTTTCCTGAGAATTGCAGGGCCAAACTTCGTGAACCAGAGCATAAAATAGGTTGTTTTGAGTTAACTATTTAAAGAGGAAAGAATACATAAAAGGCAGGCTTTGGGTGGTTTTTGGGGAGTTGGACTCCGTACTGTGATATCCCTCAGATCTCCAGGCGCAATAATTAGCAGTTACGCCAGGGCTGCACTTAGTGTCCTTGTTAACCAAAAAAACCTGCTGATGCAAACAACTATCTGTCCACACGTATTCATATGAAAGGCAATTATGATCCTTTCTGGGGTTTTGGCCATACTTATTCATAATCACAAAAATCATCAAGTTACGCCACCACGTAAACAAGGTAGGGCTTTTATCAAAGTTGACAGCTTGGCACATTTTAAATATTATTGGTAACACTTTTCTCCCACTCAATCAATTGCCGAGTCTCCCTAGGTAGCTCACTGATCTCCTCCCAATTACTCAGCCTGGTTTGCTTAAGGCCAATAGAAGCCATCAAATCTGCCACCGCATTTCCCTCCTTGTAGGTGTGGGAAATAGTCAGAGTTGGTTTTAAAAGCATGAATTCCATGTTCTAACTTAGTTGGTTACTAATATGAAAAAGTAGTTATGACAAGAGATCTTTAAATACAAGAGACGTAGTATGTAAAGGGAAATTTTTACAAAAGGGGAGAAACTCTACAAAATTGTGTAGAGAGATTTTTGGAAAACTTTTATGTTCATACAAGTTGTGCTTAAGAGTTTTTAAACTTGTATATTTCCAAAAGGATAACGATGAATGGATTTGATTTGTGTGTCTTAAATGTGTTTCTTAGTAATTGTTATTGATTTCTCATATGTTAATTTGATAATCCCTTTGTGTACTTATGTGATCTATTAGTCTTTAGTACAAATGATATATGTAAAAGATAAAGCACATTCACACCCTGGTATCTTGGTTAGAAAGTGTTCAGGCTACATGTTTCTTCATATGTGGAAATATGCTTCCTTTCTTTCATCATTTTGCATATCCAACTTATCCTTGTGCTTAAACCCCTTTTTTAGTTGTTATTGATCATGATGTCTTACTTGGTATTCATATGTACACCAGTAAGGTTCTTGTTATCCATTTCCTTTAGTTTTGTGTTGTATCCTTTTTTTACTTTTAGGTTAAAAGTACAAAAAATCAACAAATGCCCCCATCATACAAGGGAGTTGCATCTCTCAAATGCAGAGGAAGATTGTGATCTAATTGTGATCCAATTGAAATCTCTCCAATTATTGGCATGGTTGTCACTACTCACAGGGTAAACAGTGTTGGTTTTGAAGAAGCACTTGTAGTGAAAAAATTGTTTACCAACTGATTTTTGGTGACTATGTTGGGGATATAGAATGTCGGTGCATGTTACTCATCATAAATTTCAAGGTACCTTCCCCAAAATGAAGGTTTGTGATTGTTTGAAAGATTTAAATATTAGACTTGACATAATGGTTTGGTATTAAGGAAAGGGATCAAAAAGTGATATTGATTATGATGATGAATATCTATCTTTTTCAAGTTACTCTTCCCAAACAAATGAAGTTGTTGGGGATCTCAAACACGTCAAATTCTTAAGGAGCTTCTACGGTGGCATGTAATTGATTCCTAATAAAGTACACCCTTCTTTACTTCAAACTTCATACATAGTTGACGAGAAGGATGGAAAGTAAGGTAAATTTATTGCTCATGATCATGTTCCTAAATCGGCGAAAGACATCAACACACTAATACATTTGGGGTCATTTTTTGCTAAAATTTCCGACGAGCTATGGGATTTCTTTTTCTTTGTTGGATTATAGAAGGAATTTTATTTATTTATTTATTAATCCATGCCAGTTATTGTCAAAATTTCAACAATCCCAGGACATGCCCATGTTCATCAGAATTACGACAATCACGAGCATAACTTAAAAAAAAGAGTGAAATTTCTATTCACTTTTACGTGCTAGAGTGTCAATCGAGCAGTCTAGCCATTGTTGAAAGGGATCAATATTACACACCAAAGGGTCAAAAGGGAAGTGAATCCAGCACAAAGAGCAGCTTCAAAGCCTACCCGCAAGAGAGGCATCACCCACAGAGGCATAGCTAGGTATCTTGGACTTGGCAAATACTTGCCTCTACTACAATGCCGCCATGGAAGGATTTATGAAGATAGAGGGTCTAAACTGGAGGATTCTTTGTGATCTTTTGAGCTTGTATTTGTGGAAAACTTCTTTGAAATCTTGTTGTAGACACAGGTAGGATGGCTCCCCTATGCAATCTCTAACTTGAATTGGGCCAACATTTCACAACATTTTTAGTATATTCTGTGTTGCCTTCTATTTTGTTGCATCTTGAAGCTTTATGATTACATTATTGTTATGAGGGTTTGAATGAAAATTTTTGGGTTATATCTAAGGCTATGGGTTTGTGGTTTTCACTTAGTTGTTGAAAGAATTTTGTGCCCTCTTCATGCTTTCAAATTCTACAGACCACTGCCTCTTCATTTGCATATTTACAAAGAAAAAATTAATGATTTCTTCCTTTTTGAGTAAAACAAATTCTATTATGATATTACTTGAAGTTAGGGAGTATAATTTTCAAGTTAAGCCTTCATGGTGGAATGATGACCATTATTGTGAATACCATAGAAATAAGGGACATAAGAAAAATAGTTGCAATAGACTTCAAATTGTTATACAAGACCTAATTGATGATAGAAAATTTGTAGTTGATGGGCATACTTCTTGTAATTGTGATCATAATATGTTTAAGGATCATTTTCCTAAGCATGAAAAAGACAAAGGGAAATCCTCTATGTATGAGCATAGTGTGAACTATGCCAACATCAAATACAACTATTGCATAAACTAAATTAGTGAAGGATAGAATTATGTGAACACCTTTATTATAAGGAGGAAAGAACCCAAATATAATGCCTCTATCCATATAAGCATAGTCACACTTCAACAACCTAATTACAAGCCTTCTACATCAACTATGCATTACAATGTTGCAGAGCATTTAGGGAAAAAAATGCAAATATCCAAACCTTATAACATGAGGTCATTATTTTTTACTAGTTTCAATATCCTAACTCAATATTGAGAATGGAACAAACTTTAATATGCATTCAATTTTTTATAAATTTTGTTCATAGGAACAACTATTGTTATTTGAGGGATATGTCAAATAGTAGGTAGGCAATGCATAAATATTTACCAAAATGTTCAAGGAAGGAATATAGCTTCTAGGTGGTATCATTGTATTACACTATAAAGAATGTGTTAAGATACTTCAGTGATTATGGTAGATGGATTGCTCATCACATGTCAATTTGTGCTTTTACCTTGTTTGACTAAAAATTCAGTACTTAAATGTATTAAACTGACTTGAATTCAGTATTAACTATGCATTTTACTTCTCCTCTTTGTTTTGATCGGCCTTCTACCTATTTTAAAATGAATTTTATTTACCTATATCCAATCCCAACTACCCAAAACCAACTACAAACAGTTACAAACTAACTATCCTATAATGCTGCCACTACAAAAGATGCATAAAATATTGTCAAGTTGTCAACTCGACAACTAGACCCAAATGACTCCTCATCCATTGACAATGATCTTTTAATAACCTCTAACAACTATCACAACCCTACATCTACCCTCTCAAATCTTTACATTAAGCCTTGTTGGCTTTATTTGCCAATTTTGGGACTTTGACATACTTTAACAAAATGGCTTTTATAAGCCCCTTTACAACATCATTATGACCTTATTGATCATGTTGACACTATGACAAGACATTGTAAATCCTATTTGTCTTCATCTCCTTTTTGATCTTCATGATTCCCTTGGTTGATCTTCACGAGGATCTCATGGTCAACCAAGTGACCCCCTAGGTAGTCTTCCAAGCTTGAGGAGCTCTACATGACAAAATCCATCTCAACCTTATTGAATGGTGAAAACAAGTGGGTTGATTTCACACAGTACATCTATTGATCTCAAGAAGATCATGCCATTGTTGGATGGAGCAAGAAAGTTGGTAAATATATAATTCCTTCAATCAATCAACCTAGGTAGACAATTTTTAGGTAAAGCATTTAATATGATGGAAAAAATATGATTTACAAATGTGATAAATATGAGTAATCTTTTAATTAAAAGCTAATAATAGATAAGTATTATAAATAAAATTTATATATTAGTATGAAATAAAACAAAGTAATATATTATCATATGAGAACAATGAGTTAAACATACAACAATCATAAGGAGTTGGAAACTGTGGTGGCTTTTGTAGGCAACTCTTCTTTGAACAATTCAATTTATATGTTTTTCATCGCCTATTCAACATTTGTTTGGTGCTTATTTTCTTTGTTTGGACTTGATAAAGATGTGGAAACAATGGTGATACTTACCCATTTGCAGTTTGTTACCATCTCATTGTACCCAAGCTGCAAGAGTTAATGATTTTAGGCAGTTTGTATCAGAGCTTAGGGACAATATTGTTTCAAAGGCAACAACACTTAGGTTCATGTATGATATAGTTGATCTTCTTTCCTTTGGTGGCATGAAAAATATCTTGGTTCCTTTGTATTTCTTAAATGCTTTAACAATTGAGTTGTTTGTGGTAGAGTTAGGTGTTGAATCTTTTGTGCAATTTGGGCATCTTATTGTTGACAAATGTGCTCTTGTACATCCTTGTGAGCATGTTTTTGGGAAGAAGGGTCTTCTGATTATTTCTGCTAATTTAGAGAACAACAAGCTCTTGGGTTCAGATGAGTCGCTAGGTTTCAATTTGGCTCTAGATAGGCATGTGGTTTTGTGTCCTAAAGACACGCTTCTATTAATTATGGGGTCTAATGTGTTGGTTGAAATATTTTCTTTTGCACAGGGTTTCTTCTTAAGCTGCTGTGAGTTGAAGGAAGATATAGGTTTGGTTCTTTAGGAGCGGGCCTAGTTTAGGAGGAAGGTAATCTTGTTGTTGAGACCTTGGTACCTCACTTTGAATACCCATGTGGTTCTTTTCTTTATCCTTGCTTGGGTCAAACTATTAAATGTGCCCATTCCATTACCTGGGTGTGACATAATCTTAGGGAGTTAGTGGATTTGGACTTGAGAATTCCATGTGGGATTTTGTTTAACAATGGATGTAATCTCATTTTATATGAAATGATATTATTGATGTTTTGTAGCTTCAGCCGAATAAACACTATGAGTCAATACTAGTGAAGATGTGTGTGTGTGTGTGTGTGTGTGTGTGTCTATATATATATATATATATATGAGATGTATATATACTTAAATATATATGTATATATAAATATTATTATTATGTAAATACTAGAGAAATTAATATAATACTCAAGATATATATATATATATATATATATATATATATATATATATATATATATATATATATATATATAATCATATTTGTCATTATATTAATTACATATTAATGAATAGACATGTCTCATGAAGGGACATGTCTCTTCTTGGCTCATTCTCAATATAAGTGCAAGAGATTGTTGCATTGGAAAACACATACAATGAGATAGTTCTATTACATTTTCAATGATCCTAAAACTTTAACATGGTATCAGAGCCAAGTTACAAATGTAAGAGAGTAGTTTGTTGATGGTGAATGTGTGATTGCCACAGAAAATACAGTCTCAGTACGAGGACCATATCTCACAAATGCATCGTTGGATTTTTTCTGAATTTTGGATATGTTGGTGATAAACAAATTTAGACGAATCTCACCGGAGAGATTGGAGATAAAATGTCAAATTCAAAAGTTATGACAGATTGTGTACGGGTATATGCAAAAAAACAAAATCTGTAAAAGAGCGATGTTCCTTCTTTAAAAGCCTAACCACTTGAAGGGAGATCCGATCAAATTGAAGGTTTTCATAGTGTATAGAACCTTTGGATTTTCAAGAAAAGTCATGTAAATAATTATAGTAATATTCAAGAATGACGACATCATTCTGTGAATTTGCATGATATTTTCTATATGGGCTCACCTTATAGAATGAAATACTTGAAATTTATAAAAGATAAGTATTTCATGTTTTGTTAATGCACATAATTTTTGAGTTTGTAATTCATGCTATACTATTGGTTAGTAAAATATTGTATGCTTCTATTATTGGTATTTACGGTCGAGATAGTTTAGTGAGCTATTTGTAATCTTTCTCTGACATACGTTCAGGATAGAAGCACAAGATAATTGCATTCAAGGGAGAAAGAACTTGATGCTTGCAAACAAATTGATGATTGAGACTAGATGCAATGAGAGTCTAATATTTCAAAAGAGGTCAATAAGTTGATAAACTTGAGCTTCAGAGGGAGTAGATGGTTCAATCAACTTGTGACAATCTTGATCATATTGATTGAGAGGGAGTTCACTATTGAAGGTGAAACATTTATGAGGTAAACTTGATATAATTGATTATTATACTAATGAATCATGATTGTTTTTAATGGGCTTGCCCCTTGTGTAAATCATGAGGAAGTGATGACTTCTAAATGATTATCACTTGTATTTGGAAAAGTTATTAGAAGGTGACGATCTTACAATAACTTGATCTTCTATTGTGATAGACATCTTGTGATGGCTGAAACATATCATAATAGATAGAACTTGTGGATAGAATCATCGATTGAGGTAATCCACATTAAAGCTCGTGAGTTTGTGGATAGAATTGCCGATGCAGGCAATCCACATGAGAGCTTGTGGATATAATCACCGATTGAGGCAATCCACCTGGGAACTAGTGGATAGAATCGCCGATAGAGGCAATCCACAATAAAGCTCATGAGTTTGTGGATAGAATCACCGATGGAGGCAACCCACATGAGAGCTTGTGGATAGAATCGCCGATTGAGGCAATCCACTCGGGAACTTGTGGATAAAAGTACCGAAAGAGGCAATCCACACTAAAACTCATGAATTTGTGGATAGAATTGCCGATGGAGGCAATCCACACGAGAGCTTGTGGATAGAATTGCCAATTGAGACAATCCACTCGGGAACTTGTGGATATAATCACCAATAGAGGCAATCCACACTAAAGCTCGTGAGTTTGTGGATAGAATTGTTGATGGAGGCAATCCACTTGAGAGCTTGTGGATAGAATCACCGATGGAGGCAATCCACACAAGAGCTTGTGGATAGAATCGTCGATGGAGGCAATCCACCTGAGAGCTTTTGGATAGAATCACCGATGGAGGCAATCCATACGGGAGCTTGTGGATAGAATCATTGATGGAGGCGATCCACATCTTGAGACTATATTTCTATTGACTACATATTGAGGATGGTGCCTTTATTGCTTACATCATTTGATGTTGTCAAGTGTCTTAAGTGTTGACATTGGATTGATTTATCCTCCCTGGCTAAGAGAGAGTGTTGATGTTTTGTAGCTTTAGTCGAATAAACACTATGAGTCAATACTAGTGAAGATATATATATATATATATATATATATATATATATATATATATATATATATATATATATATATATATATATATATATATATATATATATATATATATATATGCAAATTAGATGTCTACCAACTAGAAATGATAAATTAACTATTAAAGCCAATGAATCTATCTAATGCAAACACAATGAAGAATGCAAAGTAACTATGAAATGATAAAACTAATTTAATTACCTTCACCTACCATGCAGCTTGTCTCCATTGTCCTCCTAGCTTTGATTTCTTGAAGATGTTGAGCTCTCAAATTTCCAAAATGAAGCCTTCTCCCAAGATGCTACCAAAGTGTGGAGATTGAATGAAATTGAGTGCACAATAGCTTATGCAAACTAATGGATGAAATGCAAATGAAATGGTGATTGCTATGGAATGCTTGATTGCTTGAATGCTTGGATGCTTGTTATCAAAAATACCTATTAGCTCTCAAATGAGAAATGTGGCTCCTTTTATAGAGTTTTGGAGGATCTAGGCTTAGGTGGCACAATCCTACGGTTGAGAATGAAAGGTGGAAGATCCCAGGGCTATGATTGACTTGGTTGAAGGAGTTGAGAGAAAGGGGGATGTAGTTGGAATGTGAGAGGAAGAATAGGGATAATGTTCCTCTCACATTGACATGGAGGAGAAGAAGGTGGAAGGAAAAGACACATGTCAAGTGTCTCACAAAGACTAAAGAGAGAAAGGGGGAGAGACATTTTCCTCATGAGGACTCTTTGTACAAGTGTCCCATGAGTCACCTTTGACCCTTAGAGGTGGCTTGAGAAGCCCCTTAGGAATAGGGAATGTCTCTTGACTTGGTTGTTGAGAGGACATGTGGTCATGAGACCAAGTCCTATGAGGCCACATATCCCTTAAGAATAGGACATGTGTGGGTGAGGATAAATATGAATAAATAATTAATAATAATTATTTATTTTAGCCAAGGTGATGTGTCAGATGACTAGGTGGATGAAGTGAATTAGAAGACTTAGTCATATTTAGGTGATTGTGTATTTAATTAAATCACTTTAATAGACTATTTAGAAGACTTAGGATATAGAATTAGACTATAGTGAATTTATTAAATAAATTGAATAATTTATTTAATAAATAGAGGAATAATTATTAATTAAATAATAAATATTTCATTAATTTATCAAGTCAATAGTAATTAAATAATAAATATTTAATTAATTAATGAAGCCATTTTTAGGTATATATATATATATATATATATATATATATATATATATATATATATATATATATATATATATATATATATATATATATATATATATATATATATATATATATATATATTATGTAAATATTAGATAAATTAATATAATACTCAAGCTATATATATATATATTCGTCATTATATTAATTACATATTAATGAATAGACATGTCTCATGAAGGGACATGTCTCTTCTTGGCTCATTCTCAATATAAATGCAAGAGATTGTTGCATTTGGAAAACACATACAATGAGATAGTGCTATTACATTTGCAATGATCCCAAAACTTTAACAGATATAAACAAAATGTGACATTTATCTTATATTGTGTGGAGAATTAAATAAAAGGTTCTTAGTATTTATGGCTCAACTCTGATACCACCAGATAACTCAATCTCTCTAGACTTGTATGTAAACTCTTTGATAGGCATTTATGAGTAATTGTAGCAACCTAAGGGTAATCACCTTAGCACCCAAGATTATGTAGATCACATTAATACATGTACTTAACACCCAAACTGATTTGATATAAATGCAAATCTAAGGGCAAAAATTCAAGCATGCATAAATTTTGGAATATGGAACTAGAAACTTTAAAATAGGAAACAAATGCACATTTATAGATTTTTATATGGCAAGAGGACAAGAAGTGAATAAAGTACATTTGTTTCCTATTTTTAATATGGCTCATTAGGCCTTACAATTGCAATTCAATGCATGAAAAAACATTATCTAGCTATGAAAATAATACAAATGGCCTTATTACAATATTTGAACTATTCTAGCCTTATTGGCCTCTCAAGACCTTTGATGCTCCTACATTAGTAGACATGGCCAATAGAAGCCAAAGTCCCCTATCTAAAAATCCCTACTCAAAATAGTAGTAGTGGTCTCCTTAGGTTGTCTCAAATAGTATAGAGAGATTATCAATGTGGAACCAAATCATACAACTGTACATCTTCTTTATGTTAGAAGTTACGCAAGTCACTCAATCAATTCAACATTTAAGCCACATTGATGTCACTTTGGGCGATTTGAACATGGGTCTCCAACATGAGAATCTTACGGCCTTGCCATTTGACCATGACCCTATTGACTATTGGTGCAGGAGCACCAAAAGCCCTTGAAACCCATTGAAGACCAATTTGGTCAAAACATTGTAATAAGGCCATCAAGAGAGGCCATATCTTTTATTTTCATAGTTAAGTAGTGTCATCTCATGCATTATATTACACTTGGAAGGCTGTGTGTGTATGTGTGTGCGCGCGCCTGCACACATGCTTTTGTGTGTGTCAGAGAGAGAGAGAGAGGGTCATTTGATAAATGACATCCTAATTGATCTCATGTACTACACAAATTTATGTTAAAAAAACATACCAATTTTTTATGATTAATACATTATAATTATAATATATATTATTAAGAACTTTTCAAATAGATAAGTAGAAAATATTTTTCACATCAAGTCAAATTGTGAAGACTAAATTGTGTAGTTTTTGAGTCAAACTCATTGACCCATGTTTCATGAGTAGTGGTTCACAAGAACCAATCTCTCATGAAAATGAATGGAACACTTAGCACTCATTGCATCTAGGTGATGCTCATAGGGATGAAGCATCGTGCCTTCCCGGGAGGTCACCCATCCCAATATTTCTCTATCACTGCTTGAGTTGGAGCAATATTGGGATGGGTGACATGATGGAGCAATACTAGGATAAGTGATATCCTGGGAAGGCCCAATGTTCAACACCTGTGAGCATCACCTAGATGCAACGAGTGCTAAGCATTCCAATCATGCTCATGAGAGATAGGTTCTTATGAACCACTACTCATAAAACATGGGTCAATGAGTTTGACTCAAAAATTACATAGTTGAATTATGGTAGCAAATAATATTACAAATTTTTAAATAATAATAATAATAATAATAATTATTATTCAATCAAAGTGACCAAAGTCACTAAAAATTTATTATATTAAGAAGAAAGTCAGATTATAAAGAGCCACCTATAAAATTAAGGGTGATAATGGACCAACATCTATGAATCCCAACCGCAAGAAAGGTAAATGAGAACCAAAGAAACAAACGAATGTAAGACCACCCACCAACCTCCATAGACACAAATAAGATAGAGATCATAAAATAAAAGTACAATTTATTATAATTTTATCATTACTAATTATAATACTAATATATAATTTTAAAAGTAAATACACACAATTTCTTTCAAAAAAAAAACTTGATCTACTAAATTATGGAGTTATATATATTACTAATAACATGATTATAATTCTATGTTATTGACAATTATATTATAAACTAGTAATATTAATATTAGAAATACACCTCGTTTGTCTAAAATGAAAGCAAATAAATTATGCAAAGCACAAAAAAGAGGACATAATCTAGAATTTGCCACCTCCTATGGGCAGTGGCTAAGCTCCCTACAAAACACACCAAATACAAAAAAAATTGTCATTTTTTTTAAAAGATTCGCACAGTGATTTTTTTGCATTTTTTTTGTAATTTTCGATCACAAAATATGCAGATCATGAAAAACAGGTGAAAATTTTGCAAAAATCTTTTGTACTTTTTATTTTTTGAAATTTGATCAACCATACATTTTAAAAGGAGCTTCATGACGTCCCCTCCTATAAACTCGCCTCTAAATCCACCATACCACCACTTTTTTTCTTTTAGTAAAAATCAGAGCATTGAAAGCTTGTAAAAATAGTAGCTATTTCTAGTTTGCTCACCAAATTTAACAGACAATCAAACTGACAAAATATAGAACTGATCAAAATGTGATATCCTTTGGAAACCAAAGTTGTGGGATTGTGTAACAATTGGAAGTTAATTAACGTGTCGGCTGCAAAGAGCCATACGGCGAACAAAATAATAATGATAATAAAATCCCGCCATTTAAAAAATCTGCATTTTCTTATCCGCGCCAGCCACCGAAACCCCAGTTTGCTTTTTGTTTTCTTCCTCTTGAAATGCAGTTGAAGTGTCTGTTTCAAATTCAAATTTGAACAAGCTCTTCAGATTAGCAATTCAAATAACGAAATGCCCGTTAAAGAAATAAAGCAAAATAAGTTTCAATTTCCGTTGCAAGTTCAAATATCTGGTGAATTGTTTGTTACAAATTGAAATATCTGTTGAAATTTTTATGACACATCTTCAAATTAGCAATTCAAATGGGAAAAGAGCCGTTAAAGAAATAAAGCACACAAAACTCTCAAACCATTTTAAATAAGCCCAAATTGAGATTGTCTTTCATATTTTTTTAACTTTTTGCAGGTAATTTCAAAATTCTCAAGCATGGAAAAAACGATTTATAAGCTGTTCACAGACACCCAAGAATTGAGTCACATCATTTTTTGTTAAATCAAGGAATTGAAATCACCGTCTCTGTTATTATTTGCCAAGTGGGTTGAGAAATATTGATTGAGATTGGCTTTCATATTTTTTAACTTTTTGCAGGTAATTTCAAAATTCTCAAGCATGGAGAAAACGATTTATAAGCTGTTCACAGACACCCAAGAAGTGAGTCACAGCATTTTCTGTTAAATTAAGGAATTGAAATCACTGTCTCTGTTATTATTTCCCAAGGGCGTTGAGAAATATTGGAAGTTTTCATTGATCATATGTTGCTTTTTGATTTGTACTTTCAACAAATGGAAGAAGGCACGCTGTGTGTCAGATTATTTCTTTGTTCTTGGCATTTACTTGTGTTAAACAGGGCATCAGAACCAGGTTTTTATCGTTTACCCTTGTATTATTGTGTAAGCATTTCATTATATTTTTGTGTATGGAGTATATGAAAGGCTCTTAAAATATGCACTGTGTAGGGTTTGTTCTAATTTTTTTTTGGAATGTCATAGGATGCGAAATACATGTCAAAAGCCACCCAGAATTGTCAAAAAGTGGACAGTGAAATCAGAGTGGAGAACAAAATGAAAATGAAAACAAAGTATAATGTTCTTAGTGCAGAAGAAATCAACAAAGAAAGGGACCAAGGAAGGGAAGATCTTAATGCTGTGTCCTTTATGTTGGATAAAGGGGAAGATCTTTGGCCCGTGTTACAAAAATAAGGTGGACTAATCTAATCTGCGGCTGCAAGGTCTGGTATGCTTTAGAAGTATGCCATTAGAGATTTGTGGGAATGTGGGTTAGATATCCGCTTCTTATACAACAACCCATCTGTGACGACGTGTTTCATGTGGATGGATTTAGACAACATTTTCACTTCAATTTTTCTATTCCCTTTGAGAGATACAATGGCTGGAACAAGAAAATGGTAATCCCCGGCTTCTAGGAGAAGGTATGATATATATTTCCTTGAATTAGTTTTATTATGGTGGAATCTGGATTGTAGATCTAGCGGGTATTTTAAGATGCTACCGTAGACCAATTTTTAAGAAAACCGTCAGTTAACTATCTTGGTATGTTTTGAAATAAAACTTTGATTCTAAGTCACTTTTGGAAAAATTGGTGGATGTTTAATTTATTCAAAAGGAGAATTTCTTTTATGGACCGATCAGATTTGTCTGATTTGGTCTGGACTTTTCAATTCCTATAGAAATTGTGAGGAGCTTGTCATTGTAAATTCAGTCAGTTAACTATAGAAATGCTTTTGAAGGGTACAACCAATTTCTAATGTTATTTTCTGCTAAAATTTTTCAATGATATGCCTACCTGCTCATGCCTGTTTTATTACACTTATGGATATGGAGTTCTGTTAAATGATTTTTATTTTACAATGTTTCATTGCATGCAAATTTAACTGCAATGATTAGTGGCATTCTTTGTGCTAAATGGGACATCCTCATGTGATCACAGTGACTTACACTTTAAGTTTTAAGAATGGGAATGGGAATTCTAATAGGCTTCTATGCAATCTTTTCAACTAACGAACAATAGAACATAGTGACCGTTGTAGACCAAATATAGTTTGAATAAGGGTTTGTACTGCATGCGAACACAATATCAGTTTTCATAGAGAATTCACAGGGACTATGGAATTGTTTGCTACTTGAAACATATAAAACAAGAAAACAGATATCTAATTTACTTGTTAACTTTACGAAGAAAATCCTCTCTACCCCTGTGGAATTGAAATGACAACAATCTAGTTGAAACGCAGTTCAACTTGTACATAATTAAGAGTATTTTAGATCAGTTTTCCTTTGTCCATGTAATAAAATCTCAACTTATTCACCTTTGAGAGTGAGAAGTTCAAGTATCTTCCCTAAACGTCTAGAGCATCCTTGGTAAGCCTTTCATGGCTTCAATTTTATATGTAAGCTTTTGCTCCCGCAGAAATAGATCCCCACATTATTCCATTGGTGGTGAGTGGTTCTCTCCTATGGGTTAGAGTGAGGGGCTCAGAGACTTATATAAACCTTGTGTGTTTGTGTAGTTATGGATTAAGTTGGATCCATCTCCGTCGCTATTAGTCAGGGTGATTGAAACTTGAATGCAGCCCCACCTTATGAGAGATGGTACGCCTTTGGGGGTTTGTGCTAGTCATAACTTTTTTCATGTTATGTGATTTTAACAAGCATGCAAGATGATATGTTACTGTTATCAATTATCTGATTGCACCCTACAGAGAGTGAACTGCCGACTCTGTCCTCAGTAGATAGCATGGAAACATCCTGAGGCTTGTGGGATGCCTATAGATCGGGATCAATCTCCAGAGAGGGCCGGTTCCCTTAGTTTCACACTTAAACTAGTCTAACCTTCTGTTGCTTCACAAAGAGAAGGGACAAAAAATGATATTAAAATGAAATCTAGAACCTAAGGAGGTGATATGCCAAATTTTCTTGACCTGTACTGCTGTTTTTGCATACACAATATTTCCTATAAACAAACTCAATTATGCACAGCTCAAGTTTTTGTCATATTTGTGCATGATTGCTCCATGGAAAAGTTGTAGTTCTAGTCTTAAGAGGAAATCGGATGTTTTCACAACTAAGAGCTGTATAAGCAAATAGCATGACCTACAACCTGCATAAAATATACATATTTCTGCATACAGGTGCTTGGAATGAGACAGAAAATCAAGGACTGCCTGTGCTGTCACAAAACCACATCAATGATTCAGAGTTGCACACAAAATATAGATTTAAGAAGGCAAAAAATGGTTGCTTTATTGATAAATGATACTTTTACAGCTGCATACAAGCCTGTATTACACTATTTTCTCAGAAAAGCTGAGTTGAAAGTGTTTGATAGCTCTTAATGTTGATTTACAATCAAGTTCTATCTCCTAATACAATGATGTTTTGCCTAAGTAGGCATACCTCCTGCATAACTAACCAAAAGCAGTAAATATAGGACACCTGCCAGGTAGTAAATGAAGCTTTCCTTGAAATTTGCTAACTTCGTTGGGTGCTGGAAAGCTCAAACAGCTTGATTGACTGTTGAAACTGCACAAAGTAGGCCTTAGTGAAAAGAATCTTGACCTTTTCAATCTGTTTTTCTTGTGTCAACTCCTAAAAAGACTCCAAGATGCTGCCTCTACTCTCCTAAATGCTTGGAACTATTCAAAACTTTCTGCTACATGTGTCATTGATTGATATCTGCCTCTTAACTGCTCATTATTGACTTAATATACCCACTTGCATGCATATAGGGCACGTTCCTGCTGAGTTTGAGGTGACTCGGGTCTCTTTGAGGGCATGAAAAAAGGTCTTCTTTAAGGCTTAATAAACCACCTTACTTCTTCATTTAAGTCTTTCCTATGTTGAACACTTAATGACATTTCATTCTCAGCTGACCTGGCAACCTTTTGCAACTTCTGATGGGACAGAGACTCTCTGTGGCTTCTTTCCAAATTCAATGTTGCAAGCTTCCGTAACCCTCAACCCAGCATTCTGTAGGGGCAAAGATGCAGACATATCCCCATGTTACCTGGTATACCTGAAGCTTCTGCTCTTTATTTGCCAATGCAATGTGCTTCAACACACAAACCTACTCTACACGATGATCCGTACACAACTCTTTCTCTCTGGAACCCATTAGCTCTTCAAAGCCCTAGGCAGGAGGGTATTCATTGTGATATGAGTTTTTTCACGTGTGTTTGTCCTTTGAAAGAATGTCCCACACTCAATTTTACTGTGTATAAGGCTGTCATGTGTGCTTTAGAAAAGTTTCATCAACATTTGTTTCCCTTTCTCTTTTAGTTTGCCAAGCCAAGCCTGTAGATCTCTGTTCTATTCATGGACTCCTTTCATTCTTCACGACTATCCTATTTACCACTGTCATAATGGAATGTGACAGCTTTAAGACTGCCACTTGTGATTTAACAAGGGTGATTGAGATGACTGTCCTATGGTCTTAAGGACTGTGTATTGATTACTTGTTTACCGCTCCTTATTCTTCCCTGTTGTCACTGAACCCACACTCTCGCTGGTCATTACTCTCTTTGCTGTCATTATCATTCTTAGCTTAGACAGGGCTACTGTCTTATAAGGTAAAATGGCAAGATCTCAATGTTATCACTGTCATGCATAAGCTCTCTTCCTATTCTTCTAGTCTTCATGGACAGTACTATGAACTGTCATCATCAATGCTCTTTTGAACAGTCACATTTTTGCATATGCTTGGTCTTTTCGAGTTTGTGACAAGTTTTAGCACATAATGCCATTGTATATTGCCTTTTTGGATTGTATATTTTCTTTGTGAGTCTGTGACTAGTTTTAGCACATAGTGCCACTGTATGTTGCCTTTTTGGATTGTATATTCATTACTGTCCCCGCATACTCCTCACGCTAATCCCTGCTTACTCTGCATGTGGTTCCAAGGTTATATGCATGACCCTTAGAAGGCAGCTCTCAGACCTTTTTCCATGCATTTCATAACCTAACATCATCACATCGCTATCATGACTGTCATGGATAAACTGTGTGCAGATTTTATGGACTCTATCTTCTAATCCAGTTCTTTAGTCCTTTTGACTGTACTATGAAAGTCCTCTCTTCTTCATTTCTATCACTTGCTATTTTGTCTATTTCCATTCACTGTTTAATGTTGAGGACTTGAAAATGATGTGACCTAAACAGTTATATCCATGGCATACAGGGTTTCCTAGCTCAGTATCTATGGAGATAGACATAAAAATAGAATGTCCATATTCCTCATAAGCATTATACTTAAGGAATCTGCTATCAATGAAGAATTAGTGATCACAAGAAAAGACTCCGTTGCACTTGGCATGGAGTCAATGTCTATGATGTTTGTAGTTCTTTGTACAAAATCATCAGAGCCTTTTACTGAGCTGAAATGTACATATCCACCATTAGCAGTGTCACTCAGATGGTTGAATTGTTATTCACCTTAAAAACTGAGGAAGTAACATTGATAGTGTGCAAAGGCTCTTCTTTCAAACATTCAACAACTGTGCCTCCTATTTTTTGCACACTTTCATTCAACATATGAAGAATGTCCTCTTTTGGCATGGTTACATTTTTAATATCAACAGCACATAGATTTCCTTTCCTTGCATAACCATCAGTGAGGGTGGTTCAAGTAACATCATTTGGCATCAAATCTTTGGAAATCATTTGACTGAAGATCATATCTGCTTCTTTTATAATTCCTGTCTTATAATAACCATATAGGTTACATTGTAAGTAAGGGTACTAGATGATAAATGTTTATCCAACATTTCCTTGAACATTTTATTGGCCTCATGAATCTTGCCAGCTTTGCAAAGGCCATGGATGAGAGTATCATATATAGATACATCTCAATCAATTCATGTCTTAGTCATGTCACTTAAAAACTTGACAGTGTAATCATTATCACCTTCTCTGCAATGATCACTGATAATAGTGGTGCATATAATATTAAATAAAATTGGGCTTCAGATCTCTTTTCTAACATTCTCAATTTCTGCAGTAAGTTGTTGAAAAGCTAGTTCAAGTTAAGAAATGGTATGTTTGCCTTTGTTTCAGATGTAGCACTACTGCCAATATTGATCTACATTTATGAAGTTCAACATTCAGATCTGCCACTGCTACTTTGTCAAGTTTTATTATATTGCCTTCTGCATGTTTTAGCTGCTCCTTGGATTTAATTTAAATTGTCAAAAACAAGCCTGCCAGAATACTGGCATGTTGTTATACTTACTTTCTTGTCACTGCTCTGCAAGTTATCTCATGTCTGTCCTTCAAAACCACTACCAACAGTCTCAAGAAGACTCTGAACATTGACTTTTACACCATTAACTTTAGATGCTGCAAGGTAGCTGTGTCAGTCACTGTAGAAGTGGAACACTCTTTCAGGATAAATAAAGCCAAGTCATTGAATAGAAAAGCTATCTCTTTCTGGAGTAGATGGATGGTGCTGCATTGTAGAATCATAGCTTTTCATTTCAGTAATTCCAGATTGAACTCCTCCCTAGTATCTTGCAATAGAAGGCTACACATACACATACTTCAAACTGTGCTTTTTCTGGGCTAACCATCCCTTCTAAATCTTCTTCAAGAACAGGATTGTTTATCTCCATCCTACATCTTGACTGGCTTTCTTGCCTTTCTTTATCCCTCAACTTCATATTTAAAAAAAATTCAACTTGATTGAAAGACATCTCTCTTGCCGTTACACTATCACAAACTTCCCTTAGGTCTATTGGCTTATTATCTTCCTCAGGGGGGTCATGTTTTTCCCTATAACTGTGTATGCCCTGTTTAATTGGTCCTTATTTGGATTAATAGAACTTTCTATCTCTCCCCTTGCAATAAAGGTTGAACCATGAGAGGTTTGTTGAATGTCCCATATCGACTTGAATCTTAACTATGGGGTTGGTTGCATGAAAAACACATATCATGCTCTTGTTCCAAGTTATTTTGCATAGATACAATGGCTTTTGAAGTATTTGCTCCTGTTGGGTTTATGGTACTCAAGGGCTTAGCATAGCACAAATGATTTTGGCTCTGCATATTATCTTGGTAGGTCTCTCTATAAGGTTGCTAGGTCTGATTTAAGTTTAATATGACATGCTAGGTTGTGCTTACTGCCTTTCTAAGGCAAGCAACTCATTACCAAAACTTTTTAGTAAATTTTTTACCTCATGCTGCTTATTGGAAAGAGTGGCAAGAGGAGCTGGTTGGCTGGTGGTTGTAGGAATGGGTCCCAAACTTGGCTGAAATGTTAGAATCTCAAGGAACAAGGCGTTGGGGCCTAGGATCTATTTTTCCAGCTTCTTTTAGGCTGTTCTCAGCTTTAATGGCTAGGCCATATGCTTTAAGGCCTTTCCTCATATAGACTAAATCATCGCAACAATATCACTACCTAAAGATCTCAAATGACTATGGAATGCAATATTAGGAGAAGGTTTTACTAATGCTGAGATCCTGTCTCAAGTCTTTTGAAAGTGAAACCTAAAGATAGGTAATCACAAATATCATCGAAGTGTTGGCAATTTTTTTCTCCTAGTTCATCCCAATTGTGAATTGAAGTAGATTGTAGTCCCCTGTACCATTGGATTTCTTTTCCCTCCAAGAAAGTAACAACTAGTCTTTAGTCCACATTACCTAGAGTGATATTATGCGCTGAACAAATATTCACAATGTTTTGAGTGTGCTCTATGGGAGGTGGTGATCTTTTCACCTGTGAAGTATGAAATAGCCTTCAGGGCCGAATCTGGAATCTCATCATGCTGTTGAAGATTGAGAGGACTCCCCCTATTAAAAGTCACAACAACTCTTTTTCTTGGCAAGGACATGTTGGGAAGTTGAAAGTTTATTCTTGCTTATGTAAATCTACCAAAAGGGCGTGTTGAATGAATTTGGGAGGAATTACAACAGTTTTAGTTCTTCCTAGAGGAGATTCACACAACCTAGATGAATTTTAATTTTGAAATCTCTTGTAGGAAGAACTAAAACTGTCATATATCAACATCACGGGTTATGTGTTATGTATTGTAAGAGGACATAGAGATTGATAGTGTAGGTTTGTTAGTATGCCTTATGTAAACTTACGATCCTCGATACAATAAATGGGCATACTGTGAGATATCTTGTAAGCTACTTAGGACCCAAAGTGGTGTTGATGAGTATAAAGTCTTTGGATGGAGCAATTTATTGTTAGTTGTCTGATAAGCCCATATGGCATTAGGACTTACTATGAAGAATGGTCCATTGACCACTTATAACTCATAAATGCCTATTATGGTTCCTACCTCGTGTTGGATAGTGGTATGGTGCCTTTGACAATTTCTATGTCCAAGGATAGAAGAGCCCATATTGGATAGGTTTTATAATATCCATTGTTGAACAATTCAGCCTGGATTGGCTATTTTGATTTCTAAGTACATGGATCTATCATGGAAAGTTCAGAAGACCTACCCAGGTCTTTTCATGTGGTATAGAGCTTTTGGTTTGGACAATAGGCCTGAAAGCCTACTGCAACTTGTGCATGCTTTGAAGAAAATATTGATGAAAAGGAAATTGTAAGATTTGTATGGCGATTAAATTTTAGGCATAAATTGTTTGGGGGTCCTTGAACAAGTTCTGTAACTCACGTGTGTTTGGAAAAATTCCACGTGTAGTGAACCAGTCTTTTCCCTTGTTCGTGACAAGAATTGGTCATATTGTGCATGTTAGTTGTGCTTTTTGGAGTTTGATAATTCTTTTAAATATTGATGATTTTCTTTCAAATATTTATGAATGACAATATTGATTTGGTATCTTATTTTGAAGTAGTCTTGACACCAATCTATTTTAGTTTGCAACCTTATGGATGCACCTTAATTTATTGTTGAAACTGAGCTCATTTTCTTTGTTGTAATAATTATTTTTCTTCCTTAAATATCCAATAAGTAAAAGTCAATATCCATGTATTTGGGGGACATCCCCTTGATGAAATAAATCTCCAAGGCAGATATAGGACAGTCGTTGCAAGAATGTAACCCAGGGAGAAATAATGATGATAGCGGCAATGCTATCAAATGCCTTGTGAAGAGTCAAGACAAGGGACGAAGTTGGAGATGAACAATGGGCGAATGCTCTCAACCATGAAACAACCCATGAATCAAAGGGCTAATCGTAGAATTTCAAAAATCAAATTAGAGGAATTGTACCCATATAACCATTTAAAAGTGTGATATTGTTAAAGGTAATTCTATAAAACTTTTCCACAATTCACATTTTTTTATGTAGCTGAATCATTTTAAATAAAATATCACAAGGGTACATAACTGTTGTTTGTAGTCACTCCCCCTTCTTTTATCACCTAAATCTTTGACTGAGTAATATGATCTTTGTTTTCTAGAATCTAAACACAGTGTTACACTTCAAAGGTTAGAGCATTGGCCAAGATAAGGTGACATTTTTTTTTTTTTATTATTGTTGAACTAAGGTATGCATTCACCCTTGTGATATTTTATTTGAAGATGCTTCTCTACAAAAAAAAGTGAATTGCCGAAATTTTTTATATAATGAACTAAACAATATCACACTTCTAAATGGTTGTATGGCTACCTTTCCTCTAATTTGAATTTTGAAATTCTACGGTTAGCTCTTTAATTCATGGATTGTTTCATGGCTGAGTGCAATTTTCAATTGTTCTATCTCCAATTCCGTTCCTTGTCTCGACTCTTCACAACGAGTGTGACGACATTGCCACTATTGTCATTATTTCTCCCTAGGGTACATTATTGTAGTGACTGTCCTAGATTTGTCTTGGACTGAGTAACTATTTTGAAAATTTTAATGCCTTTATTTGACTGCTTTTTTTCTTTTGTTGTGGGAAGCTTTTGGCATCTTTGATTCTCCTTGTTGCTAACTCCAAAACTTGTTCACTGTTCTTTACCATTTCTTCAGCTATCATGCTTCTTATAAGATCTTCTTATGGTCCCTACCATAAGGTGATAGGAATGGTTGATACCTCTTTTTTTAAAAGATTCATAATCTATGTTTGATTTCCAATCTTCTACTCTTCGCGCATAACTATCATCTTTAGGCCAACACATTATGATATCATCGACGTTATGTACCTTCGGCCAAATTAGAGAAACTTACCATACCAAGAATGGCATAACATGTGATTTTGTCTAGAACTAGTAAAGGCATGTTGCGAGTGCAAACTGGAACCGTTTGGTGTCACAACTCCTGCCGATTGGTACCATGAAAGAAGCAAAGATGTCATTGTTTATCATATATTGTCATTGTGCTCATTGTCCTCTAGGTATCTCTGAGTTTGTCTTTCAACCTTCACCTTTTAGACTCTTGCAATTCAAGTTGTCGCAGGTCACTGTCTTCTTACTATCTTTAGAACTGTTTCAGAAAAAGTTTTACTACACTTATTCATAGTAGCTCTTAACTGGTTATATTTTGCATTCTTTGTGCAAAGTTACAGCCTGTAGTATTTCACTCGCTTTGACATTTAGTCTAAGAGTTTACGAATCTCCACAAAGTGCTATCTCATTTGTGAAATGGTTGATATGCTTGGATGATGCTAGACATCATGAAGATTGTCTTTTTTATGCTTGCCACAGTTATTTAGTGTAAAAGATTGTCATTCTATACCTTTGTCATCTTATCACATTGATTGTAAACACTTCTAATTATGTAGTCCTGTGCAACAATGCAGCCTCCAATAGGAGGATTGTCACACATTTTGGACTTGTTAAGCTTTTGGGTACCGTATATTTGTCCTTATGTTCTCTTTTTACCATGTCTGGCCTTGTGTTCAATGTTAGTCTTGTAACATTAGTCTTTCACCTATTGTTCGACAACTTCTGTGTTGGAGTCTATACGTAGTGACATGCCATAACATACTGGCTTTTGTGTACCTGCGACCAATCTACATAAACTCACTATGGTTGAGATTTCGGTAATTGAAATTTCAGAATTATGGAAGATATAAGAGTTCAGAAATTTTCTGGGAAGAACTACAGGATATGGAAGATTCAAATGAAGTCTCTGTTAGTCGACAAAGAGCTTTCGCTGGCACTTGAAGGAAAAGCAAAGAAACCCTCAGCCATGTCGAATGAAGATTGGGGAAAGCTTGATGAGAAAGCCATGACGACAATCTTTCTCGCATTAGGTGATAATGTACTGTATAATGTTTCAGACAAAAATACAGCTAAAGACGTATGGGATAAATTGGCTTCAACATATGCACAAGCATCCGTTGTGAACAAAGTCTTCATCATGAAGAAGTTATACAAACTTAAGATGAGGGAAGGTGAAGCTATAACAAATCATCTCAACGAATTTAACACCTTGATTAGCCAAGCAAATTCAGTTGGCATGACACAAGATGATGAAAATAAGGTTGTTCTATTGCTATGTTCTCTTCCTAATAGCTGGGATGGACTTGTGACAGCTATAAGCACTTCAACATCAACTACCAAGAAGCTGGTTTTTGATGAAGTTTCAGCCACCCTACTCTCCGAAGATTTGAGGAGAAAGAATGATGAGTTCTCTTCCGGTAATGCTCTCACAATGGTGAGCACCGAAAATAGAGAAGAAGCCAATATAGAGGCAGATTTAATAACAATTGGAGGTCCCAATCTGCAAGAAGATTGCAGTCAAGAGGGAGACAAAATAGTTGTTGGTTTTGTGGGAAGGCTGGGCATGTTAAGAAGGATTGTAGAAAATTCAAGAAGGCACAAGAATAAGTATTGGACAGTCAAGCAAACATAACTCATGAAAAGGATCTGGGTATCCTAATTTTATCTACAAGTGATACAAAAGCTGATTTGTGGGTAATTGATTCGGGAGCTTCCTTTCATGCTTCCTCTCTCACGGATGCATTTACAAATTATCAAGAAGGTGAATTCAGAGAGGTATATTTGGGTGATAATAAAGCATGTAAAATTATTGGGAAAGGAGATGTTGTCTTGCATCTTGAAGGTGGAGCAAAATTACTTCTCAAAGATGTTAGACATGTTCCTCAATTAAAGAGGAATCTAATTTCTATCAGCCAATTATACACCCAAGGATTTAAAACTGAACTCAGGGGTACATGGAAAATAGTCAAAGGTTCATTGGCTATTGCTAAAGGAGACAAAACCAGTAGTCTCTATATTTTGAAACCTATTGATAAGGTGGGAGCTGCTTTGACACTTGTGGAAGCAAGAAAGGCCTTGAGGTAATGCTGAATCGTGATCAACTACCGGGTCTCAAATTTGCAAATTTGAAATTTTGTGAGCATTGTCTTCATGGGAAACAAAAGCGGGTTAGTTTTTTGAAGGATGAACATGACAAAAGGACAACACCCTTGGAGTTAGTGCATTTGGATGTCTTCAAACCTACAAAGGTAACCTCTTATGGAGGTGCACAATATTTTGTCACCTTTCTTGACGATAGCACCCGAAAGGTATGGGTTTATATGCTTTCTAGAAAATCAGAGGTATTCTCTAAATTTAAAGTTTTTAAAGCTCTTGTGGAAAATCAGAGTGGTTATAAAATTAAGTGTCTAAAAACGGATAATAGAGGTGAATTTTGTTCGTTGGAGTTTGATAACTTTTGTACAGATCATGGTATAAGATGAATTAAGGTTGTTCCTTATTCCCCTCAAGAAAATGGGGCAGTAGAACGGTTAAATAGAACCATTCTTGAGAAAGCAAGGTGTATGCTTTCCAATGCCGGTTTGGGTAAAGAATTTTGGGCGGAAGCTTGCAATACAATGGTTTATTTAATCAATAGGACTCCTTCATCTTGTCTAGAGTTTGGCATTCTGGAAGAGGAATGGCTGGGAAAAAGGATTTCATACTCACACATCAAAGCTTTTGGGTGCGAAGCTCATGTACATGTCCCAAAAGAAAGAAGGACAAAGCTGGATTTCAAATCACAAAAGGGCATATTCGTTGGCTATGGTGAAGATCAGTTTGGTTACAGAGTTTGGGATCCGGTTGAAGAGCGAATCATTCACAGTTGTGATGTCATTTTTAATGAGCAGAAATTTCCAGCTCTCACAGACATTGATAAGTCTGAAAAGGATTACATTTTTTTCAAAATACCTTCAAATGGTATTGCCTCTACTCATCAGGGAAGAAGTTCCCTTTAGACAACTCCAATTTCTGTTCTAATTCCTCCTTCTCAATCCTCATCAAGTGAGGATGATTACCCACATCTATTCAATAGAGAACAAAGAAATGTGATTGAGGATAGTTAAAGTTTTTCAGAAGGGGATATGCTCTTCCCTTCCCCTCTCCATATCACTTCCAGTCATGGCAACAGGGAAGACACTTATGGCAGCAGGAAAAATAATTTTCAAGCACCACACGATAGGTTTGAGGATCCATTGCCAATTCACGGTAGGGACATCCCTGGATTTCACGGAGGGAAAAATGAAATCCCTCATGATAGAGAGGAAATACCACTCGGCAGGCATGAAGACTCTGCTCACGACAGAGAACTATGCAATCAACAGCTGACTCACGACATGGCGTCTTCTGCTACCACGCATGGAGTTCGAATTACACAACTCACCTCTCACTCGCAAGAAGTTTCCCCCCTCTCGCATGATACTCATGTTTCAAATTATGACAGGGGCATAAGTATTATTGGGAATAATACTCCCTTCCCGCACACTTCTCATACACGGTGTCACGCGGATGAAGTGGACACCTCCGCAGAGCCTCACCCACACACTGCTCCTCTTCACACCTTTGTAGAGTCTCCCCTGCAGACTGCTACTCTACATAATGGTAGAGATAGCTCCCTCCGTCCCTATGTTGAGACATTCCTGGTAGAGAGATCTTGTGCCAGTCCTGGTCACGATGATCATTTTCTCAGTCATACGCATGATAGCGAAGACCAGTCTCAGTGCAAGGACATGAAACATTCCATTTTTTACCAGCATGCGCAAACCATTGAGGATATAATGCGCATATCTCTTGGCAGGGATAATCCATATCAAGGAGGTGTCTTAACAAGACAAGCATCCAACAGAGCAGTTACTCTCAGAGATTCTTCACTTAGTGAAAATAGGGATGCCTCACACGAATCATTTGGTGTGAAATCAACAGAACTATCAAATTTCAATCAATCTGGTCAAATTAATACGGGAAATGATGATAATCAATTAAAGAGAATTCATTCTCGTGAACCAGATCATACTGAATTAAGAAGATCCTCAAGACAAAGGAAAGTTCCAGCAAAATTCTCTGATTATCAGCTATTATTTGCTGAAGAGGCAGAGCCAAAACTATTAATTTCTGAGCAAATTGAACCTGCAAATTATAAAGAGGCATGTATAAGCAGTGACAAGAACAATTGGTTTGTTGCTATGACAAATGAAATGAGTTCGCTCGAAGCAAACGACACTTGGGATTTGGTCTCTCTTCCACCAAATTGAAAACCACTCAAGAACAAGTGGGTCTATAAATTGAAAGACGAAGGAGGAGGTCAAAAATAATTCAAATCTCGGTTGGTAGTAAAAGGATATGCTCAGAAACAGGCGATTGATTTCGCTGAAATATTCTCTCCGGTTGTGAAGATGACATCCATCTGAACAGTATTGGGATTAGCAGCCATTTGGGATCTTGAATTGGAACAGTTAGATGTTAAGACAACATTTCTACAAGGAGACATAAATGAGGAGTTGTATATGCATTAGCCTGAAGGTTTTATGAAAAAGGGGCAGGAACATCTTTATTGCCGGCTGAAGCATAGTTTGTATGGGCTCAAGCAAGCCCCGAGACAGTGGTATGTCAAGTTTGACTCCTTCATGCTTGAACATAATTTTATCAGATGTGAATCTGATCCGTGCATTTACTACAAGACACTCCCAAATGGTGAATTTGTCATTCTTCTTCTCTATGTTGAACACATGTTAGTAGCAGGCACAAGCTCTAAAATTGTTAGTGAGCTGAAAACTAAATTGGCAAGCACATTTGCTATGAAGGATTTAGGGGCAGCCAAGAAGATTCTTGGTATGACTATCACCCGGGATAGGAAGAAGAAAGTAATTACATTGTCACAAAAAGAATACATTGACAAAGTAATTCAGAGATTTGGTATGGCTGATGCGCATAGTGTTTCTACTCCACTTGCTTCGCATTTTCAGTTATCAGCATATTTGTGGCCACAAACACAAGAGGACAAGGAATATATGGAAGACATCCCTTACAAATCTGCAGTTGGTAGCATTATGTATGCTATGGTTTCAACACGTCCCGACATTGCTCATGCGGTGGGAGTTGTGAGTAGATTCATGAGCAATCCCTGGAAGACTCATTGGGAGGCTGTCAAATGGATATTAAGATATCTTAAAGGCACTTCAAATTTGGTTTTATGTTTTTGTAACAATAATGAACAATTACGGGGATTCACAGATTCAGATCTTGCCGGAGATTTGGATAAGCGTAGATCTACTACCGGTTACACATTCATGTTCGCTGGAGTTGCTATTAGTTGGGCCTCAAGGCTGCAACATTCTATTGCTCTTTCTTCCATTGAAGCTGAGTATTTGGCACTTTTCGAAGGTGCTCGGGAAATCATCTGGTTGCAGCGATTACTTGGTGAAATAAAGTATCAAAAAAATGGTTACGTTTTATTCAGTGAACGTTGCAGCACCATCTTTATGACTCATAATCATACCTCTCAGCGACGTTCAAAACACATTGACATCCATGCTCACTTTGTTCGGCACATGGTTGAAGAGGGCAGGTTGAAGGTTGAAAAGATTGATACTAAGATCAATTCGGCAGATATATTCACAAAAGTTGTAACCAAAGAGAAGTTTGAATGTGCAAGAACTTCTCTTGGACTTGTTAAGATGAAGTAGGTCAGCATGTAGAGCAGGGGAATGCCTGATCACTTGAATTATCCATTAACTTCTGATGCGAGTTTTTTGGGATTGGAAGGCCAACGGACTTTTGTCTTTTGTAGCCTTGCCCTTTCAGTTGCTCAGTATGAGCTTATAAATAAGACTCTTCCTTTCATTTGTAAACATTCTGATTTGAGGTTAATATAATTCTTCTGCTCTCAATGTGGACGTAGCCACTATTGTGGTGAACCATGATAAATAGCGTGTTCTCTGTTATTTGCAATCTGTTCTTTTAATTCTATTTTTCTGGTCTTTATTTCGAACTCTTTAAATTCTACACCGGTTGGTAATAACAATTGGTATTAGAGCTTTGGTTCTCTATACTTCAAAGTCTAACAACTTGAGAGAAAGATCATGGAGAGTTACCGGTATCAGAAACAACTTGAGGAAGCCAACAACATTATTGCCTCTTTGGAAAATAGACTGAGGAGATCACTTACAAAGAGAAAGGAGCTGGCTCTACAGTTGCATGAAAGCAATGAAACCATCGATGAACTCTTTGGGTAGAGTGGATCTGATGAAGCTGAGGAGGCAATTTTTGAACTCATGGAAAAGAATGAGATCTTGATTGATCAAATCTCCAACCTTAAGAGGGAGCAAAAGGAGAATGCCCTAAGGATGATTGAACTGATTGAGAAAATGAGAAAAGTTCAAGATGAAAGGAACACAACAGTCAAGTCTTTAACTGCCGCTGAGAAAGCAAGGGATCGAGCAGTGGACACTGTAGGGGCAACTAAACTTATGCGTCTACAACTTCAGGAGGGCATGCAGAATATCACTCAAGAAAATACCAGCAGACACAAGGCATGACAGGATAGGGATGATGCATTCAAGAGACTGGCGATCGAGGTGTATCAACTCAAGGAACAAAAGAAAGTCCTTGAAGAAATAAATGAAACCCTGAGAAGATACAATGAAAGTTCGGTCAAGCTTGATGAGCAACTTAAAGCTCAAAGAAGATACAAAGACCAAACCGGTCTTGGATTCACCGGTGATATCACTAGAGAGAATGGTGAATCTTCTAGAGCTCAGACAAGCAAAAAAGAGAAGAAGTTGCTGGCACATAAAAGAAAGAAGAGCTCTCACATATCTTGCAACCATTGTGGGAAACCAAGTCATAAAGAAAATGACTGCAGAAAAGCACCAGTAAGACCCAACAATAGCTATTGCAAGAACTGTTGTAAAAATGGCCACAAGACCAATGAATGTTGGTCCAGCTCCACATCGGCGTCTAGTGGAAGCAGGGGAAGCTTCAAGGGCTACTGTTATGCCTGCAACAAATTTGGACACAAGGCTGAAGAATGCAGATCAAAGACTATGGCATTCAAGTCTCCAAGACCGATATTCACCAAGAGAAACAAGAACCGAATCAAAACCAATTGTGCAAACTGTGGAACATACAGCCACAATGACTCTTAGAGCAAGTCACCCAATCCAAGAAGGGTGAACCCATGGAAGACAACTGGGATAGTCAGCTATCACTGCGACAAAGTTGGACACCTAGCAAAAGATTGCAGGAAGCGGTCGTTCAACAAAAAGAAAGAACTGAAAAAACCTGTTGACAAGATCAACAAGGAAGAGAAGACTGAAAAATCAGTCAGACAGATTTGGTTCAAAAAGGAATCAAAGAGTTCCGCTGAGGAGAAGACAGAGGAAAAATCATCATCTACAGATGGTGATATCTCTTCAGCAAACTGAGCTATGAAGGCCTAGAGGGAATCGGTAGATCCTCTACCGTTCTCGGTAAGACTGGTGAGAAATGGACTCACTCAGTTTACAAGGAGAATCGGACAAGGAAGAAGCAATAAACCAAAGTTTTCCCAACCGATAAAGCTGGACAACCGGTAAGGAAAAACGGAAAGAAAAAGTTAGGTAAGACATTTATTACTGTAGTCGTTTAACGAATAGTTACCGTTATAACCTAACCCTATAAAATAAAGGAGAATTATTCACAAGTTCTTACTTTTCTTACTTTGTGATTTACAAATTCTTGTGCCAAGTAACATTCTCACGCTTTGATCACTGAGAAGTACTATGTGTAATATCGATCTAAGCTACTTTCTACAAAGCAATTGGTTAGCAAGAATGGCCTCATCATCTGCTACAATAAAATTGATGAAGGGAGATCAGGTGGATAGGCCAGCATACAACATTTTTCCAGTTCAGAATAGAGAGAATGACATGGCTGGTGCGCTCTCTTTTGTACCAAAAGGAGTCCTCTTAACTGAAGATGTTATGACATTTATTCACCCCAAACAAGAAGAATTGAGCGAAACATATATTCAAGGTGAGTACCTGTCACTATGCGAAGAAGGAAAACTTCTTGAAAAATAGGCCAAGCTTGTATCATCTGGACTGATAAATGGAGTATGCTACTCAACAATCTTCCGGGAAGACCAAATCAAATTGGTGCTGAGCCGTCTTCACGAACCAGGTTTCTGGCTCACCTGAGGTGCATGCCACGAAATCACCAAAGATGATCTCCATAGAGTAATTGGATACAACAACTGAGGGGAAGCTCTAATCCTAAGGACCATCTCAAATGTCGTCATCAATAAGCTGACCAAATCAAGACTTGATAGCTGACTCATGACTGTGATAGACATTAAGGATGACGGAGTCCACTTCGCTTCTACAGTAATTGAGTATAAGGTATATCAATCAAGCAATTTGAATAGCATATCGGGCGGAGCTATTCACGTTGCATATCGGATAATGCACGATAATGCCCGATACGATATTTGTGCAATGCTTCAAAGCCAAATATTTGAAAATATGAAGAAGCTGGGAGTCGTAAGGAAGAAATCAATGAAATATGGGACCCTTCTGGCATGTCTCTATTTTTACTACTCCGACTTCTTTCCAGGAATCAGAAAGGTTGTATGGAAGACCGATAGAATGGTGATGCAACAGATAAGTGAGATGGCTAATCAACTGGGCAACCATTTAAGTGGTGCGCTAACTGAACACTTTGAGGCATTTCAATTAAAAATGCACGAGAGAGAGAGATAGAGTGCCGTCAACGATTGTTGACCTATATAAGGATGATGTGTGCTTTCACGTCACCACCAACAACTGCATCATTCAAGCAGTGGAACCTAGAGACGTATATGCTCTTGAGCTGGGATACGAGATCACTACGAAAGTTGGTAAGGCATATGTTGATGTCTTAAATGATGCAAATCTAGATCTCGGCACCAATCGGTTTGGCACGTATATTGAAATTATTCAAAATCTGTCAAAGAGGACACCAATCAAGAATGTCTACAAGAGGACCCCCACACCCAAGAAGAAACCAAGCACTGAGCAACCCAAAGCTTGAAAGTAGAAAGTGGAACAAGTATCCAGTGCTCAGACAACTGAACAAGAGGAGACAGATCCAGAAGATACAGTTCCTTTAATTAAAAGAAAGAAAGGTTCAAGCAAACCGGTAAAGGAAGATCCACCAAGGAGAAGAAAGCTCACAATTGATGAACTTGTGGTAGAACTAAAAGAGTCTGGTGGTATGGGTTCTGTTAGATGAAGATATCAACTGGTCAATGATGAAGACAAAAGAAAAATTGAAGAAGCGATTGTATTCTGCTTTCATAAATTAAATCTACATCCTAATGCACTTCACACAACCTTGCCTGAAGATCTTCTACAAATTATTGAAGATTGGTGGAAGGCTTATATGGATAGAGAAACAGAGCTAAGGATACAAGCTCTTCTAGAGGTTCAAAATCACCTCACTATGGAGGAAGCCACAGAACAAGCTGAACTACATCAGCAAAACTTCTTGACAAAAAGGAGGATTGGTCTCATGATTATTGGGGAAGCTAAGAAAGTGCATGATGACGGAGTAGTGATGTGGACTAAACTTCTTCAGGTGCAACAACAAGCTGAGGAAGAATGCCAAAGAGCCACAGTTCAACCAGTCCTTGGCACCGGTAAAGGCAAAGGGGTGCTTGGAGCGGAAGCACCTGTTAGAGAAAAATGCTCCTCAGTACCGGTCATCGACATCACTGATGACAAGAGAACAGAACCAACCATCCTCATATCTCCAAGTAAAGGTAACACTAAACCTATGACAGTTGATGAGATAGTTGATGAAGTAATGGACTTCAGAATAGTAGATAATGCTGCAAAGTGGTTCAGTGTATTAGAAGAAGACGATAAACAGTCATTTATTGTAGCAATAGTGGAAACATTTATGGATTATCACAAAAATCCAAGGGACTATAGGTCAAAGTTCCCACCGGAACTAAATAACAGGATACAAACAAAATGGCGAACCGGTCTAGGCACAAACACCAAAATCACTAGGGAAACATTGCTAAAGGTCAGACCTGGACTCAGTGAAGAAAGAATAAAGATTCTATTAGAAAAAACATCCATGAACCTAAAGATACCAGATAGAGTTGCAGAGATATTAAATGGTTATGAGAATCAAGTATACAAAGCGACTCTGGACTACTGGAATAAGTATGACTTCAGTGCATTGGATAAATTAGGTCCTCAGGATCAATCTGAACGAATGCAAGCACCACCGATCGGACTCACATCGGTTGAAGAGCCTACCATCGGAGTTGAAAATGGGATTGACAGAGAGATACCCTTAGGAGAACTTCATACTGTTGAGAAGGAGCAACAAGAAGAAATCCTACAGAAAGAACAAGAACAAGATGCTGCAGTCAATAAGCAACTGGAGCAAGAAGCTCAGACTGAGGAAGAACCACCTACAGAACAAGTTCTACCAGACGCAAAGGTTCAACTAGGAGAGGTCAAGCTTAAGGGACAAGAGGAAGAAATCCCAGTGCACATTGAGAAAGCTCAACTGGAGCAAGAGCAAAGGCAAAAGGTACAAGTTGACATACCAAGCTCCTCATCAAAGAGGAAGCTGTCTTTTTCTGAAGAGAAGGGAGTTAAAAGGAGTAAGGCCACCGATTCAATGGTAGAAAGCAACAAGATGTCAACTAGATAGCTCAAGGAACTGACCAAGAGAAAATAGGACATGGTCCTGACCACTGTCAAGAACATATTGTGCAACTTTGTTCCAGATGCTGACATTGATGAAGATGAACCGGTCATCGACCAGCTTGATGTTCTAGCAATCGACTGCTATAAATAGTGGCAATCGACCACTATGAGAAGAAACGAGTGGAGATACTGCACAAACAGGTTGCAGATATCAAGGTAAATGTATCAACCCACCTAAAAATGCTCCAACAACAACTTCAAGAGGCAGAAAATTTGATGAGAAGGACATCAAACTTTGATGTGTTTTTGCGAGATTTATCAGAGAAATCTGAGAAGGCCTCAGAGGAGATCAGAATCCTGTCCTCTTAGTTTGATATAAAGAACAAAACTGCAACTTCTTTTAGTAGAGAAATGACAAGTTTAACTCTTACATTGAGAAAATTTGCTGAAGAAAAGAATAAGAAGATCCAAGACATTATTGGATTTCAGATGTTTCTGGCACTAACTTTTGACATTATGAATCAAACAAAGAACTTCACAGAAGATCTAATCAATGAACCCGCTTACAAAACTGTGGAAGATATGGAGAACATCATTGTTTCTCTGAAAGCTGCCCAAAAGAACATAGAATATGTAACCGACCAATGGGAACCATTCCTTCAATCTACCAAAATAATATACCGAGATATCTTCACAAAATTTCAAATCTAACAGATATCACACCCTTTGTCCTAAGAAGGCAAAAAAGCGGAAGCAGAGCAAAAAGAAAAAAAAAGCGGAAGCAGAGCAAAAAGAAAAAAAAAGAGTGAGCAGGAAGAAAAAAAGAGAGTGAGCAGGAAGGATAAACAGAAACAGAGTGGATAAGAAGAAGTGCAAACAGAGGAAAGAGAGGAACGAAGCAGAACAGTCTACAGGTAAGTGAGTATGGTTTTGTGTATAGTTTTTGCTACCAATGACAAAGGGGAAGATTGTTAGCAATTCAAGATTGTCATTAGTGTAAAGTCACAAACACCATGCACCGTTAAAAGGTCACCAGTCACTCACGTTGCTTAGAAAGCACTGGTAGACTAGAAACAGTGTATGCACCGGTAGTTGAAGAAAAGGGAATACACTGGTAGACCAATCTAACTACATAGTACCGATCCCAAAGTGCATACAAAGTTGAACCGGAAATAAGGTTGCACCGGTCTAAACTACCTAAAGATTCACACCGGATTTTGCGGAAGCAATTTGAGTTAAAATCGGATTATACGGGACATCCACCGCATAGAGGTGGAGTTAGCTTTTTAATAGGAGTTAGCTATATTTCAACGGATGTTTTGCAAGGTAAACTCCAGATCAGAACGCAAAGCTTAACCGCTAGTTCCATGATTTTCTTGTTGAGTTTACAGCCTGACGGTTCTATGAGTTAAGGGTTTCATAACGATGAACTCTTGTATAAATATAGGTCATAGGACGCAAGGAAAGTCGTTGTTGATTATTGGTGAATTGCACAGACCAGAGGAGAGACATCTTCTAAGAGAAGAGCTACAGACACGGAGGTAGCAGAGATCAACAGCCAGACAAATCGGGAAAGAGGTATGATCTAATCAGACATTTAGTGTCATAACAGATCAGTGCTTTTATCAATAGTGAAAGCAAATTGAAATCCCTTCTTTAGGGTGGACCTAATCGGTTCGTTGTAAAAATCCCCTAACAGGATAACATCCCTTGTAGTGTTCAAAGTCCTATAACCAGGCGGCTCCTAATAGGGTTCAGATCTTTTGTAAAATCTCTTAACTGGATAGCACCTTAACCAGTGCTTTGTAAGCTCCTAACAGGGCACCTTCATTCCGCAGTAGTGAAGTTGTGATTCTATCTCACCATGGTTTTTTCCTTCTAACCAAGGGTTTCCACGTATAAAACTTGTATTGATCTGTGTAGTTCTTTTACAGTTGTGAATGTCTTCTTTATGCTTTACTTGGATTACAAGAATTACCTAAAATTAGAAAGAACGGTAAGGAAAATAGTTCTTACTGATTCACCCCCCCCTCTCAGTAACTGGTTGGTAATAACAGAAATATCCAGTGAATTTGGAATTTTAGAGAGTTTCATCAAGAGACTCTATTTGTGCTTCCGAAGTATTAGTTTCAGAAGCAGGAAGAAGAAGATAGTATTTAATTGTAGCTTTATGGAGGAATAAGTCGCAACCATTATCCTCTTTGAGATTTACAACCACAACATTGTAGAGGTGAAATAAATAAGTTCCCGCAGTAGCTGGTGTATTCTCCCAGGTTTTTTATGTATTTTTTAGTTGCCCTTTGTTAATCATTTTCCAATAAAGGATTGTCTTGATTTCCTTTGTAGTTCATTTGGAAAATAAATAGAAGTTGCAGCAGTTAATTGAATAGTTTCAGAATTTCAGATTATTGCATATTTTCTTTTTATTTCTAAAACCCTTGAAAATCCAAAAAAATCATAAACTTTCAAAAACAAAATTGAGATAAACATCTGCAGAAGTTAAGGACCAATTTGGGGTTCTTACAGTGGTATTAGAGCTAAATCATGCCATCCTAAGGGTTTAGTTATTACATGCAGCCAGAGGAGATTGGTCCACATAGGTATTATATGTACAAGAGAACCTTACTTGAAGTTGAACAGGTCTTAGAACCACAACCGGTCACCATGGGCGACAGGCGTGATGGCAGCCCACCCAGGATAAATAGGAACAATGAAGATTTGGAAACCAGGGAGTTTTATCGAGCCATGGCTACAGGGCAACATCGGTAGGTCAGACATTGCAGGCTCTTACCACTATGATGGAGCACATGAACCCTCTAGCAAGAAAGGATTGAGAACAAGAGGATAACAGGAGTGCTATAGGTTCCCCATGGGCATAGAGGACACACTCTAGGACAACATATAGACCCACACATCCTACCTTTGTTAGGGAGGAATTAGTGCAGGATCCAGTAGAGGAAGGTGGGGATGAAATGTTTGCAGACATCCTTATGGCTGCAAATGATGAGTGGGAACTATTGGCCCCACATGTGCGAGAAAGGATGACCTTTGAAAGGTTTGTGAATCAAAGGAGAGAACACTACCGTTAGTCAGACAAGATAGGAGACCCGGGGGGTAGAATAACAAACTAAAGCGTGCTATAGGAAAGCTTTCCTTGTCCACTTTTGATGGTAGTGGTAGATTGACAACGCAAGCTTGGATCCACAAGCTTGATACCTTCTTAGCGTTGTGGCCTATGATAGAAATTGAGGCAATAAAATATGCCACCTTACATTTGGAGGGAGTAGCACATGATTGGTGGTATCATGGGTTGATCACTCTTCAGGACAACCGGGTGACTTCTTACCAGGACTTCGTGGACAAATTAGTTGAGAGGTTTGACAGGAAAGATCCAGAAGTCTACTTTAGAGACTTGGCACAGCTCAAACAGACAGGGAGCTTAGAGCATTTTATTTGTGAGTTTCAACGATCCTCAGTTATGGTGCCAGATATATCAAAGAGGAGGTTGATAGTATTATTTACAGAAGACTTATTTGAACCAGTCAGAGGTTGGATAAAAGCTTTTGATCCTTCCACATTGAATGATGCTATGAAGAAAGCTAGGAGCATGAAGCATGCAACCCCAGTAAATAAATTTCAGCCCAAGGCAGCTTCCTCCAACAAGGACAATAAGCCATTCTTTAAGAAACTAGCAAGGACTGAATTTAAACCCGAAAATAGAGATAAATCTTTTGCACCTCTTGATAGGGAAACACTCAATGATTTACAAAAGAAGAAATTGTGTTTCTATTGCAAAGGACCTTATGACATGAACCATGATTTCCCTTTAAGACCCAAGGGAAAAGCAAACAAGGTTATGTGGGCTTATTATGAGGATTCTGATTTTGAAAATTCAGACCAACAATATGAAAATGAGGAATCAGCTGAAGAAAAGGAAAGCACTAGTGATGTAAAGCCGAACCAAATGGCTACAGGTGATGAAAAGACTAAGGGTAGACTTAAGGAGGCTTGACTCACCAGTGTGCAATAGGAGGGATCATTCGGGATGAGGGGAGTATTGGCAGGGCAGCGAGTTATCACCTTGCTCGATACGAGTGCCACTCATAATTTTATTGATTCCAGGCTGGTTGAGAGACATGGGATTCAGACAGAGTAGTTTGAGGGTCTGAGAGTGAGGGTAGCTGATGACTAAGTCCTCAAATGTGATAGGAAGATTATAGATCTACCCCTAAGGATTAATAACTTTGACTTCAAAGCTGATTTTTATGTTGTAAACATGGGTGAAACAGATCTAGTACTTGGTATGACTTGGTTGCATGACATTGGAGTTTTCACTCTCGACTTGAGAGACATGGAGATAAAGTTCTAATTAGATGGAAAGACACATATACTTAAGGCCATCCGTGACAGTGAGTTTAGGATGATGTCTTGTAGACGCATGGGGAGCTTGCTGAGACATGGCTAGGTTGAGTGGGCAGCCCATTGCACTTTGATGCCATCACAGGGGCAGCAACATTTCGAGTATCATCTAGACATACATGCACTGAGAATCAAGCATAGTTAGGTGTTCACTGACATTCCACTAGGTAGTCCCCCTGATAGAGGTATCGAGCACATCATTGAGTTGGAGGAGGGTGCCAAATCCATTATGATTACACCCTATAGACATCCAAAGAGATTGAAGGATGAGATTGAGAAAACCACCAAGGAACTGCTTGCTATGGGGCACATTAGACCAAGTAAGTCTCCTTTTGCTTCTTTTGTGGTTTTGGTGAAGAAGAAGGATGGTACTCTTAGGATGTGAATAGATTACAGGGTCCTGAATAGGAAGACTATAAAAAAAAATTACCCCTTACCACAGATTGATGAGTTATTAGATGAGTTACACAGAGCATGCTTCTTCTCCAAAATTGATTTGAGATCAGGCTATCATTAGATTCGAGTTGGAGAATAGGATATAGAGAAGACGACATTTCGGTGTCATTGTGGCCATTTTGAGTTTGTAGTTATGCCATTTGGGCTAACTAATGCTCTAGCTACTTTTCAGTCCACAATGAACAAGGTTTTTCAGCCTCAGTTGAGAAAATTTGTGTTAGTCTTCTTTGATGACATCCTGGTTTATAGTAGGACATGGAATGAGCATGTGCGACACTTAGATACTGTGTTGAGCATTTTGAGCAGGGAATCCTTGTATGCAAAGGAATCGAAATGTGATTTGCGGTTGTTAGAGTTATTATATCTGGGTCACGTTATTAGTGCACAGGGAGTACAAATGGATCCTAAAAAGATTCATGCTATTGGTGAGTGGCCTTCTCCAGTGAGCCTGACACAATTGAGGGGATTTTTGGGGTTGTGTGGGTTCTATAGGAGGTTTGTTAGTGGATATTCCAGTAATGTAGCACCCTTGACAGATTTGATGAGGAAGGGGGCTTTCTTGTGCACTCTTAAGGTACATGAGTGTTTTGATAAATTCAAGCAGTTGATGACTTCTTATCTAGTGTTAGCACTACCATATTTCAGTAAACCATTTGAGCTTCATTGTGATGCATCTGGCAAGGGCGTTGGAGCGGTGCTTATGCAGGACAATCACGCGATAGTGTATGAGAGTAGGAAGCTTAGGGGACCTAAGAGGAGCTTCAATATTTATGATAAGGAAATGTTGGCCATAATGCATGCTTTGGCCAAATTTAGGCAGTATTTAGAGGGCAGAAAATTCAGCATAAAAACATATCACAATATCCTGAAACATTTTTTGGGGCAGCGAGATCTTAATGACAGGTAGCAGAAATGGGTGAGTAAATTACAGGCATATGGCTTTGATATTACCTATTTCAAGGGGACACAGAATGTAGTAGAAGATGCCTTGTCACGAAGACCCCACTTGAGCTTGATGTTGGATATAACAAAGGAATGGAGACATTTGATCCTTGTAGAGTATGTAAAGGATACATGGGCATCAGGATTCATAGACGGATCGGTTCAGGATAGTGATTTCACCCTTGTGAATGAGCTCATCATTTTCAAAGGGCGCATTTATTTGGTGACAGGGTCAGAGGTGAGGAGGATGGTGTTGAGAGTTTATCATAATTCACCTATGGCAGGACATCCAAGTTTATATAAAACCTACCGGCAAATTCATGAGCACTTTTCTTAGAAAGGGCTCAAAGCTGAGGTGTTATAGTATGTTAGAGAGTCTCCTACTTGTCAGTAGAATAAATAGGAACACTCTTACCCAGCCAGTTTACTACGACCGCTTCCAATTCCTGATTGGAAGTGGGAGTGTTTGTTCATGGACTTCATCACATGACTACCGAGAGCCCAGGGCAGAGACTGTATATATGTTGTTGTTGATCAGCTCACGAAGTTTGCCCACTTCTTTCCGATCACAACTACATACATTGCTATGTAGGTGGCAGAGTTGTTCTTTCGTGAGGTATTCAAGTTGCATGGCTTACCCTAGAGCATAGTCAGTAACCGGGACAACAGATTTATGAGTCACTTTTTGTAGGAGTTATTCAGATTTTGCTGGAAAGAGCTGACTCCGAGTACTAGCTACCACCCTCAGATGGATGGACAAACTGAGATAGTCAACAAATGGGTGGAGGGATACCTCAGGAACTACATAGTAGGGCAGCAAAAGGCTTGGGTTAAGTAGATTTATCTGTGTGATTATTGCTACAATTCCACTTATCACATGTCCATCCAGATGTCACCTTTCATGGCATTATATGGGTATGAGGCACCAAATTTCCTCGATTTGTTGTTGACTGATAGTAGAGTGCCTAGTGCTGGAGGTTTGTTATAGGAGAGCCAAGATATTGTAAAGGCTCTTAAGGAGAACATCACTAAGGCACAAAATCAGCAGAAGTAGTATGCAGATCAAAAGAGGATTGAGCAGACCTTCGAGTTAGGGGATATGGTCTATTTGATGCTGCAACTGTATTGCCAGTCCACTCTCAAAAAGAGTGGTGTCGAGAAACTTAAGCCACGATACTATGGACCCTTCAGAGTGATCAGGAGAGTCGGTGAGGTGGCTTATGAGTTGGATTTGCTAGCAGAGAGTAGAGTCCATAATGTTTTTCATGTGTCGGGTCTCAAAAAGGCGTTAGGACACCAGATTGTTCCTTCTATAGTGCTTCCACCCTTGGATGATGAGGGGAAGTTGGTTTTAGTGCCAGAGGCTATCATTGAGTTCAGGGAAAGGAATTTGAGGAGGCGTACCATCAAGGAGTACTTAGTGAAATAGAAGGACATGCTGGTTGAGGATGCCACTTGGGAGAGCGAGGAGATTTAACAACATCTAGAGTTGAGATTGCTTGAGGACAAGCAATTTTAGGAAGGGCGGACTGTAATATCCCCTTCTTGCTAGAGACATCATTCTAGCTATTGATTAGCCTATCATTGGACCCTCGTAGGCTAGTAGAAACGGATAAAGGGTCAATTTGTGCACAGAGGACATATGCTTATTTGATGGTTCGACTTTTGCAAAGCTCAGCACCCTTGATTTGGTATGGAGAGGTTTCAGACTCTATTTGTTTGAGTTTTGCTATTTTTAGCAACTTTTAGAGTCATAGAGATGGAGCCTTGCTATTTTTATAAATATTATTTGATCACATGGGAAATTATTATGCCAACTCCAGTTCGAGACGGTTAAGCCAGATTCTCATTTTTGAGGGAGTTATTCAGTTTTCAGTGGTTATATATTATTTAAATGACAAAGGATTTAATATTAAGTTGTAAATTGACTTTATATTAAATCACTTAAGTGATGGGTCTAAGTATCATGAAGGGGGCCAAATTAATGTATTAATTTATTGACATATTTTCCTAAGTCTAAATCATTAAATTTATTTAATGATTATATTTTTAATGCCTTAAAGAAAGAAATCACAACTTTTCAAGGAATTGCGATTTAGGGTTGGAAAGCCTATTTATGCTTGCTGGAGAAAGAAGGCATCCATTGTTATTTTGCAAATTGATCATTGTGATTTTGAGCTCTGAGAAGGGTTTCAGCTTTGCCATTGAAGAATACGTTCTTCTGTGTGTATCCATTTGAGTTGGTGAAATATCTAGTGAATTTTGAATTTCAAAGAGTTTCATCTAAAGACTCTATTTGTGCTTCAATAGTATTAGTTTTAGCAGTAGGAAGAAGAATATAGTATTTAATTGCAGCTTTATGGAGGAATAAGTCCCAGCCATTATCCTCTTTCAGATTTATAGCCACAACATTGTAGAGTTGAAATAAATAAGTTCCTGTAGCAACTAGTGTATTCTCCCAAGGTTTTTATGCATTTTGTAGTTGCCCTTTGTTAATCATTTTCCAATAAAGGATTGTCTTGATTTCCTTTATATTTCATTTGGAAAATAAATAGAAGTTGCAGCAGTTAATTGAATAGTTTCAGAATTTTAGATTATTGCATATTTTCTTTTTATTTCTAAAACCCTTGAAAATCCAAAAAAATCATAAACTTTCAAACAACAAATTGAGATAAACATCTGCAACAGTTAAGGACTGATTTGGAGTTCTTACATGGAACAAGACCATTTAAGGTCATTTGATAATGTATTGGACCATGCTTGGTCATTTTATATTGTTTTCATCATGTTTGTAATGATTTTGGGATCATTTGATATGATCAACAAAAGATATTGCGTAAGCCTTAATGGCATTTGTGAGGGCAAAGTGCACCTAGTGGGTCACTAGGGGTCATTATGTTGATCCTAGGTTAGAGGAGTGATCTAAAGACCTATAAGGTCTATAATGAATGTAACATGGCCAATAGTGCCATTAAAAATTTGTAAATGCACTTAAAAGTGCCAAATGAGTAATTTGCCTAGAATTGGAAAATAAGCCGTAGAGGCTCATGAGAGGGTTAGTGTGGATTAGAAGGTTGTTTTGAACCTTTAATAGTCATTAGTAGGGGCATTATATATTATGTTGTCAAGTGGACAATATTTGTTGTCAACTTGACAACAACTTTAACCATTTTATGTTTAACAGTCAGTTTAAGACTGTTATGAAATAGTTTAGGATGTTAGTTATGGGAACAATCAGTTTTAGAGTCTATTCAATGGTAGATCCACGAGGGTGGACAATGTATGTGGTAGGGGAGATGTGTAAGTCACCATTTTGGTGAAGGAATTAATCAATAAAACAAACAGTTCTCTGCAAACTTTATTCTACAGTGATATAACCAGTCCACCAGTAATTTCAATGATTGAATGCAATGTGTTTGTAATTTTCCAGTGATGTAAAAACATTCCTTTGCATTTAATTTACATTTTTATGCAACCGTCTTAGTGTTTTGTTTGATTTTAAGGAAGATTAATTGACTAGTGCCTTACTGTGACTGGGCTTTAAAGGGTACCGTCAGCGATTTAGGGTTGTGACCCCTACTCATAAACTGACTCTCCCACCTCTGTGGTCATTGTGATTGGTGGGAGATGTCAAAGTTGTATTATATGTTTGGGTATGTGCAGGATCATGGTATACCAAGCTATGACCTTAAGTGGCAATAAAAATCAGAAAATCAGGGTTAGTCAACTTGACGTAAAAAGTTGAACATCTTATCAACCTTATGTGGAAAAGTTGTAACAATAGAATATCTAGGAAATTGAATGCAGTTTCTAAACCACTAGCCTTTGTTTGAAAAAAAATTAATCTATTTGTTCAAAATTTTAGATTTCAATGTAGTAGTATGAAAATTTCAGGAAAAAGATAAAAAGTACATGTATGTCTGACCACTTTAATCACAATCAAATAATGATATATTTTCTAAATATTCTAGATATAAGTTGTAGACTCATGCCCGGATGTGACACATATTTTTGTATAATTTTTTCCCAAATAAATAATTAATTATGAATTTTCTGCTACAACTTATTCAGAATAAAAAAACTCTCATGTCTGACCACATTAACTAATTCTAAACTTTACAAGATTGAAAACTTTTTTTTTCTTATAGTAGGCGAAGCATAGAATGTGACGCATATTTCGGATTTCAAAAAAGCTAAACGGTTTGAAAGTTATAGTTGTTTTTCAATCAGTCTGTCAATTACGATTATAAAGATAACTCAATTAAAAAATAAGTAATGATTACTTATTAAACTCAAAATTTGACAACAATTATATTGATGGATAGCTGATAATGTCTTTAAAAAACCCTTTTCGTTTCATCAATTTTGGGTGGAAAAAGTCATCAGGTACATGGTCGAAATCTCGAGATCAAAATAAATCTGCTGAACACACTTAATGGGTTGACCATTCACGTTTGACATTGCCCAAGGCAAATGCCAAGCCTAATTGGATATCCGAAAATTTTGGATATCCGATAATATCGGATATCTTAAATTTCCCGCCTAATTCAACATTTCATTTTGACTAGTTTTTTCAATTTCAAGTTACATATTAATTTTTTAATGTTAATATTAAATGAGTTGAGTATTTTTTTCAATTTAAAGTTATATATTCGGATATCCGAAAATTTTGGATATTTAAAATTTCCCGCCTAATTCAACATTTCATTTTGACTGATTTTTCAATTTCAAGTTACATATTAATTTTTTTTATGTTAATATTAAATGAGTTGAGTATCTTTTTCAATTATAAGTTATATATTACAATTTTTTTTTACATTAATATTAAATGATAATAGCATACCATTAGTATTATATAAATTTTTATATTAGTATTGTATTATATTATTATTATTTATTTCTCTATTGTATAATAGTATAATATTAGTATTAAATATTTATATTATATGTTCAATAATACCTAAGGGATAGAGAGAGAGAGCAAAATTTGATCGAGAGATTTTGGACATCTAATATTTTCGAATATCCAATTCTTTTTACTCGCATTGAAAAGTAAAAAGTTTATTCTCCGGGTCCCTACCCGATAAGCACGTTTTTTCTGTAGAGAATCAGGGGATTGCAGTTGTAGAAGACAAAAATACACTTTTTCTCCCTTCTTAGTTGGAATTGGACTATTACCAAAGGTTTTTGCATCACCTTTTTGGTCTCACCATTGGGAGTAGTAGTCGTCAAAAGCATAAACGGAAGAGGAAACTCACAAATGAAGAGATTGAAGTGTATAGAGAAATGGATAGGGTTTCCCATTAGTATAAGAGACAAGGTATGTTAAATATTAATGAAGATGTGGGCATAGGCCTACCCTTAAATGTGGTTTCAAGTGAAGAAGAACATGAATTTGCAATGATTTATGACAATAATATTGAAAATGAGAATGTAGGGATTGAAGATGAAAATGTAGGTTTTGAAAATGAACATGTAGATGCGAACAATGGAAGTGTGGACATTGACAATGACAATCCACTGATTGAATATGAAGGAATTGACAATGATAATGGTACACAAGAACCAAATCAACATAACACATCTCCAAATTATATGAGAAATGAAGTCCCTTGGGAGGAAGAAAGACAAACTTCAAAATTGGGACCTTCAATAACAACTAAATGGTTACTTGAAATTGATGAGAACATAATGAGCAATTTCGATGGCAAGCGATCAGAAAGAACCATTCAATTGTGGATTTAAAAAATTTTTGATCAATTTTTTAGCCACAAGACATTGGTTGAGCAATGTCAAATGTGAGTTGGTTACAAAAGAATGCAATGTAGCTGATTTTATTTCATATTTCAGGAAGAATCTTTTTTACAAGTATGCAAGGCATAGTCACAGGTTTCAGTGGTTGGATCAACAATTCAGGATGTGTAAGGACAATTTCTCGATTGACACTATTATATCGGTTGTTGACTTTGTAGAGAACTATACATTGCAGCCCCAAAATGAGTTGCAAGCTCAATATTACAATTATATTCAGGTTGCTATTTTTGTGCACATAACATATAGACATTCCCCTGATAGTACAAAAGATGACCGGAAGATAATTAGAGAGTACCATTTTTATATTAGCAATGATAGATCTCACTCATTTGAGTATTTCCAACATTGATTTGAGAATTATTTTGAGTGGGTGCGGGAAAATAATATTGCTATGGATAGACATCTCATTTGGTTAGAGAACTGCACAGGTCAATTAAAAAATGCTCGTATGTTTTATTGTTTATGTAGAATGCATGTAGAGAGAGGTGTACCTCATATTTGGAGTTTTTTTGAGGTTGGTCACGGAAAAGGGGAGCAGGATGGAGCAGGTGCATGCATAAAGAGAGCTATAGTTAAGGAGCAACTGAGGATTTCAAGTGCAGAACTCCTTGATGCTCGTTCTATTGTTGATTGGTGTACTTCAGTATTGTCACAGGGCGGACTCTTGATTCAGCGATGCGCATATTCTTTTTGTTGGTTAAGCTGGGCACAATAGGAGATAGGTTGGATTGTCAAACTGTGAAAGATTCTTAAAAAATGCATTCATTTCTAAGCTCAGATGCTAGTACAAATACTATTTGGACATGAGAGTTGGCTTGTTATTGTCTGAGGTGTCTTCAGTGTGATTGGGATCGATGTGAGTCAAGTGAGTGGGTTGAGACGTGGGTTCCACATTATCTAACTCCTTTATCTGTCATAGCCTCTGTAATAAATGATGACATGGATTGTTCACTTGACTACGACCATCTTTCAGATCTTCTTCAGCTAGGACATGTTTTTGCATTGGTTGCACCACAAGGGAATGATGAGAGATCAGATTACTGGTTAGCATGTTGTGTACAACGAAAGAAAAAACTTGCACAACCGACAACAGATGATGATATGTTCACATATCCAACAGGATCACATGTTGTTGCAGGAACATGGTTGCCCATATATATATGATTACAAATAAGGGCAATCCTGCGTTTGAAGACTATGAGAAGTGCAAAACTATTCTCATGTATTCACACCTTGTTATAGCAGCCAATGTTAAGTTGTTGAAACATCAAGGAAAACCAAAGGCAAAGGAACTTTGGACTATTAGTACTGTTGATCATGAAGCAATATTGAATACCCTCAAGCAGAGAGATGACCCTTCGGGCACACTTCAGTAGGTAAGTTCAACTCAAGTTGAAAGGTTTTCCATGTTTATTACGATTACGTTTAATAAATTAATTGTAGTTTTTTGCTTTATTTGTTTGAGCTAATAAACTTGGTTTTGTATGTGGATTGTAAATGCAATTGGATACATATATGATAGATATAGAAGATCGAGGTGTACATTTGATTAGCCCATCTTTTATGATAGTAAATTTCACTATGCATTGGCTAGTCATGTTCTTTGGTTCGTTTAGTTACTTATACATTCATAATCTTTTTGTCAACTTATATAAACTTCTTATATTCTCTGTTAACTTTTCTTCTGCCTTTTGAATGCAAGGATTAGAATGTAGATGTCATTGAGTACCATGTGTTAAACTTATACACTTTAGGAGCGGAAAGGACACTTATTTTTTATATATAGTTGTGTATCTAATATTTTATATATAAAAACAAAAATTGAATGTAATGTGCATATTTAGACGCCAAATTTTGTATATAAAAACAACAATCAACTATAATGTGCATATTTAGATGCAAAATTTTGTATATATAAAAACAACAATCAAATGTAATGTGCATATTTAGATGCCAAATTTTGTATATAAAAAATTAGATGAAAAATTTGAAATATAAAAGAGCCCATGGGGTTGATTTGCAAATATTAAGAGCTCACATCTGTATTGCCTTAATGTCATGTAAAGTGCAAAAATTGTGTTTCCTTACTATGAATGTTGTATCCTTATATTTGTATCGTCTTAATTTTGTATGCTTACATGTGTATTGTTTTAATTCCATGTACATTTGTATCGTCAAATGATGTAATAGTTGGAGTCATTGAGTCAAAATTGGTCAAATGTGTCCAAAGTAAAATGGTGATTCCCTGGGGTGAAGGGATAGTGTTGAAGGATTGCATTTTGGCACCAAATGGACTATGCCATTAGCTCCAGTTGGACAGGTAAACACTAGTGACAACCCCATTTTGACCAATGAGTCACTAGAACGTTCGCGAACATGTTGGACCAAAGTGTCCCCAAGGTGCACTAAGTACGATTGGGCAGCGATCTTTTGAGGCTCGTATCTTAGACCCCGTGAGTGGTATCAGCGAACTGTGAGATGCGACAGGACTATGTTTTTGAGGCATACAATAACCTCTTTTTGTTCTAGGAGATTCAAATTTGTTTGAATTTGACATGCCAGTCTCGCTTGATGCCAAAACTTGCAATGAGGGTCAGTTGAAAGTTGCACCATTGAGTTTCTTCCAAGCCGTTCATCTGGGCACCAAATGGTTTGTGCCATTAGCTCCGATTTGGCGGATAAACACTAGTGACAACCCCTTTTTGACCACTGAGTCACTAGAACGTTCGTGACCATGTCAGATTAAAGTTTCCCCAAGGTGCACTAAGCACGATTGGGCAATGATCTTTCAAGGCTCGTATCTTGAACCCCGTGAGAGGTATCGACGAACAATGAGATGCTAGAGGACTATGTTTCTGAGGCCTACAATAACCTCTCCTTGTTTTGACAGATTTTTTTTAAAAAAAATTTGGCATGCTAATCTCGCTTGATGCCAAAACTTGCAGTGAGGGTCAGTTGAAAGTTGCACCACTGGGTTTTTTCCAAACTGTTTGTCCCGACACCGAATGGTTTATGCCATTGGCTTCGGTTGGGCGGGTAAACGCTAGTGACAACCCCAATTTGACCAGTGAGTCACTAGAACGTTCATGACCATGCCAAACCAAAGTGTCCCCAAGGTGCACTAAGCACGATTGGGCAACGATCTTTCAAGGCTTGTATCTCGAACCCCGTGAGGGGTATCGACGAACAATGAGATGCTAGAGGACTATGTTTCTGAGGCCTACAATAACCTCTCCCTGTTCTGAGAGATTTGTTTTTTTAAATTTGGCACGCTAATCTCGCTTGATGCCAAAACTTGCAGTGAGGGTCAGTTGAAAGTTGCACCACTGGGTTTCTTCCAAATTATTTGTCCCGATATCGAATGGTTTATGCCATTGGCTCCGGTTGGGTGGGTAAACGTTAGTGATAACCCTGTTTCGACTAGTGAGTCACTAGAACGTTCGTGACCATGCCAAACCAAAGTGTCCCCAAGGTGCACTAAGCACGATTGAGAAACAATCTTTCGAGACTCATATCTCGGATCCCGTGAGAGGTATCGACAAACCATGAGATGCTATAGGACTGTGTTTCTGAGGCCTACAATAACCTCTCTCCATTCTGGGATAGTCAAATTTTTTTGAATTTGGCATGCCAGTCTCGCTTGATGCCAAAACTTGCAGTGAGGGTCAGTTGTAAGTTGCACCACTGGGTTTCTTCCAAACCGTTTGTCCTGGCATTGAATGGTCTGCGCCATAGCTCCGGTTGGGCGGGTAAATGCTAGTGACAACTTTGTTTTGACCACTGAGATACTAGAACGTTTGCAATTATGCCAGACCAAAGTGTCCTCAAGGTGCACTAAGCACAATTGGGCAGTGATCTTTCGAGGATTGTATCACGAACCCCGTGAGAGGTATCAGAAAACCGTGAGATGATACAGGACCGTGTCTCGGATCTTGTGAGAGAAATTGGAAAACCGAGAGATGCTACTCGACCATGTTTCTAAGGCCTACAATAACTTCTCTTCATTCTTGGAGATTCAAATTTGTTTGAATTTGGCACGTCAGTCTCGCTTGATGCCAAAACTTACAGTAAGGGTCAGTTGAAAGTTGCACCACTGGGTTTCTTCCAAACCATTCCACCTGGCACCGAATGGTGTACGCCATTAGCTCCGGGTGGGCGGGTAAATGCTAATCACAAACCTATTTTGACCACTGAGTCACAAGAACATTTGTGACCATGCCAGACCAAAGTGTCCCCAAGGTGCACTAAGCACGATTGGGCATAGATCTTTTGAGGCTCATATCTCAGACCCTATGAGAGGTATCGGTGATTTGTGAGATTCTACAAGACCGTGTTTCTGAGGCCTACAATAACCTCTCCATTCTGGGATATTCAAATTTGTTTGAATTTGGCACGCTAGTCTCGCTTGATGCCAAAACTTGCACTGAGGGTCAGTTTAAAGTTGCACCACTGGGTTTCTTCCAAACTATTCGTCATGGCATCGAATGGTCTACGCCATTATCTCTCATTGGGCGAGTAAATACTAGTGACAACCTCGTTCGGAACACGAATTCAGTAGAATGTTCACGAACATGCCAGATCAAAGTGTTCCCAAGGTCCACTAAGCACCATTGCGTATGTTGGCAAGCATTCTAGTGTGTCAAGAGGCAAAGTGGGACCATTCCTAAGGTAAACCTACCCAACTAGACGTGATGGAAGCATCGGTTTGTGCCCACAATGAAAAAATGATGCTGCTCCAAGGGAGATGGGGACATGACCATAAAGGGTCATTGGCAAATGTAAAGAGACCAAGGATGGCCATTTGAATGCATTGTGGAATGTGTCTGTGATTTGAAATGGAGTAAATTGATTTTCTATTGTCTTTTTATGACTTCCATGTTCGTATTGCATCATTTCATTGGCATTTGAAGGCAAAGAATTAACTAGTGTCTTCTACAATAGTGTTTGGTTGCACGATATGCAGGATATATGGTGGTGGAGAGACCACAAATGGTGGTAAATGTTGATTGAAGGTGCATGAAGAAGCACCAGTCATTGTTGTGAGTATATACTCCAATGGATGAGTATATTTTGTGATGGATTGGGGGGATCTATTCTATTGGGGTCCATAGGGACGTGTCAGATCCATTGGGGGGATCTAGAGAGATTTGCAAGAGTCTTTTTGAACAAGCCCTGACCTACAGACCCAAGAAAGGAGGGTTTGGTACCTAGAATGATAGGTCATTATTTTTTCAATAACAGTTTGATAAAATCTTGTTGTAGAAGTATCATTCCATGAATGTGCTTACTGATGAATATAATGTAGCACATAAATTTTGAATTCACATAAATGATGAATTACACATGTGAACACACGTAGCACATAAATTTTCTTAAGTCATGAAGCATACATGTAGTACATAGATTATAAAGCATACACATGAATTCACTTAAGTCATGCATGTAGCCCATACACATGAATTTAGGTTATGACAAATGCACTTGAATATACATGAATATACTTAAGGCATAAATCGTACACATAAATACATACACACAAGCTTATCTACATACTAACAATGAATAAATGAACACACAATTAACAAATTGGATCGAATATCAAGTTTCATATATATCAAAATAAATAATAATTTTGTACATATTTACAAAATCAACATATCTAGATACGATGTGGCATACACCATCTCAAAATGTGTCATATGACATCTCAAAATAAGAAGTTCAACTACAAATGTTTCTAGGACATCCTATTCTACTGGTGGATCATCAAAATGCAAACTCTTTATAGTACTCTTTGGCTCTGATGGATCCCGCATTCAAACACAAAAGTGAAACCCCAAGTTAGATTACTTAATTTATATGGTTTCTACAAATTATAAAAAATAAAAATTCAAAATCATAGTCAACAATAATAAATAAAATTTAAACTAAAATTGAACTCTCATGTACCTCGCCTCTCTGTCTCCTAACACGGACAGGAGACCTAACATATGTCCTTGGTAACGAAGGAAAAATGCCACCAATGTCGACTCCGACCTGTATATGTTTACAAATACGAGATTGATCTACAAGTTATACTATTTAATGTTAAATCCTTGGTAGCAAATATATGTTTACAAAATAATTGAATTTACATTAAAACTTACCCGTGTTGAACTTTCTTCACGAAATATTGGCTGAGTCATCAGTGATACAAACCCTTGGTGTTCTACCTCCCTCAAACTAGGGGTGACCTACAAAAGTCAAACATATACTTCATACAATCATGACTTGATCATATTATATATACTTGATAGTAAAATACACATAAATACCTTTACAAATATACGTACCATGGGGCTATCACTACAAATTGAGATGCCTATGACTCTATCGTGGCAAAAGGGTCTCACGACATCATCAGATACCACCCTCTGTCAAATAAACCATGTAAATTAAAAATGAGTACGCACAACTGACAAGTATACATGTATGCATAAGCAAACTAAATTACTTAATTACCTTCCCCTTGTCAATGCCTGATGCCTGAACCCCCTTACATTACCCCCCAGTGGCAACTAGTGACACCTGCATCAGCATGTAATAAGATGATCGTAAAAATTAGAAAACATGTGTACATATACTATTATAATAATTTAAGGAAACCAATGAGTACATTAAAACATATGTACCGTGGAAGTTTCAAGACCAAATGATATAGCCGAAAGTGTAGACCTCTCCACCTGTGCCATCTCCTCTGTCATCAACTGAACATAAAGGTAACACATAAAAAAACATATCTGGGAAATTATTATAAGAAAAATCTACTAAAAATACAAATGTTTAAAATTAAATACAATGTAAAAAGTGAACTGTTTACCCTTACCGTAATAGTAGGAGTTCATGGCTCTCTATGCCCTTGATGCACATCTTCGTGAGGTGCTTCAGTTCCTTTTGTGTGTTGTGTAGTATCGTCCGCCTCGAAGACGTAGTTATATGCATCACTATCATTCAGGAGACCTAAGCACAGATTCTTGTACATAATGCAAGTGTGGGGCACACAAACATGTGAGCTCGTGGAGGATGCGGAAGGGACAGAAGTATTAGGACGAGGAGGCAACAATGTCGCGCTTTGTGTAACCAGCAGATCACTCAAGGTGTGAATGGCTCGAATAGTCTGTAAGCCGGCCTCAACAATAATATCAGGATGTTTCACTGTAGGAGGTGGTGAAATCTCAGGAGGGGGGACATATGTGTGGGATTTCACCCAGTGTGCCCATGGCTTGTCCTTAAGAGCACCTAAGCCTACACCCTGGTTCCGTCTCATACTCCAATAATTTACCTTGTGACCGAGCACAAATTCAGCATACAATTTTTTAATGAAATAAAATGGGACATCCAAATTGCTGTGAGGTGGTCTATCAAAAACCATCCACCAGCGGTCCCAAAAGTTATCACATATTGCATCGTTTGTGCACCATTTAATTGACAACTTAGGTTTTTTAGGGTCTAATTTTAAACCAGTTTTGGGATCCACAAAAAGATTACATGTCATGTTTTGTTATGTTTAGGTTCATAGCTTGATCATAGTCAAGCCCATCATCAAACTGGGCGTGCATGACATCATGCCAAAGAAGTGCAACATTATGTTGCTCTGTAAGTTTCTCCATGTTTTCAATAATGTTGTTCAATGTGGAAAACATGGGGTGCAATGTGGGGATATTATCATATGTGGTTCGATATCCTCTAAGCTGATTTAGATTATTTCCTACGAGATCCTCTAAATGTCGAGGGTTTGAGATTGGTTTGTCTTTTGAAAGTGGGGGATTGTTTGGAGGTGGTTCTGGATTATTTGCGGGATCATTGTGAGGGTTTTTTGATTGATTTGAGTCCATATCTGATTACAATTAGAACCCAAATAGACAATTACAATCAATTTAAAAAACAATAAAAAATATCATTTAAACCCTATTTTTTATATAAAAAACTACAAATTTTAATTAAAAACAATACAAACTTAAAAATTTAACTTACCTATTGATGTTGAACAAATTGGATATGAGATTCTATTGGATATTCAAAACCCTTAGAGTCGTGTTCTACGTTTTCACAATGAAAATGTTGAATGCGGCCGCGGGCTACAAATATAATTTACTAGCAAAAATCGGATATCCGATTAGGCCTATGCTTTGGCTTTTGGCTTGGCTAGGTGTATTGACACCTAGGCCTACTAAAAAGTCAACAAACTTTTTAGTAAGATTTTGGAAGAGTGAAAAGTTTATTTTTTCACATTGCCACTTTTTGGCATACCATGATCCTGCACATACCCCTATTTTATGAGGCTTTGAATGCAAGGAAGGTGAAAGGAGGCAAGGAAAAATGACTGTTCCAAGTGAAAGACACAGAAAATGGTGCACTAGAAAGCACCAATTATTAGTTGAGAAGATCCTAATGAAGAAGGGGTATATTTTATGGTTGGGTATGTCCATATGAAAGTAATTGAAGGTGTTGGATCTAGTGTTGGGGTTCAGAGATGTGTTGAAGGGTGGTTTCTACAAAGCCCTAGGCTATTAGCCTTGTGACTATTTCTTCCTTCTGTATATATCATTGATTGATTTGATTTGGTTAATCATAGTGAGTAAACATTATGATACTCACTTCTAATGTACACATATTCCAATCCTTAGTGAGTAGACATTATGATACTCACTAACCCTTACTTTTAAGTTCATCATAAGGATTGGTACTCACTAAGAACAAGACATGAAAGTAGCCAAGTCGATAGTCAATCACGCGATGAATTGAAAACAAGTAATAATTAATCATTGATGCCCTAGGTCATCACAACAAGAAGATAATAAAAATGCAAGGATCCAACAATAATGCCTTAGTGTTAAACATGGGTCCTCAAAGATCCAAACAAGTAAAATACAATAGTGAGCATTATAATGTTGTGTTAATAACCAAATCAAATCGAGCAATGATATATATAGAAGGAAGAAACTGTCACAGGCCCGCGACCTTGAGAAATCAAGTACATTATATAATCATCAATGGAAGCAAATAATGATGCCCTAACCCGATAGTCAATCATGCAATCAATTGAAAACAAGTAATAGTTAATCATTGATGCCCTAGGTCATCACAACGCACAAGCAGATAATAAAAATGCAAGGATCCAACAATAATGCCCTAGTGTTAAACACGGGTCCTCAAAGATCCAAACAAGTAAAATACAACAGTGAGCATTATAATGTTGTGTCAATAACCAAACTAAATCGAGCAATGATATATTCATAAGGAAGAAACAGTCACAGGCCTGCGGCCTTGAGAAATCAAGTACAGTATATAATCATCAATGGAAGTAAAGCATGATGCTTTGAGCTCACATGAAGAAAATAGAATGATCAAAGATCCAAATAAATACCTACCTCTACTTGCCTAGCCCGACTTCGCCCTCTTCGCGCGCGCAGCTGGGATTTGGGGAAAATTAGAAACGAGCCTTTCTTTTTTTTTTTTCAATAATCACGTGAGTGTCAAAATAACGATGGCACCGTCACTATTACGACAGAATCGGGGGAACTTGCAAAAAAACACAAAAATCACACAAATTGTAGTGTCGTCGCTACCCACCATCGGAATTCGACCCCAAATGTTGTAGTGACATGTCAACTTACAGAGGTTCGCATGAAGATTTGAGTGAGTTATGGGTTTCTGTATTGAGACTGGTATTTTTAGCTATTTAGAGCTGACATAGTTCCAATATTTGGTTCATTATGGTTCGACATTGCAATATCTTTATATGTTGATCTATGTAGCATATTTGGGATATTGATGTGTGTCCTCAATTCTATTGGTTTGTGATTTGGAATCCTGCAAATATTTTTACTTGATTGACAGTCATTACAATTGTGTTCTTGAGGTTAAGTTCGGAGATGTTAATGATTTCAGAGATTTAAGTTGATGTGGATGTTACTGTGGTCAATCAGGATGCTTTTGGATGTTTCTAGATCGTGCTTCTATTATGTTGTTGTTTCACATTGATTGGTGTGATCGCATTTGGTGATTTTTAGTTAGTGAGTTCATGTTCTTGGCCGCCTTGGTGGTGTAGAGTGTTGCAAATGTTCCAGGCATAATTTCTAGAGGCTTAGCATGTTCGAGGATGGAGTTAATGGTCTAAGATACATAGATTGGTTCGCATTACATATTTGTAATTGTGTGGTTATATTTTTAATATTTGGATGTTTGGTCGACCTTGAAGAAATAAGTTGATGAATTGTATAAATGTAATTGTATCCCTTTGTGGATCATGTGTGTAAGTGTGTATGTGCAAGTATGCGAGAGGTATGAGTGGAATTTTCAATTGAGGTAGATATCTAGTGTGGAAAAGAAATTTGTATCTGTACTTAAATGAAACTGACCTAGACATGTTCAAGATGCTATCATCCAGTTCATGATTTGTGGACTGTTGTCAACTGTGGATTGTAGTTCGTGTGATTGTTGTAAGGCAATGAGCCTTCCCTATTGTATTTTAGCAATGTGCCTGAATGCATGTGTATTCCCATCGTAATACTCCTAATAGGGTATAGTAGTTTTAACAATGTATATCATCTTGTGGGTTCATCCCCACCGTGGTTTTTCCCCTAACTAGATTTTCCATGCAAACAATCTTGGTGTTATGTGCTCTTGATGTGTTGTGGATCTATGCTTTACTATTCATTAATCAGATGTGAATTTTAAGGTTAAAAGATTGTTAAAGTTTGAAGTGTTGGACACAACTAATTCACCCAGACACTCCCCCATCCCGCCCCCACTCAATTGTGTGGTGCCTTATTTCTATTAGTAAAGGGTTTTAAAATTAATAGAGCTGCCCTATTTTGGTAGTATAGGGCTATAATATTAATGGAGATTGGCTATTTTGGGTAAGATGGATAGTAATCATATATAGTATGTACAATTATTTTTGCCATATTTTGGTTATGGAGGGCAATCAATCTTAATGGTGTATGGGCTATTACTGTATCAATTGTGGGTTGGGTGTTAATACCTATGCATGCTAGTAGTTCTTGCTAATAGGATGTTACTGTTAAGGGATGTATAGAATATTTATACTATGCATAGAAATAATCCTTGATTTTGTACTTTTGAATATATTATTTTAATATCAATTAAATATTATATTACTAATAAAAAATATATAATTATTCATCTACAATTTATTTTATTATATCATTCAAATGCTTGAAAAATATTAATTTTTTTACAATTTTTTAAAAAATTTCTAAAAAAATATACACAATATAATTATTCATCTATAACCTATTTCAATATATTATTTGAATGCTTGTACAATTTCTTCAAAGTTTTCAATAAAAAAGTAACTCCCAACTAACAAAAAATAAACTAAACATTTTATCATTGGAATAAATTTAACTAGATTTTTTTTGAATTTCTCTAAACTGTTCTTAGAAAACGAACTCCTAACACACACAAAATCAACTAAACATTTCATCGTTAAAATGATTTAATTAGAAAATATAAACTTCTATCTTCAACATATAAACAATTGCAGTTCGGACAAATCTGATTTGATAGGCTATTTGTAAATTTGTTCAATCCAGTGCCAACTTTTGTAAAGCTAAATCTATTTATAGGATTTGTGTAGTATAGCTGCATGTTGAAGAAAACGTGAGCAAATCTGTATGAACAATTTCATATTCAATTTGATGTAGGAGAAAATATGATAAAAGAAAAGGAAGAGCAGCTTCAATTTATGTTGAAGAAACAGATAGAAGGAAAAACAATCAAGAACAGGGCCTGTTATGCAAGCTTGAATGCTAAAAAACCATGAGTAATAAATATAGCCATTATATAAAAATGCTGACAAAGGCTTCCAAGCATCAGATAATATACTGAATAGAGAAACAATTGGATCATAGCAACCCTGTCTGTTCCAAAATATGATATACGTAATTACTTACTTTTAATTAAGGAATAAGACCTTAAAAACCCTGCCTTGAAATAAAGATTTTCTGCGCCATTAACAGGCTAGCAGGAGAGTATTCATGTTGCTAAAATAAATATTACCTCTATGAACAAATAGTGGTTCAGAGCATCTTTATGACAGTCCAGAATGCTCAAGTCTTTTTTGCTTAGGTAATGGCCATTCGAGATTGCCAGCTTTGCAAAAAAATCTAAACTTCTGAAAAGCTTTTATACCCTTCATTGAGACATCATAATTGTTCAATGCTGCTCTCATACGCCGCCAATTGTTTAGCTCCTTTTCAATCTTCTTGTTTTTCCCAGCCTTCTGTGTAATTTCCTTTAATTTTTGTTCTCTGTTGCTGCTTCCAGGATCCTCTCTATTCTCGGAAACGCTTTTTCCTTTTAAGTCTTCATTCAATTTTTCTGCTTTCATCTCCTCTGTATTGTTATTGGAAACTTCTTTCTCTTTCAAACTGTCTTCTTTGGGTTTCTCTGGCTTCAACTCTTTACTTTCAACCTCTTCTCTATAATAGCCTACCATGTTTTTATGCTCAAAATTATTTTCTATATAGGATTCTACTATTTCTCTTAATGTAGGCTCACTAAATCCAGATTCAGATTTGTAGGTCTTCAGAATGCCAATTTTATTCCATTCCTGCAGAAGAAAAAAAAAAGTAACATTTAATTACAGTTATTTATATTGTATTCTTCGTAAGGATGTATTTAATTCCGAGGTAAATTTACATACCTGTATGAGAAGGTTCATATTTTCTTGCCATTCCCAACAAATAAAAATCCAAGCGATCAACTCAACATCCCATCCCTCTAAATATCGGGTTTCCCACTTCATGAAGCAGATACACCAGACCCATCTATGATAGTAAAGCAGACATTTCCACTGTCGAGGCAGTTTCCGATGCTCTGTAACCACCTTCTGAAAATAACAAAATGCCTCTTGTTCTCGTGAGGTATACCTCACGAACAACATCTCCGTTATTGGAATCAGCTTCCCAGGACCCTGGTCACCTGCTTGAAGATGCGTTTAAAGTTAGACGCTGGTTATTTATTGATTAGTAAAACATAAAAATAAGTCTCTAATCAATTTAGTATATTTATAGTAAATCCTTCTGAACTTTATCTTCACTTACCTCTCCACAGTAGTATTTGTAAATGAAAAATAAAATGAAAAATCAAATTCGTTATTGCGTTCTCCACAGGATCTTTCATTGCTTCCGTCTAATCCTATTAAATATAGATCCCCTTTTACAATTAACATCAAATTATTGTAATGTCATTTTGATAGTTACCTGCTGCATTTGCAATGGAGTCGTCGTCTGTACTAGTGTCGCTTGCTTCTGTTTCTAAAAATAAGTCTCTAATCAATTTAGTATATTTATATTAATAGTAAATCCTTCTGAACTTTATCTTCACTCACCTCTCCACAGTAGTATTTGTCAATGAAAAATAAATGAAAAATCAAATTCGTTATTGCGTTCTCCACAGGATCTTTCATTGCTTCCGTCTAATCCTATTAAATATAGATCCCCTTTTACAATTAACATCAAATTATTGTAATGTCATTTTGATAGTTACCTGCTGCATTTGCAATGGGGACGTCTATCCTAGTGTCGACGCTTGCTTCTGTTTCCATTTGAGTGGTTACTTGTCGATCTAAAAAGAACAAAATTCGCCCATTTTTTAAATAACATCTACATAGAAATATAGATGTAAAATGTTTTTTTTTTGGTACTAAATTGCTATTTAAAGGAATATAAAACTAATAATAATCATTCTACTTACATTTTTAACTGAAATCTACAACCGACCATAAAAAATTATAATTAATGTTCGTTATCCTTCAGTATTGTTACCTGGTAGCAAATTTTCCGGGATGAAAATTTCCTTAACATTGTATCCTATATCTGTAATTTCATTTCTTCTTTCAAATGGAGAAAAAAGAGCATCATAATCGCTATCTATTTCAGAATAAGATTCATCATCTGGTTCTTTGACTTGTTCAGTAAGCACACCGATCTGTACTTCCAGAAACCTTCTGAATTCGTCTTGACTGGGATCAGGTAGGTCGAGTGACAGTTGAATTATCTTTTGGAGATACTTATCTTCTAATTCCGGCTCACCATGTAGTTGAGATTTATCTCCATGCCTTTTTCTGATCGCTTGGTAGATCATGGCTTTGTCCATGCCTACTATTACACTTATTTTGCATACAGCCAACACAAGATTTATTGCTGACAAAACCTGTATCATGTATAGAAATTTTGAATTAATAAACTCTAACTAGTAATAAAGTTTCAGACGGAATAAATTCCCATTGCATTTACCTGCAAAATAACAGATTCTTTACATCGGTCAAGATCATCTACAAACACGATAATTCTGAGATCATCTTTCTTACGAGATGTAGATGTAGAAGCAGGTTGTCGATTTGACATGGTCTCTCGGAAGAATTTAGGCCACAAGTATAAAATGAAGCAACAGCTAGTAATCAAGTGCCAAATGCAGCTCGCAGCAGTGCATAGAAAAAATGGCTTTCTACGAATTTCTCCTTTGAGAAAAGTAATGTCAGAGATTACTCTTTCCTGATAACCCAACTTGTCCGTGTGGTCAGGGAATTTAGTGTAATTCATCAATTGAGTACTCACTGGATTTAGAGTGGCCATCACTGATTTCCCCACCGACCAGGCCATGATGACTATAGTTGCCGGTAATGATGCATATTTTAGGTTTACAACTTGCTTTAAATTTAATGAATCCAGTAGCAGCCATAAAATCAAGGCAAATGTTCCAGCCAAGAAGATTGTAAGGACGCATGGAAAGATCACATTAATCAATATAGTTTGTTTCTGACTTCTCCACGTGTTTCTGCAGCACGTGCTCAGCCACTGAGCTTCTGTCATTAATCCTTCCATTTCTTTAGTGATTTCGACTGCCAAACCAGCCAATGCTTCTGACTCATTCCGATACTTCCATGCATTATACTGCACAGTTATGATGGCGGGCACGGTCGTAATTTCTTCAGAAAATAATCCTTGATCTTTTCTAGTGAACTGAGGATGATAAATAAGTGAAAGAAACAGGTGAATTACAATAAACAGAGTACTGAAAATACAGATCATATATATTAAAGAAAAACAGAGCATATAATCAACTGTATGTTACAGCATCCAGGTCAAATCTTATTGATTAAAAAAAACTTGCAGATACAAATATTGTATGCTACAGCACACAAGCAAATTCTGTTCTCAGAAAAAGCTACACCAGACTCATACACAAAAATACATATATATAGGAAGGATCACTTTCAACGGTGAGCAAAGATAGTTTAATTACTTGCTGTATATGGCAGAAAATACAAATCTCATTTTTAAATTTGATTATTTTCCCAAGCACACAGATAACCATAGATCAGATTTCCTACAGTCGGTGGTCAGAGATGGTACGAGATTAAAGACAAAAAAAATAGAGCATACAAGGATCAGATTGCAGGGAGTTCATATTGAAGACAAATCTGATTGTAGATAGCTCAGATTGTGGCAGTGGAGATGAGGACAAATCAGATATCAAATTAGATTGCCCTTTTTTGGCGGTGATTGAGTCGGTTTCATAAATGGAACGGGTGAGAAATTTATTCTTTACTCCTACACTCTCCTTTAATGTCGACCATGTATTCTTAAGTAGAACTGTTGTTACAACATACAAACTCTTATATTTTCTCTGTGAGTTTCAAATAGCCCTTTGCCAACGGTTTTGTAAATATATTTGCATATTGATTTGCAGAACTCCATGCAAATTTTATTTTCAGCTATTAATTCTTGAATGAAATGATACCTAGTATCAATATGCTTACTTTTCTTATGAAAAATGTGATTCTTTTTTACTGCAATAGCAGATTTGTTGTCACAATAAATTTGAGGCAGTTATCCCTGTTCATGTAGCAACTAAGTCAAAATCCTTCTCATCCAAACAGTCTGACAAGCTGCTGTTGTCACTGCAACATATTTTGCCTCAACCGATGATAAAGTCACAATGGGTTGCTTCTTTGATGCCCATGTTCTGCACCCAATCCAAAACTGAAAACATACCCAAATGTGTTTTTCTTGTCATCAACACTATTTGCAAAATCACTATTAGAATATCCAGTCAATTTAAAATCTGCAGTTGATGTATACAAAATACCAAAATTTGTTGTTCCGACAATATATCTTAAGATTCTTTTTTCAGCTTGACAATGTTTACTCATAGGAGACTCCATAAACCTGGATATTAAACTTACATAAAACATTATATCAGGCATTAATATTGTCAACTACACGAGACTTCCAACCAATCTTGTATATAAAGTTGGATCAACATTTGACCTTTGATCTTTCTTACTAAGTTTTGTACCAGTTACCACTAGTGTTGTAGTTGGCTTATAGTTCAACATCCTAAACCTTCTCAAAACATCTTTTGCATACTTTGTTTGACATATAAAAATACCATCTTTAGATACAAGGTCGACTTACTTGGGCTTCTATTGAGTCCTTTACTATTCAAGTATTCATCAATTCTAGTATACCATACTCTGGGAGTTTGTTCCAATCCATATAATATCTTATTTAACTTATAGACCTTATCTTCTTGCCCTTCAATCTCGTATTCTGGAGGTTGTTTAACATAAATCTCGTATTCTAGAGGTTGTTTAACATAAATCTCTTCTTCCAAAAATCCATTTAAAAATGCAAACTTTACATCCATTTGATGCATTTTCCATTTTATTTTTGCTACAATAGCCAACACCACTCTTATTGTGTCAAGTCTAGCAACAAGTGCAAACGCTTCATTATAATCAATATTGAGATGTTGATTGAACCCCTAAGCTACAAGTCTTGCCTTGTGCTTCTCAACCCCACCTTCAACATTTAACTTAGTCTTATAAACCCATTTAACACCTATACTATTTTTAATTAATAGTATCATGTATAGAAATTTTGAATTAATAAACTCTAACTAGTAATAAAGTTTCAGACGGAATAAATTCCCTTTGCATTTACCTGCAAAATAACAGATTCTTTACATCGGTCAAGATCATCTACAAACACGATAATTCTGGGATCATCTTTCTTATGAGATGGAGATGTAGATGTAGATGTAGAAGCAGGTTGTTGATTTAGCATGGTCTCTTGAAAGAATTTAGGACACAAGTATAAAATGAAGCAACAACTAGTAATCAAGTGCCAAATGTAGCTCACAGCAGTGCATAGAAAAAATGGCTTTCTACGAATTTCTCCTTTGAGAAAAGTAATGTCAGAGATTACTCTTTCCTGATAACCCAACTTGTCTGTGTGGTCAGGGAATTTAATGTAATTCATCAATTGAGTACTCACTGGATTTAGAGTGGCCATCACTGATTTCCCCACCGACCAGGTCATGATGGCTATAGTTGCCAGTAATGATGCATATTTTAGCTTTACAACTTGCTTTAAATTTAATGAATCTAGTAGCAGCCATAAAATCAAGGCAAATGTTCTAGCCAAGAAGATTGTAAGGACGCATGGAAAGATCACATAAATCAATATAGTTTGTTTCTGACTTCTCCACGTGTTTCTGAAGCACGTGCTCAACCACTGCGCTTCTGTCATTAATCCTTCCATTTCTCTAGTGATTTCAACTGCCAAACCAGCCAATGCTTCTGACTCATTCCGATACTTCCATGCATTATACTGCATAGTTATGATGGTGGGCATGGTCATAATTTCTTCATGTAAATATCTTCCATCTTCTCTAGTGAACTGAGGATGACAAATAAGTGAAAGAAATAGGTGAAATACAATAAACAAAGTACTGAAAATACAGAGCATATATATTAAAGAAAAATAGAGCATATAATCAATGGTATGTTACAGCATACAGGTCAAATCTTATTGATTAAAAAAACTTCAGATACAAATATTGTATGCTAAAACATACAAGCAAATTCTGTTCTCAGAAAAAACTACACCAGACTCATACCCAAAAATACATATATATGAAGGATCACTTTCAACGGTGAGCAAATATAGTTTAATTGCTTCCTGTATATGGGGGTAAGTGCACAAAGATGGGGGACCAAAAAGATGCCACTTTTGTTTTTGGCCCCCCATCGCGCATAGTGCGCACGCACTAAAGGGTGTGCGCCCTATGGTTTGGGTTGCCCAAGCCTTAGGCTTGGGCAACCCAAGACATAGGGCGTACGCCCTTGCGCGCTTTGGAAAATTTAGTGTTTTCCAAAGGGCGTACGTCCTTTGTAAAAACTTATATATTTTTGCTGCACGCGGGTTTGAGCTCATTTTGCTTTCTCAAACCCGCGTTTTCAGCTAAGAGGTTATTTGAAAGTGCGCACGTCCTATTATAGTTGTTTGTGAATCGATTATTTGTGTTCATCCCAACGTTCCAGGACTCGGCGAGTCCGAGCCAGAGTCAGGCCAGCCGAGTCTGGCTGCCTCTGGACTCGGACTCGGTCGAGTTAGGCATGGACTCGCCGGACTCGGTGAGTCCCGATGCCTGGACTCGGCTGGCGGTCAGCACTTAAAAAAAACATTTTTTTATTATTTCACTTCGTTTTTTTGGTTTGTTTTGCCTTTTATAATATGTCTTTGACCTAAAAAGGTCATTCTATCACTTGCATAAGGAAAGAAGAGAGAAAAAAGGCTTGAGAGAAGAGGATTGGGGTTTTAGGAAGAAAACTGGTTGGCTCTCATTGAAGGAAAGACTGGCAGGGAGAAGGTTCTTAAAAAAAAAAAAACGACGACAAAACAAAATAGTTCACAGTGAAGAACGAATAGTACCGAAGGGAAGGGCATAAGCAAGCAGTGAAGAAAATATAAGCGCCTGGCAGAAAAGAGTATGGGAGCGGAAGAAAATCACAAAAATGGTGTGTTCCATGGACTTTTGTGTGGGTTTGAAGGTGCTAATTTGGTCTTGGCTGCGGGGGCGCTGCCCCTCGACCCTGCTGGGGGCGTTGCCCCCTAGACCCCCATCGTCCTTTTGAGGAACACCACAATTGTGAGTTGGGACATCGGGATGGCATGAGGGAATTATTGAGTTCAGTTATCAGCCTTTGGAAAGTGTGACCAGTTGGTGAGACCCGAAGCTGCTGCAGGCATGGAGTGTCTGCATGCCGGAGGTGGAGAGAGCACTGGAGCAAGCCTTTCAAGAGGGGTACTACGCTTTGAGGCGTTCAGAGGAGTAGGTGTTGGCTGGACCGGACGTGAGGCTGTCTTGGTGGATGCATCCGAGTCTGATGACGAGGATTATGAGGAGGGTGATGATGAGGAGGATGATGATGAGGAGGGTGCCAATGAGAATGTCACTGAGGATCCTGTTTCAGTTCAGCCTTAGACACAGGGAGAGAGGATGGCTCTAGAGTCTTCCATGAGTCATTTTAGGCGTACTCGTAGGAGGACATAGGCTACTATGAGGCTATGAGCCTTTATTTTGAATTTTTGATATATGTTTTGAACTTCTGATTCCATGGATTTCATATTCCATGAATATTGTAGACATTTTGATTTGACAGTGACACTATATTTCAGATTTCTATATGTTATTTGGTTTAACTTTAACTAATTTTCTTTAGAAATCCGTATTTTTACTTATGTGATCTATGCAAAGTTGTGTATGTGTGCAAAAGAGTTTCTATTTATCTCAATTATTGTGTATTAGATGTTAATTGACTAAATATTGCAGAAAAAAACTTAAAATCCTTAAAAATCTTCGCATTTCATGGGTTTTTTGATTTGCCGAGTCTGGGCGCCGAGTCCGAGTCCGAGTCCATTTTGAGCTTTTTGAGTCCGAGGCGAGTCCGAGTCTTGGAACTATGGTTCATCCATCGATCAAATGGCTCCATGGCGTTGTCAAGTTCGATCCCGGAGAAGAGGTAAGTGTTTTTACAACTTATCATGCCTCTTTTTGTTTTAAAATTTTAGTTTTGTTGTAATTTGTTTTTGTTTAAATTTGTTTTGTTCAAATTTGTTTTTGTTTAAATTTGTTGTGTAATCAATATTTTAAAATGTAGTTTTTTTAATGGCCAGGAATAAATAATCTCCCTCCCCCAAACCCTCCACCAAACCCTCCGTCTCCTCATGAAGAACCAAATGAAGAAAGAAATGAAGAAAATGAACCTCAATTGCCTCCACCAATCGAGAAACCTCATCCTGGAACACAACAAAATTTATTGAACCAAATTGAAAGAGGGCAAAAAGAATTAGAATCTTTAATTAATAGGTTAAAAGATTCTAGTGATACAAATCCCGAAAGGGCAAGACTTGCAAAATCATTGGAAGCAATCTTGACCCACGTAAGTGCAGTTAATGGGAAAATTAATTTATGACAGGATAAAAGAGAAGAACAAAAACAATACTATGCAAATAAATTATCTTATGCGGACATAAAAAAGAAAAAAATCACAAAAGATGACATTTGCTAGCTATTTAAAAAACCAGGGGACGCAAATACTCTTAGAACTACAACAAGGAGGTTCCCAATTCATTGGTGCATAAATGAAGACATTAAAAACAATTTTTGGGAGAGATGGTGGATGGTCTTTGATTCGCCTCCTTATAACAATCATAAAGTTCCCATATATTTCTTGAGGAAACTCTATTGCGAGTTTGTACTCAAGGTGGTGCCAAATTATTTTGACATGCTGGATTCTCAGGGTAGAGGAGGGGGGTTCATCGTTTGATCGAGCAGGGGCACATCGTGACCCTAACGCACCTAGGGTTGTTAGTGGCAAGCCACCGTTGGATCATGTTAGTATTCCTTTCGTTGTGAAGGAACATGTAGAGGCAGACACACTAGGCACAATTAGTGCTTTGACACAAACTCTCATTCAGTGTGCCACTTCTTGACTATGGTCAATCCTCGAGGGGGCATATTTGTTAGTCATGTGGATGCTTGTGCACATTTGGTACCAGCGAGAGAGAGCAAGAGGATTCTGGATTGATGACTGATAACTTTCTAAATACGACATTTGGCATTGACACAGGTAAATATTTCCAAGTTCATTAAATTGCTTTGATCATATTTCATTTATAAAAGAATAATTATTTAATTTAGTATCTATTGTTTATGATGAAAATTCAGGGCAAGAGTGTCAGTGGCGGTGGCGGGTGGCAGTGGAAGTGGCAATGATCCTAATGTCCCCTTTTACACATCGTTGTCAATTCCACAGGTATGTATCGAATAAAACATTTAATTAACATATTTGATTATTATGTAATTATATGAATAATTGTATCCTAACTTATTGTGCATGTGCATTAGATGTGCACTGGTGGACCATTGACGTTCACAACAGACAGGGAAGGGCATCATGCAACTTTCCTTGAGGTATCTTTATTTGCATATTAATTGGATTTACTTGATCATATTTAATGAATGAATGAATGAATGACTAAATTACTAGACAAATTATGATCAAAATCCAGAGACACGATGATTACATTCTTTCACTTGGGTTTGTGAGGTCACCATTGAGTCCATGGGTATACATGTAATAATGCATTATAATTAACATGTCAGTAGTACGTTCTCATATGAATGGTTATCTTATAATTTTCCATGTACATGTGCACTAGTTGAATGTTGGAGCTTTGACTTCGACACCGCACATCGGAAGATGCAGTGGAACCTTCACGCAGGTATCATTTACTCATTAGTAGGGTTGTAAAAAATATATGTAATCTTGATAACTGCATAATTTACTTTTTTTGTTTCATTTTCAGCTTTTGACATCAGAGACTCCTTCTGTCCGTGATACTTTGGATCTGTTGACTTGGTGGTCAGCACCTCCTTGGAGATTCGTGACATGGCTTAACCGCCTCTTGTGGATCGGGTTAAATCTGACATTTGTATCGGGCATTGATAGTTCGAGCTTTTGGTGCAACGGCAAATGATTCCAACAATTGGTATCAGAGCCTTGGGTCACGGGTTCGAGTCTCCCTTCAGTTGGGGCTGAAGGCTCAGTCGGTGTTGAGGGGGAGATTGTTGACTTGGTGGTCAGCACCTTGGAGATTCGTGACATGGCTTAACCGCCTCTCGTGGATCGGGTTAAATCTGACATTTGTATCGGGCATTCATAGTTCGAGCTTTTGGTGCAACGGCAAATGATTCCAACAGGATCGTGGAGTAGCTACAGCAGTAGCTAGTTCTGAAGCACTGACTGAGGTATGAAAGAGATCACTTAACTTTAATTGTTATTTTAATAGTTTGTATTGAATTTTATAATGATATCCATGTATGTATTTTAATTATTATTTTGATCATTGTTGTAGGGACTTATGACTCCAGATCGCCAGCATTCGCCTTCGGTGGATGAACATAGTGACTATTTGCTAGCGGTAAGCCAATATTCAATTTTATGTCATTGTATAATTCAATTTTGATGTATATTAGTTATCTCTATCTAATTTTTTTTTTATCAGTTCGAGCTCCAGAAGAGTCTAGACAGGAGGACGAGTGAGTGCACTCGGAAGACTATGGCATCCACTGCATCTCCATCGACGCGACGATCGAAGACAGCTCGGGATTTGTTTTCTTCCCCTAGCGGGAAAGGACTAGATTAGGGATATGGATTGTATGCCTATACGGCATTAGTGGACATATTTTTTGTATATTGTATCAGTGATAAGTTGTACATCCATTTGGCTTTGAGGAAGCCAATTTTACTGTATTGAATATATTCAATGTATGACATTATTGGACATATATATTTGACTTCATGCCTTACGAATATATATTTTTTATGTTTTAGGTATGCAATTCATGTGTTTGGTGTATACTAAATTATTTTTATGTTCATGTCTTTGCTTTGTAAATTTTCCATGCCTTATAGTTATGCTTGTATGTTTAACTTGCTGACTGTGCTACAAATGCCAGTCACTGTCCTCAATAACAGTCAATTCCTTAACTGTAATAATAACAAAAGTAATGAAATGAATGCATAAATGTATAAATATAATATGTAAGAAGCCTAAGTGGCTCTTGTTCTTGCAATGATAATTTTTTAAAGAAATTCTGACAAATCCGGATACTAATGCTTCAACAATTTATTTATAGCTTGGTTGAAAATTCTTCATTTAAATTTCATGACATTCGATAAATTGAAACTCCATGTTCATTATTATAATTTCTAATATTTCATAATCTCCTCAAATTAAAATAACATTCATGCACCTGTTATTTCATCTGCTATGATTGAAAGTATAATCTCCAGCTGAAATTGCTCACGCAACTTCTGTTATTGAATTTGCGGCTGTTGGAATGTAATAGCAAAGCATCAACTCACACACCCAATAATGTTATCAAACCCGCGCCTGCTGGGAAGAACCGTTTGCAGAAGACTTACGCCTGGCAGAGAATTGAAAGACCCTGCGGTTATGATAATTAAGTTTGGTCACCGCAATCTCTGTATTAAAACCTTCGAACAACAAACCTCCTGCCGTTAATTCACAGCACTACCAGAAACGCACCTAGATTTGCTAGCCGCCCACCACTTTCAAAACATTCCATCAGCTCACAGGAATCGCATTACTGAACTGACAATAGCAAGCACAGGTACTTGCTAAATCGGGGACATTACATAATATAAGGATTCTTGGGGTACCCTAATGTTGGCAAGAGTTCTTTTATTAATAAGATTCCTACGACAGATGTGGATGTGCAACCTTATGCTTTTACAAACTAACTTCTAATTGTCCCCTAACTAACTGATTGTTAATGACAAACACTAGAATACATATTTGCACTCATCCTACTGCTCACCTCGGAGTCGTCGGTGTCGTTCGAATGACTGTGTGCCAAAAAAAGTTGTCAGTAGTATTTATCCGACCATTCAAAGTTGTTGGAACAAACGGTTCGATGCTACGACCGACGGTTTGAAAGATACACAATGTTGGCCGTTTCAGCTGAGGAAAACTATGAGTTCTGACACCGACCGAGAATGTGTTGCTGAATTTAAAAGAAGTTGAATCTTTGAAAACTGAGACAAGCTTTTGTAGGCCTCGGCAACATGGTCCTGTAGCACCTGACGGATCGATTCTACCTCGCACGAGCTCCGAGATATGACCTCACAAAGATTGCCGATTTCATGCTTAAGGGACCTTGAGGGACACTTCAGCACAGAGTCGTCGGCGGGGTTCGAACGACTGTGTGTGGCAAACGAGGTTGCCACTAGCGTTTACCCGACCATTCAGAGCTGCTGGAATTGAAGGTTCGATGCTACGACCGATGGTTCGAAAGATACGCAACGTTGGCCGTTTCAGTTGAGGAACACCTTGAGTTCTGACACCGACCGAGAATGTGTTGCCGAATTTAAAATAAGTTGAATCTCTGATAACTAAGACAGACTTTTGTAGGCCCCGAAAACACGGTCCTGTAGCACCTAACAGATTGATTCTACCTCACATGAGCTCCGAGATATGACCCCGCAAAGATTGCCGATTTCATGCTTAATGAACCTTGAGGGACACTTCAGCACGGAGTCGTCGGCGAGGTTTGAACGACTGTGCGTGGTGAACGAGGTTGCCACTAGCGTTTACCCGACCATTCAGAGCTGTTGGAACTGACGGTTCAATGCTACGACCGACGGTTCCAAAGATACGCAACGTTGGCCGTTTCAACTGAGGAAAACCTTAAGTTCTGACACCGACCAAGAATGTGTTGCTGAATTTAAAATAAGTTGAATCTTTGAAAACTGAGATAGGCTTTTGTAGGCCCCGGCAACACGGTCATGTAGCACCTAATGGATCGATTCTACCTCGCACTAGCTCCAAGATATGACCCCACAAAGATCGTCGATTTCATGCTTAAGGGACCTTGAGGGACACTTCAGCACGGAGTCGTCGGCGGGGTTCGAATGACTGTGCGTGGCAAACGAGGTTGCCACTAGCGTTCACTCGGCCATCTGGAGATGTTGGAACTGACGGTTTGATGCTACGACCGACTGTTCGAAAGATACGCAACGTTGACCATTTCAGCTGAGGAACACCTTGAGTTTTGACACCGATCGAGAATGTGTTACCGAATTTAAAATAAGTTGAATCTCTGAAAAATGAGACAGGCTTTTGTAGGTCTTGGCAGCACGGTCCTGTACCACCTGACAGATCGATTCTACCTCGCACGAGCTCCGAGATATGACCCCACAAAGATTGCCGATTTTATGCTTAAGGGACCTTGAGGGACACTTCAGCACGGAGCCATCGGCGGGGTTTGAACGACAGTGCGTGGCGAACGAGGTTGCCACTAGTGTTTACCCGACCATCTGGAGCTGTTGGAACTAATGGTTCGATGCTACGACCGACGGTTCGAAAGATCCGCAACGTTGACCGTTTCAGCTGAGGAACACCTTGAGTTCTGACACCGATTGAGAATGTGTTGTCGAATTTAAATAAGTTGAATTTTTGAAAACTGAGACATGCTTTTGTAGGCCCCGACAGCACGGTCCTGTAGCACCTGATAGATCGATTCTACCTCGCACGAGCTCCGAGATATGACCCCGCAAAGATTGCCGATTTTATGCTTAAGGGACCTTGAGGGACACTTTAGCACGGAGTCGTCGGCGGGGTTCAAACGACTGTGCGTGGCGAACAAGGTCGCCACTAGCGTTTACCCTGCCATTTGGAGCTGTTGGAACTGACGGTTCGATGCTACGACCGACTATTCGAAAGATACGCAACGTTGGCCGTTTCAGCTGAGGAACACCTTGAGTTCTGACACCGACCGGGAATGTGTTGCCGAATTTAAAATAAGTTGAATCTCTGAAAATTGAGATAGGCTTTTGTAGGCCTCGGCAGCATGGTCCTGTAGCACCCGACAGATCGATTCTACCTCACACGAGCTCCGAGATATGACCCCGCAAAGATCGCCGATTTCATGCTTAAGGGACCTTGAGGGACACTTCAGCACGGAGCCGTTGGCGGGGTTCGAACGAGGTTGCCACTAGCGTTTACCCGACCATTTGGAGTTGTTGGAACTGACGGTTTGATGCTATGACCGACTGTTCGAAAGATACACAATATTGACCATTTCAGCTGAGGAACACCTTGAGTTCTGACACCGACCGAGAATGTGTTGCCGAATTTAAAATAAGTTGAATCTCTGAAAACTGAGACAGGCTTTTGTAGGCCTTGGCAGCATGGTCCTATAGCACCTGACAGATCAATTCTACCTCATACGAGCTCTGAGATATGACCCCGCAAAGATCGCCGATTTCATGCTTAAGTGACCTTGAGGGACAATTCAACACGGAGCCGTCGGCGGGGTTCGAACGATTGTGCGTGGCGAACAAGGTTTCCACTAGCGTTTAGCCGGCCATTTGGAGTTGTTGGAACTGACAGTTCGATGCTACGACCGACAGTTCGAAAGATACGCAACGTTGACCGTTTTAGTTGAGGAACACCTTGAGTTTTGACGCCGACCGAGAATGTGTTGCCAAATTTAACATAAGTTGAATCTTTGGAAATTGATACAGGCTTTTGTAGGCCCCGGCAACACGGTCTTGTAGCACCTGACAGATTGATTCTACCTCGCACGAGGTCCGAGATATGACCACGCAAAGATCGCCGATTTCATGCTTAAGGGACCTTGAGGGACACTTCAGCACGGAACCGTCGGTGGGGTTTGAACGACTGTGCGTGGCGAACAAGGTCGCCACTAGCGTTTACCCGGCCATCTGGAGCTGTTGGAATTGACAGTTCGATGCTACGACCGACTGTTCGAAAGATACGCAACGTTGACCGTTTCAGTTGAGGAACACCTTGAGTTCTGACATCGACCGAGAATGTGTTGCCGAATTTAAAATAAGTTGAATCTCTGAAAATCGAGATAGGCTTTTGTAGGCCCCGACAGCACGGTTGACAGATTGATTCTACCTAGCACGAGCTCCGAGATATGACCTCGCAAAGATCGCCGATTTCATGCTTAAGGGACCTTGAGGGACACTTCACCACGGAGCCGTCGGCGGGGTTCGAACGACTGTGCGTGGTGAACGAGATTGCCAATAGCATTTACCCGGCCATCTAGAGTTGTTGGAACTGACGGTTCGATGCTACGACTGACAGTTCGAAAGATACGCAACGTTGACCGTTTCAGCTGAGGAACACCTTGAGTTTTGACACCGACGGAGAATGTGTTGCCGAATCTAAAATAAGTTGAATCTCTGAAAACTGAGACAAGCTTTCGTAGGCCCCGACAACACGGTCTTATAGCACCTAACAGATTGATTCTACCTCGCACGAGCTCCGAGATATGACCCCGCAAAGATCGCCGATTTCATGCTTAAGGGACCTTGAGGGACACTTCAGCACGGAGCCGTCGGCGGGGTTCGAACGATTGTGCATGGTGAACGAGGTTGCCACTAGCGTTTACCCGGCCATCTGGAGCTGTTGGAACTGACGGTTCGATGCTACGACCGACGTTTCAAAAGATACGCAACGTTGACCGTTTCAGCTGAGGAACATCTTGAGTTTTGACATCGACCGAGAATGTGTTGCCAAATTTAAAATAAGTTGAATCTCTAAAAACTGAGATAGGCTTTTGTAGGCCGTGGCAGCACGGTCTTGTAGCACCTGACAGATCGATTCTACCTCACACGAGCTCCGAGATATGACCCCGCAAAGATCACCGATTTCATGCTTAAGGGACCTTGAGGGACACTTTAGCACGGAGTCGACGGCGGGGTTCGAACGACTGTGCGTGGCGAACGAGGTTGCCACTAGCGTTTACCTGACCATCTGGAGCTGTTGGAACTGACGGTTCGATGCTACGACTGACTATTCGAAAGATACGCAACGTTGACCGTTTCAGTTGAGAAACACTTTGAGTTCTGACACCGACCGAGAATGTGTTGCCGAATTTAAAATAAGTTGAATCTCTGAAAACTGAGGCAGGCTTTTGTAGGCCTTGGCAGCACGGTCCTGTAGCACTTGACAGATCGTTTCTACCTCGCACGAGCTCCGAGATATGACCCCGCAAAAATCGCCGATTTCATACTTAAGGGACCTTGAGGGACACTTCAGCACAGAGCCGTCGGCGGGGTTCGAACGACTGTGCGTGGCGAACGAGGTTGCCACTATCGTTTACCCGTCCATCTGGAGCTGTTGGAACTGATGGTTCGATGCTACGACCGACGGTTCGAAAAATACGCAACGTTGACGGTTTCAGTTGAGGAACACCTTGAGTTCTGACACCGACCGAGAATGTGTTGCCGAATTTAAAATAAGTTGAATCTCTGAAAACTGAGACAGGTTTTTGTAGGCCTTGGGAACACGGTCCTGCAGCACCTGACAGATCGATTCTACCTCGCACAAGCTCCGAGATATGACCCCGCAAAGATTGCCGATTCCATGCTTAAGTGACCTTGAGGGACACTTAAGCACGGAGTCGTCGACAGGGTTGGATCGATTGTGCATGGCATGTACTTGCATGAGGACATTATATATTACAAAATCCCGCACAGAAGCAGCTGGCAAGCCGCTCAAAAAGTAGTAGCTGATAGCAAGTGGGATAATTCAGATGCTTTAATAAACCACTATCTTCTTTACTCAAGCAATATCTGGTTCATCTTCTCGACTGGTGCATGTTTGGGAATAGATAGTCTCCATTTAAACTCAAGTCTCTGGAAGTACTTATATTTGTTAGTGGAGGAGATACACCCATTCTATCTGCAATAACTTCATGCTCATTGGAATTTCCATTACTCTTCAATTGGGATACTCTTTCCAAAATTGCATCTACCCTTTGTGGACCTCAAAGGAGTTGGTCACCTAAATGAGAACCTTGAGATGAAGCAGGAACTTCTCTACGAAAGAGATCAGTAGCTGAGAAGCTCTCCACTTGTTAGCTGAATTAAAACCTTGGACCATAGATGGCTGCCCTTTGTTGTAAAATGAGGAGTGAGACTACCTTGCCAAAGGTGGCAACAAACTGCATTTCAAGGATAATGCCCAAGTCCCGTAAATGCAAGGCCATTGACGGGTAGGCATTTCTAATAGAAATATTTGTGGTGCTAGAATGAAGTGCATGACCAAATTCTTTGCCTGCTAACAAACCAATTTGGGAAATTAATGGGTCTATTTGTGGACCTCGAAGGAGTTGGTCACCTAAACGAGAACCTTGAGATGAAGCATGAACTTCTCTACGAAAGAGATCAGTACCTTGAGAAGCTCTCCACTTGTCAGTTGAATTAAAACCTTGGACCATAGATGGCTGCCCGTTGTTGTAAAATGAGCAGTGAATCCATCATAGGATGCTCAAATGATGGCGAATGAACTTTGGTTCAGTTTCTATGGTGCTGGGAGATGAGACATTGGGTGAGCCCTAGTTTCTAGGGGGTTTTGTGGTGCAGGGCACCCTCCACTAGTAGGAATTTGAATTGCTTTGTGTTTGTAATAAATAGGATGGATCTAAATAGATCATCCTAATTTTGGTTTGAAAACCTTGATGTATGATCAAGGATCTTTTGGCAATGTTATAAGCCTAAGATACCTTAGGTCATAGGGTTTACCTAGTTAGTGATAATTTGCTAGGTTAGGCTTATGGAGTTTTAAAGGTTAATTTTAGATTATATTTACTTTAAAAATCATGTTGATAGGTTTTGATCTCAAAGAGAAATCATAAACTCTATCGAGTTCAAAAAATTGCAAAAATGCAATAAAAGTTGCTGTTGCAACTTTCTAAAAGTTGCTCGAGAGATTGGAATTGGAAACCCAAGAGTCAAATAGGTTCTCCAATCGATATACCTTCATTTTGAAGGTTATATATGCTTTTCACTTCGAACCATAATGGTAAGAAGTTGAGTTTTGTAAACTGGTGCCATAAATGAGGAATAGAAAACATTTTTGAGCCATTTCTCAGAGTTGTACGGGCTTGCAAAGCTGAGATTTTCATGTGAAAATATTGCATTGCATGTTATTTCACCTTACTATTGATTTGGTAGAGATTTAGATTCATTGGTTAAAGTTATCTCAGTTTTCTCAAAACAGTTTAGGAAACAAACTTTTCTAGGGCCCTGAACACTAATGGCGGCCTAACTTGCATTCTAACCATAGGTTTTACCTAAGAATTTGGAAAATGCAAGTTAGGTCTATATGCCAATGGATTCCAAAGGCTCATGAATTGGCTCAAAGGGCAAGGCCCTCATGCATCAGGCCCTAGACTGAATTTTTGTGAGGATTTAGTCTAGAAAGTAGGAGAAAGTTGTAAAGAAGTGTATAGAGTAGATAAGTGAGTGAAGCAATGGTGGTTTTGAGTCATTTGGAATTGGAGAAGAGTATTTGAAGCCCTGTATCAGTTCCATGAACCCTATACCTCGTACTTGCTTTGTAAACCAAGCCTAACTAGGCCAATTAGGTTTGTGTCCAAGGTGGGTGTTAGGTGGTGCTGGAGTGGAGTTGGAAGGCAAGGCTTTGGGATCTTAAATAGCTTCCAAATGGGTGTCTGAAAATGCCCTGATTGTGTCAAGATACTCAGTTGTGAAAAAGTTAGAATAGAAAACCTATGTTGAGAAGGCTACAAGGAAATTGGTGTGTAGGTCTAGTTTGCTATGGTACGGTTGTGATGGGAGTAAACCAAGGGTTATTTCAGAGGCCTTAGGTCATATGAGGACCATCTACATGCTTGGAGTGGTCAGGAAGTCCACTGGTGAAGAGTTCTAACAATAAGTTAGTTTTAGGCCTAGTGTCCCTAAAGCCAAAAAGGCATTGAAGTTTGATTGAGTGTATAACTTTGCAAAGAGAGTTTATTGGGATAGAAGTCCATTTAATTGGTTGTGTTACACCATCATAGGAGTTTGGGAATACCCTTAAGCCTTTGTAGTTGATTGGTGAGTTGTGGGTGCTAAGAGAAGGGCACTCCATTTCCTTGCTGCAACCTCTGCATTATTTTGGGTCTTAAAGCAGATGGTATGAAAGGCGAGAATGAAGTAAAGGATTCTCCAAAGCTGAGAAAAGAAAAGAAAGTGATGTTCAAATGGAAGAGAATAAGAAAAAGAAGAGGAAGAGAAGTGTAGGAAGTTACAAAAGGTTAATATACAAGGTGTTGAAACAAGTGCATCCCTCCAGGGGAATATCTAGTGCTGCCATGGATATCATGGAGAGCTTCATGATTGATATTTTTGATAAGATTACTCCTGAGGCTGCTTCTCTGCTGAAATATAACAAGATCGTGACACTTTCCTCCAGAGAATTTGAGATTGTTGTCAAGTTTGTTCTGCAAGGGTACAACAGTAGATGTTCTAGCCTTTGGAGGGGGTATTTTATGCATGAATCCATCATAGGATGGTCAAATGATGGTGAATCAACTTTAGTTCAATTTCTATGGTGCTAGGAGACAAGACATTGGATGAGCCCTAGTTTCTAGGGGGTTTTGGGACCAATTTGGGGTTTTTACATCTAGAAGTGTCAAATATTCAAATTGATGGTAGAATCCTCTAATTAGAGTCATCAAGTATTACTCCTGAGGCTGCTTCTTTGCTGAAATATAACAAGATCGTGACACTTTCCTTCAGAGAAATTCAGATTGCTGTCAAATTTGTTCTGCCTGGGGAGCTGGCTAGGCATGCTGCTTCTGAAGGAAGTATGGCTGTTACCAAGTTTCCTACTGCTCTGGGTAATTTTTTGTTGGAATATTTTAGGTTTTTTGTATGTGGTGTTTTTGTACATAGTGTTTAAACCCTTAGTTTGATTGGGAAGTGTGTGGAGGTGTTAGATTGGAGAAGCCATAGGTGTGAAGGCCTTAAATAGAGGGTTTTGTAGTTGGGTGTTTAAAACTTGTTGTCTATTCTTGAAAAGTGGAAAATCCTTGGTTTAAGATCATAATAAAAGACTATTTTTGGTCATGGAACCCTGGAAGTAAGTGGGTGATAGAGTTGCTTTGTTAGGAGGGGCTAATTAGGCTTGGAGAAGAGCACTTAAAAAAGGAAGTCTACATCAGTCAAAGAGTTAAAGTCTGAGATTGATATCAACTTAGGAACTTCGAAAAGGGTACTCAAAAATGTAAAAACATTGATAGGTTGTTTGGGAAGTTTGGGAGAAAAATGTTGATTTCAGTTTTGGCAGGGCTACTAGGCAATCCTGGAAGGCTATAGTGGAAGAATGGTGAAAGATGAGTGGATAGGAGTGAAAGGGGAGTTTGAACATGTCTAATGTACCATGTTAAGATGATCCATAGCATTGGGATCAAGGTAAGAAATCTGGTTTGATTTTTGGTGTGTTGGAGGCACTAGGTGCACTAAGTGGCCTAGGAGGGTACTGGTGCTTAGAGAGATTGGAACAAAGAAAAGTGATAGTGAACTCATGAGTGTGGCTGTGGAAGTGACATAAAAAGTTACAAACTTCCCGTTATACATACGGGGCAATGCATGAGCAATTTACAATCCACCCAATTTATAGTGCTATATAAATTTGACATGTTACAATATTTTGTATCTCCATTTAGTCCAATGAATCAATTGGGTCTGCACTACCCTTGATTGTCTCAAGTATTGCCTCGTGGTTTGACTCATGAACCTTCCAAAGAGTTTTATTTTGCGGTCTTCCCCCATATCTGATTAAGTGGACATTTGATGCAACGACGAGGTTTGAATAATGAAGAATCTTTTTGTGTCTCCCAATCCTCGAACAACCACAACCTAGGGTTCTTCATAGCATACCGTCTAAGCCATGTACTAGTTACAACCACTGCTCCTATAGGGTATTCTAATTCTTCACCATCGATAACTGAGCGATCCAATTTTTTTTTACCTCTACACAACGACACAAATAATAATTTGTCCCTTCTTCATTGTCTTCAGGTGCAATAACAGCAAAAACATGGCCTGTAATGATATAAACATAATGAGGACATTAGTTTACTAAATATTTATGATAAAGTACTAAATTTGAGATTATTTGTATGTGAAAAATACCGACCTGGTTGTACTAGATCAGATAAGCGATCAAAGTCAATGGATGATTCCATTTCTGTCAGTTGTAGTGATTCATGGGGATGATAAGAGGCAAGTGGACTCAAAATACGTGTATACCATTCGTCAACCCATTCCTTTGACTCACACCCATCCCAATCTTCATCTACACATGATGAACAAAAGCACGCCATATGTCGTATGTGGATACTCCATGAACATGCATTACAACTTCTAAAAGAGTGTAGCTCACTCGATCCTGTCAATGTACAACAATCCTCATATGGTGCAATGTTAGTTTTATTCATCAACCAAAAATTTTTACGAACCGTAGACTCACTTTCATTACTTGGACCCATTGTAGCGTTACACCACTAGACAATACATCCCGCATCTGACAATGTTTCTTTCTCTTTGTACTTTAATTCTTCACGTGCTAAGACTCTTTTAATACATGCACCTGCGCCATCGTGTTCTCCCTTTCCATGACCGGCCTCTGTGAAATTCCACATATATTGAATTCCAGTAATCTTATGCATCCTGCACAACCAATAGAACATCCGCGAATTCTTGATTTGGGATGCACAATTATCTGACCAAATGATATGTTGATGATATTTTATGCCCCTATTTGCCAAATGACCATAAAATAGTTGAAAGCAACTGTGTACAAATTCTGTAGAATGTGAGCGATCATCGCTGATATAAAATTGATACTCCCTCAATATCTTCCTGTTCTCCTCTGTACTGTCTGGTGCATGCATGAATGCTATATGAACAAATATAGCAACCTGTTGAGAGCTGTAATACTTTGCTTGCACCTCATTCTGTGGTTGTAGTGTGTAGTTCTTTGCAAAGTCCACAACTGAAACAATGGTATCAAGTGGGAATGTGTCCTTGCACAACTTGAATTGCATATCTAACCATCGCGCTCTATGTGTATGCCTTGCATACTCATAAATAATTTTTTTACAAAAAATGTCCATGAACTGATACACTGAAATTTTTTCAATTACTAAATCACATCTTTTAGCCTCTTTTCCATCTTTTAGATTGTATGTCACGGTCTTATATTTTTCAAATTCCACTATTTCATTACCGATTGTATGTGTACTCTCTATATGTTGACAAATTGGCAAACGTCGCAAACCTCCACAATCTATGCATGTACCATTCAAGCATGAGAGCTTGTAAAATTGTTGACCATCCACTCTTTCACATAAAATGGTAGATATTAATTCCCTTGAAGATCTAGGTGGGACATTTATGTTACAATTCTGCAAAACATTGTTAGAGTGCAAAGCTACACATATTTCTATAAACTTCAAAATGGTTAGAAAATTCAATATGTATCCTACAACAACAAGTTGTGCATGTGTGATTTATCTTGATATAAAAAGGTTTACACATTTCAAAATATCTCTGACTAATTTTAATTTGAGGATATGTATGCATAAATTTTGCAAAGAATTGTGTTTGAGTTGAATCCAAAAAATATTTTGGATGTGGAACACGAATTCGACTACCAATCCTCCTTTTTACAACATCTCTTTGATTAGGAGATACCCATGTATTATTCTTCCAAAATTCTTCAATCAAGGATTTCAAAGCTTCAACAATTGCTTTATCTTTTCGCGGTAGTCTACCAGAAAATGCCCATAACTCATTGCTATTTGGATCTTCCACTCTTTGACGCCTTCCTAGGGCTCTCATTAGAGACTTTCTACTTATTTTCAATGTTTTGCTTGTCTTTCTAATGAGTCGAGCTTTCTTCATTTGAGTGCTTACTATCGTTGATGTAAGTACACGTCGTGTGACATTACTATCTTTCGTGTGTGATGTAGAACCCACACTCTCATATGCAGTCATTAGATTCTTTACAATAGATTTTTCACTTGACTCGTCTGTCGTTCTTAGCCCAAGAATCTTCATGATGGGCCTAAATTCAGATTTCTCATCATTTCAACAAATAGTTGACATCTTCCTGTCATGTTTAAATTCTCAAAAAATGATCTCCAAATACAATTAACATTTCTTTGAAAAGTACGCTTGGGAATCTTGTCAGGCATTGCTTGCAAAATGTTAGTATCAATATCAATCAAATATTTTGGTTTTCTATATTTAATAATTCTAGGAGCATCAAAAATATTTGTGTGAATTGCGTACCATTTTGAGTGCCTTCAACATGAGATGATGTTGTGCCCACACCTTCGGAAATAGACAATGATGTGCCTTCAACATGATAGAAGAGTGTGTCCACACCTTCGGAAGTAGTTATTGGTGTGCCTTCAACATGAAACATTGGTGTGCCTCCACCTTCGGAAGTAGACAATGGTGTGCCTTCAACATGTAACATTGGTGTGCCTCCACCTTCGAAGTAGACAATGGTGTGCCTTCAACATGAAACATTGGTATGCCTCCACCTTCGGAAGTAGACAATGGTGTGCCTTCAACATGAAACATTGGTGTCCCTCCACCTTCGGAAGTAGACAATGGTGTGCCTTCAACATGAAACATTGGTGTGCCTCCACCTTCGAAAGTAGACAATGGTGTGCCTTCATCATGATACATTGGTGTGCCTCGAACATTGGATGATGATGTCTCTTGAACTTGGGAACTCGTAAATGATGTCCCCGCATCTTCATAATTCAATTGTCTCGTTGCACGCAAGTTTCTCATTCGTTGTCTTTTTTATTTCAATTTCAATTTCAATTCTCTCTTACTTTGTATTGATGTTTCATGTTCCTCATCCAAAGGAAAATCTTCTTCTATAGTATCTAATTTTTTTTGTTCACGAAGTTGTCTCATTCTTTCCCTTTTCTTCTCTGTCTCTTTCATGCTCTTCCGGTGTTAAATTCTTTGCTCGTTTCCTTGGCATGATGATGATTTCTACATATCAATTGATTACAATTTTAAAAATATAATATAAATAAGTCAAATTATAATATAAACCTCTTACAATATGACAAATTATAATATAAATTTATTACACTTATATCAAATTATGTAAGAAGAACAAGTCTATATCATACAAATTATAAACCAAAACACTATTAAGATTTGACATGTAAAAATAAAAAACTTACCTCAATCTTTTTTTGTCTTTTTTATTACAATAATTGACTTTCACGATGGTGCAAAGCGAAAATTTGTCACTATGGTTGCAAAACGATGTTGATTTGTCACTATCAACACCATGAAAAGCGAAATCTTGTCGGAGAAAACGCAGAATTCAGACAACAAACAGAAAGTGGGCCTCTTTCACGAGATCCTTGCCAATAAGACCGTTTCTTCTATTTTTACATAGCACGAGTGCGCTATAGGGCGTGCGCTCTATACAAAACAAAAAACATGTCATGCGCATCTAGTCTTAAACATAGGGCGTACGCCCTATGTAAACAAGAAAAAGGGAGAAAAGAGAGATATGGAGAGAGAATGGAGAGAGTAGGAGAGAAGGGTAAGGACAGAAAGAAGGGGAGAGGGAGAGGGAGAGGGAGAGAGAATAGAGATAAGAGAGAAGGGTAAGGAGAGAGAGAGTAGGAGAGAAGGGGAAAGGGAGAGAAGGAGAAGGAGAGGTGTGTGTGTGGAGAGAGAGGGAAGGGAGAGAGAGAGAGGATGGAGAGAGAGGGAGAGGGAAAGGGAGAGAGAGAGAGAGAGAGAGAGAGAGAGAGAGAGAGAGAGAGAGTAGGAGAGAAGGGGAAAGGGAGAGAAGAGAGAGTGGAGGAGAGAGAGAGAGGAGAGAGTGAAGGAGAGAGAGAGAGAGGGAGAGAGGAGAGAGAGGAGAGGTGTGTGTGTGTGTGAGAGAGAGAGAGAGAGAGAGAGAGAGAGAGAGAGCGAGAGGGAGAGGGAGAGAGAGGGAGAGAGAGAGAGAGAGGAGAGGTGTGTGTGTGGGAGAGAGAGAGAGAGAAGGGAGAGAGAGAGAGAGAGAGAGAGAGAGAGAGAGAGAGAGAGGAGACATA